>CM057842.1:35294477-35894477 GCA_030068075.1 Paguma larvata
GCATTTTTGTGCCCAAAGGATCCCTAGGTTTTCACCAGATTTTCAGAGTAGCCTATAAACTCTCCCCACCTCTAAACAGTGAAGACTTTCTGTGATTCTACCATTAATTGGGGATTTTAATTGTACTACTCACAAGGTTGTCGTGGTAAAAATCATGGGCAGAGTGCCTGGTGTATATAAATGTTACCCTGGATGAGGAGATCAGAGTAGGGATCAAGACCATTACTGAAAAAAAAGAGCAAATGTCATTCGGGTTAGTGAACTCGTTTCGAATCACTAAATTACTTCCCGCGTTCTCCTTATCTGGCCACGGTGAACCTCCCGTAATGTAATTGCCCCGATGATGTTATTGCCATTATCATAACTAGGTCTGGTTTGACCGAAGGCAACTGAGCTGCGACCTTCGATGAGGTCAATTTTTATTTACCAGCAATTCTAGATTATCAGCAGAAAAATGGGGTTCTATGTCAAATCAAGGGCTTCCAGATTACTCTATGGGTTTATAGAGTGTATCTCTCATTATGTGATTAGTGAGGAAATCAAATAATGCTGAGGTAGATGCTTAATAAACATTAGATTTCATTCACTATTTCATCTAGGAAAAACAGAGTTTAGTAAAAGGAATTCATCCTCCATTGAAATAATCAGTAGTTTTCCTGGATGCTCAGTGTTGTCTGAAGTTCTGTTTCATTATTCGGTGAAAGCGAGTGGATTAGTGTGAAAAGGGCACTGATTTGGAAATCTAAATAACTGATTAAAAAAAAGTTTAACGTTTATTTATTTTTGAGAGAGAGACAAAGGGTTAGTAGGGGAGGGGCAGAGAGAGAGAGAGAGAGGGAGACACAGAATTGGAAGCAGGCTCCAGGCTCTGAGCTGTCAGCAGAGAGCCCGATCTGGGGCTCGAACTCACAGATGGCGAGATCATGACCTGAGCTGAAGTCGGCCGCTTAACCAACTGAGACACCCAGGTGCCCCAAAATAACTGATTTTAAATTTCACTTCCTGGACATGATTTTGGGGTATGATGGTAAGGATTGAACAAACTTCCCGGGACTCCAATTCTTCACGTGTAAAATGAAAAATTTTTACATTAATCTTTGGATTTTTAAATTATTATTATTATTATTATAAAATATTATTATTATTTTTAAAGGAAATCCATTTAATAGAAATAGCATTAGTCTTCTACTTTTCTCTGTATTATGTTGCTGAAGATTAAGACAAGGTACAATTACTAGCAATTTACCTTGAAATTCTGATTTATTTTTCTAGAAGGAACTATGGTAGATAGCATTTTTCATATATTCGAGAACAGCACAGGTTAAATTGAATTGAGGTGGTTTCTCATAAAATGGCGATTTGAACCCGTAAGTGGTGAAGAGCCATCAGAATAACCAATGCACACGAGAGTCAGTAAATGAGTGAGAATTGGGTGTGTGAAGTCAGAGCAGGTTTCTCTTTTTGGTGCTTACCTTCCTGTGGGAAGGGACAGAGGTGTACAAAATACCTGCCCGAAGGTCCACTTGACAGACATGGAACATTTATCAGTTGGCTCCAGACTCCGGGGGTGTAGACTCCTCTCACTTGGGGTCTGTGCTTTGACGCTGGCTGAGGAGACTCTCACACAGTCGGAGGTGGCCCTGAAGCAGACAGAAGAAGGAGAGATTGGGAGCCTGGGGCAGGATGTCGCAAGAACAGGGAGAATCTGAGCTCACAGACAGGTCCTCTGCAGCGGAGGCTGATGGCAGATGTGGGCCGGGGGATGGGAAGCAGAACATGGTAGGTTTCGGCGACAGGGGGACAGGGGTATTTTAGAGAGAGTGGTCAGAAGTCGTCTCCTGGAGGAGGAAATAAAGATGGTGAGCAAGGACCAGCCCTATGAGATGGTGGGGAGAGACTTCAAGGCAGAGAGAATATCAAACAATCATGATGGCCACCAATAAATGCTCTGTTAGGGACTGGTGGGAAAGGAGGGGAGGGGTAGACCTGGTACTTCAGACCTGCTCTTCCCTCTTTCTGGAAAGCCCTTCTCTCACGTCTCCATGGCTGCTCCTTCTGCTCGCTGGGGTCTTGCCCTGAGGGCAATACCTAAAACTGCCCTCCTGCGGCCAGTCCCCATTTCTCTCTACTTCCTTACCCTATGCAGTGGATGGAGTGGTGGCCCCCTAAAAGAGGTTGACATTGTAGCCCCTGGAATCTGTGAACGTGACTTATTTTCGAGAAAGCAGTTAATATAATTAAGGTAAGGATTTGAGATGTCATCACCCTGGTTTATCCAACGATAAGTGTTCTAAGTCCAACACTGTTCTAAGTCCAACGATGAGTGTTCTTTCAAGACACGCACAGAGGAGATGAGGCAACGTGAAGATGGGGGCAGGGACTGGAGTCCGTGACCACAAGCCAAGGAACGCCTGGCACCAGCAGGAGCCGGAAGACGCAAGGAAGCAGCCTCCCACAGAGACTTCATAGAGAGCATGGCCACGCCCATAGGTAGATTTTGGACTCCTTGATTTCGGACTTCCGGCCTCCAAAATTGTGAGAGATTACATTGCTGCTGTTGCAAGCCATCCAGCTTGTGGTCCTTTGTCACAGCCCTAGGAAAACTAACGTGTCCTGCCCAACCGCGTGACTTATTTGCGACTTACCATTTACTGCCTCGCTCCTCCCACTAGATCCTGAGTCCTCCGCGGGGGCAGGGACTTTGTCCTGTTCACTTCTCTGTCCTCAGACGTGCCTGGCTACTTTCCACCGAGTCTGTCTTTTGAGGTCGCCCTCCTCGATAGGGAAGGCTCCAAGTCACCATCTTCTGCTCGCCTCGGCGGACAGGAAGAAGCCCTGTGCTTCTGCTCGGCGGACGAAACCTGTCAGGCAGGGTTCAGTCAGGAAAACAGCACACGAGGTGTTCTAATGGAGGAGACTGGGTAGAAGGCATTAGCCCACAGGTGTTGGAGGGTTTCGGGAACAAAAGTGGAGCAGGAGCACCTCAGGGTCTGAGGGGCGGCAGGGTCTGAGGGGCGGCAGATCGCGCTACTGCTGGCTGCTCCGGAGGGCGCGAGGCCGGCGCTGGCAACGCCGGAAGCAACCGGAGGCCGCCACCGGCTGCCGCTCTGGGCTGAAGGGCCCTGCTGGGGCCACGTTGCCAGGGACATTGAGCAACCAGGGAGAAGCAAGTCCTCTCTCCAGGACCTCCTGCTTTCTCCTCACTCCCTCCTGCCTCCTCAGTTCCCTCCCCGCTTTCGGGTAACAGAATTTCCCAGGAAGCCCCCAGGCCAAGGCATCTGGGAAACGTAGTTTGTGTGGCAGCAGGAGCCAGCCTAGAGAGAGACGGCTTTGGAGCTCGGAGCTCAGAGCCCGTTCACAGCCTAAGCGGTGATCGTGTGCTTTCTGACCCGGCGTCAGGAAGCATAGTGAGGGTTCGTCCTTTGCAGCCCGTGCAGATGTATAATTATCGAATGAACCGCGCGTGTAAGTTTTTGCTAATGTCTGTCTTCCTCACTACTCTTCAAACTCCGTGAAGAAGACTACCGTCTGTTTTCTCTCGGTCGCATCCCCAGGGTTTAGAACAATGGCCATCATGGAGTTGGCATCTCTAAAGAGTTGTTAACTGCCTGACTGCTTTTCTGGGGTTTTCTCTCATTTGATTTATGTTTTGGAAGGAGCAGGCTCTCCTTTAGGTCGTAATGAAAAGCCTTCTCTCCTTGTGTAAATATGTCATAGCCCGAGTCCGTTAGTGCTGCTATCCCAGGGGCAGGGCGGTGAGTGAGGAGCTGAATTGTCAGGAGGCCACTCCTGGGGTCTAAGTCACTCCACTGAGCAGTCTGCACCAGACCGATTATTGTCAAACCTCCAGTATCTGCTTCTGCTTGTTTCATGGCAATGTAACTCTGGACTCCTTCAAGCAGGTTTGTTTTAGAAAATTCCTTTACGGTATGTCTTTACAAAAACTCAAAATCGATCGCTTTTCCTCTGAATAATGGAAATGGGATTTAGTACATGGTTCCTTTTTTTTTAAGTGTATTTATTATGAGAGAAAGAGAGAGAGAGAGAGAGGAAGAGAGAATTCGAGCAGGGGAGTGGCAGAGGGAAAGGAAGAGAGAGAATCCCAAGCAGGTTCTGCACCGTCAGTTTGGAGCCCTACACGGGGTTCAAACCCATGAACTGTGAGATCATGACCTGAGCCCAAGCCAAGAGTCGGACACTAAACCAACTGAGCCCCCCAGGTGCCCCTAAGTACATCCCTTAACCAGGGATGATTTCTCTCCCCCTGGAGGGTTTGGCAATGCTAGATGCTAGTAGGCGGAACCTAGAGACACTTCTGTTTATCCTAAATGCACAAGAAAGCCCTCACAAAACTGAATTATCTGGCCTCGAATGTCAATACCACCCATCGAGAAATCCTGATATAGTTTAAATATATTTTCTTTTTTTTAAGGAAAAGTTTCTCTTTTTTTGAATATTTATTTATTTATTTTGAGAGAGAGGTGGGGAGAGGGGTAGAGAGAGAGAGGGAGAGAGAGAATCCCAAGCAGGCTCCATGCTGTCAGCACAGAGCCCGATGTGGGGCTGGACCTCACAAACGGTGAGATCATGACCTGAGCTTAAATCCAAAGTCAGACACTAAATGGACTGAGACACCCAGGTGCCCCTAAACTATGTTTTTCTTATTCCTTACTCTATGAAAAAAAGTATAATAGAGTGAAAAGGCATCAGCTTGGGAAACTAAAAGGGCAAACTTTAAATCTCACTTTCTTGTTCTAGCCATTTAACCTTAGGGAATTAACACATTGCTGAAGGCATCAATTTCTCATCTATGAAGTGGGGGAATTAAATCCTGGTTTGTTACATTGTTATGAGGGTTGCAAGAATTAAGCAATGTATGCTGCCTGGCACACCGGAACCTCAATAAATAGCACTGGCTCTGTGAAGGAAGCATGTATGTTCGAAATGCTACAAAAAATGCCCAAAAAGTACTTGTTCAACTTCTTCATTGCTTTTCCCCCTCAAGGAACAGAAATCTGAGAAACTACATAAATCACCCATTACCCAAAGGAAATTTTTCATTAATGATGTTTATCTAAAAAAAAACCCTTGGTCTACACTGTTTAACTTATTTTTTTCTTTTTAATGTTTATTTATTTTTGAGAGAGAGAGAGACGAGTGTGAGCAGGGGAAGAGCAGAGAGAGAGGGAGACACAGAATCGGAAGCAGGTTCCAGGCTCTGAGCTGTCAACACAGAGCCCGATGCGGGGTTCGAACTTGCGACCCGTGAGATCATGACCTGAGCTGAAGTCGGAACTTAACCAACTGAGCCACCTAGACGCCCCCTGTTTAACTTATTCTAAGAGTATTAACTCGAGTCACCATATTCTTCAGAGCAATAATCTCATAAGAATCAGAAGAGGTCAAAACATGAATATATGGGGACAATAGAGACAAATGTTTGAACCTGAGACATACTAATGCCATAGCCAGGAGGCGCTGTCAAGGAACTTTAAATGTTCTGAAAATACCATAGCAATTCGATTTAGACTGACCAAAACAAAGCAAAATAAAACATTCACCCTTACTTATGAAATATCATGTTCATAATATTTAAAATGTGTTATTTAGCTATCACGAATTAATTGGATTTTTGCTCTCTATAGCTTGACTAAGGGAATATATATGTGTGTGTGTGCGCGTGCACGCGCACGTATTGTTTCAACTGGCAAAGCAATGCATATTCATTTTAGGATATTTAGAAAACATATGAGAGTCAAAAGAAGAGAATGATGAAAAATGACCCATAATCCAGTAAGTAAAAAGAGATGCTTAACCTGTCGGTGTATTTCCTTTGCTTTAGTTTAGTCACTAAATGACTCTTCTTGGGGGCTGGGGCTAGACTGGGTGAGTTCAGCGGGGTCTCTGTTCTCAGCACTTGGCAACATACATAGCACATAATTCAGGCACCTCTACCCAGAAATACTTGTTGGCTGACTTGGTTGAATGGGTCCTTAATTGAGCATATGTATTAGGCTGTAAGACTGTATGAAATTAACATTCTGCTAAAGGCTTAAAATCACAAGTTACCTTTTGTAACTGCTTACATATTAGGTCATAACATATGAAATGGGCCATCTATACTAATATCTGACCTAAACGGTGGACATATATTTACGACTTCTATTACATCGTGAGCCTTTTGAGGACCAAACGTGAGTATTATCCCTCCTTAGTACCACCCGCAAAGCTGGGTGAAAGCTTTGTAGAAAGAAAATGCTTAAACATTGAACACTGCGTTGCGTGGATACATGTGCCCTGTGAGGTCTCCCAAAGCCTTTACGTGAGACCGATAAATGTGGAATTGTGTATTTTATTATTTTCCTTTACGTTTAAATGATAATGATGTTTCTGCATTGCTGGTGGGAATGTAAAATGGTTCAGCCACTGTGGGAAAGAGTTTGACAGTTCTTCAATAAGTGAAACATAGAATGACCATATATTCCCCTCCGGGTACGTACCCACGAGAGCAGGTGTTCAGACAATTACGTGGACACAGATGTTCGTAGCACGATTCCTGCCAGCCAAAAGATGGAAACAACTAAGTCGTGTATGAATTGATGCAGAGATGTGGCATATCCATACAATGGAATATTATTCTGGCATAAAAAGGAATGAAGTAATGGTAAAAGCTGTAACATGGATAAACCTTGAAAACGCTGTGCTAAATGAAAGAAGACCACATATTCTAGGATTCCACTTACAAGAAATATCCAGAAAAGGGAAATCCATAGAGACATAAAGCAGATGAGTGGTTGTCAGAAACTGGAGGGAGGGAGGAATGGAAATTTATTGTTTAATGGATACTGAGTTTCTTTCTGGCATCCTGTATAGAAATGTTTTGGAGGGGCGCCTGGGTGGCTCAGTCAGTTGAGCGTCTGACTTCAGCTTGGATCATGATCTTGGGGTGCATGGGTTCAGGACGCGCATTGGGCTTTTTGCTGACAGCTCGGAGCCTGGAGCCTGCTTGGGATTCTCTGTTTCTCTCTGTCTCTCTGTGCCTCCCCTGCTTGTGCTCTCTCTTTCAAAAATAAACAAACATTAAAAAAAAATGTTCCGGAACTAAATAGCGTGGTAGTTGCACAACGTTGTGAGTGTACTAAATATCACTGATAGTAAATTTGATGTTATGTGTGTTTTTTCACAGCAGAAAATCAAGCAAAACCCCTTTTTGTTATCTAAATAATTCAGGATCCTTTTGATGCAAGGGACTGAATACAATCAAATTGGTTTTAAAAAGAACAATTATGGGGAAGAAAATTCATTATATCACAAAACTGAGAAGCCCAAGGTAGAGAACTCAGACATTGTCGTCCAGATAATATTCTCTCTTGGAACCCCTGGGTGGCTCAGTTAGTTACATGTCCGACTTTGGCTCAGGTCATGATCTCACGGTTTGTCAGTTCCAGCCCCGCATTGGGCTCTGGGCTGACAGCTCAGAGCCTGGAGCCTGCTTTGGATTCTGTGTCTCCCTCCCTCTCTCTCTCTGCCCCTCTCTCATTCGAACTCCGTGTGTGTGTGTCTCTCAAAAATAAATAAACCTTAACAAATTAAAAAAATTTAAAAAAACACATTCTCTCTTTTCCCTTCTCCTTTCTCTCTTTTCCTCCCTCCCTCTTTCTCTCACCTTTGCTGTCTCTCTGTACGTTGGCTGCTACACAGGTGCTCCTCCAGTGTGTGGCAAGAGGAGAAGGCAGCAGATAGCCTCACAGAATCCAGGTGTCCGTCATCAGCTGAGGGACCTCAGGTGAAAGACGGAGTTTTTAAACTGGCCAGTCTCGGGGCAGTGGTAAGAAGAAATATCTCCTAGCCCTTCTACACCACCAGCTGTGTGGTCTTAAGCAGGCTACTCAATCTCTTTGAACTTCGGTTCCTCAGCTGTGAAATGGGAATAACCATAGTACCCACCTCGTTGGGTTGTGAAACGCTTAGAGCTGGCACATGAGAAGTGCCCATTAGGACGGGCTATTGTGATCATCGCTGTCATCATCAGTATCAAAGCCTCTAGCTGTCAAATCCAGGAGAAGGACTTGATTGGCCAGGCGTGGGCCAATGGACTCCCTTGTTCCTGGGATTCTGGAGTGGGCCGGTCCCCCAGAGGCAGTCCCCACACAGAATGAGGTCCTTACCAGAAAAAGGGAGTAAGGGAGCTGGGCACCCTGAACACTGATGGTTACCCAGCTGCTCACCAACGCCACAGAGAGCTTCAAAATCCCCTCTCTGTGGTATAAATACATACACATACACAGCGGAAGTTAGCACTCTGTGGTCACAAGGTGCCTAGCCCAGTATTAAGCTATTTACGTTTATTAGATCATTTGTTCTTACAAATCCCCTGTAAGATAAACAATCGCTCCTGTTCCAAATGAGACAAAGACAGGACAGAAAGTTGAAAGAGCTTGCCTAAGGTTGTCAGGTCCAGGTATGATTTGAGACAGTCTGAATTTTCAGCCGTTCGGCCCTAGTGCCTTCTGCTTAAAAGCAGTTACACTCTCTGTCTCAAAAATAAATAAACGTTAAAAAAATTAAAAAAAAAAAAGGGGCGCCTGGGTGGCTCAGTCGGTTGAGCGTCCGACTTCGGCTCAGGTCATGATCTCACAGTCTGTGAGTTCGAGCCCCGAGTCAGGCTCTGTGCTGACAGCTCAGAGCCTGGAGCCTGCTTAGGATTCTGTGTCTCCCTCTCTCTCTGCCCCTCCCCCACTCATGCTCTGTCTCTCTCTATCTCAAAAATAAATAAACGTAAAAAAAAATTTAAAAGCAGTTACAAATAGGTTAATGAAAACATAAGAAAAAATCATTGGGCAATTTGTACAGGTGGCATTGGTGTTGGCAAGAAAGGAAGGAAGGAAGGAAGGAAAGAAGGAAGGAAGGAAGGAAGAAAAGACTTGTTTTTAAGAGCTCATGTATATATAAGAGGTTGTACGTTAACATAAGAAGGAGTAGCAAACTAATGAAATGAAGTTCTGCTGGCACTCCCATTGTGAAGAATAAATGTTGGTTAGCTTGAAGAAATAACTATCCTTCCCTAAATTTAAATCCCTCCTTCCATTGAAAACTGAGAGATTTGGAGGCGGGGATCTTTGAAGAGACCTGACTATCAATTCTCACATACTCGTGATCTCCAAGTTGGCATCGCTTGCTAACGGACTTAACCCAAGGACCTCCGGTCAAGCAAACAGGTCTTTTTCCTGATACAACCAGAAGGCTTGGATGGGTTGGTTGTGTTTACCTTTCCAGGTAAACACAACCAGAAGGCATGAATGGGTTAGTTGTCTTCCACTGTGGGTCTTGCTTAAAGTACTCCGGGTGAGAACCAGTTTTTAGGACACAGCAGGTGTCCCAGCTGGCAATTAAATACAGCGAAATTTGCTTGCTTTGGCCAAATGTCCCATACCACCAGCTAAAGAAGGAAACAAACACTGTTTAAATAAGCAAATAAGGAGAAAGAGGAGGACTAGACCCGTGTCTGCGGGTGACAAAAGAGAGGCTCTGCATTATATTTCGAGCATTGAGATAGAACGAAGTCAAACATATTTATTTAATAACAGAGTAAAAAAGAACAGCTGTGGAAAATATTTAGAAGATGATACACACACAGACAGACTTACAGCCTAGACACAAGAGGGTGCCAGGATATCAGAATGTTTTTCTTTATCTGTTTTTTCCCCCTATACTCTTGTTTCCCTGAAATTAAAAAGTCACAATTTTGTGACTAAAATAACATAATTATTGTATGTCGCTTGGAAAAGATTCAAATAGCATGGATATGTGACAAGCACCTAGCGCTTTTGACTACCTGCGGTGCCCCAAAAACCGTACTAAGAATATTCATTTTTTCAATTCACTAATTTCTGTGGAGGTGGTTACTATTACCAACCCAGTGTTTGTTTGTTTGTTTATGTATATTTGAGAGAGTGAGTGTGTGTGTGAGCATGAGTGGGGAAGGGGCAGAGAGGGAGGGAGAGACAGAGCATCCCAAACAGGCTCTTTGCTGTCAGCGCGGAGCCCGATGTGGGGCTCGATCTCATGACCCTGGGATCACGACCTGAGCTGAAATCAAGAGTCTAATGCTCATCCGATGGAGTCCCCCAGGCGCCCCTACTAAACTGATTTTAGCAGATGGGGCAATATACGCCCTGAGCTGGGAATTGCCTTGGATAAGGTCACTCAGCATCTAGGCTCTGCCGTAACCCAAGCAGTGGGATTCAAAGTTGGTAGAGGAACCAACTTCCTTTGTTAAGGAACAAAGTAGAAGGCCACAGTTCTGCACCCCTCACCCCTCACCCATCCCAACTCCAATCCCATCACTGCCCAAAGTTAAGGTGGCCCGCCTGTCCCTTTTTGCGTAGGACTTTCCCAATTCTTAAAACCAAAGTCTTGTTTCCCAGGAACTGATACACTGGGATGGTTATTCACCCTACCCAGAGCGCGCTTGAAAAATAATAGTTGACTTTGTATCTTGCCTGAATATATAAAATATGCTTTCAGAACTTTGTTTCCATAGACACGGGCACGTCGTTTCTCTGTGACCTGTTTTCCTCGTGTCTCAATGTATTAAGAAGCCCCTTCCCTTCCCCCTCCTTTGAATAACTAGATATGCTTTCATTGTAAAGTCATATAGTTGCTCATGTAAACATCCTTTCTGAATGCTTTGTTAAAATGAGGGGGGGGATAAGACTATAAATAAAGAGGAATAATGAGATATTTGAGGAAGAACTTGAAGGGACAAAAAACTTTAAGGACCAAAAAAGAAGAAAGGAGGGAGAGAGCGAACAAGAAAAAAAGATCTCCAAAAGCAGAAAGAAAGAAGAAAAGGTGCTTCAGGAACAATGACGAGAATCATTTTATTTCCAGAGGAAGGAAGGGCCCAGGAGAGGAAGGTCAGGAAGGCGTCCAGTTCTACTTCCACCCTGCAGAGCTGTGGGACCATGGACGAACTGTTCTGCCTCAGTTTCCACAGCGGGAGAATGAGGACGACGGTCAGCCTTGCCCAGCCACGTAGAGACAAAGACTGGAAGGACTGAGCGAGTCTAAAGCTCTTGGATTAATTATACGAATATAAGATTATATGACAGGCTGGTTCAAGAACCAGCCAGCAGGTGTTGCTGTGATCACTGACATATGGTTCAAAGGAAGAGATTACACGCTGGTGAAAGAGTCTCGAGTTGATGATCTTCATGTATCAGATTCCCCCAGGGAAAAAGTGAACACCCACAGCCCCACCCCACGCTGGTTGAATTTTTCTCCAAGAGTGGAACCTGTGCATTCGTCATTTTGATGAGTTCACCCAGGGAGTTTCTGACGCAAACCATCCCAAACCGATGAATTGAGGGCCAGGGCACAGCGCAACAACAGGGGGCGCCATTCACTTATTCGACAATGCAGGCGGCAGCCGCTGGAGCTGTGCAGTGCTCAGCCTGGGAAGGCAAACCGGCCCTATGACAATGGGATCCCACTGAAAACTACCAGAGATGCTCCTTGACCCTTTGCTAACGACAGAGGAAGAGTCATGAGCACTTGCTTTGCAAGAGAAACTTTCGCAGACATTGTTTTTATTTTTTTTTATTTGGTTGGGATAGACATGACATAAAATTAACCATTTTCAAGTCTACCGTTCAGTGGCACTTAGTGCATTCGCATTCGGTACATTGTACATTTGGGACAACTGACTCCTCTATCTAGTTCCGTGTACACGTTATCTTATTTAATCCTCCCGACATTCTGAAGGTCAAATGTTCGTTACCTGCGCCAGCGGCAAAAGGAAGCCTAGATCAACTCTGGTCATTAGTCCAGGACTGGACCGTTGGTACGAAACAAAGCTGGGTTGCAAATCCACGCCATCCATCCAAAGCCCTTTCAAATACACAAGTAGAAGTGGGACCCTGGGATTTCCTATTTTCATGAAAAAATACTGAAACAGAGCTTAGGACATTGCAGCTTTCATGTCATATCATTAGTCTTAATAAGTCAAACGGAATAATGCTGTACCTCTACCTTTTCCTTCTTCACACCTCCAATCCCTTACCATCATTTCCTGGGGACATGTTCTGCATAGATGTCCCATCCGGGCCTTCAAAGTAAACACAAGGTAAATTAGCAACTTTTCCCGATAGAAAAGAAAGGGGGGTTTTCCCAGGCTGTAGGTAAACGCACAGAGAATAACTTAGCATGGAATGTGTCTTCCCACTCAGGACCCATAGGACACAAGTGTACTCAACCCTGGTGAGCCGAGGAAAGCGGGGCAAAGGCACTTTTCTTTAGTTTACTTATTTTGAGAGAGAAAGAGAGCATGAGCAGGGGAGAAAAGGACGGGGAGGGAAGGAAAGAGTGGGGCAGGGCTGAGAGACAGGGAGAGAGCGAATCCCAAGCAAAACAGCACCGAGCCTGACATGGGGCTTGATCTACGACCTGTGAGATCATGACCTGAGCCAAAACCAAGAGTCAGATGCTTAACCGACTGAGCCACCCAGGCACGCTCCAAACACACTTTCAGGTAGGATGGCCATAAAATTCATCATCCCGCTGGAACCGGGACTTTTTCGGAAGGATACTTGGACTGGGTGCCAGAACGGCAGGCCAAATCGGGGCCGTCCAAGACAAATGAGGACACAGGGTCACTTAACTTGTAGGACCTCTTACAGGGAGGCTGAAAAGCTATCGCTCTTCGGCAGCGTCCAAAAGAACGAAAGGAGCGAACTACGTATATTGAGAAATACAAGAGAAATAAACACTTAGAAAACAGTAAAACTCAGCTACGAAAAATCAAGCCAAGCGAAATATCCATAAAGGTTTAAAGTTAGTTGATTGCAAAACAAGAGCAGGGAAAGGACTAAAATGCCAGAAAATATGTAAGAAAATATGAAGCCAAATGACTCTCAGGAATCCACCACTCCTGAAACGAGCAGAAACATAAAAGTTCAGCGAGAGCCTGTACCAGACCAATTAAGTCCCACAAACATGACGGGTAAAGGAGAATACATCTTGAAGCTGGAGCAGACGCTAAATGGAAATCAGATGACTTAGGAGAAGAAAAGCCAACACATGACTCATAAAAATATCCCTTGAAAAAGAAAGTTCACAGAAAAACAGAGAAACATCCAAGTAAAATGAATTCTCCCAGGTCAGGGCCGGGGCCAGCAGAGGTGTCCGGTGGTCTATCGAGTCACAGACCCAGGACAGAATTACAACGGCTGTTTCTAGTGCAGCTCATTCCATTGGACTAGATGGGTGAGGCAGATGGCTGGCATGTGCAGGTGCGTGCACGTGTGTGCTTGTGCGTGTGTGTGCAAGAGCCAAGCAAGATAGATGTGGGGCTGCCCAAGGCTTAGCACATGAGTTACTCAACTCCCAGCCCTCCTGACTCCCAATTCCCAGGAAGGGTGGGCAGGATTTCTGAGCACAGCAATAAGCCTTTAACCATTTGGGAGGACTTTCGCTCATGAGGTTCTGCAAGCAGTGTTGCCCTTTCTTCTTGGGCCGGGGTTATTTTCTCTGTTTCATCTCGTGTGATGGAGGAGCCAAGATTTAGGAATTTTAAAGGCCTGGACTCAAAGCTCAATATTTTCACCAGTAGCTGAAGGACCTGGGCCATGTACCTTTTGCTTTCTTGGTCTTTGCTTTCCTGGCTGTAGACAGAGAAGTAAAATATGACTTCCCTTGGGGCACCTGGGTGGCTCAGTTAGTTAAGCGCCTGCCTTTTGATTTTGGCTCAGGTCATGATCTCGTGGTTCGTGGGTTCGAGCCCCACATCAGGCTCTGCACTGCCAGTGTGGAATTCTATCCCCCTCCCCCGACTTCCCCATACCCCGCTCACCCTCTGTCTCTCTTTCAAAATAAATAAATATTTTAAAAAACATGACTTCCCTTGGTACTTGGGAAGATCGAGATCATTCTTGGGAATCCCCAGGGGATTTGTCCAGCATGCAGTGTGGGCTCACAACGAAAGAGTCTCCTTCCCCTTTCTTGTAATAGAGAAGAGATGGTTAAAGGTACAGAAGACTGAAGTTCTTCCTCGAAGTCAAACAATACCTAGAAGTCATGTCAGGACCGAGGGTCAGCGCTTTGGTGTCCCTCTCGTACAGGTGCTTTTCTCAGCCTGCAGCCCACCTGCGTGCTCCCCTGCAGCTCGGGGTAGAAGGCTCCAGTGCGCGACAGGTCCCAATACAAGTGCTGGAAAGGCTCTGCTCTCTACCTTGGAACTTTCTCCAACACCATGGAAATAACTCCTCTTGCAACAACATAAGCCTGGAACTGCAGGGTGGGAGGGGGGTTAACACGCCCTACAAGTAAACCCCAACCAACGAGGGTCAGGAGTTGGTGGGGAAAATGGCCTCGGCACCCCTGTCCCAGTTTCCCCGAGGTTCCCTGGTACAACTGATCCCTTTTCCTTCAGTAGCGAACTGTGGGTATGGACTCTGCACCCCCAATTAGCTTTTCTCCCTGTCCTATCTCACTCTCCCTGCTTCCTCCCTCACGTTCTGGGCTCCTCCACGAAACCGCCTGCACCCAAGTCCTCATCTGAGGACCCGGTTTGAGGAAACCCAACTAAGACATTTCCTTTTTACAATGTCTCAGGTGAGGACACTGCATGGCTTTGCTTTCTGCCTCCGCTCTCAGAACTGCAAAAATCTCACCCGGAGAAAAGCATCATAACGAGTACTCCTGTTTACTGTGCATGTACTACGTACCAGGCAATGTACACGGAGAAAATGTAGGATAACAGATCTGACATAACAGCAGCAAAAACCCTTTCTTCTAACGGTACTCGCAAAAGTCACATCAGTGTGGGGACAAATATCGCCACCTCCTCCTTCCTCGTGCAGAGAGCAAGGGGAGGAATAAGCCAGACCTGAGATCATTGAAAAATCTTGTTAAAGAAAATCACGAAAATCATGTATGTCATGGATTCTGTGGCTTTGCCATGCCGGAGGGAGACAGTCCTCTGTGCGATGGCCACTCCTAGGACACAGTCCCTTCCTGGGCTTATGCGGAAGTAGTTGCGATATTAATTTCAGGTGGGAGTTGATGAGCTAAAAACACAAAAATGTAGAAAGAGATTATAGGCACCTATGAGAAAGAGACGGCGGGTAAAGCCTGGGGGTATGGCACGGGGGAGGCGCCCTACAGTAGCACACCCATTGACCACAAGGGAAGGCTTAATAAAACTTTAACAGCAGGCAAGTTGTATTGTTCTGGGGGATAAGCCCTCTCTGCTGTCTCCAACTTTTATTAGGAATGGGCCCATATTACCAGACTCTTCGTGGGAGAGTAATGAAATATCACATATTTCCTTTGTCATGGGGCAGAGAAGGGAAAGTAGCAGCAAAAGATAAGTCACGACTCCGAGGAAAGAGGAAATCAGAGTAAGAAGCTATAGGGGAAAAGTAATCCCCCACCAGACAACTACCCAAGGTACTCCTGTGCTCACAGTGTAGATGGGAAGAAGGGCTTGAGCTAAAATTTTTTGTAAAGGAACGTGACTCAAAGAGCTGAATTTGGGGGTTTGGGGGACACCAAAGGGTCGAACTGTGAATTCACTACCTGGCTTAATTCTCAAATGGTGATACTCATTCGATGGATGAAGATGTTGAGGTTCAGTGGGGCTAAAGTGAGATTTCAAGTGGAGGTGTTTGAACACAGCCTTGACTTTGAAGCCTGGCATCGTACACCTGGCTTATATTAGACTAGAAAGGGACTCAGAGCTCAGTCAGATGTGCTCACCCCAGTTTGGATTCTGCTTTTAAAAACCTGGGTTTAAAATGTTTTTCACACTGGATGGAAGTATAAGATGAAAGTCTTAAAAAAATTTTTTTTTCGTTTTATTTATTTGAGAGCGAGTACGAGTGGGAGAGAGAGGCAGAGGGGTGCAGAGAGAGAGAGACAGAGAGAGTCTCAAGCAGGCTCTGTGCTCAGCATGGAGCCTGATTCGGGGCTTGATCCCACGATGCTAGGATCATAACCTGAGCCTAAATCAAGAGTTGGACACCTCACCGAATGAGCCACCCAGGCGCCCCATAAGATCAAAGTCCTGAAGATTCGTCAAATTCCATGTTTCCTCTTTTCACTCTCTAATCATCAGAAAGGAGATTAGTTCTTCCTTCCACATGTTTTGCCTCTTCGAGATCCTGTGCGGGCTACACGCATGCACGGACACGCCCATACACAGACTCACACTCAGCCCAGTCTCCTGAGGGGGGTGCAGACGAAAGTCACATAGGTGCTCCTGCAGTTCTGCTGCTGATTCAGTGCCGGGCATGTTTGCTGCGTACCCTGTACAGGAATCAGAGACCATGTTGCCCAAGCGATTCCTGCTTCAGAGTCGGAACTGAATTAGGAAAGCAACTTTGGCAGCACGGACTGTGGCCTTCCATGTGGACACACAGTTCGGAGACAACAGCAACGGCAACAAGAATCACAATACCTTCAAGCTTCCCAAGTACTTCGCGTCATGCTATAGGAGAAGGCATTCATTCATTCATTCAAGAAATATTGAGTTCCTTCTATGCATCAGGCACTGTTTTAGGCACTTGGAACCAAATAAGACCAAACGAAGCCAACCGAGATCAAACAAAAAACCTCTGTCCTTGTGAAAATAAAGGGAAAAGACAGAAAATCAACGGTGAGAATGAGAACGAGAATAAAGTTATACAGTATATTGGAAGGTGATAAATGTAATGAAAAAGGGAAACACTGGCACTGTGTGAAAGGGACGGCGGCGGGTGAGCTATGAATTGCTCTGTTAAATAGAGCAGACTCTGCCTAGGACTCGCTGAGAAGGTGACAGTTGCACGGAGACGTAAATATTAATGATTCATGAACAAATCATTTAGGAAGCCCGGAGTATCTTTCTAGCATCGGCTTGACGAGGAGAATCTGGCCTGGAAGGTTTGCCTGTCTCAGGACCTACCGTGCCTACGAAATTCCACAGGGAGGCAGCAGATTCTAGGCATGACTCGGCCGATGAATGCCTTGCACTCCCCACCGCAGAGGGTCTCGAGGAATCTGTCTTTAGCCTGAGCGCCTGTCCAGGCATTTCTCCCTTTCCTTATTCAAGATGTTCGTTGCCTTTGGGTTCGCTGCTCTTTGTAACAAAAGCAACAATAATGGAGCTCACATACGGACACTCTGCCCCGCGCCACGCAGTAGAGGTATTATCGCGTTTACGATTTCCGCGCTGGATCTTATTACCGTTCTCGTTTCTCAGGCGAGGATGCCGATGCTCAGAATCTCATTCCAAGCGAAGGTGGAAACCAGGATTTGCCATAAAGTCTGTGGAAAATCTTTAAACCTCGAGGTGATTGAAAGAAGGGATCTTTTTAGATTGGCTTGTGAAATCCACTTGTTTTAGGTGGGATGCGATTACTGAATTAAAGCCTAGAGACTTGAAGATGATCAATATCAAGATGATAGTAATAAGTAGCGTTCATTGAGCGATGCCAAGCCCCGTACTCAGTGCCTTACATACACCACGCCCTTTAATTCATAACTACTGGGGTCACCTGGTTCAATGAGGGCAAGAAGTCAGCGACCGTGTGCTCGCTCCGTGCCAGGCGTTGTTTGTATTGATAAAACAGTTTCTGTCCCCAAAAACTTTATTTGTAAATGTCACACGTGATCAACATGACTATTACCCACAACCCCAAGCTATGTAATGGTAAGCAAAAGCAAGAGAAAATCTCTTCTCCCACGTCAACCAATGCGAGAGTCTGTATGTCTTCTTCCACAATTAAAAAAGTAATTCTCCGTGAAACGAAGCCAACATATATTTCGACAATGTAAATTTTTATTAAACAGTGTACAGTGGTGTAACATAAAAATTATGTCTTTCCTGTTCCTACTACTTAGAAAGATCTGCCAATAACTTAGATGATGGTTTTTCTCCCGGGAGTTTACATTATAATTTTAGATAATATATTTATGCCATTAATTCTTAATGTAGCCATTCTGGAGCCAAGCTACTGCTTCTTGCTCCTCGTTACTACTGATTTTTGTTAAGTACTTTTTCAGCTTTTTTTCTACTGATTAATTTTGGAGCTTTGAATAATAAATATTTCTATTTTCAAACATGTGTGTTAGATTTTTTTATACTAAAAAAACTAAACAAACCAGAAAAATTGGTGCACTCGTATTTCTTCCATGTCCTATGGACTAAGCTTCTTCCTGGCTCTTATCATTCGGTGGTCAAAAGTTTGCCCCACAGGAGTTAATTCACCCCCAGCGTTAGTAACACCATCCAGCCCTTTTGGGGGAAGCCAGAATGTACACCACTTCTTGCCCAGAAGTGGTGGCAAGAGCCAGAAACAGGGAGAGTAACTGATTGGCCTCTGTTCCAGTGACATTAGGTGGGTGGAGACCCAGGACACCACTCTGTGTCTGTGATCTTGGCGAGACTCCGAGAATCCGAGGCTGTACGTTAGTTGTGTTAACTGTATCTAATACTGTCTCATTGCCCCTCTTTTTATACATTAATTTCTTCTTTGATGTACATAGTATTTTCCTGAATGTTATTAATGTTATTTATTAAAATGTGTTAGTCTTCTCTATTTCCTGGATGGTTCTTTACGTGTCTTCCGGGGATGTCATTGTACTCTTTAATTTGTCCCTTTTGTTTATTGGTTTTCATCAGATAGTTGAAGGTTAGGTACTTATTTATTTTAATAACTGTAAAATGTTTGTAACAACCATCACCATGACGAACACACACTGAGTGTGTGCTTACCATAGGCCAACTGGTATCGTAAGCATGTTTTAGTATCAACCCCTTTAACTGCCATATCACGTAAGGAAATGAAGTTACTGAGTAGATAATGCAAGATTCAACCCCCAGCCTCTCCACCTAGAAACTGAGCTCTTAACCACCACAGAATACACGGTGTTCTATCTGGTTCCCCTTTAGATTTTATTTTGATTAAAGCGTCTGAACTTTAAAGTAACCTGAAAGTCAAATAGTGCTCACTGATCCTACATCCAAACACCCGTTCTTCCAAGGTAGGAAATCTGTCTGGACATATGGCCATCCCAAGTTAACACTAGGCTTCCAGGCTTCCCTAGCAGCTAAAAGTGGGCATGGGATGAGTTCTCGCCAATAGGAGGCAAGCAGGAGTGTTGCGGCTGCTTCATGGAGCTCTCCTAAACATACCGCCAGCCCCATTCTGATTGGCCTTCTCCTTAGTCCCTTCCTCACGTCACTGGGAGGAGGGTGGTTTGGGACTCTGAAGACAGCTGTTTCCTTGAGGTGGTGAGCCGGGGGGGAATTCTCCATTGGGGTTTTTTTGTGGAATAGACCTGCCATACCGGAGCTTGGTTTCACCCTGCGGACTTTAACCTGAGCAAGGGATAAGCTTCCTCACATTTAAGCTGTTCCTGTTTGTATACATTTTATTGCTGTTGCCCCCTTGCAACCTAACATGACCCTAAATAACACAATGCTCAAAGGCTTTTAGTGAAAAAAAATCGCATTGTTTGGCGCTTGTCCAACTCCCCAGCCACGTGCAACATTTTCCACCGTATCTTGCCCTATTTGCATCCGTATTTCTAAACGATCTATTTTTGGCTGTGTTTTCTTGACTAATCAGTTCGGGCACTATTTATTGGCTGTCCTTTACGGTAGATGTGAGCTTCACTCTCCTAAATCTCTCCTTCCTCTTCGTCACCCTTCCAGGATAGATCTATTACAATATATTCTCTAATTATGTTGATATGATGAAATGAATATTAATCACAGCTGACGCAAATTGTCGGTTTGGCTTACATTTCTTCTTCTACTTTTTCTTTGGTATAGTTTTCTTTTTATGAGCGGGAGTTTCCTCCGCAGTTGTGAGGTTTTCCTTTCATTCTCCTTACTAGACGGGTTTCCAACATCCATTTTCTAGCTGAAGACTTTGAGGTCCTTTCATTATACTGGTCGTAACAGATGTTTATTAGGTGTTAAACACACTGTTAAACACTGAGCTTGTTGCCAGTTGAATGCTCCATAGTGCCTACTGGTGTCCCCACTTTACGGAGCAAGAAATTAAAGCAATATTAAATAACCTGCCCGTGATCAAAGAGCTGACAGGCGTAGAGTGAGGACCCCGACTCAGATCTTTCTGATCCTAGAGGTTAATCCCCTTAATTAGGGATGGAAAAGAGGAGGAGGAGAGGGACATTGCCAAAATACTTAAGATCCAGTACAGTCAGAGAATGAGCAGACAGAATACATGCTAGCCTGACCAGAAGGGAAGTATGCAGCAGATAAATATCAGCCCCATCTTAACAAAGAACTTCTGAGTCAGTCTAACATGGAAACACAGCATTTTGTTTTTGTTTTTGTGTTTGTTTTTTTACTGCTGGTCTATATAAGAACTTGGACTTTTTGCTTTTACACAGAAGAAGAGTAGGGGCGCCTGGGTGGCTCTGTCGGTTAAGCATCCAACTCTTGACTTTGGCTCAGGTCATGATCTCACAGTCTGTGGGTTCGAGCCCTCCATCAGGCTCTGTGCTAGCTGTGGGGAGCCTGCCTGGGACTCTCTCTCTCTCTCCCTCTCTCTGCCCTCCCCTGCTCATGTGCTCTCTCTCTCTCTCTCTCTTTCTCTCTGTCGAAATAAATAAATAAACTTAAAAAAACAAAGTAGAAGAAAGACAACAGGAGGGGCCAACAGATCATTGTGTTTTACAAATAGAAAACTTGAGTGAAGCAACTTTCCTTTGGTCTCATAGCTAACTGGCAAAGGGAGGATCTCAGCCCAGACCCTCAGTTTCCAGAACCCAGACTCTTCACGCAGGGGGACATCTTGCATGGCTGTGCTCTCAAATTCACTGCTTTGACTATCTCCAGGGCTTGGCGAGGGACGCTTTCCAGATGGAAATTCACACACACAATGAACAGGTGACTCTGCTACTTCTGTATGCCAGAGGCAGCCCGAGAGATGACCTGCGACGCTCTTGAGAGATGGTTCGATGATTGAGGGAAGAACACAATAGGATCTTTAAAATTAGAGCCGTCCGAGGGAATCTGGGGACCTGTCACCAGAATAGAGATATTGGAAGTAATGAGATTAATAACGAGACGTTAATTAAATAATGGCTCAACTACTGCCTGTTGAGTCGGCGCCTTCCCGTGTGTAAATAAATAATGTATTACAGGAATAACATTACCTGAGATTTACAGAATACTCCCAGCTGTTTGAAAAAGCTGTCTCTCCCTCAGGATCAGTCACAGGAAGATTTTTTTTTTAAATTATCTTGAATTACTAAGATAACCATTTATCAGTGACTTATCATTTCCTACTGGACTCTCAAAAGTGCTTAATTATATGTAGAGAATAATTTGCTCCAGCTTTAAAAATAAACTTGGGTATTGCCCAAGTCCCGGTTTTAAAATCCTTATGGGAATGTGCTACTAATATAAATACAATCGATGTCTACACAATTCCCAGAGTAGCAGGGTATCCTTACCTCGGTCTACAATATTAATATTTTATTGCATGTCTCTTGGGGCTGAGGTGAAGGCTAAGTGATGATCATTAGCAACTGGCTACGTATCAGGCTGTTCCGAGGGTTTTATACATATATATTAACTCATTATGCCTGCAGCAGCGCTATGAGGTGAGTCCATTGTTCTCTTTATAGATGGGGATACTGGGGCCCAGAGAGGTTAAGTCACACAGCCAGTAAGGACAGATCTGGGGATTTAACTCGGACCGTCTTATGACCACAGAGGTCATGCTCTGGGAAACGAGAAAGAGGGTGGATTGATACGGGCAGACATAGACATAGGCGCAGACGGCTAGAGTAGGAGAGACTAGTTAGTCTGCAGGTAGGCGATGATGCTAGGTGCTAGAAGTCTTTTCAAAGTGGAAAGTGAGAAGGAACAGTGTTCTCAGTGCTAGGAAAGGACTAGAGATCTGTGTGTCCCACCAAT
This sequence comes from Paguma larvata, assembly GCA_030068075.1. Classification (NCBI taxonomy): domain Eukaryota; kingdom Metazoa; phylum Chordata; class Mammalia; order Carnivora; family Viverridae; genus Paguma; species Paguma larvata. The sequence continues at coordinate 35,316,418 of CM057842.1, forward strand.
ACCTCGAGTACCCATACCCACCGGCTGGCTGTGCCCTAGGTGGGAGCGTGTGGGGTTGGCAAGACCTCAGAAAGGCATGGCTCTGAGGGACAGCAGAGAGGCTGCACCGAGACCTTGACCCTGGAGCTGTGGCCATCGCAGTGATTCTACTTCCCTGCAGTATGGTAGAAAAATCGAGAGCTTCCAACTTCATCCATTTAGTTTTTGTCAGCGGGATGCTCTGTAGGAACTGGTGTGGAACAAACACCGAAGCTGCCTCTCACGTATGTCATTCTGCACAATAGCCCAGGACCTTTGAACCACCCAAGGAGAGGAAGTGAACTTCTTGCCGTGTCACCGATGGGGGTCAGCAATTGAATTTACTTCATTTTTTGAAGGAAGAAAGGTACTGTTTTGGTTGGGAATATGAGTGGAACATGACTGGCGATCCGCTGATGATATATGGAGCCAGGTAAGGAGTACGTGGAGGTTTAATTCATGACTTTGTCCACTTTTGCCTCAGTTTTAAATTCTCCATATAAAAAGGTGAAAAGGCATAGATGTGTTATTCCTTGCCCACCTGAGATTCGGGCTGTGCATTCTTAACTCCTATTCACAGGCAAACCAAAACAAAAAGGAATCTGTAATCGGAGAGTCTTGTGTGTTTGATTTTGACAGACAGAGATGTCTCCAACAGCGAATTCCAAGAGCACTACATTTGGAGTTGCTTGTCTGAAATCGTAGAGTTGACTTGACTTTTGTGGCGTTTGAAGGAAACCGAGGATAAGCACCACCCTTCTCCACCCCACTACCCCACAATTCATAACCGAATGACAGACTCTCACATGAGACGGAAGACCAAAGCACAGGTGTTTTGTGGGTAAAGTCAACTGAAGAAAAAAGCCTGCCATGCAGCCATGTCTGGACCTCGTAAGCATTTTGCACAAATCTAGAGTTCGGCGCATCACGCTGGAGCAAGAATTCACGTTCATGGGATCCCTGTTTCACCCTCTGCTTCAGACACAAGAAGCAAGATAAGCATCTGAACATGATTCTTAAAGCAAGTCCTGGGCTCAACTTTTACGTCCTATCTGGAAGTAAAAACGGTTTGTAAAGTATCCCTGTCATCGGAAGTCCAGGCAGATCCGGAACCAGAAGGTGTTTAAAACAAGGGTCCAGCAGCCTGCTGCTCCCATCCTCCTTCCAACAGGTGTGGCTTTCTGTATGCCAGCCAGCTTTCCAAATGTTTACGTGAATGAATTCATTTCAGCCTTGTAACGACTGAATAAAGCAGGTACCGTGATCCCGATCTCTGTTCCTGCAGCTGAGGAAACGAAGGCACAGGAAATCGTGTATTTTGCTAGCAAGTGGTGAACTTGAACATTAAACCCGGGCTGGCTTTAGGGACCTCACACCTAACTGTTCCCCACGACTGCTTCAGAAAGGGTGCCTGTTTCTTGAGGAGTGGGGAAGAAGGGTGAGGGAAGAAGGGCCGGACGTGTTACTCCAATAATGTTGCTGATAACCACGGGGAGGAGGAGTGATGATTCCCTTTATCAGCCCTGGTCGTGGGCCAAGAAATATCTAGTTCCTTTGTTTTTTAATTTTTTAATGTTTATTTACTTTTGAGAAAGAGAGATAGATCATGAGTAGGGGAGGGGCAAAGAGAGAGGGAGACACACAATCCAAAGCAAGCTCCAGGCTTTGAACTATTATCACAGAGCCCGACATGGGGCTCGAACTCACGAGCCATGAGATCATGACCTGAGCTGAAGTCGGGTGCTTAATCTACTGAGTCATCCAGGAGCCCCCCTTTTTTCTCTAATTTGAGAGAGAGAGAGAGAGAGAGAGAGAGAGAGCGTGAGCTTGAGTGGGGGAGGGGGACAAGGGGGGAGAGAGAGAGAGAGAGAGAGGGAGAGAATCTTAAGCAGACTCCACACTCGGCTCAGAGCCCAAAGCAGAGCTAGATCCCATGACCCTGGGACCATGATCTAAGCCAAAATCAAGAGTCAGATGTACCACCCACAGGGCCACCCAGGAGCCCCCAGATCTCAGTCCTGTTCTTGGTTTCCTCATTTGTAAAGTAAAGAGGCCGGATTATCCCAGAGGCTATATTCTGTGACACTCATGTAGCCGCTCTCTCCTCTCCTGCCCATGACACGGCACTGATGATTAAGCACAGCCAAGGTTTGTGGGGCCTGAGATGTGTACAGTTTTGATGACTCCTTGGAGGAAAAAAGTAAAATCCCAAATACAAGATTACAGTGTCAAAATGAGTAGTTACATGGCATGAAAAAAAGGGGAGTTTGGGACTCAAAGTATAATGTTTCTTTTGGGATATACTGGACTTCTCTGAATGTCCTTTCTGTCCCAGCTTGTTTGGTTCTCCTGCAGGTACACCGGGCCTTGAGGACCTGTTCCCATCGGGTCAGTTAGCACCTGCATTTCACCTACTTATTAGTCCAAGTGGGTCCCCGGTGGGCCTCCACCTGCGATGAATCATAGTTCAAGACAAACTCTGTGGTTTAAGGAAGAGCTTTTGCTGGAGAAAGGGGAAATTTACACAGGCCAAGGTCCGCCAGAGAAGAGAAGCCCCACTTGGTCTCGTACTTCACAGAAGTCCCCTCCAGATCGCGGCTTTCCGCCTTACTTCCTTCTGTGGGAACTCAGAGTGCCGGGCGATCTGAATCTGAGAATCGGCTCTCCCGGAGTTCTCTGTCAGTTACAGCTGCCCAGCCCCCGGAGACCTTGGAGCCCACGGGATTGCAATCTTTCTCACAGGGGAAAGGGCGTTCTTGGTCCCACGAGAAGCTGAGCTACAGTCCGGTCTTGGTCCCACGAGAAGCTGAGCTACGGTACGGTCCATTCTTGGAGGAGAAAGGTGCTCCCCAGACCTGATGCCAGCCGGCCTGTGGTCCACTCAGTCTGGAGCGTTCGAACACACAGGACCTCCTGCAGACATTTTTACTCATTTCTGTACATCCAAATTCACATTATCTGCTGCTTTAAAACGGTTTACTTTACAATTTACTGCTTACTGGGCACTTATTATATTACTGAGTATCTACTAACGCTGTGGAATAGGTTCTATTCCAGCCGTTTTATAGAGCAAGGAACAGAGGTCTGGAGAAATAGTGTAATCCAGCATTGTCGCACCTGGCACATGGCAGCTAGGGAACCCTGACTCAGATACCGCAGCCAGGGCCCTGAAACCCTTTCCCTCCCAGCGTGGCGCAGACGGAAAAGCAGGGTTTAGAAAATCAAAATTTGGGGGCACCTGAGTGGCTCAGTCGGTTAAGCGGCCGACTTCGGCTCAGGTCATGATCTCACAGTCTGTGAGTTCGAGCCCCGCGTCGGGCTCTGTGCCGACAGTTCAGAGCCTGGAGCCTGCTTCGGATTCTGTGTCTCCCGCTCTCTCTGCCTTTCCCTTGTTCACGCTCTGTCTCTATGTCTCTCAAAAATAAAATAAAAGCGCTAAAAAAAATTTTTTTAAAAGAAAATCAAAATTTGAATTCTGAAGTTGTCCTGACTGGCTTCCGTGTGCAGTTGTGATCCAGTTGCTTCTGGCCTTAAAGGGGACCCTGGATGTGGGGCACGGAGAAGTCCTCCACGCCAGGGTTGGAGGAGGGGGTGAAGGACAGTTTTCTAAATGGTAATGCTATAGGGGCACCTGGATGGCTCAGGCGGTGAAGCGTTCGACTCCTGATTTTGTTTCTGGTCATGATGCCACAGCTGTAAGTTTGAGCCATGTGTTGGGCTCAGCACGGAGCTTGCTTGGGATTTTCTCCCTCTCCCTCTATCTCTGCCCCTCCCCTGCTTGTGTTCGCTTGCTCTCTCTCTCTCTCTGAAAATAAATCAACTTTTAAGTTAAAAATATACATAAATGCTGGCACAACGATCATGTTATTGAAGCACTTCACTTTTGGGTCTTTGGCGTCTGCCGGGTACCCAATGATGGGTGAATGACATGAGAATTCCTCTCGGTGTGAGAGGTAGAATTTTGTCACAAGTTGGAAAAGCAAAGGCATAAAGAAACATCAAGTTCATAAGGTCCTATTTCGGCTCACGCATCTTTGGTTAATAAGCCACTGCGGAAAGCACACCCATGCGTGCACGTGTGCGCTCCCCCCCCCCCCACAGACATTACTCCATGCACACCACACGCTGCCAATGATTCTTGAAGCTAAGTGTGACTAGATTACCTGGCAAAGCTTTCAATGAGACCCGTGGACTTCTTTTCAAATTGCCCCTGACCTCAGACCATCACATTCGTTTTTAAAATTGTTCTGTCATGGGTGCCCTGTGGAGGTAAAAACGAGGCACTGTCTTTCTCCCTCTCTCACCTTTCCAGTGTAACTCTCAGGTACAAATATAGATGCAAGTGTTGCTGTCGTTAAAATGACATAGTTTTTCACATAGGCTAAGATTAGTTTCAGAAGAGAAATTCACGAACTATGGTCCAGCCCGGGAGTCCCTCGTTGTTGATTTCCCAAAGCGATATGGAATCAGTCTGTTCATGTGACTTTACTGAGTACCTACTGGGTGCTGTGGATCAGCCAAAAGGACGTTAGAAAGATGCTTTTGCCTTCTTGTATTTGCAACGTAGTCGAAGAGGCAGGGCGGAAATATAGACGACTTTCCTAATGGTGTAGTTAGTGCATGAGAATTAGCATTCATAACTAATATGAAAACCGAGAGGCTTAAATCCTAAAATAATGTCATTAGCTACATACTAAGATGTCTTAGGGCTGATTGAGTGGTTTAACCATTTCAGGGGTCTGTGTAGCTAGCCGTATCTGGGATGGTCCTGGTATTTCCCTCTTGGGCACAAAGTGGCTGCCACACATTTAGGGTAAGACATCCTCACTTGGCTATATCTGAAGGCAAAGGGATATCTAGTAAGAAAGATTTCCATGCACAATTCTCTCTTCTTTCATATTAAAAATAATTTAAGTTTATTTATTTATTTTGAGAGAGGCAGAGACAGCATGAGTGGGGAAGGGGCAGAGAGAGAGGGAGAGAGAGAGAATCACAACCAGGCTCTGCTCTGCCAGGGCAGAGCCCACCATGGGGCCTGAACTCACGAAACCAAGAGATCACAGCCTGAGCAGAAACCACGACTTGGACACTTAACTGACCAAGCCATCCAGGTGCCCCCCCTCTTTCGTATTTTTGCCCCAAAACTCCCAATAAGCATACTCTTCTCTTGCATTGGCTGGATCTGGGCCACAAGGACAAGCCTGCCTGCAAGAAAGTCTAGAAATAGAAGTACCTCGGGTTCTTGGTTTCCATAACAGGAAGCAACAGAAAAGTAAGAGAGTTGGTTACTGAAAAGCCAATACAAAGTCAGAAACAATGATTAGCTGCCAACTTGGTAGCATAGACATAGCTTTCCAATAGAATTTTCTGCACTGATGGAAATGTTCTATATTTGTGCCATCCAAAACAGCAATCGCTGGTCACTGTGGCCCCTGACCACTAGAAATGGGGTCAGTGTGACTGAGAAACCAAACTGAATTTCAGTTTTATTTAAATTTACCTAACTACACAAGGCTAGTAACTACTATATTGGACAACATAGGATTACAAACAGTATCTTCTTAGAGATCAGAGGCAAAACAGAGACATCATTATGTGCCAGAATAATGTGGTAGTCCTCCCGGTGAACGAGGACCTTGAAATGCATTCAGAAGACTGTTGGAATTTGGAAGTTTTCTAAGAGAGTGGGCTTGTCCTATGGCAGGGATAGAGAAAATAATTAGGTATTCTTAGGAGATGCTAAACAGATCAGTTTGACAGAGTATGGGTTTTTGTTTGTTTGTTTTGTTTTTGTTTGTTGGTTGTTTTTTTGTGAAGGAGTGGGCTAAAAGCTGAAAAGCAGGTTCAAGTCCGATGTTAGAAATTTTGGGACGCCAGTTTGACCGTGTGTAATGCTCAAGTTATGTTGTTGAGGGAAGGGTGAACTATGAAGTGGTTTCATAAATGGGAAGCTGTTAACCTTGGGATAGTATGAAAGATTAACGCTGGGAGAGTAAGAAGGATGGATAGAAGGTGGGAGATTCAGGTACGACAGTGTTGTCCAACTATTTTATATTATGACACATATGAAAATGATGTATGTATGGCTCGTTGGGGCAAATCATGTAGCTCCTGGCCAAGAGTGACCAGCCCAAAGACTCCAGCTGCCCTAGGCATTCAGCCCCAAATCCTCAAATGACAATCACCATGTCCTCATACCTGTACTCCTTACGACATCGTTGTGAGCATCAGCACACAGCCGGCATCCTCTAAAGTAGCAGACTGTAGTGATGGTAGTGATGTACATGAACAGACGTGCGTGAAAAAGGAGGCGTGTGGGGTAATGTACAGAAGGAATTAAAAAGAATTGGGAACTAATTAGATCTAGTTCGGATAGATTTCACAGTGGACTATAGCTACTAAATTTTGAGAATGGTGATACCAGAAAAGAAACACGAGCATGCGATTTTTTGAAAGGAACATGGTGATCTCAGTTTAAGATAAGGAGGCAAAAACTGGACCTCTGTGTGGATGTCTCATTGATGACCCCTAGTGATCCACGGCTCTGGAAGTCATGCAATTACATGGTGCCCTCCTGTACTGATTCTGCGATTGGCTGTGTGATTTATTCGGCCCATGAGCCTGTAACACGATGCAGGCAGAAGCTTGATGAGTGTTTGCGCACTGAGGCTTGTCTTCTTGGAACCAGCCGCCAAGATACAGGCAGCTCCGGCTACACCACTGAACGATGAGGGGTTGTAGGCAGAGTGAGGCAGGGCCGTACGAGTACGTTTCTCATATTCTAGCCCTGACTAAACTCCTCGATGACTGCAGGCATGGCAGTGACTTCAGCTGAAGAACCACTCAGCAGAGCTCAGTCATTTCAAAACTTGATGAGAAATAATAAATCACTGTTTTTAGCCACTATGTTTTGGTTGATTTGTTAGACACCAGTAGATGATGAAAATAATATTCCAGTTAAAATGTTCCGTAGGTCCTTGGTGATATCGGCCTAGAGTTCACGGTAAGGATCTGAGACTTAGACGTAATTTTGGAATACATGCGTGCTTCCGTCAAAGTACTTACATTGTAATTAAATTGATTGCTTGTCTCCCTCCCTGGGCTGGGAGTTCTTTCAAGATAGGGACTGGGTCTTTTGTAGTTTCTAGTGTACTATGCTTGGTTCAAAGCAGGTAGATACTCAAGAGGTCTGTGCTGCATTATAAAACAAAAGAATAAAGTGTAGTAAGGGTATTAGAAAGGCCAGGTTTGAACTCCAGCCCTTCCGGTTGCTATGGAACCTTTAGTAAGACACCAGTCCTTACTGTGAACTGTGAATAATGTCTGCTGCCTTTCAAAGACATGGAGAAGAGCCAAAATACAGTAGGCACTCAACAAACCATAGCTTTTAGTATTAAGGGTGAATGACGTGGTCGTTGAAAGTTGAAATGTGAGCACAGATGAAATCAACTGAGGGTAAGTGCAGAAAGAGAAGATCTGGGAGACTGGGGAGGGACAACGGGGCGGTTGAAGAAAACAATGATTCAGAAGGAGCTAGAAAACGAGAGCAAGAGATGAGAAGGAGAAACAGACCAATTGAAATATCAGGCAAAGAACCAAGATTGGGGGCATTTTACCGGCTGTAAAAGGGAAGAGATTTTTGAGAAAGACCCACACGAACCTTGCTGCCATTAGTGGTGGTGGTTTATAGAGTATGCATTTGTGTGTTTATTAAATATCAGATGTTGATTTGGGAGAGTCAGTAAGGAAATCGTTAAAGGAAAAGAATGGGCTATCTTGCGTGATCTAACTGTATCCCAACTGCGGTCTCTTCTCTTCTTTATTATGTCGACCAAGTGCCCGGTCGTTAGTAAGTAAGGTTAAACTTCATGTGGTTGGGGGGTGCCTGAGTGGCTCAGTTGGTTGGGCATCCGGCTTCAGCTCAGGTCATGATCTCATAGTTCGTGAGGTTGAGCCCCACGTCAGGCTCTGTGCTGACAGCTCGGAACCTGAAGCCTGCTTTGGATTCTGTGTCTCCCTCTGTTTCTGCTCCCCTGCTCACACTCTGTCTCTCTCTCTCTCTCTCATAAATAAACATTAAAAAAAAAAAACAGGGGCGCCTGGATGGCTCAGTCAGTTAAGTGGCCGACTTCGGCTCAGGTCATGATCTTACGGTCTGTGAGTTCGAGTCCCGCATTGGGCTCTGTGCTGATGGCTCAGAGCCTGGAGCCTGCTTCGGATTCTGTGTCTGCCTCTCTCTCTGCCCTTCCCCTGCTCACGTTCTGTCTCTCTGTCTCTCAAAAATAAATAAACATTAAAAACTTTAAAAAAAAACCAAAAAACAAAAAAACAAAAAAGCAAAAACAAAAAACTTCATGTGGTTGGGCTTTCAGGGTCCTGTAGAATCATTGGAAGGAAGGAATTTGTGGAGAATAAAGAAATGGTACAAAAAAGGGGAGCGTTATTCACATTAGTCCTTTTGGGAGATTCAGTCTCCGGAATTAAATTCTTTGAAGTCATTTCTCTCAACATAAAGACAGGGAAAGACACAGTTTTTGAAACATTGTAAAATACCCAATGAAACTAATAGCCACAACAACATAACCATTAGTTATGCAAATACTTCTCATTCCATTGCGCTAGAGTTGGATAGAAATAAGGACAGACGGTTTTCTCTGTTGTTGTTTTGTTTTTTTTTGAGTATAGTTGACCCACAACGTTACATTAGCTTCAGGTGCACAACATAGTGATTCCACAAGTTTTTCCTTATGCTGTGGTCACCACAAGTGTACCTACCTACCATCTGTCACCACACAACACTATCACAGTATCTCTGACTGTATTCCCCATGCTGGGCCTTTTCAGTGACTGTCTCACTGTATCTGTCCACTCCCGGTACCCCATTTTGCCCACTCCTCCCCAGCTCTCCCTTCTAGCAACCCTGTTTGTTAATGGGACTGATTCTGCTTTTTGCTTGTTTATCCATTTGTTTTTTGTGTGGGATTTTTGCTTTTTCTTTTTTTTTAGCTTCCACTTAGGAGTGAAATCATATGGTATTTGTTTTTCTCAATCTGTCTTATTTAACTTAACATAATACCGTCTAGATCTATCCATGTCATCTCAAATGGCATAACCTGTTATAACAGTGTAACATCCCAGTGCATATAAATGTATATATATATATATATCACATCTTATTCATTCGTCTATTGGTGAACACTTAGGTTGCTTCCATGTCTTAGCTACTATAAATAATGCTACAATAAACACAGGGGATGTTTATATGTTTTCAAAGTAGAGGTTTTGTTTTCTTTAAGTAAATACCTAATAGTGGAATTATTAGACCATATGGTATTTCTATTTTTAATTTTTTCTCCACATTTTTGTCGATGCTTGATATTTTTGGTCTTTTTCATTTTAACCTTTCTAATTGATATGAGGTGGTTTTTTCTTTGCATTTCCCTGATGATTAGGGATTTGGAGCATCTTTTTACGTGTCTGTTGGCCATGGACATGCTTTCTTTGGAAAAAAAATGTCTATTCATGTCTTCTGTCCATTTTTTAATTGGATTATTCACTTTCTTGGTGTTGAGTTGTATTAGTTCTTTATACACTTCAAATATTAATCAGAGTAAGGTCAGAATCTTAAGTCATATTTCATGGGTATGAACTCTGGAGTTTACGTTTTTGCGTTTTGGGGTCCGCTGTCCATTCTTATCAGATAGCAGCAACCTGATTTTGCTCTGAAGACTATCTTTGTCTTAGTTCATGTGTTTAGATGGAGGGTATTTCTCCTTTCTCTCACCCTCTGCTCCAGGAGTGGACGCGTAACAAAGACCTAATTAATAGAATACCACATTCATGCAACCACGGTGATTGGTTCTGAGATGGATATTTATCCTAAGCCAAGTCAGGCCGTTCCAATCAGAGCAAATTCTGACATTTTTTTGAGCACCTGAAAAAGATATGGCCCTTTTCTTTTGAACATAAACTTGGGATCATATTAACCTGCAGCTGCCAGCCATCATGACTGAAAGAGAAATTGTCTGAGAATACAGTCCACGGGGTGGAAAGCCACATGGAGGAATGGAGAGAGATGTCTTCCCAACGACATGGCATGCATCTCTGGATGCAGCTATGCCTGAGCTTTTTGTCTGTGTAAGCTAACAAATATCTTATTGTGGAAGCCAGTATGAGCTGGTATTTTTATTACTTGCAACTGAAAAAATTCTGGCTAGTAAAACTTTAACGAAACGTAGATGTATTAGTATACGGAGAAGGAAGGGCACCAGACATATGTCTTTCAACATAATCCTCAACCAGCTCTGTTGTATTGGGCCCACTAACCACTTCATTTTACAGATGAGAACTCTGAAGCTAAGAGAGGGAGATCACTTTGTCCAACGTCATAGGAGAGAAAACAATGTCTGTTAAACCAGATGATAGGGGAGCAGTTGACAAGTTGTTCCAGGATGGACACATCCAACTCACGGCTTGTTTCTTTATGTCACACAAGTTAGGAATGATTTTTTTATGTTTTGAATGGTAGAAAAGAAACAAAAAAATCAATTTCATGACACATGAAAATTACAAGAAGTTGCGCTTTGGAAGACAGTGTGGCGGTTTCTTACAAAACTAGACATTCTTTTATGATGGTATCTAGCAATAGCGCTCCTTGGTATTTGCCCAAAGGAGTTGAAAACATGTGTCCACACACACAAAAAACCTGCACACAGATGTTTATAGTAACTGTATTAGTAATTGTCAAAATTTAGGAGAAACGAAGATGTCCTTCAGTACGTTGATGGATAAACTGCCCTCCAGCCAGACACTCGAGCATTATTCACGTGCTAAAAAGAAATGAGTTTTCAAGCCAGAAAAAGGAATGGAAGACCCTTAAATCCATATTCCTAAGTGAAAGAATTCAATCTGAAAAGGATACATACTGTATGATTCCAACTCCATGATACTCTGCAAAAGGCAAAATTATCAAGATGCTAAAAAGATTAATGGTTGTCATTTTGTTTATTGTTTTTTTTTTTTACTCTTTTTATAGTTTCTCTGTTCCTTTCTTCTTATCTCGAACTCCTCCTTTGTGGTTTGATGACTTTCTTCAGTGGTATGCTTATATTCCTTTATCTTCATCTTTTGTGTATTTACTACAGGGTTTGGCTTTGTGGTTACCGTAAGTCTTACATATAACAACCTATTATCTGTAACAGTCTATTTTAAGTTGCTAACAACTAATGTTTAATCTCATTTTAAAGCTTAACCTTTTGAATCTCTTAACATGAACACGATTTTTTCCACTTAACAGTATTTGATATCATAGATATGACATCCAAATATACAAAACTATGAAATAAGTTTTATTTGCTGCATAGTGTTATTCGTTCACAATATTTCTTCGAAGTATTATTTGTATTGATGGATGGTTAGGTTACTAATATCTAACATGATGTGTATATATGTATGTGTCTCACAGACTCACTTGGATGTGAATGTTTGCTCATGAATTGCAAATATATCCGAGGAAAGGATTTTATAGATCTTTAAATTAATTTCTTTTGATCATGATGGAAAACAGAATTAAGAATTTCCTTTAGCATTGTTTTCTAGGTTTACTTGTTTCGATTTGGGGCGGCCACAAGGAATAGGGAATAAAGTGCCTGTAAATTAAAAAAAAAAAAATCGATCTAATAAGAAGAGTTCAACTTACTTTAGCATCAAGATAAAAATTACTACTATGGGGGGTGCCTGGGTGGCTCAGTCGGTTGAGCGTCCGACTTCAGCTCAGGTCATGATCTCGAGGTCTGTGAGTTCAAGCCTCAGCACAGAGCCTGGAGCCTGCTTCAGATTCTGTGTCTCCCTCTCTCTCTGCCCCTCCCCCACTCATGCTCTGTCTCTGTCTCAAAAATAAATAAACATTTAGAAAAGGGCGCCTGGGTGGCTCCGTCGGTTGAGCATCCGACTTCGGCTCAGGTCATGAGCTCACTGTTCCCGAGTTCGAGCCCCACATCGGGCTCTGTGCTGACAGCGCAGAGCCTGGACCTGTTCCAGATTCTGTGTCTCCCTCTCTGTCTGTGCCCCTCCTCCCCCGCTCATGCTCTGTCTCTCTCACAAAATAAATAAAAACATTTAAAAAAAAATTAAAATAAAATTACTACTATGGGCATCCATTATGCTTGTGGTTTTATCTAACTGACCTCATTTAAACCCCGTGAAGTAGATGATCTTTTCTTTTCGTACAGTGAGGAAACAGAGTGTCCAAGTAGTGAAGAAGTCACTCACATTACCATGTATTATAAGTAGCAGGATTGGATTTAAAACTTTTCCTCCATTTTAAGAGTCCCAGGTTCATTTCACAAGATAAGATATTGAGCCCTAAAAACGAATCGAGTGAGATGTTATCTATATAATTTCAGGTTTCCATTTTTAAAACCCTCCAGTGAATAGGAGGACAAATATTTCACAGAATTCTCTTCTTACTAGCACACCATTCAAGTGGAAGGAAGAAGGAAACAACATCCCCTTTTTCCGACACACGAACAGAGAGATGGAAGATGCATTATGGAAGAGGGATATGAACAGAAACAATAAAAAATAGTCATTCTAACTGAATTCAATATCCGCTTATTATCTAGGTCTTTCTGAATCTCTCTCCTTGACAGTACCAATTAGCTACATCTCAGAAGGAGATTTATAATCTGACAAGCCTGAAACCCTGGTAATTAGGAAACTCTTCATTATCACTCATCCTTTGAAGAGTGCAGAGTGGCAGGCATTGTCAGCTTTAAAGTGGTCAGGCTTTAAATTGGCCCAGGATTCCTGAAGTACCTCCTCATGTTGGGAGGAGAGGAGAAAAAAAGCTGCAGAGTTTGGGGTGTCTCTCTTGAACTCATTGAAAGAAGGGATTCAAGCCAAATAAAGGGGTCATCTTACTAGTTGGGGCTGAAAATCTACTCCGAACTGTGACATCTGTGTTTTTTAAATTGGTAGTCTTCATATAACATATGTAAGTCTGGATTTTCCGGGTTACATCATGTGAGTCCTATCTTAATACATAACAATGACTCCACATATTGTAACTGTGAAGCAGAAAAGGCAAGACATTCCTAGTTCATAATAATGGTGGCTAATACATATTGAACACTTATTTTATATTAAGCACCGTGTATAGATTTTTTACATGGATTTCCTCGCCTAACTTTAGCAATAACCCTCCGAGGTAGGTTCTTACAACTTACTCCCATTTTACAGATGAGAAAGGTGAATCATAGGAAACCAAAGAGTTGTTCCAAGGACACACTGTTCGGAAGTAACACAGCTGGGATTTGGACCCATTACTGATCGACCTCATGGTCATTGGCTGTAAACATTAAGCTGGAGTAGACAAAAAAGCATATCCTGTAATTACACATCTCCCAAAAGGGGCAATTTTCTGTAAGCAGAAGATGGATGCTTCAAGTTACTTTGGGGCTAAATGTCCCTTGGTTAGGGGAAAGCATTGATTATATCAATGGGATGGAAGACCCTTTTTTGGAGAAACATGGTTTGCTGAGTTTAACTGCTCTGCAGGAGACTGTGTAGACTATTGTATCCAATGTAAATCCTTACCTCTGCAGGCTATGATTCCTAAGCTGTCTATATATCATTGCCTAATTTTGGAGGGGCGTGGGTGTGCGTGCACAAGTGTGCATGTGTGTATGAGTGTGTTTCTTATTCAAACAATTCCTGTTGGAGAAAGAAAGTCAAGAACATAAAAAGACAGGAGAGTTGTATAGACTTGATGGTCAAAATGAACCAGAGGAATCCCTGTGCTAAACTGCTGCTGTCTGACAGGACCTCTCTGGAAGACATTCTGAGATCACCCTTGGGAAAAATGTGACCCCATTGAAGTCCTTAGAGGTATGGAGATAATGGAAATTCCTACCACCAGTCATCCTGGGAAGAGCCGAATCCTGAGTTAAAACTAAGAACTATGTTGGAAAGCCTTTAGGGGTAAAAGATGACCTTTTTCATCTCTTTGATTTTTGTAGACACAGGCAGAAGAGATGTCCTAAAGGACCCTTAAAGACGAGATGTGAGCCATTTCCTGAAATGTGGGAGCAATGTGTGGGTTAATTAAACACCCAACTGGTGCCTTTGAAACGAATTGGATTTATGAACTCTGAGGGGAGCCAAATTTAACACCTCACTTAAAACTTCTCTGGGTGGTAATGCATTTCCATCACTCTGAGATCTTTGATAAACTTTCACTGAGGATGATAGCCTGGTCTCAGCTCTCGCTCTGAGTTGACTAGATTCTCTTTGATTATTTGGGGGGAAAGGTGAGTAAAGAGAATCTATTGTTGCTGTTTCCTTGTTCAAAATGTCAGATAGACCACCTGCGTTTTTGTATTCTCCCTCCTCAAATTCCACACAATGACACCAGAGAGTTAAATAAGTTATTAGTCACTACAGTAGATGCTGTTGGTGCCCCATTCATACCTCTCAGACTTACCAGGTCATTAGATGACCATAGCGAGCACATTGGAAATTCAAGTTGAAGAAATCTCTCCAGATATAAATTGAAAAGATCAGGGGATGGTCAATAGAATAAAAATAAGATTAGAAGGTCAATCCCATAGAAACAAAATATAACCCACAAGGGAGAAAGAAGAAGGGAACAAGAGAACGGAAGAGAGGAAATTAACAAAAAACAAACATAAGAAATTTGTTCCGAATTGAAGGACACAGCTCTTTAGACTAAACCTATCAAGAGGTCATCGGCATGATTATTCAAGTAAGGTCCAAGTTATAGCGGATACTGTTGCATGCCACCCAGATTTCCCTACAGGACTGAGGCACTCGTTCTGGAGGTCCAGGGTATATTGACAGCTGATGGTTCTCAGATGATTCTCCCGTGGGCAATTAACATTGACTCAAGAGCAGTGCCTCGCTCAAGATCAGTCACTTCTCGGGATTGGCTCACATCTATGACTGATCAACAGGAGAAAAGCACATAAAGGCCCATCTTACGTCCCTCTAAGGTGGGACAACTATGAGGTGCTATTCCAACTCCAGACCCCTCTGGAGGGTTAGCCAAAGTCTCGGTTGCACTGTATCACAATTCAAAGTCTCCTTCTGCCTAATCCTGCTTTCCTGATCCCTCGTAAGCGTTGTTTTCAAGAACAGATTCCAATAAACTTCCTACACACTATTCCCCATGTCTGAATCCAGGCTAAATTCACACCAAAGCATATCATGGTAAAATTTCAGAGCTCGAAGGATAAAAAGAAGATTTCAAAAACTTGGAGGGGAGGGAGGCGGTGGAGAACAAACAATCAACTGTGAAGCAACTGGGAATAGAACGTTTTTAGATTTTTCATTAGCAGCCTTGAAATCTACAAAAATACCTTTTAAATAATGAGGGGAGAATATTTTCATCCTGAATTTAGGTTTACTCATAGACTACAAATTTTATCCTATTTATGTATAACTAAGTGAAAGAGGGGCATAAAGACATTTTCACATGTGCAAGTACTCGAGAAATCTACATCTTTCTCAATCTCTCTTTGGAAAATATTGGAGTGACATGATACAGGAAGGAAGAGCAACAGACTGAGTATAGACAGTCTTTCAAAATGAAAAAGTAAACCAAGAAGGAGAAGAACACAAGAGGTAGGAAAATATGGGATATTATTCAGAAGGCTGACAAAGATACAGTCTTAGGAATGCAGACTTGCAGCAAGCTAAAAGAAAAATCGGCCCAGATAGAATCAGTACAACAGAAGGCTCCAGAAGGGAATGCTCTAGGAACCAAGAAAATGAACAACAATAATAATAGTAATAATAATAACTATTAACTCCAGCAGAAATATATGTTTGAGCCCAAAGGAGTCATAATTCTAGTGAGTTGAATGATATTTACATAATCATATTAATAGAAGCATTGGCTACTGATTTAGTAAGACATAGGACTATGTTGGAATGTTGAGTAAAAGGAAAATGGTAGGATATGGTGATGAACTAGGTACTTATGTAGACTGTCGTGCAGTCAGTGGATAGCTTCTTACACTGATGAACCATGAGATAGTAGTATATACCAAATTTTAGAAATATGGAAATAAATACTAGGGGATGTAGCTAGAAAAAGCTGAAGGGTTGCTTTGGGAGGAGAAAAATGAAGGAGAGTGCAAGGAATGACTTTTTAAAATATAGACCCTTAAGTGCCGACTATGTTAGACTTTTAAAGCCATGTGCATACATTTATTTAAAGAAAAATAGATGATAGAAAATGGTCCGTGGTGTAACGAGAGTGACAATTGGGGAGTGCGAAGACGCAGAGCTAGGTGACAAGGGGGGAGTGCAAAGATGAAGGAGACGGCATGCATCAACCAACAAAGGTCGAACATGCAAACATTCCCTGGGAGTTACTAGAGAAACTTGACAAAGGGATCCTTGTAAAGGAGTGAACCTCCTAAAAGGAAACCATCTTGCTAGACGAGTTTTACCTTTAGGTTCTGCCGATAGGTTTGAAACAGAATGACCAGTGCCTGGCACCCGTTGGACTGGGAGCCATGGCAAATATTGCTAATTCGGTACTGCTGTGTCTCATACATAGGCATGATCAATTAGCAATGTCCACCGGGGGCACAGAAAGGAGGAATGACAGCATGTTTTTCACAGTCCTGTGGCTTCACAATCCTTCTCAACACAGCACCAAGGGTTGTGCCTTTGGGACAGGGGAATGACCCCAAAAGGCCATTCCAGTTCCAGAACTTCCTCATAGGGCTGGGATCTCTATCTATAATTTGCCACCCCCAGGATAAAAGTCTACCTTCCATATGTTAGCTTGGGCCCTTTCGGAAACAGATGCTAACACTGGATTGAACGCACTAACGTTTACAGGAAGAAATGGCCGTGGGAGAAAATGGAAGCCATCTGACCATATTACAAATCTGTCCCCAATAAAGGAGAGAAGGAGGTTTGAAGTGCACTTCTAATGCATGTTTGGCCAGATCAGTGGGAAGTCCTCAAGTCAAAGTCATCCATTAGAATACTCCCGTGCCTTCCAGAAATGAGCCTGCCTTAGAATTCCTGCCGTGTTCAGTCATTGGCCGTGGGAAGCGTGGCCTCAGACCAAGCATAGTGGTGCACTTGAGAGCATAGCAACTGAGGCTTAGTCAATAATTCTCCCTGCAGTTGGAGGTCTATGGTTAACATTCTCGTGGTTTCCACATATCACCTTGGGAAATCAAGAGCACTGAGTAGGTTTCAGACTGGCCGATGGAACTAGATACCTGAAACACAGGTGTGACCATAGCGTCACAAAAGAAGGCTGAGGAATTGGAGTGTGAGCAAGGCCAGGCTTAAGGCAGTAGCAGACAGACTGGGTTGTTGGTATCTGCCTCCTGACAGGTTTGTAATGGCCACTGACTGAATGTGGATCCAAAGAGTAGATTAATGTTTTTAGCCTGAGTGAGGACAATGAGATCAAGTCGAAGAAATCAGAATCATTTGTCAAGTACTCCAGGGCACTGACCAAATACATTTTTGCTCTCTTCAATGGCTGAGACAAAACAATTTTAATCAGTAATTACATTAGATGCTACAATTAGTCATAGCACTAACAACAAAAACCATTAGTAAGCGCCCACTAAGTACTTATTCCTATGTAGTAGGTACTGAAAACACAGTTCATGACCTCTGGGTGCTTACAGTGGAGCTGCAGCATAAGCAAATTCAATCAGCGTGTGCTGCAAACACATGCCCACACACACACACACGCACACAGACACGCACACACAGCAACCCCTTTATTTCAAAGAGAAACATTTGTACAAAGTAGCCCCTAAAAGTCAGTTACTTCATCTGCTGTGCCATCAAAAAAAAAAACAAAAAACAAAAAACCCAAAAAAAAACCCCAGAGATTTGTTTCCAATGTTAGATAACATATTTTTAGATTCTAGTTACTGTTTTCCCCAAACTCATGACATAAAAATCTTCTCTTTGAATTCATTTGTGTCATCATGTCTATAGAACTATACAAGACTAACCACTTAGGCTATTGAAAATCGTCGTTTCTTTTTTCTAGTGAGGCCAAACATCGGTCATTAAACATGTCTGTTGTAGTCGAGTCCATTGAAGGCCAGTGTCATTGACACAATTGTCAAAACACATCAGTCGATACCATAAACAGCCCACTTGGTTTGAGGTACTTACCAAATGCTTAAGATTCTCCCTCCTCTCACTCGAGATGCGGTGAGGTGTGTCTTTCCCCGCTTCAAAATGTGAATATCTGAGTTAGTAAACAGCACCATGACAATTCCAGGTTTGGTTTATGTATACTATTTCGGTTTCAATATTCTGTGAAGTACGAATTCTTACCCATTGAACAGATAGGGAAGATGTGTTAGAGAAGTTATTTGAGTTGCACCATGAGTCATGAGGCCCTATCGGAGCAAGAACACTTGGCCTAATCTGTACTGTAGCATCCCATCATATGTTTCATCTAGCACAACCTCATGTTGCCAGAACGGTCTTCCACCACATTTAGACTTAGTGATCCAAGTACTTGTCGGAAGAGTCATCTTTGTCATTGAGTTTCTAAAGCCAAGTCTAAATGCACCCTGTTATGGGTGATTTAATGACACAACATTTTTTTTTAAGCAAACCCATCTTCCGAATTGAAAAAGAATAAGGAAAAGATTTGAGGACTTTTTAGTTCCTTCTGTCAGCCTGGTGACTAGAGTAACATGATCTGTCATTTTATCTCTCTGTAGAGAAATGGTCTACTTCCAAAAAGGTGGTGTGAAGACCAACCACAAGTGATGGTAAGACACTATTTGAAAAAGAAGAGGTCTCCCAATAACAAACGCTGAATGTAGTGATCACTCAGATGCTGACTGGCCTCCCCAAATAATCTAACACTTCTAAAGCTATGTGCTCATTACGTGCCTTGGCCACTTACCTCCCATCAGAGTTTGTGAACACCTCAGGGACCTGCTTGGCTACATTCCTATTGGAAGCAATGAACTAAGGGTATGCACCACAGTGGAAACTCAAAGATTTTTCCTTCCTTGAGAGTAGTTTCATCATGTTTTGTTTGGAGTGTATTCCTAACTCTCTTGTAGTGAAAAAAACAAACAAACCAATCAACAAATAAACACTTGAGTTAATAACATGCTGCATTTGGGAAACAGATTCAGGATTCATCTGAGAAGTGGTAGGACCTTGTTGAATCCTAAAAATAAAAAGGAACATTTATCAGACACGCAGGTCCAAGATACTATATTATTCTAAGCATTAAATATGAAGAAGTTCAAAATATGCTTCTTATCATTTTTGTCAACTGTGTAACTCCTGGAATGTCCCCCATTCACCTTAACTGTATGAGTTTTATCACAGCGGCAAAAGCAGAAAAAATCGGGAAAGAGACTATTATGAGGGAAAAAGCAACATAATTCAATTTTCCTTTCAGAAATTCTGTTGACGGTTTCCAGCACGCGCGTACGCTCTCAAGCACAGCCTGCACAAGTTCATGCTCAGCCTCACACCCTCACGTACTCTCAGACGACACACATACCCCGTCACACGCACATTCCCTCACGTGTATTGCCTCGTCATATTATCTAAGTTCTCCTGTGTATGTTGCTATCTAAGTACCGATTTTCTTTTAGATAGGTCCAAAAAATGTTACTTTAAAAAATTTTTAAGGCTTCTTTCTTTATTTTTGAGAGAGAGAATGGAGGGAGGAGTAGAGAGAGAGGGAGAGAATGAATGACAGCTCCGTACCATCAGCCTCGAGGCCAATGAGGGGCTCAATCCCATGACTGTGGGATCATGACCTAAGCTGAAATCAAGAGTTGGACGATTAACTGACGGAGCCACCCAGACGCCCCCCAAAAAGTGTTTTTTAGACAAATGTTTCAGGAGGACTAATTCCGTGATATTTGAATAGGTGGTCCAATATCAGTGTGTGTGCGTGTGTGCGTGCGTGCATGTGTGTGTGTGTGTGTGTGTGTGTGTGTGTTTTCTATAACCATATGGGTTTAAGAAATTCTAAAGAAAGTTGAGCAAGTATTCTTAGGGTAAGAATTACTCAATTAATGAACGAATATATTCTATGGATCCTTAATAGAAATACGTTATATAAGGACTATGCTGTCTGATTGGTAGCAACGCGTTGCATGGCTGCTGATCCTTTGCTATGCGGCTGCTCTGAGCTCAGATATGGTGCAGGTATAAAATGCGCAATGTAGTACAGAAAAAGGGGTAAAAAACCCTCATTACTAGATGTTTTCTATTGATTATATCTTGAAATGATACTATTTTAGATATATTGGATTAACTAAGTATATTATGAAAATTAATTTCACCTGTTTCTTTTTATCTTTTTGATTTTCTAATTTCATTATTTTTTTAGAGAGAGTGAAGATGAGCAGGGAGGGGACAAAGGGAGAGAGAGAGAGAGAAAGAGAGAGAGAGAGAGGGAAGCAGACTTCACGCTCAGCACAGAGCCCAACATAGAGCTTGATCCCATGACCCTGGGATCATGACCTAAGGGGAAATCAAGAGTCAGATGCTCAGCTGACTGAGCCACCCAGGCACCATTCTTTTTACCTTTTTTTTTTTTTATAAATTTTTTTTAATGTTTATTTATTTTTGAGAGACACAGAGGCACAGCGTGAACAGGGGAAGGGCAGAGAGAGAGGGGGACACAGAATCGGAAGCAGGCTCCAGGCTCTGAGCCGTCAGCACAGAGCCCGACGCGGGGCTCGAACTCACAGACTGTGAGATCATGACCTGAGCCGAAGTCGGCCGCCCAACCGACTGAGCCACCCGGGCGCCCCTCTTTTTACCTTTTTAATGTGACTACAAGAAACCTTAAAATTACATATGTAGCTTGTATTATATTTCTTTTTTTTAATGTTTATTTATTTATTTCTGAGAGAGAGTAGGGGGAATGGGCAGAGAGAGAGGAGAGAGAGAATCCCAAGCAGGCTCCCCACAATCACAGCAGAGACCAACAGGGGGCTCAAACTCACAAACCAAGAGATCATGACCTGAGCCAAGATCAAAAATCAAACGCTTAACTGACTGAGCTACTCAGGCACCCTGTTTGTATTATATTTCTTTTGGACTATGTTGGTACAGAGCATTTTCCAAACAGAGTTGATCAAAAAAATTAGTTTTTGTATAATATCTTAATGATGTAGTCTAATAGACTTTGAGTTCTGAGATTATACTGTTTACTACTTAGGTGGGGGGTGGTCAGCCTTTGCATTGGAAGTGTTTTGCGTTCACCTGGGAACAATGGTCGGAATGAAGATGAATGTTGTGTCTAAAAGTATTTTCCTGAGATCCTACTATGTGCCAGGCCCTGCACTAGGCCCAGAGAACAGGTCTGTGAATCCCGTATCTAGGGATCAAACCGTAGCAACAGAAACCAGCAAGTAACTGTATTGTGCCTTTCAGTGTTTATTCAAATGCAGATCCCTGGGCACCACCTCAGACCTAGTGAATGAATTCTCCAATCATGGGGCATTTTTAACAAGCACTTCCAGTGATTCTAGACACGTGAAAGCTTGCAAACAACTGGGCTAGCTGGGTGGATAAACATGAATAAAACATCTTCATCTGTCAGCTTCTTGGTCGCAAGCAACAAACATGAGCACTAGCTATCTTAAGGAAGAAGGGAATCAGTTGGAAGGATATCAGGAGCTTGTAGAATTGAAAACAGGCTAGGAAAATGGACTTCAAAAACAAAAAGCCAGGAAATCGCAGAGACTGGGCAGCAGAAACTGTAACGTAGGTGTGGTTACGATATCACCAAATTTCCAGCCTCCAAAGGTTTCCTCCATCTTTGCATCATGCCTGTGATACTCAAAGTGTGAAATAGGCCTCGTGGTCATGTATATGTTGGGGTGAGGGTAAGACTTGACCTCCTCTGTTTCTGTTACAGGAAACAGCAGCGAGAAGTAGCTTCTGGGAAGAGCCATCCTTCTCCACCACCCCCAAGATTACAAACAATGGAGCATTCTTCTAAAAAGGAGGCCAAAATAACTACCCAAGCAATGTGCGACAAAATGGGAGAGTAGTTGACTGAATACTCAACTGCTCCCAAATAACCACTGCCTTTTGTCAGACCCTACCATAAAATAATCTCCAAAAGCGTAAAATCTAGTGGAGAGGGGAAGTATCAACATAATATTATTTCAAATTCTTCCGTAGGGAAGGTGCGTTTCTTCTCCCCATCCATTGTTAGTTTATGTCGGTACGGACACAGAAGTATTGATTCTTTGAGTTATCATTCAATAGTGCCATTATTAATTCTCCTGCTCAGATTGTGCCATTTTGGTCATTGAGAGCACTTACACTTTCATCCCTGTGTCCTCTCTCCAAACTAGTCTCTGGCTTGGACTAGATTCCTTAAATGCAGGCCCTTGTCTTATTTGACTTTGCAGAACGGAAAATGCCTTCATCCATAGATGTCCCTGGGTCAAAGTTGAAGCTACTAACTATTCTTCGGACTCAGCAAATACTCTTATTTGTGAGGTTACACAAGAAGCAGCTTTTGTCTAGAACAGTAACCAACATGTAAAGAGGGTTAAACAACTTATAGAGCGTGTCCTGAGGCATGATGCCATTCCATCTCCACAACTAACCGGTAAAGCTGATATTCAAGAACAGAACCCACACTGGCCTTGGCAGTAGACCAGAGTCTTGGGGGCGCCTCCTGCAGGGTCAAGTTTCAGCTTCCTCAGCTGGTGTGTGCGTGGGGAGGGGTGGGGGGTCCTAGGTCCAGGCTAGAGGATTCTAGGCAATTAGCCAGGATGGCTAGGGCAGCAGGTAGGGGACAGTCAACAACCACGTGGTCAAAGGATGCAGTTTAACCACTGCCTGAAGACCTACATTTTTGAATATTTGGCATAGTCATATTGGCACATACCAGCACATACTGACTAATAATTTTCTCTGTGTACCAGCACTATTTTTCTTGCCTAGGGGCACTACTAGGCCCTGAGGGCAAATACTGTGCCAAGGCTGCAGAGCCAGAGATCAGCCTAGATTTCCCCGTAGAGTTCTGTGCATGACAACATGAATTTTGGAAGTTAAGGAGATGGACTTGAACTTTGTAGATAAACCAGATTCAGATGCACCTTCTACCTTTTTGCAGAATTCCTCCTCACCAGAGGAAATGGCATATTATTGCATTCGAATACCAAACCAAGGGCGCTCAAATTGCCCTGACTCTTTGATAAGACTTCCTGCTTACAGGGGAACAAAAGACACATTTTCTTGCATGTAGTTTTTTTTTTTTTTTTAAATACCTTTAGTTTGTAAGTGAGATCTTCTGTTTTCCAACCTGTGGCCCATCCTTCTATAGAATTGCCCTGCTCCAAGGAGCTGGAAGGGTTAATGTCAGTGGTAGCCTGGCCATACAACTTCCTCCTCCTTCATCTGCGTCTCTAGGCTCCTGTGGTTCTGTGCAGCAAGGGGTGTTAAGAGTCTCCTATGCTCATTGGGCGGTATTTTAAGAATTCTTCCTTCCATCCTTCATTCTCCAGGACAGATTCCTGCATAGAGGTGCAAGTCTGCATTTTCTGCCTCCCAACGAGAGAATCAAGCCGAAGCATACACCTGTGTAAGTGTGTGCGTGTGTGTATGCGTGTAGAGGGGATTTTGGACCATGAGTTCAGTTTTGCTTTTCGCTGACTCTCTCAAAACCCTAGAGGCCCTTACTTTGAACAAGCGCAATTAAAAACAAAACAAAAAGCAAAATCCTCCTTTGTCCTCAGTATCTACTAGAACCTTCACTCTCTGGGCCAACGGGGACCCTGAAAAGCAATCCTTACGGAAGAGATAGCAGTAGGCAACCATGTTTGAAGACAGACTACTTAAACTCTAGGCCTTAAATTCCTAAATAAGGCCTAATGTAAGATGTTGTCTTCTAAAGCAAATGAGAAAACTGATGAAAAGTTCTCTACTACAGAGTTAATGCTCAGTTAACGTCAGCTACCATTATTGTTATGTTCAGTCCTTTTGGGGCCAGGGTTGACTGGACCATAAGTAAGGAAAACCAATGAATAGACTAGCCAGCACCCTAGGCCAGGAGTGACATAATTTAATAAATCCTCGGAAACGTGACTGGATAATTCTCAGAGGAAAAGTTTATTACTTACAGAAACTGAAGCCGAAGGGTCAAGATATAGAAGAAAGGTCATACTGGGGATCAGGATGAAGCACAGGAAAGCTCAACTTCTAGGCTTCTGTAACTCTTATCTATTTTGAACATTTATTGTGTTATCTGATATACACATTTAATCGTATAGTTTTGTTACTTTTTCATTCTTTTTTTTTTAGTTTATTTATTTATTTTGAGAAAGACAGAGACAGCATGAGTAGGGCAGGGGCAGAGAGAGAGGTAGAGAGAGAATCTCAAGCAGTACAGAGCCTGATGTGAGGCTCAAAACTACAACTGTGAGACCATGACCTGACCTAAAACCAAGAGTTCAATGCTTAACAGACCGAGCCACCCAGGTGCCCCATAATTTTGTTACTTTTGACTTTTGAATGCATGTGTGTTGGTTTTGTGTCCCTATACTATTTAGGGTCCAGACAAGAAAACTGCAATTGCTCTATGTTTCTCAAACAGAGAGGATTTAATATAGGGAATTGGTTATACAGCCACTGGAAGAGCTGAAACGTGAAATAGGACACATAAGGTGAGCAATAGCAGGAAGTTAGTACCAGGTCTAGGACTGGAGAGAGAAAGGATATAAGTTACCAAAACCCAGGATTTGGGGCCATATACTGGAATCTAGAATCATAATAGGCTGGCAGGTGGCGACTAGGAGCAGGAAGAGAGAGGACTTTCCTGCAGAAAGTGAGCTACGAAGGAAAAATACCTATGCCAGAAGCACTCCATAAAGAAGAGAGTAGAGAAGTTCCAGCTTCATCTTCCTCTTGCCCTTCAGTCTTGTACCAGCGCCTCCCATTGGCCAAACCACCCTAAAAGCAGAGGGTAACAGAACTTGAGGAATGTGGTTCTCAAAGGAATGGATCTCAGACCAAAAAGACGATGACCAGTAAGGGCCCAATCATATAAGCTGCTTGGTGTCATTGATAGCCTCTCTAAAGTGTTTCTTCTCTGTTTCTGGCAAAGACATTATTCTAGCGATGGACATTTATTATGTCCTTGGTTTGGGGAGTGATTCTCTTTAAAAGTAAGAGCTATGAAAAGAGAAGCACTGAAATTCCATACTCAAATTCAAGAGAATAGGCTTAAAAGTTAAGAAGGATATTTTTAAACTCCTAGAACTCTGTAGTTCGTCTAATGTTTTTCAGCTACAACCTGATGACTCAGAAGATTTTTTTTTTGGTTTTGTTTTAGCAAATCTTGATTATCAATGTGATCAGCCCTCTCCCAGATCTGGAGGGAATGATTAGCAGGAGGCTAGCTGTGAACTGAACTAGATAATGTTGCCCTTGAAAAGGATGCATTCTGCATCCTTAATCTCAAGGACATTTTAAATAGCATTGGTTTGCTCATGACCTATGTCGGTGATAGATTCTGAATTTTGGATAATATTTTATGATTTTATGTGTTGTTTTATTACCTTCCCAGTCATTCTGATATATGTATATGTGTGTGTGTGCGTGTGCGTGTGTTTTAATTGCATCTTGATTAAATTATCAAAGCGATTGAAATTCCTAGGCAGTTCTTACATTGTGAAAGCTAATTTTAGTTCATCTATGCAGTGTCAGAAATTGTATCCACTTGTAAAGTGTTACTGTGTGACACAGGTTTTGTCATTTCCATTGTCTCATGGCAGAGAGGTAGATTCCAACAAGACTGGCCATTGATATTCTGCTATTGCCGGACACCAACTAGTCAAGAGAGCTAGGCTTCTTCAACATCTGGAAACCCTAAGGGAACTCCTTCCAAGCTTAGTATTAACTCACCCTGACACTTGTTCTTTTGTTCATGCTTCGCCTCAAGTTCACCCATAGTGTATTTTTAAACCAATCCTTGCAATAACTATCACCTTGCCAAGAAACACATCAAAGACTTACTGGGTCCTTGGACTGATAATATTCTTGGATGTCCATGGGGGTTGGGATTACATACCTGTGAACTCCATTGTTTGTAACATAATGTGTGGCATTTCATACATTTTTCTCCAGAGTCATCCCCTCTTTGTAAGAATATTATCCTGTCTGCCATTTATAGGGGGAGTCAATCCAGCCATATGGATGTAGATGGAAGACCCTGAAGAGGTCCTTCAACTTGGCACACTTTCCAATTCACCATCAGTTCCTGAATATGGGATCCAGTGGGAAACTCTTGTCTCATTTTTCACTCCTTTAAGTGTGGCAGGCATGTAGAGCTGAATACTTGTGGGGTGTCTGCCAGACTCATATTAAGTAACCCACTTCCCCTGAGAATTGCTCTCTCCATACCCAGCGGATTGGTCCTCAGGAAGCCATGTTTATACAACTTCACTTCATCCATATTAATTGGACCTGAGCGGTCAATTACATGACCAATTCAGGGCCAGTTTCTCTATTGCTAAAATTTACAACAGAGCAAATGCCATTCAGGCTGGGCTGGTGTCTTGAATTAAGGAGATGTTATGTGGGAGGATGTGAGTAGCCATTCTACCCAAGGGCGTGAAGTTCAAGAGAAATCACAATCAAAGAGAGAAAAGGCAAAAAGGTTGAAGAACTGCCTGGTAAATTCATGACCTACTGCTGTACCACAAATTGCCCCCAAAATAGCAGTTGAAAACCACCAACATTTATTAGCTTGCACAGTTTCTGAGGATAAGGAATCTGGGACCAGCTTAGCTAGGTATTTTTGGCTCAGAGTCACTCATGAGTGTTCTGTCAAGATGTCGACTGGGGCTAGAGAATGCACTTCCGAAGTCACTCATGTGGCTGCTACTTGGAGGATTCTGTTCCTTGTCATATGACTTTCTCTATTACAGTGGTTACATGACACAGCAGCCGGCTTTCTACAGAGCTGAGACAAACTGGTGAAACCAACATGGTGGTGGAGCTTAATTTCCCTCTTCTTGAGTGTGTATTGGACTTAGTGAGTCTTCCAAAGACAAAAATACGGAACCAGAAAAAGAGTAACCATCCAGTGGAGAAACATGGAAGATTCCAGCTTCGCAAAGTGATTAAGGTTGACATCACCAGTGACAGGTCATGTTGATCATCGATGCTACCGATATGATGTAATGAGCAGGTTCTCTCACCTCGTGGTATTCTTCCCTCAAACCTGTAATCCCAGACTAGTTCTGAGGAAACAGAAGACAAATCCAAATTGAGGGGCCTTCTACAAAATACCTGACCAGTACTCTTCAAAAATTTAAAGCTTATTAAAAAAAACAAAAACAGGCTGTGAAATTGTCACAGGCCTTAGGAGATTAACGAAACTTGGTGAATAAATGCCATGAGGTATTCTGGATTAGATCTTGAAACAGAAAAAGGACATAAGGAGGAAAACTGGTGAAATCTGAATAAAGTTTATGGTTTAATTAATTAAGACCAAAACAATAGTTTTCACAATGTACCATGGGTATGTTACCTTAAGGGGAAGCTGGGTGAATGAAATATGGAAACCCCTTGGATGACCCTTGTAACTATTCTGTAAATCTGTAATTATCCTAAAGTAAAAAATATTTTAACAAGTACCCCCCATCCTCGTATTAAACAAACAAAACCAAAGACAATGTACAAAGTGGCAAGCCCTGGGTTCGACTTGTATGTGGATGGATGGGATCATCTAAGAAGAATTCTCAAAGAGAACAAAGTCTAGTTGCAGGCAAAAGAGAGCTAAAACTATAGCTGTAGCATCATGAAATACTCAAGTAACCTCTAACAGAGTTGTGCAGCCTAGGGATGCCTGGGTGGTTCGGTCAGTTAAGGGTCTCACTTCAGCTCAGGTCATGATCTTGCAGTCTGTGGGTTTAAGCCCCGTGTCGGGGTCTGTGCTGACAGCTCGGAGCACGGAGCCTGTTTCGGATTGTGTATCTCCTTCTCTCTCTCTGCCTCTCCCCCATTCAAAGTCTGTCTCTGTCCCTCAAAAACGAATAAATGTTAAATAAAAACAATTTTATAGGCTCAACAAGTGGGGGTGGGGGTGGGAATGGTACATGGGGGGGGGAAGAGAGTAGCACAAGCAATGCTAGAGAAAAAGTTCTGGGCTCTTGGGATAAAACTGACACAACACTGACTTCCTGTAGGAAGCTGTATTAGGCTGCTCAGGCTGCCATTTAAAAAAATACCATAGACTGGGGGACTGAAACAACAGAAATTTATTTCTAATGATTCTGGGGGTTGGGAAATCCAAGATCATGAAGCCATCATGATTACATTCTGATGAGGACTCTTCCGAGCTCCTTCCCTGATGGGAACTCTCTTCCTAGCTTCTTCCTATGCTGCCTTCTCACTGAGTCTTTATTTATTTATTTATTTATTTATTTATTTATTTATTTATTCATTCATTCATTCATTCATTCATTCATTCTTGAGAGGGAAAGAGAAAGAGAGAGAAGGGAGGGAGAGAGAGAAAGAAAGACAGAGAGGGAGAGAGAATGAGACAGAGAGAGAGAATGAGTAGGAGAGGGGCAGAGAGAGAGGGAGACAGAGAATTCCAAGTAGGCTGCTCCCTGCCAGTGCAGTCTCAATTATATCTTTACGTGGTCGGGAGAGATGGAGTCTCTTCTCAGAAGGGAACTAATCCTATCATGAGATCCCCAACCTTATAACCTCATTTAAACCTACTTACCCTCCAAAGGCCCTGTCTTCAGATATACATCCATGGAGTTAAGGCATGAACACAGGAATTTTCAGAGGGAGGACGTGAACATTCAGTCGATAACAGAGATCTTATAAGACAGTGCTCTATTTTCCAGCCCTGGGCTAGATATGCCCCATGATAGACTTAATACGCTGAGGTTATAAAAATAAATATCCCGAAATCTCAGTGGCTTAAATAAATGTTTATTTCTCATTTATACTCCATGTCCATCATGAGTCGTCAGGGGCTGTGTCCCTGTTATCCTCACTCGGGAACCCAGGGCATAAGGAATCTTCGCCACCGGTTTTTGCTGCAGATAAGGGAAGAGAATATAACAAATCATGCACTGATTTTTTATTTTAGTTTTTATTAAAATTCCAGTTAGTTAACACACAGTGTAATATTAGTTTCGGATGTACAATACAGTGATTCAACACTTGCATACAATGCCTGGTGCTCCTCACAACAAATGCATTCCTTCATTTCCTTCCCCCTGCTCACCTCCCCGCTGGTAAATATCAGTTTGTCCTCTATAGTTAAGATTCTGTTATGCTAACTAACTTGGAGGGCAATTAAAAAAAATTATTTTTAAAAAAAGAGTCTGTTTCTTGGTTTGCCTCTCTCTCTCTTTTTTCCCTTTGCTCATTTTTTTTTTTTTTGTTTTTTCAATTCCACATGAATGAAATCCTACAGCAATTGTCTTTTTCTGAGTGCTTTATTTCATTTAGTATAACACACTCTAGCTCCATCCATGTCGGTGAAAATGGCAAGATTTCACTCTTTTTTTTTTTTACAGCTGAGTAATATTCCATTGTAAATATATATACCGCGCCTTCTTTACCCATTCATCAGTCAGTGGACACTTTATGTTTCCATAATTTGGCTATCGTAGTCAAGACAGTGCTGCTATCAACATCTGGGCGCATGTAACCCTTTGAATTGGGATTTTTGCATTCTTTGGGTAAATACCTACTCCTGTGATTGCTGGCACACCCTGATTTTCAGACGCATCCCCCTGGATGTGACATGCATTGCTTCCATTGACATTTCGTTGGCAAAAGCAGGACACAAGTAATTACACGCTTGTAATTTCAAGGGCGTGATAAGCTCAACCTCACCGTGTGTCTGGAAGGAGGAAAACGAATGTTGTTGAACCGTCCTAATGCTTACTGTAGTAAGGAACCTGTGCCGGAACTCCACCCGGGAAGGTTACAACCCTTCTGCCTCCCGACCCCTCTTCCGTTCCTTCTTTTTACTCCCTTCTTTCTTGATATTGTTTGGGAGTTTTTGTCTCTTTGTTTTCTTTTCTCTTCTTCTCTTTCCTTAATTTAAATGATTATTTTTTAAATCGCAAAAAAGATTATATTTAAACTGCAAAAAATTCAAAGAGCCCTGGAACATAAAACAATTTGTGCATTTATTTTCTCCTGCCCGAGATAACGATTCTCAACAGGTGAAAGGGCATCGCCATTCGAGATCATTTTTTGCAACTTGCTTTTTTATTTAACAGTGTTATCTTGGCACCTCTTCTTGCTTTTTAAGTCAGAAAACAGCAACTACCAGTACTAGTACAAAACATTAGCAATAATCATTCGTCAGTCATCCAGGTTGTGTCTCCCCTGTTTTCGGGATGGGGTACTCACCACTAAACAAGACAGTGTCTCTGTTTTATATTCTACTAAGGAGAGGTCTGTGCCTGGTCCTGTCTCTATCACTAATACTTGCGAGACGTTAGCCAAATATCTTGATGTTCTTGTTTCTGCGTGTTTTTGTCTTTTTTTTCAACAACAACAGAAATCAAGGGGTGAGCTGTGTGTTCTCACTGGACCTATGAGTCTAATTCTAACTGTTCTAGGGTTTGTGGTATTGCTGCTGTAAACAACAGATCCTGACTTTCACGAACTAAAGCAAAAAGAAAGAATTAATTGGAAGAATATTATATAGCTTAGAGACCGGAAGGAAAGGTTGAACAATCATGTCTGGAAAAGGACAGAAACAAGGGGTCTTTGGGGGCATCTCAGCAGCAGGAACTCATGGGTTGGTTTCGAAGGTTGCTGCTCTTGGATGACTCGGCTCCAAAAGCCTTCCCTCCCAGGGTTTCTGTAGAGGATTCAGCTTTCTGGGAGAGAGAAGCTTATTGTTCTAGCTTGGGCCAGCAGTTTGTTCCTCTGACCAGAGGGAGCGGGGTATTGTTGATTGACATTTTGTACCCATACTACCTTGGATGGAGGTTGGGCAGTTCCCCAAAGGCAAAGGGAGGTGCTCTTAGCAGAAGAAGGAAAGAAGACAGGCAATCAAAAATGGATGTTCGCTGCATGAATTTCTTCTTTTTTTCCTCTCCCTATTTTTCTCTCTTACTTTCTTTTTTTAATTACTTATTTTTTTCCTTATTTTTTGAGAGAGAGTCAGAGAGAGAGCACATGCTCACGAGTGGGGCACGTGTGTAAGGGAGAGAGAGAGAGAGTCTCAAGCAGCCTCCACGCTGAGTGTGACCCAGAGCTGGATCCCACGACGGTGAGATCATGATCTGAGCGGAAATCAAGAGTCCCACGCTCAAGTGACTGAGCCACCCAGGCACCCCTCTCTTGCCCTGTATTATGAATTTTCCCATTTTTCTGCTGTGTTTTGCTTATTGATGTCTTAGGCTTGGCAGCCAATGCTAGGCTTTGTTTATTTGCACTGGTGGGGTTTCAGTGTCTGAGGGTTTCTAACCTCTTCTTTGATGACTCTAAGAAAATGCCTTCTGGATAGATCTTCGAACAGTAGCACATTCACCTGTGCGTTTACATAGGGAGACTCAACGATATCACAGTACTTCGTGCCTTCCTTGGTCTCCTCAACAGCAAAACAGAAAATTCCTAAATTTACTTGTGGCATTGTTTATAATGGTGAAAATGGGAAAAAAAGTAATCAAGAAGGAATTGGTTAGGTAAGTTACGCCCTCTCTTCCACAGGCATACCAGCCAGTGACTCAACTCTTTTTTTTCTTCTTCTTAAATCCTCAGTCTGAATAGAGATATGGGCTCTCTGTCTAGAAAACTGCGTACGTATTTTGCATTCAATCTAGATGTTTTGGATGTTTGCAAACCCAGCGAAAGTTTACATACAAATCCAGAGGTGTTTCCTAGCCATCTTACTTGCCCTGGTGTAATGGAACACTGTGCAGGTTTATTCATTATGATAGGAGTATGGTTTCTTTTTTCTTTTTTTAATTTTTATTATTTTTTATGTTTATTCACTTTTGAGAGACAGAGCACAAGCGGAGGAGAGACAGAGAGAGGGAGACACAGAATTGGAAGCAGGCTCCAGGTTCGAGGCTCCAAGCTATAAGCACAAAGCTCAATGCAGGGCTCAAACCCATGAACCATGAGATCATGACCTGAGACGAAGCCGAACGCTTAACCAACTGAGCCACCCAGGCGCTCCAAAAGGAGCATGTTTTTAATATGAGAAGTTGTTCAAAACATATTATGTAAAGAAAAATGAGTTTGAAAACAATGCATAGAGTGTCACCTATTACTTTGAAAAGAAGAGAATAGTTTATATGTGTCTGTATAGGTATGTATGCTTGTGTGTGTGTGTGTATAACATTAGAAATAAGTTTGGACAGTTGTCAGGAAAATACTTCAAAGCATTTCTCTCTGGTGGGTCAATGACAGATAATTGAAAAAACTGTGTTTTTTTTTCAATTCTTCTAAAACGAACACAAATTATTTATGAAATTTTTAAGAGAGTAAAGTGTGATAAAGGAAATCCATGGTTTCGGCACCTATGGCTCACTTTTCATGCTGTGCGGTTCTCATAGCTCCTTGCTGTAGAAATCATTGGGAAGAATGGGGAAGGGAAGATCCCAGATTTGGCGCTCAGGAGAATCAGAAGGGTTAAATCTGTAATTTATCACTCTTTCTCATCACAATCATTGACATTCTTATTACTGACGCAAATGGCATGGTAAAAATTTACTGCATCTCTCTCTGCTTTCCAAAGAAATACGTATGTATTATAACAAAATAAAACATTACAAGATGGTGTGATTTTGAAAGCCAAATTTCTTTATAATTCCTAAGTCCCTAAAATAGCTGTTAATGATTTAATCCATGTACGACATTGCACGCGCCTGCACACACACATACAGAGTTTGTTTCTTATGTGAAGATAGAATTGACATACATTGCTTGAAAGGTGCTTCTTTTTCCCCATGCAAGATTTGTTTTATGCGTCTTTCCATGTCTATTCATAGAGTTCAGTCTCATTGTTTTTTACACGCTTCTGTAGTGTTTTTAACACTTACATAGAATTCAACTGTAAGGATACATCCTATTTTGTCTATAGCCCTTGGGCCGTGGATCTAGTTTCTCAATGTAATGAAAAATATTGCAAGGAAAATTCTTGTATATACATCTCTGCATCTTTGAGAGAGTATTTCTGTAGTACAGACTTCTAGAAATGGAATCTACTCTTAATTTTTCATCAGGTGCCTGCCTGGCCGTCTGCATTTCTTAATCGTGTGTCCTACTGAAACCGTGGCAGAGGGCAAAGGGCTGAGGTGTCCTGCTGGCTATAAATTGGAAGTGCTCGAGACTCCTGCTTGACCAAACAGCTTCAATGTTAAGAAAACATGACTTCCTGAGTCTGCAGCAGCCAACATGTTTGCTTTGGTTTAATTACCAGTCAGAGGAAAATACATCCCGGGAGAGCGCGCCTGTCTCCACCTCATCCTCTTTTTTCATCTTTATTTGAGAAACAGAGAAGACCCGTGACTACTTGAGGCACTAAGAGGGATAGTAAAGTTGTCATTCAGGATGCCAAACGACTTTTATTGACAGTGGAAAGAAGAATTCTATACAGTAATGAAAACAAAGTACACACAGTGTCGTGGATGAATCTTTGAAAAACGTTGAGGCAAAGAATCAAGATACAAAAGAATTGATACAGCATAATCTCTAATTGTCTACTGCTGTAGAACACTTTACTCCAAATCTTGGTTTAATACAACAGGAATCACTTTTTATTGCTCATGCTTTCTGTGGGTCAGATATTTGGGAGTGCTTGGAGCAATTCCACCTCAGGGTTACCCTTGAGGTTGAGATTGCAGCTGAATGCTTTTTTGGGGTACAGTCATCAGAACGCTGGACTTGGGCTGAGGATCCACTTCTAAGGTGGTTCAGTCACAAGGCTGGCAAGTTGGTGGTAGCCGCTGGTGGGAGGTTTTAGTTCCTGTCCACACGGGCCTCTTCAAAGGACCGCTTGAATCTCCTCTTGCTCCCCTCCGAGGGAACAATCCGAGAGAACAAGGCGGAAATCACAGTAAACTTTTGTGACAGCGTTAGAAGTTAGTCTCACAAGACCAGCCCTGACTCAATATAGAAAGAGCCCATCAGGAGACCTTCATCACGGGGGCCATCTTGGAAGCTGGTGACCATAATTTCATTTATCTGAAGTCCAAAAATAGGCAGAAAAACCCTATATTGCTTAGGGAGGCATTATGTGTTAAAATTATAGAAGAAAAAGGACAATGATTACCGTAAAAAGTGGTTATCTTTCGAAGGGAAAAAGTTGTGAGTGGGTAAGGATCATTTGTGAAAGAACACATGTATGTTTTATGCACTTTTCCAAAGTGCAGTGTGTTTCACACCTGCGAGGAATATTCTTTAAAAAAATTAAACCAAAAGGCAGTCGACATGAGAAACAGAAGGTGTTCTTTTATCCTTTAGGTCTCAAACATAGATCAATGGATTCCTAAAGGTTAATCGAAAGTATGGTCAAAAGAGGAATAACAACGATAGCAACGATTAACACTTAAAATTAGCCAACAGTTCTTACGAGTTCCGAAAAAGCAAAAGCAAAGTGCTTTACATATATGTCCTTGCTTAATCCCCACAATAACTAGGTTGTTTCGATTATCCCCATTTTTGTAAATTAGGAAACTGAGAAGTCGGGTGATTTAGGCATCTTGCCTATAATGGAATAGGCGCTAGTAGAGGACAGGGTTTGAAGCCAGCCACTCTGCCTTTCTGAGGCCGAAAAGAAGGTCAGACCATTGGTATACATTTTAACTCTATTTTTTGCCTAGATTGAACAAACTTTGGAAATCTTCAGCTGGATCAGTCAACTAGTCTTTGCCAGTGTGTGCCTGGCACAGAGTAAGTACTATAAACTATACTTCTATTAAAAATAAATGAGCAAGTGAGGTGCCTGGGTGGCTCCGTCGGTTAAATGTCTGACTCTTGATTTTGGCTCAGGTCATAATCTCCCGGTTTGTGGGTTCGAGTCATGCATTGGGCTCTGCAGTGACAGCATGGAGCCTGCTTGGGATTCTGTCTCCTTCTCTCTCTGCCCCCTCCCTCTTGCACTCTCGTTCTGTCTTTCTTTCAAAAAAAAAAAAAAAGTTTAAAAAAATTGAGAGAGAAAAAAAATAAAAAGAAACAGATGTTTGCGAAGTGAATAAAGAATTAAAGATTATTGTGTTTATTTTGCAAAAATCTTGTATGGAGCATGTTATGTGGTAAGCACTGGCTAATGGTCTGTGTGTCTTACAAGTATTAATTCTGTTACTGTTTTGCGACCGTCCCCTGGTGTCCACTCTAATTCATCTCTAAGAGGTAAGTCCCTGGGGATAGCCTCTTCTTCAGTTGCCCTGAGGCAAGCTGGAAGTTTTCTGTTTCTGCAAGTACTTGACTTTTGTCCTCGGGGCTTGAGATTTTAGCATCTTACTTATCAAATCAATTCCACAGCAATACTGCTGAACCTCTACTCCTACTGAATTTTAGGGGGAAACAAAAATGAATGTATTTCCTTCTGCGCCCTGACAAACGAGTGCATGTTTTTGCAAACTTTCTGACAACTTTTTGGGCCATCATGGAAGGGGACATCAAAACCCTTGAGGTTTACCCTTGTCACCTTCACGACGGGAAATGTGTGTACATCGTGGTTTCTTTCAGTTTCTGGTTTTAGTTCCTTTATTAAGTGCTAAATATGGTTCATTCAGTTATTTTCCCGCATAATGTTTCTTCAAATCACCCGTTAGCAAGTCTGGACGTGTCCGCTTGTTGTTCTAATGAAGAGATCTCAGTCTCCTTATCAGCAGTGCCTCTGGGACACAGGCTAAATTCTACTGTGATAAGTCAATTTAGACTAGGAGAGAGTCCTAGTGATGGAAAGTTATTTTGTTCAGTCAATATTTGCCTGATGTACAAACGGACATTGTGGAAAACCCGAGTTAAAAATCCCATTGTTATTTGTATTATCATTGCTAGCAGTACAATAAGGAACAATGTAAATTTGCTAGAAAACATATTTTCTTTTACTTGATAGGTAATCCATTGTTTATTGAGCAGTTATTGAGTATCTGTTGTGGGCATGGTCCCAGTCTGCAAGGGGCTCACAATTTGGGCAAGGGTAGGGGTATATTGGGTTTGTGTACATGGTGGTGGTGATGGGGATAGTAGGGTTGGAGGGGGGAATTTGTATAGAAAGTTAAATAAATATAATGCAGTATATTGCAGATAGTATATTTGGGGAAATTAGGGATGGGGCTTCTAAACCCCTGGGGACCCTAGTGAGGGTCAGCAGGGTAGAGCAAGACTTCCTGATGAAGGTAACACCTGAGCTGTATCTTGAGATTACAGAAGTGTTTGGGGCAAAAGAGGAAGAGAAAGGCACTCCAGACAGCGAGAAACAGCCTGACCTCTTCCAGGAGCTCCAAGCAGTTTGGGGTTAGCGAAGCTACTTAATATGGAAGTCTGAGAGCAATTTGAGAGGAAGAAGAGAGGGTGGGAGAATCCAGGGCGTGGGGAGCTGGGTATCTAATATTAAAGAGCCTGGTCTACATTCTGTAGCAGTGAGGATCCTAAAAGGGCTTAACATAGGGAAAGGACAAGATGAGATTTGTGTTCTAGAAAGATCTCTCTCAGCAAAATTTCAAACACATGTGTGCTTTTTGGCCTCGCAATTCAATCTCCCGGCAATTAGTGTGAATGGGGGCAAAGATTTTGCTACTATGACAGAAGTGAAATGCTCTTTATCGCTAATACTAAAAAATTGAAAACAGTCAAAAGGTCCAACAATGCAGACATTAGAAAAACAAATGCAATAAATTTATAAAACGGAGAGCATATTTTAGAAACCTTAAAATGAGGTTGTAGACAAGGAAAGCTATTCATGATACATGGAAAGGAAAGGTGCAGTGAAGAAGTGGTATATTCCATATTATCTTTTGAATATTTACTGAGACTGTACATATATCTATATATATCTATATCTATATCTATATCATGAATATATTGAATATCGAGTGACATATTCCTAGGTGTGGGCATATACCTAGGAATCTCTCTCTCTATATATATACATATATATCTACATACACATATATACATATATATCTTTATAATGAATATATTGAATATTGAGTGACATATACCTAAGGTATGGATATATATACTGAATATTGAGTGACATATTCCTAGGTATGGAGAGTGGTATTATGGGAGTTCAAAATATATTTTTTCTCTTACTTCTCTGCATTTTGTAATTTTTAAATAATAAATCTTTTTACTTTTCCAATAAGAAGATACATTTATTTAAAATATTTTACATAGAAGCCGGTAACCTATTCGCTACTTTGGTAGCTGTTTAGAGGAAGACAAAAAGCAGGAATGCCCTTTTTGAAGTATGTATTCCATCTTTTAAAACATTTCGTATTGTACTGCTTACTCTAATTCCTGTGACTTCAGGCATCTTGGAACAAGAATGTGCGGCATGACCTTTACTGACTGTTCTGTATTGGGTTTAGAGTCACAAAGTTCATACCAGGGTGAAATCGCTCTTCCACCATTGCTGTAGTACCTGTGAGGTGACAGCTACCTGGTGCCATCGGCCTGTCTTTAGGGTCCATTAGCTACAAAAGACACTTCTTTGGTTTGTGTCTCTCCTTGATCAAATTTCAGCCACCCTCCTCTGAATCTTGTTCCCAAATAGGCCTTGACTTTTGGTCTTCCATTTACATTGACCACTTTTAGCAACAATCCTGTCAAGACGGTTTGGCCATCATCCCCATGCTCCATATCTGATCACCTTCCTTATCTCCCACCCCTTCCCTTGCCTGCCTCAGGAAGAATCCTGTCAGGTCAGTTTAGCAAAGAATTAAACTAGTCCTTTAATACTTTTCTCTCCACCTACCACCGCCACCCCGCCCACATTCTGCTTCTTGGCTAGAAATCCCAACTTTTCCTGGGGCACGCAGGTTGCTCAGTTGTTTAAGTGACTGGCTCTTGACTTTCATGGTTCATGAGTTCAAGTCCTGCCTGGAACACACACAGACACACACAGACACACAAAGACACACACACGCACACCCCTCCCCCCGCCCCGTGGGGTCCACACTTGCAGTGCAGAGAAACTTGTTAGCAATGTAGGTTCTCAAACCCCACTCCTTTAAGATCCTGATTTAGTCTTTCTGCTGCTGAGCTTGGATATCTGCATTGTAATGGCACCCCAAGTGATTCTGATGGACATGGTTGATGGACACCCCTTTGAGAAGGGCACACCACTTTCTTCCCCTGGCCTACACGGCACCCTTCCCTCTCCCCTGGCTCTGTTCAGTGGTTCTGGAAAACCATGTTGGACAGTTCTCATAAGGACAATATATTTAGAAGACCAGGATCCAGAGACTCCTGAGGAGCAATGAATGACCACGAGGTGGTCTGTGGCACCTCCGAGGCTGCAATGATATTTGAGCATGCCTTGTTTTTCTGGTAAGAAGGTCTTCAGCTTTCATCCGATTCTCAAAGAAATCCACTAACCAAACGTTAACCTTGCAAAGCCATGAAGCAGATTTATGCCTTGAAAATTAATTATCTTCTCACTTGATACATTTCATGTCCGAACTCCATGTAGCTTAGATTGTTTTTCTTGGAGCACGCCCATATCTGGGCACATAGTCCACTGCCTTGGCACAGGTAGGAAGAACATATACTGGAAGGGTAGTGCTGAAGACTTTCCTGTTGACCGTCTCATTCCCCTCTCCTCTTCCTATCCTTCTTTTCCTTACCATTTTTCTGTCATTTATATTTTCTTCACCTGGGCCTGTTTCACCTTCTTTTTGAAGTAACTGAACTGGGTTCTTACTTTGCAGTAACTGACCTGGGTGGTTCAGTCGGTTGAGCATCTGACTCTTGATTTTGGCTCAGGTCATCATCCCAACATTGTGGCATGGAGAGCCGGGCTCCATGCTGAGCCTGGAGTCTGCTTAAGATTGTCTCTGTCTCTATCCCCTGCCCCTCCCCTTGTTCTCTCTCTCTAAAAAAATAAAAATAAAGTAAGTGAACAGCTCCATTAGTGTTCAACCCTGTGCTTATTAAAATATGCTTCATATAAGAGAAATACAAGTTAAAAAGGGGGGTAGCTTTATGTATTCTGTGTCCATAACTGAATTTATTACTCCCAGGGAGACAGCAAAATAGTTTGTTTTTTTTAATGTTTGTTTGTTTGTTTGTTTTAATGCTTTAAGTCTTTAAAGTAGTGAAAGAGAAAGAGGGTAGGGAATGGCTTTGGGTAGTTAGTAGAATCCTTGTAGTCAGAGTCTGGGCACAAAACGTAGGTCTGCCAATTGCATCGTCTTGACCTTGGACAGGACAACAAATAGGTGAACTCGGCCTGAGCCATTCTGGGGGTGGGCCGCGGTGGCTCTATCCGGTTCCCAGAGACAGCATGTCAACAGCATGCCATGTTCTTTGTCAAAGGCGTGAGCTGTGATGTTTAGTGACACGGTGGGATTGGTGGCGACGGCTTCACCAGCCCAGTTCTACGGCCTAGATTTTTGGAGTCATTCCTGCTGGCACAACTTCTGTGCCAAGTCCCACTGCCCTTCCGGAGGGGCTGGGTCTACTTTCAATGAATTGCTTCCTGCTGAAATCAACCATATCCAGTTGCTCCTGGATGTCTCCTCCAAACATTCCGTGAGCAGCTTTGCTTCCACATTTTCCTCGTGTCCCGTTTCTCCTTTTGAACGACATGTTTTTTTTTTTAATCTGACTTTATCAGAAATTGTACACAATTTTAAAAATCATTCTGACCGTTCTCTCTTTTTCTTTTTTGTGTATTTTTTTTAACATGGAGATGTGCAAGTGTACACAAAAGTACAGAGGGTAGTGTAGTAAACTAGCATAGCACATTGGCCGGTTTCAACATCTTATTCACATTTCCAAGTCCTTTTCCCACTTAAGGGGCGATAGACGGAGAGCAGGTGGAATAGTTTACGGCGATTCCGAGACATCATATCATGTCACCCATAAATACTTTATATGTATGTCCGACTATCAGATAAGAACTTCGAAAATAAGATAAGCACAATGTTACTATCACACCTAATAAAATTAACAATTAAAAAAATTTTTTAATACTTGTTTATTTTTGAGAGACAGAGAGAGAGACACAGAGAAAGAGACAGACAGACAGAGCATGAGCCAGTAAGGGACAGAGAGAGAGGGAGACACAGAATCTGAAGCAGGCTCCAGAATCCGAACTGTCAGCACAGAGCCCGACGCGGGGCTTGAACTCACAAACTGTGAGATCATGACCTGAGCCGAAAGTAGGATGCTTAACCGACTGAGCCACCCAGGCGCTCCCACGATAACTTTTTAATATCATCCAATTCCAGTCCATGTTCCTACACTCCTAGTGTTCTCCAAAAAGAATTTTGACAATTTGTGCGATCAGACTCCAGATAATATGTACACATGTATGTGGGCGATACGTCTTTTTCTCCAATTTGTTTTTAAAATTAAATATAATTCACACAGATCTTATGTATGGCTCCTACTTCTTTAAAAATCCATAGCAGTTCCTCATTCCTCTATATTTCGTGCTATTTATTTTTTGAAGAATTTCTCAATGTCTTGTGGAATTTCTCAATTTCTCGGTTTGCCTCATTGCAACCTCACATGTCCCCCCCCCCAGCCCCTGTAAATCGGTGGTTAGATCTAGGGGCTTGATTAGATTTGGTTTTCATGTTTTATGTCCTAGATTTTTCCTTTCTCTATTCTTTTTCACTTTGTCTTTAATTTTAAGATCTGGCTGAGTCACATCTCCTACAAGAATTATTCACTTTACCGCCACCTCTGTCCTTGGTTGGTGGCTCCTTTGTCACTCACATGTAGCACTTACCTAGTTAGTTATCTATCAAATATTTTCACTCCTATTCCTAAAAGAGCAAGGACTATGTCCTGAGCGCGGGGATCATACATGGCTCAAAACTGCTATTTTTCCCCCGTATCTAGCACATAGTGTGGTTGATACACAGTAGGTTCCCCATAAACAGTTGTTGAGACACATGGGTATGAAAGCCCAAATCACACACCAATTATCTGCTGCTTACTCCTTGCTGCCTTCTGTGTGGTTTCTCACTGAGTTATAAACCTTCACTCAACTCCTGGACTATGAGTCTCTGGAGGGCAGAGAAGAGGTCAAATACATTCTTGTGGTCTGGATACTGAAGGCAATGTTCTGTTTATAGCTAGGGCATGTCCAGTGTCTCTTGAAGTGAGGCCCCTTGCCCATCTATCCTTGCCGTTGGGTTTTTATAAGCTCCGATGAGAGGTGCGTGTGGCAAGCAGGTGCAGAAGAGTAAAATATTACATAAATATAGGTAAACAGGACAACAATACTCTTTTGTACCTTTCTTTTCCTTTTGTACTTTTAAGAGACACCATCCCTGGTTGAAATGTATGAAGATACTGACTTTTGTGACCTTCTTCAAGAAAAGGTATCTACTCCTGGGGTTCAATTCATTAATGGAGAGGGATGACAGGGCCATCTACCAGGGGGCCAACTTTTTATCATATGGATTAATGGTATGGTCATTCCTAGAGATGGGCCATCTATTTGAAGGAGTGAAAAGTGTTTAGGGTGATTACTCAAAGATCTGTTGGTTGCAACTGACAAAAACCTAAAGCATAATACTTTCAGCAAAACCAAAAGAATTTCTGGTTCATATCTCTGGAAAGTCTAAGGATTGTTGATCTTATCTTGTTGTCTCATTTTTGGTCAGCTTTCTATGTGGCCGTAAGTAATTAGCTTTAAGTTGTCTACCTTTGAGCACCATGCTTCCACAAATCAGACAGTCTTTCCCTGTTGCCCTGTAGAAAAGTTCAAAGGAGAACTTTTAGTCATGTTACCGTCCTGTGTCCGTCCCTAAAGGAATCAGTGTGGCTAAGGAAAAGGGGCCAGGATTAAATCACAGACCCACTCCCCCTGGGTGGCAGAAGTCACTCTAAACGATAAATGGTCACAGGTGATGGAAGAAAGTTTCCCCCAACTCAGAGTAGGATGAGACCAGAAGAAAAGGTGCAGGGGAAAAAAATAGCAGCTGTATGTACCTCAGGGCAACCTCAGCTCAGAGCTCTGTAGCCTGCACATCCTTCTAGAAGGTGCACTTGACCGGTGGTAAGTTCAGGGCTCTTAGTTTTCTTGACAGTTTTTTCCCCTTCAGGTTTGGTCCCTTTGGTTAGTAGGTCACTATTTGGTATAATGAGTGACATATGGACTGTTCCATTACAGTTCTAAAGAGGTTATACACTGCAGTTCTAACACGAATTTCTTGATAGCCTTTAAGGAGTCATTGGAATCCTGGGAGATGCCCAATCATTAGTCCAGCCTCCTTAGAATTTTCTCCTAGGATGATCGTTTATTTTAATACTTCCGGAAGGACAAATTCACAAGCGAAATGTTAGTCTGGAAGGAATACCTTCAAGATCGAATAAATAAAAGAATGACCTGTGAGCATCGTTTTTAAAGACTACAAATCACTTTCCCTTGCATTTGACCTTGCAACATCTTCTAAAACAGGTTTGCTAATCTCCTCTTTTACTGATGAAGAAATTGGGGCTTCTAGGAATCAATGACGTGCCCAAGATTCCACAGCGCTTTAAACAGGATTTAGGATTTCAGCTCTGAGTCTCCCAACTTTAAATTCCACTCTCTAACTCTCTACTGCCTCCCTGATGCCTTAAGACATTTTTAAAAGAAAGAACACATCCTACTGGAAGCTATCAGAGGGCAGGTCTGGAAGTAAACACCAGCCATAACTGAGCTTTTTATTGTTACCTACATGAGGGCCGGGAAGCTCAGGCAGGAGGATGACACTTGTGCCGCTTAGGCACCCCCAACGTCACTCCTGAATTGTTTGTACAATCTCGTTTGAACTCCCAGACAACTGAGAAATTAAAAGCAGACAGTGACGACTCTGTTTTGTAACTTGGTTCCTCTTAAACTAACCAGACCTTTCGAGGGCTGCTTTAGATTAAAAGTGGCTAATTGGATAATGGGAAAAGAGCCACTCAGCTGGATGAATAGTATTGTAAAAGCCTAAACTGAGTTACAGAAAAGGAA
This sequence comes from Paguma larvata, assembly GCA_030068075.1. Lineage (NCBI taxonomy): Eukaryota > Metazoa > Chordata > Mammalia > Carnivora > Viverridae > Paguma > Paguma larvata. Next base: position 35,359,601 of record CM057842.1, read on the forward strand.
CGCACGAGAATAATTTTTACAATAATGTTTTAATTATAAAGTGAAGGCAAATTCCTCCACTCTCTTCCAATCCGAGAACAAGTTGATCCGTCGCAGCACCGCTGGGAAGCACACAGGCTGATAGTGAAGTGCTTTTATTTTAAGGCAGGCTTGAAGGCTAAAACTTTCTAGTGCCAAAACCCTTCACGGTTTAAAACAAAATTTTGTTTTATTAAGGATTTGGCGTGACTTTGCAAATGTCTGAGCAGGGAGTAGGGGTGACGGTAGGAGAGCAAGGCTGAGTCCATTCTTATTAATATTAAATAGCCACGTCCGTACCCTTGAAGCAAGAGAGGAGAGAGGAGGGAGAGGAGCGGCTGACATTGACAATGAATCCAAACAGGAGTTGCAATAGCGGTGTCCACCACGTTGCCTCTGCCCCCGCCTGGCCTTCTGGGAGTTGTAGTTTTCGCGGGAGCAGCTCCCCTGGCGAGCCGGGAACGCCCCGTCCGGACCGAACTACAGATCCCAGGCTGCGCGCGGCCGCCCGCCCCTCCCGCCCGGGTGCGAGTGTAAACTCGCCGCGCCGGGGCGGGCGGCCGCGCGCGGGCGAGCGGGCTGAGCCGGGCGCTGCGCGGGGGCGCACCGCTCGGGGGACCCAGGCCAGGCCACCTTCCCTCCGCCCCCGGGCTCTGTTCTCACTTTCGAGCAGTGGAAGGACGGGAAGCGGGAGCCATGCAGTCGGAATCGGGGATCGTGCCGGATTTCGAAGTCGGGGAGGAGTTTCACGAAGAGCCCAAAACCTATTACGAACTCAAAAGTCAACCTCTGAAGAGCAGGTGAGTGGTGACAGCTGGAGGGAGGCGCGGAGGGCGGCCGGGGGGCCCCCGCGCACCGCAGCCTGGGGCGAGGAAAGCCGGTCGTCCGGGCTCTGGGACAAGGACCCCGTGTCCTTGCCCGGGGGCAGAGGGCGAACTGCCCCCCGCAGTTGGGGGCCGCGCCCGCCGGGCCCGGGCGCCTCCGGGGGGCTCCGTTCAAGTGCGCTGCGGGGGCGCCGCAGGCAGCCCAAGACCGCCGGCCCAGGTGAGGGGGGTCCCTGGGCTCGGCGTTCTGGCCGCTGAGACCGGGTGGGGGCTGGGGAGCGACCCGGCGCGCAGGTGGGGGAGGAGGAGCGCCGGGCCCCGACGCTGTCCCGGTGGGAAGGAGGTAAAAAGAGTTTCTAGAGAACCTCTTTCCCGAAGATCCCGGCGGGCTGAGGACTCGGAGAGGGAGTGCTTGGGGTGGATTGAAGCGCGACGTTGAGGGAAGCAGTTAGTTCGTCTGTGTCGCCTCCTCGGAGTCGGGCTCCTCTGGGAAAGCCCGCCCCTGGGCGCCTCCAGGTGATGGTTCCCGGAGTCCCGCCTCTCACCTTGCCCACCCGGGCACGGCGACGCGGGCGGGATCGGGGGCAGCGGGTGGGCGTGTCACCTCGTCCAGGTTAAACTCCTTGGGCGATAGAGTCCCATTCGAATCCAGGCCTTCCCTGGAGGGGAAAGAGCCTCGCGACTGGAGGGTATTGGGACAGACCTGCTTGGCAGGTCCCCTGCTTGGCGCCGACCCGCGTTTAATTTGCAGGGGAGTTCACAAACTTTTTTGGAGAGAAGCGAAGACACCCCCGCTGATCTGGCTCCCCACCACCTCTAGTGCCCGCTTCCTGGGCTGCCTCCATTCCCACTCGTCCGTCGGAATGGCTTGGGTATCTTTCTTTCTCTGTCCTGGGGCCACTCCGGACACTTGTCGTGTTTGCTAAGAAGGACATGGTCATCGGAGGCCGGGATGGTAGAGAAGGGTTTATGTCCACTCCTCTCAGTTGTGAAATAAGGTAAAGCTGTACCTAGAATGTTCGGCAGTGCTTCTGACCTTCCTGCCAGCCCCTCACACTGGGCAGAGTCTGGGTGAATGGGCCTGGCCGGCAGAGCCGGAGAAGGGTCCAGAAACCAGGGTGGATGAGGAGTGGAGTAGTACCTAGTACAGTCTTTGCTTCAGGGGTGCATGGGGCTGCCGTTTGCCCTAGCCGGAGGCAGAGCCAGGTTTGTTTCCTTCGGGGGGAGGGGGCTGCATCAGGACTCTCATCCAAGTTGGGGAAGAAAATCTGGGAACCGCATACCCACTGACGGGGGGCTGCTGAGGCCGCCTCTACGCAGACGCTACCCAGTGATTGGAAGGAAATGCAGTTTGATGCCTAAAAGCAGCCTTCAGTTGATGGTTTCTCTTCATAATGGCTGTTTTGTGTGTGAGCATAGATTGTGTGTGTTGGGGGTTGGGGGTTTGGAGTAATATTGTGTAAAGGGTATTGTTGCTTATGCTCATTGGGGCTTTCCGTGCATTCGGCTGAAGGGACCAGTGTTTTACCGAGCAGCCTCCGCTTTTGCTTCTATAAGCAAATGCTTACATGGCCAGAATGAGGGAGTGAGTGTTTGCGTGTGTGTCTGTCTGTAGTCCCGAAAGAAACGAATTAACCGGACTGTTTGGAACATTTCTGATGGGAGCTGATACATAACATTAAAGGAGTTTGAGAGAGTGAGACAAATACCATCTGGAAAGACCCAAATGAGTGCCGCGAAACTCATGCCGAAGGATTTGGGCCTGTTCTTTTTCAGAGTCGGCAAAAAATTCCTTGCCAGAGTGCACGTCCTTGGTCGCTAGCTAGCGTGTGTAAGGGAAAAGTGTGGCTGTGTGGGAAGCAATGGCTTCACACGTTGAAGCTAGAAACAGGTGCGGGACGGAACCGGTATGGAGAGGGATGCTAAATTAAAAAAAGTTGTCGTAAAAACTTGTCCGTGGAGCAGACACATGCTCTTTGAAATAAACCAGTGAAATAAAATCTGTGAATAAATATATAGGGTTGGCACAGTTTCCCTGTGCTGTTTTCCACAGTTGTCTAACTTATTGTCACCGGCATCTGTTGTGTGACTTTAAAAGGGCTGCATGTCGCCGGGGGCCTCCTCATGGCTTTCCGTCTGAAGTCTTTGCCAGGGCACCTCCCTTCTTGCAAGTCCTGGTGGGAAAAAGTAGACTTGGAAAGGTCGAGACTGCCGTAGCCGTCTCGTCTATCAGTTGTAGTCTCTGGATTGTCTCGCGGAGTTGAAACTGTGTTCGGAATCTGCCCACCTCTCTCGGCAAGTCCTCTGCTACCACGTTGGTCCAAGTCCTCACCAGCCCGTGCCAGGGTTACTGCAGTAGTCTCTTGCTTTCTACTGTCACCCCTTCGGGTGGGCTTTCTCTGTGCCAGCGCAATGTCCCTGTTAGAAATGGTTCTCAGGCAGAGTAGGTATTGCCCCCTCCTCCCCCCAGGGGTCATTTGACAATATCGGGAGAGATTTTTGGTTGTCAGAATGGAAGGGTATTGGTGCCGGTCTTTAGTACCCGGAGGCTGGAGATGCTGCTGAGCTTTCTGTAACGTACAAGAGAGCAACGGAGAATTATCTGGCCCTACACTGTCACCGCCGAGGCTGAGAAACCGTGGCTTAAAACGTGCCACATCGTGTCGTTCTCTGCTTAAAACTCTCCCGTGGCTCCTAGTTTCAGGAACACCTGAGATCCTTGAGATGGCAAAAGGCAGCCTGTACGGTCAAGTTCCCTGTTGCCTTCCTCGCTGTTACGGAACACTCCAGACTCCTCCACCCTAAGGCCTTTGTATGTCGTACTTGCTGGTGCCTCTGCCTGGACCCTCCTTTGCCCAGAGAGCCACAGCGCTCACTACCTCACCAGCTTCAAATCTCTTAATATTCCTACCAGGCCTACCTTGACCTCACCATATGCATTGCTGTCCCTCCAAACTCTCATCTTTTTTCCGTTGTACTTCTATTGTAACCTACTCTCACTTCTACTATGTTTCTAATATGTTCTCCCACTCTGGACTGCCAGCTTCACGGGAGCAGGAATTTCTGCTCCTTGTTTACTGTTGTGTCCCTAGAGTCTAGAGCAGAGTTTCTCAACCTCAGTGCAATTGGCATTTCATGCTGGGATTAGTCTGTTGTGGGGACTGTCCTGGGCATTGCGGGATGGTGCCCGGTGCTCCTGGCCTCCGCCTGCTGGAGGCCAGTAGCACCCTTCCCCCAACTGTGACAGTGTCTGGAGACACTGCCAGATGTCCGTGAGCGGTGCACTCACCCCCGTTGAGAACAGCGAGCGTAGAACATTGCCTGGCACAGTAGTGATTGTTCTGTGAACAGGTGTCGCTTTTTCCCTTAGGAGTCCACCGACGGCTGGGTGCTCGGTTCTGATTTTGCGCCCAACCTGGCAGCCTTTTCAAGTAGGTGTCCATCAGGGTCTCTCCACGGCGGAGGTTATATATTCTTCCTTTGGGCTGAGCTCAGATGTACAAGTGTTTCCTGAGGAACGACACGTTTTCATTCATAACTGAGACCTCCTGGCCTTTCGGAGGCTGCAGCTGCTGGGGTTAGGTCACGTGAACCCCCTTTTGGTCCTCGTCACTGGCAAATCTGCTAGTAGAGGAAGACACGCTAGGAGGAAAGGCTCTGATGAAGAATTGTTTGCAGTGTGTTTCGCCCAACAAGAATTTTGAAGCCTCTGTGTGTTCTCCTGGGAGTGAGCTCGGAATAGTGGGTGGCGGGGGGTGGGAGGGGGAAGTGCCGAATTTCAAGGGTGAACCAGAATTCGCACGCCGGCGCAGTCGCGTCAGGGAGACAAACGTGGAGGTGTCGAATGCGCTCCCAGCCATGGAGACACTCTCTCTCGGTCTTTGGGGCCTGAAGACAGTGTTTTAAAACATGGCAGCATCTCTCGGGTTTCTGGTCCTCTTGTTCAGTTGCCTGGGTGCCCAGTTCTGTGGCTTTGTAGTCGCTAGTGCCCTTTTCCTGGACAGACTTCAGAACTGGCCTAATCTAGTTCCAGTTTCTTCCGTCAGAATTCTAGTTATGTTTCCGATAACTGTTGTTTAACTTCCTGCAAGTTAGAAATGGGGATGAGGGCAAGTCTTGGGTTTATTATGGCGGAACAGGAGACAGCGGTGGTTTCCGAATGCCGATTGCTGGAGATATGTGTGAAGTTTTCACAGGTTTGTGGTGAAATGAGAAGGACAGTGACCGTTGTGTCACATGCATGCTTACGTTCCCATGTTTCGGTATAAGGCCACTGCCATTTCTCGGATTTATTCTGAGATTTTTCTCTCCTGTCTTCGTAGTAAAAATACCTTTTCTTTTATGACATGATAATCCATTCTTGGCAAAACACAACTGTCCGTCTTTTACTGCTTTCTGAGAGTTTCCTTCATTTTTCCGTCCATCCAGTCTGCGGGGAATTGCCAGCATTGTTCTGGCATCACTGTCCCCAGCTGGCTGAGACCTTGGGCACACTGGGTGACCTCCACCCTGAGTTTCCTCATCTGACAAATGTCAGCCTGTATCCTAAGGGTCTTAAAGACAGTCCCTGTCACGCTGACCGTGGAAGCTTCTTAGCATGGCGCCAGGCCCGTAGTAAGGATTCGGTAAAATGTTAGCAAATGATATTCTTGTTATCATTTCTTTATTACTCAACAGTGAGTCCTGACATTCCAGAAAGCATTTGTACTTGACTATCTACCTTAAGGCCAAAGTTGTTCGTGAACAACCCATCTCCTAGTGAATACTGCTGCCACCTAATGAGGTGTTTAGATAATTTTTTTTTTTTTTTTTTTACATTTTATGGTTTTGATCCAACCCATAAAAAATTGGTGCTGGTTAACAAAAAGCAATTGTGGCATCAGTACCTACAGAAAACTTCGTATTCAGCGTGTGTCTGTTGAGCCCTGGTATGTGCAAAGCAATACCAGTAAACGTAGCTAATCGTCTGTTGAGCATGGACCAAGTGTCAGTCTCTATTCTAAGTGTCTTTATGTGTGCGGACTTAGTATTTGCACAACCAGCAAGAGATGATCATGATAAATAAAAACAATAATGATCTTAATTATGATTTTTAAAACCGATAATTCTTACGCAGTGCCTACTACCTGCCAGGACCGAGTCCGAATATTTGACTTGTTTGGATTCAGTTAGTTTTCTCTTCAACCCTGGGTGTCTATGTTTTTATTATTCTTGTTTTACGGGGAAAGAAACTGGAGCCCAACGAGTAGATGGGCCCGGGTTTAACCTGAAGCCATCTGGTTCTAACCCCCAGGCTCTTGTCCGCCAGCCTGGACCGCCGTGTGAAAGGCGCTGTGCATGACAGCAGCAATGGAGAGGATGGAGGGGAGCATCGTTCTGCATTTTCTCCAAAACTCTCAGTGGGTTGGGCGCCTGGGGGGCTCCGTCAGTTAAGCGTCTGACTTCAGCCCAGGCGATGATCTCGCAGTTCGTGAGTTCGAGCCCCACGTCGGGCTCACTGCTGTCAGCACCGAGCCTGCTTCAGATCCTCTGTCTGCCCCCCGCCCCGCCCCTGCCCTTCCCCAACTTGTTCTCTCTCTCAAAATAAATAAACCAACTTAAAAAAAAAAAGTCTCAGTGGGTGAAGGAAGGAACACGTGGATCCAGCTAAACATGCAAGAGAGAGTGTGACCTCACCGGGCACGGGCATCAGCAGTGGCATTTCATTAAGGAAGGGAAATTGGAGGTCAGTTTTGTGAACAAGTAGGGATGTTTGAGTTTGGCCTGGAAGGTCAAGCAGTACTCAAGCACACTTCTCTACAACATTAAATGAGATGTTAGATGCCTTGGAGGACATAGCCTAAAATAGACTCTTGGGGGTTTTAGTTGCCTTTTAAATGTCTAAGCACACTCCCAGACCTTCCTCACGGTCTGGGAGCACCTGGTGTACGTGGACAGATTCAGAGGGAGCCATGCTGGAGTGCTGTGCACACGGCTCTGTCTCTTCACTGTGACGTGTGTGCTCGAGACACTTAGCTTCTGGGAGCCTCCATTTCTTTACCTGTAAAATGGGGGGGGTCAACTTACTATTGGTAGAAGCTTTAATTTTTTGATGTTTGTTTATTCTTGAGAGAAATAGAATGTGAGCAGGGGAGGGGCAGAGAGAGAGGGAGACACAGAATCTGAAGCAGGCTCCTGACTCTGAGCCGTCAGCACACAGCCTGATGCGGGGCTCGAACTCACTAACCTTAAGATCATGACCTGAGCCGAAGTCAGATGCCTAACCTGACTGAGCCCCCCGGGCACCCCTCTTGGTAGAAGTTTTAAAATGGAAACAGAGTCTGTTCAAAGCGCTTTGCAGAGGGCCTAGCACACATCGGTAATATAATTGCTTCGCTTCTACTTTACCACGGTAATTTTTTTCTTCCGCATAACAATAACTAAGAGGCAATATCGGAGGCAAAAGAGGCAAGATCGAGGTGCCTCAAGCTGACAGATGTTCAACTCTTATTATGCAAATTAGTTTTGTGGTATGATTAGATGGAAAATTTGATTAAAGTGGATTCTAAGTGTTGGTTCTGTGTGTTACTGGAGATTTCCTTTTCCTGAGTCTGCTATTTATAGAATGTATTTAAGTGTGTGTATGTGTGTGTGTTTTTAATTCCCTTTGAGTTCTGCGGTGCAGTTTGTACAGGCCGATGTTTATATCTGCTCCAGTTGTGCAAGAAGTGGAAAATATCCTTTTTTTAGCACAGGTCACATGTGCTTACTGTCAGGAATAGGACCTCAGTGTAAAAAAATGTATCTTGGGACAAATCAAAGTTACTAAATTTCTCCCTCCAACTGCTTTGTTTCAGAATTGGCAGTATTAGGATAAATAATAGGAAAAAAGTACCCCACTCGGCTAATTTTTTTTTGTTTGTTTTTTCATTTTTCAAGGACAGTAAGCAAGAATTTCACTTGTTTTGTGTGTGTGTGTGTGTGTGTGTGTGTGTGTGTATGTGTGTTGTAAGTATAAAATGTACTTGGCTTTTAGGCCCAGCCCATCAAAGCAAATTGTGAAAATCTGTTTGACTGCACTCCAAATACACATAACGTGGAGAAAATAATCAAGAAGATGGGTCAGAGATATTAAATGCGGTTATTACAGGCTTTTGATATTGTAAAGTCAAGTTTGCAGTTTATGAGGAGGTTTTTGTGAGGCCGGTGAACATTGCGTACTCGAGGGCAAGAGCGAGTCATGAAGTCTGAGTCTCTGTGGAGGCAGATGGAGGCCGAGGGCAAGGAGGTCTGGGTGTCTTTTCCAGTTCCTCCTCCCCCTTCGTCTGCTCTCTGTTCTTGAGGATTTGGGGAGACGACCAGACGCCTCATTTCTCTAGGTTGATTCTTAAACATGGCTCCCTTATTTCTTCGCTGCGGCGTTCCCTCCTGCGGCCTTCCGTGCGTGCCGTGCATGTGGTGTCCCCACAGAGCGTCTGTCTTGAGATCCGGAACCATGAGGTTTTTCTCTTCAAGTGACCAAATTCCCGGGGTTCTCAAGCCTGGTTCTCACCGCCCGGACGGTGTCGTAGATGGTAACCCATTGGCTGTCTTCCACCTGAGTCGGAAGTTGAGCCAGGGAGGAGTGGAGTAAAGGTGAGAGAAAAACCTGTAGGGAAGTAAATGGTACCTTGGAATCATGAGGAACCTGGTATCCTCCCCCAGGTGCATCTAAAGCATCCCTCGGTCCCTTTCAGCAGGGCGTGTCGAACTTTGGGTCAGAAGGACCTGCATTTATTTGTTTTCTCCTGCTTCCCTTCTCTCCCTCCTTTCTCTCCTTTCTTACAGCAATTATTTATTGAGTGCCTCTGGTGCGTCAGCCTCGGTGCTGGCCAGAGGGAATCAAAGGTAGAACCAGAAAGGCAAGGTTCCTGCTACCATGGCACGTCCATTGGAGATGGGAACACAGTTAATAATGTACCAAATAAATGCACAATATAATTTTTGTTGCTAAAGAGGGTGTAATTGATATCGTGTGATTGGGAAACACAGGGGCTTTTTTAGATTGGGTCTGATATCATGAATGACCTCATGGAGGAGGTGATTTTGAGGCGAGGCCCGAATGTCTGAAATAAGCGTGCAAATCTTGGTGCTTCCACTCTCTGGCTGTATGACTTTGGACAAGTTGCCCAACTTCTTCGAATCTCAGTTCCTTCTTTTGTAAAATGGGGCAATAGCTACCTCGTAAGGCCGCTGTGAAGATGAAAAGTGCGGCTTGTACAACAGCTAACATTAGGCTTTGCCTTCTAGGTGCTCCGGGAGATGCCTAGGACGGGTTTCAGGTCATAAATTGAATACTAGAGAAAAATACAGGCATTAATCTTCCCTATAACTGTTTATAGCTTGGTTTTAAGTGTTTTCCTAATGTTGAGTGAGTCAGAGATTTATGCTTGTCTTTATAAATCTCCCCTTGGTCTGGAAGTGGAGATGGGTCTTGTTGTTTTTATGATCCTTTTTTTCTTCCAGGATCATCTTAGTTGAGCTGTCCCCTTGTTCCTCTCGCTGTTATTGCATTGAGATTATTCATGTTTGACCATGCTTTCTGTATGCCTCACCTAGGACTCGTTTCTGGCTGGGTTTTGAATTAATTTTTGGTGTAAAGGAGAAGTCCAAGGGCCCTCGGATTAAAACGTAGAGCGTAAGATTCACTTAAGAAGATACACACGGGGGCGCCTGGATGGCTCAGTTGGTTAAGCATCTGACTTCAGCTCAGGTCATGATCTCAGGGTTCATGTGTTCGAGCCCCGCTTCAGGCTCTGTGCTGACAGCTCAGAGCGTGGAGCCTGCTTCAGCTTCTATGTCTCTCTCTCTCTCTCTCTCTCTCTGCCCCTCCCCCACTCACACTCTGTCTCTCCAAAATGAATAAAATGTTAAAATTAAAAAAAAAAAAAAAAAAAGATACGCACGCACACCACAAGCAGCTCTTCTGGAACTCCTGACTCGCAGTCCTGTGTTTCGGCCCCTAGATCACGCTTCCTGTCCACAGCGATGTGAAGATACCAGTGTTGGTGCAGAAATGGAAATTCAGGAACAAGCATCTCCTCCCACCCAGCACCTCAAGCTTCTGTCGCTGTTGACATCTCCAGGCAATAGCGTGTTTTTAGTTCAACAACTTAAAACAAAAATCTGCAAAGCTTTTGAATTCCAGTAGCCGTATTCAAGTGCCCATGGAGTGGTGACTTTTAAAAGGAAAAATCCTGGGTCATGTGAGAACAAATCTTTAAATCCAGAGGCAACGACACGTAGGTCTGTGGAGTACACTGGTGGAATCACGTTCTTCTATAAAAAAATTGCGGGTTGTTGAGCAACTTCAGGAAGGCATGTGTGGCCTTCACCCTCTCCACCCCCACCCCTTCCCCAGCGTGGGATAACTTGCTGAATCATTCACACGCGTTGTCCGTTTTCCTGTGCGATCAAGGGCAGAGTGGGAAAAGCGGTGGTCGCCCCTGTTGGGAATGCGTAACTTATTTCCGTAGAACACATTTTCCTTCTAGGAAGCTTCACTTGCTTCAGCGGGAGGAAGATTCGAAGCAGGGAGGATTCATTTATCCTGATGGCCGATCGTAGATATGAAATTCCGGACTGAGAGAGGACTGCTATGCTCACTTTGGTATTTTATTGTAAAATATTCCTAGATGCTAACTGGTTTCAAGAAGGACGTTTTTCAGAACGTGCCTTTTCTTTTTATAACTGGGAATTTGAAACTCGGTGGAAGGAAAAGTAAAGATAATTTTCCTGATCGACTTGGAACCCAGCACAGCCCTGGTGGAGTCTACCAGAGGACCTCAACGGGATAGGGCTGCGCTGTTCGTCTTGCGTGCATCCGTCCCAAGCAGCTGGAGATCGTACTCTAAAATCGAGTCTGTGAACAGACACACAGATGTTGTAACAGTCCCTTCTCCTTCCAGAGACCTGGGTCCAGTTTTGCTTTATTTTTCAGCATTTGAAGTTTTTCAGTAAAAGATGGAAGGGTACTATTTCAGGGTTAGCTTTGCTTTATTGTATTCCCGCATAACAGCACCATCTAAATTTAGAACATTGGCACCTTGGCCAGTAGAACCCTTTGCAACTAATGTATAAAGTTTTTGGCAGAGACTAGCTATGAATAAACATTAAAATAGTATTGGCCAGGTTAGGGTCATTTACTTTCAAGAGAGGAGGATGACACCAACCGGGCATTCTTGAAAATTCCGTTTATTTATTTTTAAAGGAAGAGCTTTCGGTAGCTTAGTAAAACAGCCCCTAAAAATATAAGCAACTAGCGTGATTCCTGGTGACATTCCAAATAAAAGTTTGTCCATTCGCTGCAAGGAAGCATGCCTGGAGAGGCACTCGAGAGACTGGCACTGGCTTGTGTGTATTGGACAATTGGTGTGCACGCTTTTTGGAACTATACCTTGCATCATTTAGCAAGGTCCTTTGTCCACTCGTCTTTGTGTAGAGAAACACGAATACTGTCTTACCTAAGTAAATGCTGTGTGCGTACGTGCTGAACGATGGGGTCACGGAATGCAGCTTTAGGGATACTGATTTTGTAGGGAAGCTCTAAATCTTTGTTGATTCAGAAACGAACAAGAAGGTCTGATGGCACTTGCTTGGTCATAGCATCCTAGTCGCTGACAGGAGTGATTTAACAGCAGGAGGTTGAATGGCAAGGACAATTAATTGGGGTTTGTTTTCGGAGTCATTGGTACTGACTGGAGTCAGTCCTTTCTGCTGGTCTCGTGGACCCCTCTTTCTCACGCTCGAGTTCACATACATAACATCTTTCTAATCACTTCTCACTGGCAGCCAACTTCCCTTTCTTTACGTGTTTCCCCTAGGGGACGCTTACTCTGCCTGCCCAGAGTCTCCTTTCCAAAGTCTTGCAACAACCCCTTCCCACATGCTCAGTTCAGTTCCGTGGCGCCGGGAGTGGAGACTTCGCCACAGGCCCGGCCACATTTCCTTCCCAGGGAGACTGGTTTCGGGGAAGTGCATGTTGACTGGTGAAAAGGGATCCCAGGATTTTGCTAGGGTGCTAACAGAAAGAGATTCTCCCTTTATTTTCATTGATCTTGAATTTGGGAAGAGGTCAAGGTCTAGAATAAAACCATACCTTGTAGACAGAGAAGAAACAAGTTTTTAAACTCAGTCGCTTGAGCATCTGGGTCTTGATTTTGGCTCAGCTCACGATCCCAGGGTCATGGGATCAAGCCCCATGTTGGGCTCTGCACTGAGCATAGAGCTTGCTTAAGAGCCTCTCTCTCTGGGTGGTTTAGTCCATTACGTGTCAGACTTTGGCTCAGGTCATCACTTCATGGGTTCAGGCCCCGTGTCGGACTCTGTGCTGATGTTGGAGCCTGGAGCCTGCTTCAGCTTCTGTGGCTCCCTCTCTCTCTGCCCTTCCCCTGCTCGCTCACGTGCTCTTTCTCTCGAAAATAAATAAAACATTAAAGAAAAAAAAGATTCTGTCTCTTTCCTTCTGCCCCCTCCCCCACTCAGGTGCTCTTTTTCTCTGAAAAAAAAATATATGTGTGTATATATATATGTGTGTGTGTGTGTGTGTGTGTGTGTGTGTGTGTGTATACATAAAATAATATATGTGTATGTATATTTAAATATATGTGTATATATATATTTAAATATATATTTAAATATATATGTGTGTGTGTATATATATATATATATATAATAAAAATAAATTAGGTTAATGTTAAGTGCTGTGGTAAACTGTGCAGTAGTCATACATGTAAATAGTTCCTGCTTGGCAGGAAGCTTTCCTTCACATGGCAAACCAAGTACGCAGTCTCCTTCCATCTTCTGGTTCTCCCATTGCTTAGGACCCTGGCGTCTTTTGTGTCCGGTGGTACACAGGAAAAGAAAAGAAGGCCTAACTAAGGTCCACCAATGACAGGCATCTCTTTTGCTCATATCCTGCTGGCAAGGACCAGACTCACGTCTTTTTCCGGTTGCAGGGATGGGAGCTGGGAAATACAGACCCCAGCTGGACAGCGACACCTCTGTGCTAGAAAGGAGCATACATTTTTGGTGGATGGCTGGCCGTCATTGCCATGTCCCTGGTAGGAGTGTTTCACCTCCGGGTCAAGTTGGGCCTGTCTTTGAGACTGTCTTTGAGGCCTCTTTTGAGGCCTAATTAGGCCCATCGTTGGAGTCTTCTGTTATTTAACCAATAGATTCCTTTTCTAAGTAAATATAGTTAGTTTGGATTTTCTGCCACCTGCATGGAGACTGTCCCAGCTTCTGCACCGTCCGAATCCCACCTTTCTGCACTGCTTCCTGTTCCACCTTCGTTGAGCAAAATCACTACCCCACCTCCCTACAAAGCACCACACCCACCACCACTACCACCTTAGTGCAGTGGTTTTCAAAATGTGGCCCTCAGGCTTGTTAGAAATGCAGATTCTTAGATTCTACCGCAGACCTACTGACTCGGAAATCGGTGGTCGGTCCCAGGAGTCTGCAGTCTTAACAAGCCCATGAGTGATACTCATGTTCGAGAAACACCACCCCAGCGCTTTCACCATAAGTCCTTCGTCTCCATGATGAGTTCTTCCCATATTTCTGTTTTGGGATGAAATACTGGGTTAGAATACAGTTAGTAAAAACTGGGGTGCTGTTTGTTATGGTCAGGCTAGAGGTGGTCCCTGACAGTAATTCCTCACTGATTAAAAACCAAAAGCCCAAAACTTTGCTTTCCAGGAAGTGAGCTTTCAGTTCCACATTTGTGAAAACAGGTAGGATTCTTGGTTTTCGGCATGTGACCTCTGAGTGACTTGGGGCTTTACTGCCGTCGGGAGCCCTGGCCCACATCTCAAAAGAGCGTTGTGATCCAGATCCAGAGTGTGAGTCTTGAATCGTGCAGCAGTCACTTGACCGAAAGTTTTGGTTGAGAAACAGGGTGATGATGATTTCGAGCATGCCCACATGACCAAATTGTTTTTCACAAAACTTCTGCTGAATAAAATTTGAAATACGGCTTTCAGCCTGTTTTCCCCTCTTAATGAATTCCAGACAGTTTGCACAGTGTAGGAGCTTCCAAGACAGAGGGACGGAGCGGCTGGGACCTACCAGCCTCTGTCTCGTCGCAGTAGGACTGTCCTGACTTCACAGAGTTGTTCCCCTTGTTCCGAATCTCACCTGGCTGTTCGCTTCTCTGATGGAGAGGTATAGACAGTAACACTGAGGGCAAGGCCAAGGTTGTGTCCGATAAAGAGAGCCTATAGAAAATTTCCAGACTCCTTACTTTAGCAGGAAACTCAACCTACCCCTGTCCATTTAGACCCATCTTTTTCTTTTCTTTTTCCTTTCCTTTCCTTTCCTTTCCTTTCCTTTCCTTTCCTTTCCTTTCCTTTCCTCTTCTTTCTTTCCTTTCCTTCCCTTTCTTCTTCTTCCTTCCTTCCTTCCCTCCCTCCCTCCCTCCCTCCTCTCCCCCCTCCCCCCCCCCCCCCCCCGCATTCTGACCTTCTCCAGAGAAGGGACCCTCATCTCTTTTTGTAAACTGGTTAAAAGCCTGAATCCCTCTAAAAAGTCTGAGGTTCTGCGTTTAACTTCCAGAATAAGACAGATTTTTAACTAAAATTCCAGTTTGACCATCTGTTAATTTTTTTATTGGTGGGCAAGTTTTTTTGTAGTTTCTCTTTCAATAGAGGGCTCAGCGGGGCTCATGGGTAATAACGTGATCTACGCCATGGGGTAATTGTGTGAATTAAAAGAAATAGGTGGGTCAAGTGCTCAGCCCAAAGCCTGGCTCTTGCTGCTTAATATCTGCTTCCCACACGTTGGTTCCCTTTGTATCCATGCATCAATAAGGGTTTTGACTCGAAATGACTTTTTAGTAGTCAGGAAAAGAAGAGAGTCCGAAGAAGAGAAGGGGGAGGCCCACACGATCCCTCAACTGGAGAATCAGCATCAGGATCTTTGCGAGTTGATGCAGGTCAAGTAGTGGTGAACTGTGGGCAGCCTCGCAGGGAGGAGCCTCGCAGGGAGGTTTCAAAGATGGCGCCTGCTGTTTACAGGCAAGGCGTTACTTTTGTTGGCAGAATAGTCTTTGTCTTTATCAACATGTTTCCTTTCATCATAATTAGCGGCTGTAGCTCGGTGGAAGAATAAATAATAAGATGCACTGATTGAGGTGTCACAACACCGCACGATATAGCAGCTGGTCTGCCTTGCTCTTTCCACACGGCTATCTGTCATGCCTAACTGTCGGGTTTCAACTTTGCCTCTAGCGAGTGCCTGCTTCATCTCGTCACATTTAAGTTGGCAGCCTCTTTATATAGTTGTCTTTATCCGACAGAAGCCCTAATATCCTGCGTTCTTGAACCTCAAAATCTTTGTATCTTTATTCTTTTAAGATTTTTCCCTCCTTGTAGCAATGTATAGCTATTTTCGAGACTAGAACCTACATTTTATGGATTTATTTTTTTAGAAAAACTAATTTGTGCTCGCTTTTTACCCTTTATTCCGAATTTTAGGAAAACCTGATTGCTGAAGTCCCTCTCGTTTGTATGGGCCATTTCAGTTAACCAAGTGGATTTCCCTCTACTGGTTAAACCGATTCTGTGGTAAAACTTCAAGGTTGTACCCACATCAGTATGAAAGCCCAATTGTCTTATTTTTCTACCTCTATTAAGGTATAATTAGCAACTAAGAATTATATATATTTAAGGCGGACAGCTTGATGCTTTGCTGTATGTACGTTGTGGAATGATCACCACAAGATAACTTGCTTTTCTTGAACCTCAGGAAGTTTCTCCCCATAACCTATGGCCAAACTGGTCACTAGAAAGCAGAAAGGGGGGTTAGCCCCAACAGTGACCATCTGTCTTAGGAAAAACTTTCGCATGATACTGCAAACATAAGTGGATGCCTTCATTGTCACAGCTTTGACGTGTTACGTGGATGCTGAGGTCACCTGCCTCATCAGACCACTGTGAAGATTCAGTGACGTAACGAGCAGACTCTTGTAGGAGAGGTGTAGTAGCTGCCAGCTATCTGCTGGTACTCGATTGCCCTACTGTTCCTGCCGCACCACCATGACATCTGTCTCGGCCCGCCATGCACCCATGTGCTCTTGGTGGTCACTGCCGTTAGAATTTAGGGGTTTACATACGAATCAAAGAAGCGGTTAATCTGTGCAGGGGCTTCGACTTTACCATTGTTTTATCACTGTTAAGTAAGTAAATAATTTGACTCTCCATAGCTTAACCTCCCCCGACCATATAGTCAATTTTCGGCTATTGGGGATAATTGCAGCCAGACTTCAGGCATGTCCTAGCACTCATTTTCCTTCCAGGAATCTGCCGGACCACTACCCCCCCGCTATCAGCTCTTGTGTGCACAGGAATGGAACTAACTTGATTACCAATTAACGGGAGACCTGTTTTGTAAGAATCCACACACACATTCATACCGACGCATACTGGATTCTCAAGGCAGTGTTTTTCAGAGTATTTGCATCTTTTCTCTGGTACTATCATGACTAACTACCACTCTTGGTTAAACAGTTCCCAACTGAGTTTTATAAAGAAATGGTAAAAATGTCAGTTTTCCTCTTTCCCTGTGATTGAAATACACACACACACACACACACACACACACACACAGCCACACGCACACATGGAAGCAAAAGTCCATAGAGGTAGATGCTTTTGGGTGGAGCCAGTGTGCTGTGAGGAGTAACGAACACAGGGGAGAACGAAGTCTGAGAAGGATGTGGACAGTCTGATGGCCTTCTGAGCTCTGCATCTTTTGAGAGAGCAGGATGAATCAGCTGCGTAGGATGGAGATGAGAGTTGGCACACCCATAACTAGGGGAAGAGCCAGCCATTGGTGACAGACAAGGCAGTTCTGGAAATTTTCAGAGTAGATTGATTGCTTGAGCATCTAAAGAGGTGGATGTTAAGAGATCTGACAGTTAACCCTTATTTTCCCAGAGTGATGGTTTGGGAATGATTGGCAAGATCCTTGGGCCCATGTTCCTTGCCCTCTGAGGTAAAATGATACTCAGTAAATATTCGTTGAGTCCACTGTGGAGTTAGGAGATAATGTCGGGCATACACTTTTGTCATCTTTGGCAAATGAGTGGCCACTGAGGGATGGTATGCAACCCAGATCAAACCATCAAGGGCTGGGGGTCCTCTCTTTCTGGGAGAAGAGTCTACTTGGTGGTCACATCAATTGCCCTCTGAAAGAAATGTATTTTAAGTGGATATTCATTTTAGACTAGCCTTCAGCTGTCACTTTTTTCGAAACTCTTATTTAAAAGATAATGAGTATCTTATTTTATTATTGAAAATGTTATTATTTATGTTTTTATTTTTATAAAAAATTTTTTTAATGTTTATTTCGAGAGAGAGATACAGAGCACAAGTAGGGGAGGGGCAACGAGAGAGGGAGACCCAGAATCCGAAGCAGGCTCCAAGCTCTGAGCCATCAGCACAGAGCCTGATGTGGGGCTGGAACCCATAGGGAAGATTATGACCTGAGCTCAAGACGGACGTTCGACTGATTGAGCCACCCGGGCACCCCTTATTTATTTTTGAGAAAGAGAGAGACAGAGCGTGAGCAGGGGAGGGACAGAGAGAGACGCACAGAATCTGAAGAAGGCCCCAGATTCTGAGCTGTCAGCACAGGGCACAATAAAGGCTCGAACCCATGAACTGTGAGATCATGACCTGAGCCGAAGTCGGACTCTTAACCAACTGAGCCACCCAGGTGCCCCGGATAATGAGTATTGTAAGAAATCAAGCATCTTCTGCCTATAAATAGGTGGATAGGTAATACTTATTTTATCGTTTGTCAATTCTCACTTGAAAGAGTCCCAGTGAGAATTGGGAATTTGTCCACTGAGCATCCCCGGAATCCAGGATAGCAAGAGCTCAATAAATAATTGCTGAATAAAAATGACCAAAATGGATGAAGGGTTTCTGGTGTGCAAGAAAGGGTCGGTAACTTTTGGAATGTCCGTTAAGCTCTTTAAGGAAAATGTGTAAGAGATTATTTTGACTTTTTTTCTTATTAGCTCTGAGCCCTTAAGCTTTTCTGAGGCCCATTTTTCTTCCCAAAAATATGGGAGGAGTCATGTTCCTTCTTGGCGGAGATGTAAAGATTATAGAAGGTCACGTGTAACACACCCGGTGGATGTCCACACTTGATTAGGCTAGTAGTGACCGTCAGCGTTGTTGCTGCTATGGGCGCTCAGAGGTGAAATAAATACACAGTCCGTTGTTGTTCCTTGTGATAGTTAGTGTCTACAAAGCCGTTCAGTTAGGGAGCACTGTGCCGTTGCTTCAAGGGCACAGCTCGATTCCTAGGAGCCTCTGGGGGGCGTTTGTGTCACCTGATTGATCCATAACCTTGTTTTATGTGTGTTTCTGTGTAAAGACACTTGATTTAATATATACTATTGATTCATTAATATTGAACTCAAGGCCAACCCCGTTGTAGTTCACGCTTGGTTGAACCACATCCAATGCCTGTATTTTCTGGGTAAGCTGCATCACAGCCTTCTTATGTAGAGTAACACCAGACAAAACTTCAGTGCTGGTCGTTAGGGAGTAGGTGGATTTGCAGATAGCGAATCCATACACGATGAGAGTTGACGGTATTAAGAGTTGTTTTCTTGAATCTTTCTCTAGCAGTTCTTTCTCTCAGCTTAAAAACATACTCCCTTGGGAAAGCATTTTACAACACTGTTTTGCTCCAACATTGTCGTGGGTTCTATGTGAAACCTCAGTGATGAAGCTTTTCTAAACACCTGTTCTTCAATTTTTATGTTTATTTGCTGATAAAAATGGCCCATTACTTCCAAAGTTTTAAAGTTGAGTGGGACCGTTCAGATATGTTACTTTCCATTTTGGTATATTTCTGCCGTTCTTTAGGAAGTGGAGTGTGAGAGGGAGGGCCTGGAAAAAGAGCACAGAGATATTACTGGGGCCACTGCTGACGACATAGAAATTCCGGTGTAGGCAGTTTTGGAAGAAACTGAGCTCATCTCACTCATGGCCTAGAAGGTAATGGTGATGGTTTTGACTTCTCAGTATATTACACATTAGCATATTATAAGGATCAGCATAGTTGTTGTTACAAACATTACCTGAGCACTTGTTGGAGGTACTTGAAATTCTGTTAAGAAAGGAGAGAAGAAAAGAATTGTTTTCAATGGGTCCATTAGTTTCGGGTTGCCTAGGAGACAGATCACCTAATTTGACAACGACGAAGAAACCCAAACAGCAATGACAGTGACTGTAGCACCGAGCATTTTTAGAGCTCTTATTGCATTGGTTCTTACTACATTGCTTGGAGGAAACAAACTTACTGGGATTAAACTTTTACCTTTCATATGTCACCCACCTCGTACATCTTCCTACTGTACTTATGCGTAGTGTAAAAAGAATAGCTTGTTTAGTTTGGTTGTGTGTCCACATGTGTGCATGTGTGTGTCTATCTAAGTCCTGGGATCCGGAAGATTCCTATGTAAATTTTTTTTCCAGATTTTTCCTGTGTTAGAAAAGTCCAGAAGCTGAAAGAGAAGGAATGAATAATTCAGATCTAGTTGAATTACAAACATATTAAGGCACCTCCTCTCTACCAGGTACTGTGTTAAACATTTAAAATGCCTTGTATAATTTAATTCTAATATGAGGTAGGTAGGATCCCATTTTATAGATGAACAAACTAAGCTTGGCCATCTTCAGTCACTTGCCTAAAGCCGTTCAGATAAGGGTGGAAGCAAGACTTAAACCGAGGACTGTCTCACCTTCTCTAACTGCCATCTTGCAGTGGTTACTGCGTATATTGGGGTGCAGAGAGGGAGGCAGGGTAGGAACCGATCTGGGGTGACAACTCATGTTGAATTTGGAATAGAAAGAGGACAAGGTTTCTGATGAAGCACAGACAAGAGACTCTGGGTGTGGTCGAACATCCAGTCCAAGATAAATAGGTCTATCTATTAAAGATAGTCCTTTGTTTTCAAAGCTGTTTCTAAAGAAAGAAAGGTGTTAGACTGTGAGGACTCCAAGAAAGGTAGCAAAAGGTGGGATGGTGGACACTTAATTATTCACAAGGATAGGTATGTAAGTTGTAGGTGTTCCTTATTCCTCATTCAAGATCTTCAGATCTTCCTTGCTGATGACATCAAGAAGTCTTGTCTACATACCCATCCTTAAGGTCTGCCACTGAGCCTAGAGCTCCTACCATCTTGATGTTTTTCACATATCTTTCTTTCCTTATCTCTCCCTCCCTCCTCAACCTGACCGGTTAATTGCTTTTCCTGTGTGTCTTCATAAAGTCGTAGCTAGTTTATTCCATTCTGGACTGTTTATCTTTGAATGCCAAAGGTCTTGAAACATCGTAATGTTGTGTAATGAACATAACTTCTGCCTGGACATGTGGGTGCTAAGAGCATTAGTCATTGCCAAGTATTGAGTTGACTATTTTCAATAAAAAGATATAATGATCTAATAGAGAGGAAGAAGTTATAAAAATACTAGTTGGTGGCTTTAATGGCGAGCTTTGTATTTAGTGGGTTCCATCGGTGATGGGCTAGAGATTCACAGAATGAACGTAAAAACATTCTTACTCCGTATGAGTGGGAGAGGAGAAAGATCAACCAGAGGAAAAAAGCATTTGATTCTCTTATATGCTGAGAAAAAGGTAGGCCACCTGAATCTCCAGGGCTTTGCTCTCGGTTTACTTCCTCACAGGCATCTCTAACCACCCACCCCCAGAAATATTGCCGAGGACCTTGAGGTATTTACCACAGGTACTCCCGGGAGACCTGTTGTTGGAAAGCCCTTAGCTTGGTAAAGATGTCTTTTTTTTTTTTTTTTTTTTTTTTTTTAGAGAGCCAGCAGGGCCTCCCTTGCAGCATCACCTTGCAGCCAGGGCCTTCCTGAGCGAACACGGTGTTTCTTTACCTGTGGAGTTGACTTTATGGAGAGTTTGGGTCAGCATGAGTCATTGTGAAACTCTGTACCTGCTGTTCTGGTCTGTCTCTGTAGACATCTCCCTGAGGCCGAAGATAGAATCCTCATCTCTCCAGGTCTCCGGGCATCTAAAGATGTTAGAGGTACATGGGTTTGCTGCCTGCCGGGGAGTGTGTCGTGGGTACTGGTCTTCTTCTGATGGAAAATTGCCTAGATGAGCGGCAGTCCGGGGGCAGGTTGCTGTGCCGTCTGATGGCCTGGGGTTGGAGGTTTAAACCAGAGTCACTGTGTGCTCACTCTCCTTTGCCTTGCCGGCAGTCTTTAGTCGTTCCAGTAAACAACTTCGGAGCTAGATACCTTTTCTTTCCTAGAGAGGCTGTAAACACGGAAATCACTTTAATGTCAGAATAGAGGGCCTACACTCTATGGCCACCAATAAACCTGGATGTTTTTGAAGGATGTTCAAGTTAAAAAAAAATCACGGGGGTCACCTGGGTGGCTCAGTCGGTTAAGCGTCCGACTTTGGCTCAGGTCATGAGCTCACGGTTCGTGGGTTCGAGCTCCGCATCGGGCTGTGTGCCGACAGCTCAGAGCCTGGAGCCTGCTTCGCATTCTGTGTCTCCCTCTCTCTCTGCGCTTCTCTTGCTCTCTCTCTCTCTCTCTCTCTCTCTCTCTCTCCCTCTCAAATATAAATAAACGTTAAAAATTAAAAAAAAAAACACGGGAAAATTGTTTTTCCCCAGTATGATTCCTTTTACCAATGGATAATTATTTTCATGATCATGTTAGGCAGAGAGGCCATTTTTGGGGGTGGGGAGTGTGTGGAGTGTGTGGAGGGGAAATCTATTTTCATGAGATTTCCTTGCATTAGTGGTGATATTTTTGGAAGGATTATTGATCTCTGGTCCTCCTCTGTCGGATTTTGAATGTAATTGCTCTGCTTATTAACTGAATCTGTAGATAAGGAGGTAGTTTTGAATGGGAGCCAGGGAACCTGTTGATGTAAAGTCTGTTTTACCTTTTATGATTCCCATCATTTAGCACCTCCCTCCTTCCTGGCTCAATCCCCTGTCATTTTAAGTAGGCAGCAATTACTGGTTTGCTAAAGAAGCTGGCTCCTGCTGCCAAGGATCCTATTAATTATCACTCTATCTCTAATTTAGCCTTCCTAGTGTTGAGAGAAGGTGCATGTAAGCGTGTGGCAGAGCAGTTGCAATCACATCTTCTTTGTAATAATCTCCTTTCCGAGACAGTTCAGCGGGCTCGATGTTCAGCCAAAGGGCCGCGGAGGCCCTGGTGAGTGTTTTCACCTCTCTTCTGTAGGTCGTTTGGTAGGTCAAGTTCGGGGTGGTTTTCTTCTCCCTTTGACTCTGACCTGACTAAAGGCTGCTGGTTGGCATTTACGTTGGGAATTCAGACCTACTCCCGGTCCGTCTGTGCACTCAGATGGGATGCCTTGAAAACACCGCGGTGGTTTCCCCAAGCGCCGTTTTCTCTCCCCGGGGAAAGGAGAGCGTGGAATCACCCCCATGCTTGTCTTCCAGAAGGTAACGCAAACGCTAACGAAAGTAACTCAGTTCACAGCCTGTCATAGAGCAGATTTTGAAAAAAGAGAGAGGTGCGCTCGATAGAACATCGAGTCTTGGTTTCTGATCGTTCATCGATGGCTAGATCGCTTTCTGTTTGTTTCGAGAAATGTTCAGTTCGCTTGTTTGAGTGAACCTTTTTTTCAGAAGTTCCACTGGATCTCTCGATTAGGTTTGGAGTGCCTAAGCTTCCTTTTCCCTCTTTTTTTTTTTTTTTGGTTGTTATTTTTGGCATCGGTGGTGTTTGGAGCTGTCGAAGTGATTCACTGCAAAGCGAATTAATTTTCCACATTTTCAGATGTGTTTGCCAGTCGCCCCCAAGTTTCTTTTCCCCTCTCATATGATTCTGCAGTTGTAGTTCTGTCGTTCTTGCCGGATCAAATATAAATGCTGATGTCACCGAGTTTCTTAAATTACAGCTGGTGGGGATTAACAGAAATTGTAAAAGAATACCACTTCCTCATTTTGCCCCTTTCTTGACTAATTATTGTCCTTTCAAGTCCTGTCGGAGGATGGGGATTTGGAAGTAAGTTCTCTGTCCTCCAGTCAGAACAGCAATTTTCCTTTTCCTTTTTATCCGTTAAATGTTATTTTTCAAAAATCATCTCGAGGTAAGGATGCTACTTGCATATGCCCTTCAGTAACCCCGACAGACTTTCCCCGCTCATGACCTTGCACGCTGCGTTGTCTTCTATCCTGGGTGAAGGGTTTTGAATACTTCCCTTAACTAAGTTTCCTTATATAGAATATTTTTACTCAACAGTCCTGTGCCAGCTCCAGACAGTTGCTGGTATTAGGTGAAGGGTTGTGATTCATTTATTATGTTTTTCCAGAGCCTTTTGCTTCTCAAGGAACGCTGACTTCTTTCCCCACTGTTTTCTTGTTTTGAATCTTCTGTGTTCTTTCTGAGAGTTCTGATTGCTCGACACTGTCAAATACTTATTTTTCTGACTTTCTAGCCCTTGTTCTAGGTAGCTGGAGCCTGGGACCCAGGCTTTCATGTCCTTATGTGTGTGGTTTGAGGGATGGCTCCTTCCTGAACCTTGCTCCGGGAGGTCTCTGGGTTTCCGGGCGGAACATCCGAGGCCACCTGGAAGTGTGTATAAATGGTGGCCCAGCGCTGCACGGCCGTGGTATTGATTGAATTGCAGCCCTGTGGAAACAGAAATAGAAAGGGTTCAGCATTTGCACTTTCCTCTGGTGGTGTTTTTGCTTATTTTGTGTATTTGGAAAAGGCAGCCGTATGCAAACTGCTGACTTACTATTTTCCCTGGAATGGAAACCATTTGGATTATTTCAATGAGTTTTAGCTAAGATTTGTTGTTTCACAGTATTAGTTTTGTTTTCTGGTGTCCTGTTTAGAATAAGACCAGAATGTGTCTTTTTACTTTATGGAAATAAGCGCTCCTCGGTAACTGGGGATTTTGCAAAGTGACGTGAATTTGAAAAATCATGTTTACTTCAGAGTCAGAATGGAAAGTCTGCAGTGAAAGTTCTAGATACTTAAATATTTCCATTCTGGATCACTTTCTTTGAAAAAATGTTCTTGATTAAATTATTTAAGGTTTCAGAGAGGTCTCTGGTGGATTTTTTGCACGAATTATTTTTTTCTAATTTTTAAAGAGAAAATGAGATTAAATAGAAGAATTATAGGCCACCGCTCACACGTTCCATTCTATTTGATGGAAGATGCAAAAGGGCGACTTATACTTTTCTGTTGTTGTTGAGGATAGATAGAATGAATCTAGTTGAACTGTTAGTAGTGAGATTTGGATTAGGAATAAAAATAGTATTTCCTTACTATGAGAACAAGCAAGCCCAGATTTGGGTTCCTGAGTATAGGTTGTGATTGTTTGGTCCCTGGAAAACACGCGCTGTAAGGTCTGTATATTCTTAGCCAACACTTGCTTCCAACATTGTGATGTTAAATTCTTCGAATTGAGATGAAAATGGTATCGCTATCTGCAAAATAGTTCAAATGTCACCACGGAGTTTTTGGTTCAATGCAAGTTTCAAAAAGTTTGGAAAAATAGAATAAAGGTGGGGAAAGAAAGAATAGATATGAATTGATTTAATTGTTGGGAATGAATTATTTTTTTAAAAAGAGTTTTATATTTATTTAGATGACTACATCTAAGCAAATGGGAGTTTAATACTTGAGGGGAGGTGGGAATTGGAAACATATCATGAAGTCGTAAGAAGATCTGTGGATGAGGCATCAAGTATACGGTACGTTTGACTAGGTTGATGACTGTGAATGTTTTTGTTCATTTCATCCCAGCAAATGGTGCAGTGCAGTACCTAATAGTTGTTTTCCACCTGTGCCACTAATTAACCCTGCGACCCTGAGCTAACCTCTTACAGGGAACTCTGTCTCCCGTTATGTATAGTGATGGATAAAGACTAGTTCAGGGTGGCCGTGTGTTACTCTACTGGTCCTTCCCCCAGCTACACCATGGTCTATGGTCGCCTTGTTCTGTCCTATGAACCTGGGAGGAGCCGTAGGCCTTTCTGAATTCATTGCACGAGGCTTTCACAACCCATCATGGATACTAGAGGGGAAACATACTTGTTATCTCAGAACTACCTTCTCTCTGAAGTCCTTCAACGGTTCCTTGATTTGGAGTCATTTCCTTTTTGATACCTCAAGTCCACATACAGATAGGGCATATTCTATGAAGTTTCTTGGTTAGTAGGTGTTCGCTCAAACAATGCAATAATAACAGCATACAACATTGTCTCTCCTTGCAATAATTTTTTTTTTGGTGGATTTAGTAGATAAAGATAGACTTAATGAATGGGTCGAGACTCTATGTCTCCAGTGGAGTAAGATATCAAGAATTGATTAAATTAACAATGGTTTTTGCTTTTACTTTCTAAACCTCATGTGGCTATCTAGGAAGTGATTGTTGAACACCTACTACATGCTAGACTTTATGCTAGCGGTAAGGTGGCCAGCCCGTAAGGCATGAACTCTGTCTTACAAGTTACAGCGACGTGAGTATGATACTTGGTTTGTAAATGTACCCTTGGGGACAAAAGATGGAGGGATCACTTCCTGAGAGGGGAGAAGGGGAGAGTAAAGTCTTAGAGAGGAAATGAAGTTTGGGTTCATTATCAAAATTTGACTGCCAAGCAGATGAGAAGAGGGCATTCCAGGCAGATGGGAGACGCAGAGGTATAGTCCGGTATGGTGCCTTTGGGGCAGTGTAAGCCTTTGAGCATGACTGGAGCATCAGGGAGCGTGGCTGGATGGAAGCAGAGGAATAGCACTCTGGCTGCCAAGTGGAGACCGGGTTGGAGGATGGCCAGATCTGGTGTCACGGAGGCCAGTTAGGATAGTTCCAGCCTAACCGTCTCTGTGAAAATGATGATACACACACACACACACACACACACACACACACACACACACTCACTGTTCAGCCCTTAGAGCGGTTGTGATCGCAAGAGGTTGCAAACCTTGGGCCCAGATTTTAAGGGCACCGAAGGCAAAAGTAAGACTGTGTGCACACTGCTTACTAGTGACAACAGTGAGTGCTCATTCATTTATTCATAACATAGTTGGATTCTTATTCTGAACCATATACCTGGAAAATAGAATTGTCCCTTGCCTCAGGGAGCCCATATTCTAATGCGAGACATGGTCAAGTAAACAGACAATGACAGATGACTATATATCCTTCATACGTTACGTGAGAAGAAGTCTCAGTGTCCATCCTGTGAACAGACCCACCCCTGTTTTCCTTCAGCTAACTCAAACATGCTCTCTCATCCCTGTAGTAGGTTTTGAGGATAAAGTTAGATAAACATTGTATTGTATATGTCTTATATGGCTCATGCTTACACACACACACACACACACACACACACACACACCCCTCGTTAAAGACATCTGTCTTGACTCCAGAGGGAAACAAGTACCTAGAATAAGGTATACGAAGATTTCTAAAATTAAGTCTGCTCCAGATAAAGTTCCAAGTTCTGGCTATCTTGTGACATTTTCTAACTCTCTTGTTTTACTTTACATGGAGTAATCCTGGCCATTGAGTTCCGCATCCAAGAAGGAGCTTCTTGGCTCTCGTGGTTCCTGTTGGGTGCTTTGGATTGGGCTCCATGTCTGTGTTCCAGGTAACTTCCAATGTTTGGGATTCATGTGTGAGAGCAAGAATTTGCCGTAGGGCGGCAAGACTGTTTGACATTCGACGAGTGACCTATTTTAAAGAGATGCTTTGGTACAGAAATGGCAGCAACAAGCAATCCTTCCCCCAAATAGAAATCTCCGCATTCCCCGTCCAACCCTGGATACCGTCTTGATTCTGAGGAGTCAATGTTTAACTGAGCGGATCTGATAAAAATTCCTGGGAAGCCGTTCGAGGTTCAAACACTGTTCTTTGAAGACAAAGCATTACGATGGTAACTGCAGCTGGTTTAGGTGGCAAGTGCTCCTTTTCCATTTTGCCTGGCTTGCACAGGTGGTAGGTTGTGAGTGCCAAAACTCTGGAGTCAGACTGTCCTCGGCTTGAGTCCTAGCTGTCCCGATGAGCAGCTGTCTGAATTGGGCAAATCACTGAGACTCTTTTTCTTCACCTGTGTATCGAGGCCGTGGTTAAGCTTGCAAGCCCTATTGTTAAACCTGCCTGGGTTTGTATCTCTGCTCTCCTGGTCCCTGACATTGGGCAGTTGGTTCTCTTTGTCTTTTGCTTTAGTTAAAACATTTTTTTTTTTTTAATTTTAGAGAGAGAGAGAGGGAGGGGGGACAAGGGCACACAGATAGAGAATGAGAGAGAGAGAGAGAGAAAGAGAGAGAGAGAGAGAGGGAGAATCTCAAGAGGCTCCATACTCAGCATGGAGCCTGATGTGGGGCTCGATCCCATGACCCTGGGATCATGACCTGAGCTGAAATCAGGAGTCGATGCTCAACTGACTGAGCCACCCAGGTGCCCTAAGTATTTTGCTTTCCTTATCGCTGAAGTGGCAGTAGTAATACCATGATGATGATGATGATGGTGATGATGGTGATGATGGTGATAATGATCCCCACCTCCTAAGGATGTGGTTAGAATTAAATGAGATGATGCACTCAAAGAGAGAATGATATATAGTACTTGGTACATGCTTAGCCCTCAGTTGTTTTTCTTACCACCATTCCATTGAGCTTTCTAAAATATTCTGTAATGCTATTTGATGCCATATTCTTTTTGAAAATTAAGGCTTCGCAAGCTGCACGTGTGCTTTCCTTTTTCCCTTTTTAGAACCGAAGATGCAGTATAATGTTCAGGTCTGGACTAGGCTTGGGCGGACTAAATTCTGGATGTCCAGGTAAATTTGAATTGCACATAAACAAAGAATAATTTTTTTAGTGTAAATAGGCCCCAGAGAGTTGATGGGATACTTCTTCTAAAAACTGTTCTTTGTTTATCCAAATTCAGATGTAACAGGGCATCCTATATTTTTATTTATTTTTTATTTTTTATTTTTTTTAACATTTATTTATTATTTTTATTTGCTAGATCTGGCAACCCTAGTTTGGGGGCAAAACTTACCCCTTCACGTTCTCATCTATTTTTTTTACGCAGATAGATGTAGCAGATGCTTATACAAGCACAGTGAATGACACCCTTGGAACATGAGCATGGAAATAGTCACACAGGTTTGGTGGCATATTCCCTAGTATCTCGAGTCAATCTGCCTCCTCATTCATGCAAATAATGGGACTATCAAATTGAGATTATGTGGACACCTGAACATATATAGTATGAAGCTGCTTGAAACTTCTAAAATGTTCTAGTGTTGGTTCTACCCAGAGGGAACTGTTAATAATGACACATTAATGGGTAGGTATGCATTCCAGAGAATCCTGAAAACATAATCATCTTTGAAGGAAATTACCTCATTGCTCTTTGAGTCGCCCATGTAGGGAAGGTCATTTCCTATGGCTGGCCTGGTTTTCCAGGTAAGAAAATAAATATACCAAGTGGTTAGGTTAATCACATAGAATAATTCTAGTTTACTTACAATTTAAATTAATTTTTTCGTGGGTTTGGTCTTAAGCTATTAGACCTTTTGGAGACTTCGAGAGAATTAAATCCAAGACTGAGATCGTTTCATTGCAACCAGTATTTACAGAGTATCTAGTGGGCATAAAGCAACTGCATAGGGGTCAGCCTTTAAACCTTCAAAAACCGTAGTGTTAAATGGAGCAGCAAGGCCAGAAACAATTATGATAAAAGACGGAATACATAAAGTCAGGATCCGAGGCAAGTAAGTCCCAGATGGTTGAACATAGGAAGTGATTAATTCTCAAGAACAAGTAGAATAGGAACATAATATATTAGGAATGGCTTTCTTAGAGGGTCATCTTTGAGAGGCCTCTTCAGAGATGGGAATGATTTTATTTGGGAAATGAATTGTTCGAGCTGGAGGCTTAGCATTAACAAAGACCTAGAGGTGGACACGTTTTGAAATGAATATATTATTTAGACTCAACAAAAACATGTACAGCACGGCAACTGGCTGCGACCTCTTCATTCGCGGGGCACTGTTTCGGGTCTAGAATTTCCAGATCAGGAACTTGACTTTCTGTAGGTGAAGCTGGATTTATTCCATGTTGATGTCTTAAATATTTAGCAGGCACCTGCTGTTGCTATGTATGTAGGCCAGAGGGACTTGAGCAAGTGTAGACATTGTTTCAGTTGGTCACTTAAAACCAACTGAAATCACTCTCTTTACATATTTTTAAGTGAAATGAACATTTTCCCCCCTGAAATGCCCATTTCCAGTGATCTTTGATTTAAATTGGGCGAAAACAAAAGAAAGATTTCTTATGAGGCAGTCCGACTTTGGGTATTTGCTTAAATGACTCTGAAGGCCAGCTTAACTCATTTCCTGTTGGGATGACACTTGTTTATTAGACTTGGCCCAAGTCAGAGTTAATAGCCTTAATGGTTTTGAATGGTCCCCAGCGATTCTCCTGCAGTGTGCCATTACCAAATGGGAGGTTTCTGTAAGTGGTAGGCAACACACATACCTGCTTCAGCCACAGTAGATGAAAAGCAAGAGCCGTTCCCAGTAGTTTTAACTGTGCACATTTGGAATCCCGGAAAGTAAGAATTAACATTGTAGTAAATTATTTTGTAACACTTCTTTCCTAGTACTTCTGGTTGTTATTTGCCTGTTTGTTTCTTTGTTTTTGTTTGAAATGATTACCTGTGAAACGAATGCCATTTGAAAATGGCCCCAGCATTCGGCGCCCAGCTTCTCCAGCGAATGAATTAAACTCTGATAGGGTGTCCATGTTGTCAAGGGATGCATGTCCCGAAGAAGGCAGTGGGTTGGCAGCGTGCCCAGTGCCTGAGACAGACTGCTCAGACTTTGGAATGGAAAACTCCAGTCTTCAGTTAGTACGTTTGTTGGGCTGTAAGGCTCCGAATTAGGCTGGAAACGAGCAAGGCATTCAGTGATCCCTGATATTTTATTTTTGTAAATTAGGATTAGCCTGTGTCTTTCAAGTTCCGACAGGTCGTGCTTTGTGGATGCGATGCTATTTCAGGTACTGCGGAGTGAGATAAAGCCTGGATGTAAACCTGTACGGGCTGCTTAACTATGAAAAAGCATAAACTGCTTATGTCAGTTTGAGTCTGTCTGAATGTTGTTGTTATTATTTTTTTTTTCCCTTGATGCCCGGGCCAAATATTTTGTAGTTTTCGTATCTGCCCTTGGTTCCTACCACCTTATTTTTGGCCTCTCTTACTATCTTTCTTGATATATCTGTCATTAAGTTATAATTGAAGCTTGGTGTTTTATATTTAGAATGATGCATGGAGGTTTAGCTGTGCCAGCCATTCAGGCTTAATAGCAAATGTTGGCTCATGCCAGAAAGTTTTCGAAATCTGGTCTCTTCTTTGGGATGTCCAATCTAGGCAAACCACCCCTTTCTACTCCTAAGCTGAAGGCCATGGGGAAGCAATGCGGAAGAGATTTCTGGATCTGTACAAGTGAGAGCGTCTTGTTTCTGATTAAAAAAAAAAAAAAAATGGGCCGAAGCTTCATCCTAGAGTCGTGTAGCCTCGAAGGGACTGCTTCGACAAGTCTTTATATCATTTCGTTTCTCAGTTTACCGACTTGCACACAGGGTATCAGTGACTGCCAGTTCTAGAGTGGGCACAGAGTGATGGGAGACGACGCCCAGGGCACAGGCTGCTTCCCAGGGGCTGCCAGACACTATCAGACATTTCACAGCTCTTGAATTCTCTGGATTTGGGCCACTTTTGAGCTCCATCCATCAATCCACATAACCAGTTATTCAACTAATATTTACTGAGGTTATACCGTGTGCCAGTCACCCGTCTCAATTTGAGGAGTGGAGCAATGAACCAAACTTTTGAAAATCCTTTTGCTCATGGAGCTATATGTAGGGGAAGGGAGGGCTGTAGAAATAAATACATGCATAAATAGTATAATGTATAATATGATTAAGGACAATAAGTCCTATAGAGGAAGGAAAGCGTGGATGGACTTGGGGTGAGTGACAGTCTAAAACTGAGTAGGCAAGGAAGGCCCTCCTGAGAAAGTGACATTTGAAGAAAGGTCTCGAGGGAGTTAGAGGGTGGGTCACGTCAGATTGTGGAGGAGAAGCCTAGCAGACAGAGGGAAGCATAAGTACGTAGGCCCTGAATGGGGGCGTGCCCCATTCAGGACCAGCGTGAGGGCCACAGTGGCTGGGACAGGCTGAGCAAGCGGAGGAGTGGTAGGAAAGGCCGGACTCAGGTCAGGGATGAAATGGGATCTAAATGGAGGCAGACACTACAGGGGTTTGTAAAGACTTTGCCTTTTACCCGCTGAGAATGGGCAGCCGTTGAGGATGGCCCGCTGGAAGAGTCACGTGACCCGATTAGTTCAGCCGGCCCGTCAGTACGGCGAGGGGCAAGGAGGTCTGAGAATCTGGAGATCTTTTTAAGTCGTGGTTTTGGCGTTACGCAGGGACGGGTTTGTTCAGCCTTCGGAGCTTCCGTCGTTTTTCCTCCCTATAGAGCAGAGCTGGTGGACTAGAGAGTTTTTATTGACCTTGCAGGTTTTGATACTCTCTGCCTTTATTGGTTCCCACCTCCGTCTCCGTGAGTGTGAGCATTTCGTGTTTGTGGCTCATTACGTTTCTCTTTGAGTATGCACAGCAGGCCCTCAAATGTGTGAAATATCTTACTGCAGTTTACTTTGTTTCTTGAAATTTTCCGTAAACGGCTCACATTGAAAACCTTGCAAACCAGGAGTTTTATATATTGATGTTAAAGAGTGCTTGCCAGTAAAATGGTGTGGGTAAACCCGGATTAGAGGCTTTATCATATAGCCTTAATACTGTTGTTGTTGTTGTGTTATTATTATTT
Organism: Paguma larvata; assembly: GCA_030068075.1. Taxonomy (NCBI): domain Eukaryota; kingdom Metazoa; phylum Chordata; class Mammalia; order Carnivora; family Viverridae; genus Paguma; species Paguma larvata. The sequence goes on from CM057842.1 coordinate 35,391,361, forward strand.
TTATTAATATTATTTTTGTTACAGAAAATAGAGCTAATTTATTGAGCGTTACAGTGAGCTATGAATTGAGGTAGAGTGATAAACAAAACACAGCTTCTGCCTTTCAGGAAGCCGAGTAGGAAGAGACCATTCTGGTTAAGGGAGTGCCCCACAGAGCAGTCTTAATGGCAAAAAATAGGGCAGGAAGCATGACCAGCCAAAGGCCTGTGGGGGTCCCACACAGACTAATATTCAGATGCACCTTCACATTGGTATTACATCATCCAGTTAGACGTAGGGTGGGAGATGCCAGGGACCCAGTAGCTTCTCTTCTGCAGCTCTGAGCAATTTAGCTCTGCCCCAAACTTGCATCTCGCGGTTTAGCACATCAAGGGTGTACAATTAGCTGTCTCCAAGGCAGTTTAGGGATCATCTTTTGTTACTCAAGAATTTGGGCATCTTAACTCTCTGCCTCCTAACAGAATATTTCTTCCACTTCCTGTGAGAGTTTAATGTCCTTACATACTGGTGCTTCTGGTAGGCAACGGCTGGTCAGTTCAGTTGTCTCCCCCGTGTAGAACTACTGCCCTAGCCTTGCCTCGCCTTCAGGTTTTCAGTGTGCATTCTTTCAGGACTCAGAGGGGCTCCTAGTCATGTCTCCCACTGACATTCTATGCCTCATGTTCTCTTAACTGGGTTCATCTTGGGCGGCTGAGAAATGTTGTAAGTTTCCAGGTTGGTGATTTTGGAAACAGCTCCCCAGGAGATAAGAGGACTGCTGCTCGCCCAGTCTGACCCTTCCGCTGTCTCCTGGCGTCTGCTGGGGCCCTGGAGGCCTTCGTGCTGAGGACAAGCTGCCATGGTTGTGAGGACCCACACTCTCAGAGGGATGAGGCCAGCCCTTTGGCACCTAAACGGGAAACAGAGCCAAGAACTCTTGACTCTGATGTCACGCTGCTTCCTTCATTTTTTTTTCTACCTCGGGCCTTTTCACACATTCCTCCTGCCATCTGGAATACTTTTCTCTCACTCTCCTTTCTTCCCCATCTTTCAGTCTCAACTTAAAGGTTGCCTCCTGACTCGCTTCCTTGCCCCCTCACCTGCATTAGCTGTGGTTTCCTGATCGTTTCTTTCACGCCACTTACTTACACACTTAATTCCTTTCCTAATTATCCTGGATTTATCTGTGTGTTTCGTATCTGCCTCCCAACTTCATGAGGCCAGGGAGCACAGTGATTTGGCTCACTATCGTATTCCCAGAGGTTAACCCAGGACTTGGACAGATAGGCCCTGTGTAAATATTTGTCAAGCGAGTCCGTAAGTGAAAGAATAAAATGATTAAAAGGCAGATTCTGCATTTTGTCCTGTCTATTCGTATTAAGTGTCTGTGTCTGTCCCGGCAAAGGGTAACAACTGTTAATTGACTTTGCATTTTATTGAGGATGCTGAAGATGTGATTTTTGTCTCCAGCATGACTCTGTGGCCTCGCGGAATTTTATTAAAGTTGTCTCTGCAAAAACCAAAACTCAGCGACACACACAAATCAGCATTCTGTAACTGGCGTAGCTCGACATGTTGGGCTGTGATTTATCAGTGTATTTTGCTGTAGTTGCATTTTTATTTCTTAATTCTGTTTCCAGAAATGAGCTTTAGTTCTGTTTAAATCCTCCTCCGTCCAATTTGTTGAAAATGAATAGAGAAACTATTGCTTTTTCTTAATAGGATTCATAATGCTTTTTTGGAGGGAATTATGTTGGCTTACATACTGGAACTTTTCAGACGGTAGGGGTAGAAAACTGAGTAGTACTTTCTCTAGAAGAAAGAGCAAAGTTTCCTACCGGGTGCGGAAAAGAAACATAACAGCAGCAGTGGGCTTCCTTTATTTCTAAAACTAAACTGTCTTAAGTGTTCATATCACAAGGATGGGCTTTTCCCAAGCCAGGTTGGCATGTTTAATTTATAGAGAATGCGTGCATTGTTCTGCAGTATCGTTGCGGTTACGCTGGCTCCCAGAAGATTAGCTCAAAGGTATCTCTGAATAGTCACACCCTAAATTACACGAACCGGACAGTTTTAAAGAGGCGGAAAATCTGATGCATACTGTTTCCCAGACACACAGGCCTCAGGAAACAATTTGGGGAGGTGGGGAGCGAAACCCAAACATTGCTACTTCGTACTTCCCAGTGTGGCACTTGTTGGTCCTGTGACCCCGGACAACCCAACTAACTTCTCTGAGACCCAGAACCTTCATCTGTAAAGGGGAGATAAAAAATACCAGCCACCTCAGGGTTGTTAGAGAATTTCATGAGATAATATATGGAAAGTGTCATAATGCCCAGGACATTATAAATGCTAAACGCCCTAGAAACTCGGTTACTCCTTGGAGGATAGTGCAGTGAGTAGGGTGGTATTTAAGGGCACAGACCCTGGAGATCCTGGCCTGGGTTTGAATCCTGGATCTGCAGCTTCTTGGCCAGGTCATCTTGACCTAGTAACTGACCTTTGCATGTTTGAATTTCCTTATATGTAGAGTGAGGATAGTAATAATACCCGCGACATGGGGTTGTTATGAAAACAAACTATTTGTCAACTCCTGATACATGCTAAGTGCTAGGTCCATGTTCGTGACTGTGATTAAGAAGCCTCGACCTGCGGATGGATGATCCACGGTCGTAAGTCAGGATCCATTATGTACCAGATGTACCAGCATGAAGTCGTCCACTTCTTTGAGCCTCGGTTTCCTCTTTTTCTCATGTGAGGATGATGCTAGTCATAGTGCCAAGTTTTATGAGAAATCAGTGAGATAATGCATATGTAAAGTGCTTAGCGTAGGGATTGGAACATGGAAAATACTCAATAAATCATAATTACAGGGGTGCCTGGGTGGCTTAGTCAGTTGGGTGTCCAACTTCGGCCTAGATCATGAACTCACCATTCCTGAGTTCGAGCCCCGTATAGGGCTCTTGCTGACAGCTCAGAGCCTGGAACCTGTTTCTGATTCTGTGTGTCTCCCTCTCTCTCTCTACCCCTCCCTTGCTCATGCTCTGTCTCTCTGTCTCAAAAATAAATAAACTTAAAAAAAATCATAACTACAGTGAAGACTTTTCTTATAATTGTCACCAGTACCACTATTATATATTTCTGTTATTTTTAATTCTATTGCTAGTATATTTGTGGCTTATGAAGAGTTTGAATTCTAAGGTGTATTTTATGACACAGACCCTCTATGGAAATCAACAAGGTTCATATGTAGGAATAACATTGAGGTTTGTTGTTACTGTTGACATATTTATGTAAGTGGAGTTATTTCAGGAAATTGAAAATAGTAGAAGTCTTACAATTATGCATTTTTGATTTTATAGGTCACAAAAGATCTAAGTTAATCAGGGTCAGTGTTAGATGGACAGTTTTATATTCGTGGAAAATGACTCATAGGAAATATTAGGAACTAAAACTGCCAAAATAAAGAAATAAAAAGCCATTACATAAACCATGTTCAAATCAAGTCTGTATCTATTTCATATCTTCCCTGGGATTATGTTCATAGAATGAAGTTTTGACATTATTTAAGTTTCTGATATTAAAGCTCACTCGTGACTGATAATCATGCATCATCATTACGACGCGTCACCGGAAATGGATAAACACTGATTCCAGTGTTGGTAACATTTTCCACTGTAGTCATTTAGGTCACTGTTTTTACAGTATCTGTATTTGAACTTTTGTGTTGTTTTGCAATATATCTTTAAGTTCAACTTCCTTTTTTTTTCTTTAAATAAGGTAGGGAAGGAAAAACAGTGTTCATAATACAGAGCTATAAATGGCGTTTGAGAAAAGCAGGGCTTTGATGAGCATTTGGCCCCAGAGTCCCATGTGTTTTAATGGAAGGCGGAAGCTTGCACTGGGCAGTCGGATGTACAAAGAAGTGCAAACGGTTGTACTAGGCCTAGGTGATTAGATACTTTTATGTCAAAATATGGAAGTGCTGATAAAATCCCTAGATTATATGTTCTGGAAGCATGAGTAAAGTTATTTAGACAAAAGTACATGGTAGAGCATCCTTGGAACATGGACAAATACTGCTGAGAGTTTGGGAATGGTATGAAGGCTGGAACCTGGAGAAGAAACTAATTCAAGTTCAGTGTCACGGGGGCCATAGAATGACCTTTTCATCCACAGTTAGGAGGATGGGCTTTATTCATAGGTTAATGGGGAGGCGCGGAAAACTTTTAAGCAGGAGCTATGGGATTCTGTTTATGTTTCCGACAGCTCACCGTGGCGGTGCCACAGAGAATGGCTTCCAGAGGGTGGTGACAAAAAGACTAATGAAGAGGAGTACAGGCAGGAGATGGTGCTATTTGGGAGTTGTCTGGTGGTTGGAGAGTTGGAGGGAAGGGGGGTAGAAATAGGAAATGCTTGGGGATGAAGACGCGCAGGCCTGGGTGATCCGTTGCACCTAAACGGAAAGAGAGTGAGGAAGAAGAATGGCTTTCAGTCAGGTTTAGTTTTCATGCATGAAACTCAATAGCCAATTAACGTTTGTTCTACCAAATAGGGATTCATTTATCTCCTATTTAAGAAGCCAGATGTCCACGACCACTGCCATTCTTTTAGTGGCTTCCTGCTGTCGGAACCACCCTCACAACGGTTTGTCTTGGCCGTTCCTTAATGTTTTTCACTCTCTGTTTGCAAAATGGCTGCTACCCCTCCAGGGGCCACATCTCCTGTAAAAGAGGGGAAAGTGAAGAGGAATAGCGGCTCTACCCAGGGACAAGCGCAGGCTTTTTCAGAACCCCCTGGTCGATGTCTCCTTGCATCTCACTGACTGGAACCGTGTTACGTGGCACGTTGCCACCCGGAGCAAGTTCTAGTTCTGTTAGTAGGAAACAAGGGAAGTGGAACTTAGATCTGCAAATAGCTGCTGAGTGTGCCTCACCCAGGTTTCTGGTAAGGAGTGGAGGAGTATGAAATGTCTGAGGACCTAGAGGCGTTCAGTCACATGGCCGGGGACCATCCGCGGGTACTTTTCTCTCGACTCTGTATTCGGCCCCGAGCTGTAATCTCTCATTAGCACGTCAACTACGACGTTCCGTGTGTTCGTTAGTTACCTTCAAACACGTAGAACTCTGAACTGTCCTTAACATATATTAAGCACACCTTGTTTCCTGTTTGATTAAAATTCTCAACCTACACAAAGACATTTTTCTCAAATGTCTTCCAAATTTTCCATTTCCCTAATCTCTCAGTGGACGTGTTTGGATTTAGAGCAAATGAGGACAATTCCATCTGACGTTCACTTATAATGTGCGAGTAAAAACAGGGATTGCATGAGGGAAAATGTCATACCCTTTACTGTGCCTCCTGTGGCTGTGAAGGATGCAATTAGTCCCCGTTTATAAGTAGGGAGGGGAAATGTTTGTTCACTTTTTTCGAAGGAAACATTTTTTTCAGGGATCCTCAGATGCAAATATTGGTCTTCTCTTTGAATTCAAGCAAGTCTTCTCACCTAATACATGCAGAATTCTGTTAATGACTGTTTTAGCTCACAGAAGAGAAATTATTTTCCAGTTTTTGAAGTATAGCAGAAAAGCAGAGAGTTTTGGAAAGAGGCATCTCAGGTGTGCCGCTTTGCTGTGTGATCTTGGGAATATTGCTTTACCTCTCTGAACTGGTTTATTCTATGGATTACACTGAGAGCAGGAGCTAGTGTTACAGTTCCTACAGTCCCTATACATATGCAGAAATAGCTCAGACCCGAGGATGGCAGGGCACACTCTAGGTGCAAGGAGAACACAGTGGGGTAGGATAGGGAGAGATTAATTTCTTTAGGAGACTTTAAAAAGGCTTTGCAGCAGAGGAAACTTAAACTCCGTGGTGGAGAATGCAGAGGGTTTACAAGATGATGGCGGATGGCCCTAGGCTGGAAAAATGCACACAGCACGGGTGTTGTGTTTTAGGATTCCAGAGATTTATTGTTTTCAATAAAGGACAAAATGAGGAAAACCTTGAAAGCCTGGCTGAGCGAGTAGGTGATGGGGAGCAACCATAGACGTTTACAAATGTCATACACATTTAATTTTGATAGAAGTAAAACCTATGGGCCAAAGAATATATATACGTTGGACATATTCTGAGATTTAAAAATTAGACTTTTTATTTTGAGATAATTGAAGATTCCCAAAACACATGGTTTTAAGAAATTATCCTGAGAGAGCCCATGTGCGTACCCGTTTCCCCCCACTGGTAACATCTAGTACAGTATCACAACCAGGAAACCTACCGGAGGCTGATGGGGGGAGTCCGTGATATATCTGATCTGTGTTTTAAGTGGGTGGTCCTAGTGGGGATGGACGAGAACGGACTGGAGGTACAGCCTGGGGGCTAGGCGACCCCTAGGAGGTTCTTGCAGTGATCTAAGAGAGGGCATGAAGGCAGTGGTGACAGAGTTGAAAAGGAGGGTATAACTGGCGTAGGAACAGCGGGATTTGGCAATCACATGAGACAGACAATAAGATGAGTTGATACTTAGTGCGATCGCTCAACCAGGTGTGGACCAACTAGTGTTCCAGTCACTCTGCTCAGGGCAGTGGGGGCGAAGAGATGATCTAACAGAGACTAGGCCAGGCAGAAACTCAGACTGAACAAGACTATGAACCCTTAACAGAGGGGCAACTACTATTCTATGCCGCTGCTGGTTATTACTGTGGTGGAGGTCCAATGTGACTGCTATTCCGATTTCTCAGAGATCAGAAATCTAGATTTTTATCCGACATCTTCCAATTTTAAGGGTTACCTAATATAAATTAAAAAAAAAAAAAAGAAAGATGCTTGCTAACTAGTACTCATGGTGGGCTGGACTCACCTCGTGGATGCTCAGTTCCTACCCTCTGTTTTCTCAGTGGAATGTTTAGAGCTTATTTCAGAAATGTTTAGAACTTATTTCAATTACCTACCTTGTGTAACGAATGACCCAAACCAAGTGGCTCGAAACAATAACGATTTTATTATCTTTCACAGTTTTGAAGGTTACCTGGGCTCAATGAGGCAGGTTGTCTGCCGGTCTTGGGATCTTTCCTATAGTCGTAGTTAGGTGATGGCCAAGGCTAGAGAAATCTGGAGATCTGCCTTGGGCCCTGAAACAACTGAAACTTTCTTTTCCTCACAGAGTTTCAAGGTTTCTCGTGGCCTCTCTTTGTCCTCTCTCTAGTAGGGTCACTGATTTCCTTGCCTCGTGCCTCGAGTTTCTTTCCACAGTGAATGTTTCAAGAGAAAGTAAGTGGAAGCGACCGGTCTCCTTATGGCTAGGTCCGAAATTGCCAGAGTGTCACCCTTGCCACATTCCCTTGGTTACACAAGTCCGGGGCCAGCCCGGGTTCACCGTGGGAGGGAACTACAAAAGGGTATGAGCACTGTGGAGCCTGGTTCAGTCGATTGGCAGCCATCTTTGGGAACTACCTATAGCTGTTTGCTGGAGACTGCCTGCAACCGAAGTCAAGATGTCTGCATGGTGAAAGGCGGGAAGATGGCGCAAATTCTTCTGTCTGCTAGCTCATGTTACTCTGAAGTTTTTGAAGAAAACATAATTTTTAGTTGTTTTTTTTTTAATGGTGACTGCGATTCCAGAGAAATTTGGTTTTTGATATGATGACTTTCTTTGAATGCATAAATCATTTGTAGTAATTTGGATTCCAGTCCTTGAAAAAAATGATAATATTAAGGGACTAGACTGATCTATTCTGGTTTTAATGAGGGTGTGTCTTTCTCATGTAGCCCATGTAGCCCTTCAGAAAAGGGGCTCTCAAATAAAATCTGTTGAAGAATTATAAATCTTCCCTCACTCTGAATAGATACAGCTCAAAGCTCCATTTTCCTGGTGCTTTTATATTCCTAAAACCTTTGAACCAGCTACATGACCTATGGGGCCCAGTACAAAATGGACATGTGGAACCTTTTATTTAAAAATTAATAATTTTAAGACGGTAGCAGCAGGGCATTTATCCACACCCAGGCTCTATGCAATTATGTGAGTGACCGCCCCTGTGGCTGGTCTTGCTTAGACTCTTGAACCTTTGGGCAAATTTTGGGATACAGTATATTTTTCCAATAGAGGATTTTTGTCTGATAAAATTCTCAGTTGATTTTGACCCCCCACAAAGTTTCTGAAGCGCTGCTTAGTCAAATCAAGAAAGGTGGAAGCTTTGTGTTTGAACAGTCCTCTCTCCCAAGCAGACAGTCTACCTTTTGGCCGCAGCAACCTGTCTTGGCAGGTATTAGACTGAGCTTCCTAATTCAGTCTTCCGGAATTCCAATGGTGCCAGTGCAGTAGGGACAGCACGTGTCGTTCAGCATTTGACAGGTTGTCGCCTGCGTGTAGTTTCTCTCTGTGCATTGAGCTCTGTTTCTGAAGGATGCAGAATAGACTGCCTGTTTCACCTGGGGGCACGTTCGTTTGGAATAGACGCTAGCGCAGTTCATTGTGTTAAGGGTTTGGAGGTCAACATTTCTGTAAGGTCGTTGGTAGGTTGTAGACAGGGCTGCCGCACTGCATTTATTGTCTCCCAGTTCTGGAGGTTGTGAGCCGGGATCAAGGCATAGCAGGGGCGTGCTCCCTCTGCGAGTGCTAGGGAGAGATCCGTTCTAGGCCTCTTTCCTGTCTTCGGATGGTTCTTAGCATGTGGTAACATAACTCTAAGTCTTCACATGGCTTCTCTTTAAGTATGTGTCTGTGTCCAAATATTCCCACTTTATAAGGACATCAGTCATACTCCTTTGGGGCTCACTCTATTCCAGTATGACTTCATTTTAACAAATTAGATTTGCAGTAATTAATCCGGTTTCCAAATAAGGTCACGTACTGAGATATTGGTGGTTGGGACTTGATCATATGAATTTTTGGGGGCACATAATTCAACCCGTAGCAGGAGCGTGTTCTAAGGAAGGTCTGGGAATGGCAGCCCTTGGCATTGTGCCATGCATAACTGACGTGGCCATGCCCTGTAAGAATCTCAGTCTCCTAGAACCATTTTTTGAATAGTTTTAATTAATTAATTAATTTTGAGGGAGGGAGAGAGACAGAGAGAAAGAGGGAGGGCGGAGAGGGGCAGAGAGAGAGGGAGAGGGAGAGAGAATCCCAAGCAGGCTCTGCATCCATCAGCACAGACTCCTGTGCAGGGCTCGAACCCTCGAACCAGGAGATCCTGACCTGAGCCCAAGTTGGACGCTTAACTGACTGAGCCATCCAGGCGCCCCATTATAACCTTTAAAGAGGTGTTTGTGCAGCTGAGTTTTTATAATACATGAGCCACTTTGATTTACTTGTTTGGGCCCCTGATTTGCAGCATCATAAGCTCTTAAGGATTTGTTTTGTTTTGTTTTGTTTTGTTTTGTTTTTTTTATCTTCCCTGTCGATCAGTGGACGCCAAGGTCAAATTACCCTCACACCCACACACCTGACCCTCATAATAGAGTAATAATAAGCTAACATTTATTGAATGCTTATTATGTGCTAAGAACTCTGCGTGCATTATCTAATTTTATCTTCACAACAGCTCTATTAGTTACTGTTATTCTTCCATTTAATGGACAAGGACACTGAGGTTAAGGGTGGTTGGGTGACTTGCCCCTAGTCATGTAGGTTAATTAAGTGACAAACTGTGATTTGATCCCACTTCTGTCTGATTTCCAAACTCAGGCACCATGACATGCGGGGTGTGCACTGTACTTTTAGAGGAATGCTTACATATGACACTTCACCATTCGAAGCCTGTTCCCTCAGGGGCCTTCTCTTTCTTTCTAGATCATTCCTTGATTAAATATCCTCCATCTACATTTATGTGTCTCAGGATTCTTGGTAGCGTGTGACTGTTTAGGAATTTGTCTGTTTCTTCCAGGTTGTTCCATTTGACGGCATATAGTTTTTCGTAATATTCTCTGATGACTGCTTGTATTTCTCAAGGATCGGTTGTAATCACTCCATTTTCGTTCGTGATTTTATTGATTTGGGTTCTCTCTCTTTTCTTTTTGAGGAGCCTGGGTAGAGGTTTATCAATTTTGTTTATTTTTCACAGAACCAGCTCTGGGTTTCATCGATCTGTTCCACTACTTTTTCTGTTTCCATGTGATTAATTTGTGCCCTAATCTTTGTTATTTCTCTCTTTCTGCTGGGTTTGGGCTGTTTGAGCTGTTCTGCTTCTAGTTCCTTTAGGCGTGCTGTTAGAATTTGAATGTGTCTCAGGATTCTTGACTCTTTTTGTAGTAACCACCCAGCCTTCTGTTGGTTTTATTGGTATCCATCTACTTAAGTAAAGCTAGGAATATGCGATCTGAATTAATTGAAATTACAAATAGCAAATGGTGAGCGGGATTATATTCGAGCTGTGCGTTTTACAGATCCTTAAGAGAACATAAAAATTAACTTGTTCCCTTGACACAGATGAGAATAGAGCCCTCTCCATCACCAGAGAATTTCCTACTAGTGATAAGGAAAATTAGTCTCCTCTAATTTATACTTCCTTTGGTGAATGTGCTCTGTGGTGAGAGGGGTAGTTAATATCTTTATGCTCTGTTTCCCTCCCACCTCTCCCCCACCCCCATAGCTGCTAGAATTCTCTCTCTCTGTCCGGAGTGACTGTCAGTTACACTTATGCGTATGAAAAGACAGCCTCTTTTCCAGGTGTGAGAACAAAGCTGGTTTGGAAGCAGAGACCTGGGTGTCCTCTGACGGATTACGGGGAAGGTTCAGATACGGGAAATTCTGTTTTGCTCGGAAGCTTCTTGTCTCACTTGCCCGTCTGTACAGTATTAAATTGCAAACAATATGAGAGAGTCATCTTTCCTAAAGTTCAGGTTATTTTTGACTACCAGTCCATGTTGAGCAAGTAGAAGAGAAAGAAAAGGCGCTTCACTTGACTCCGGTAGACTTAGCCCCGTGAGTACATATGCACACGGATCCACGCACGTATATGCATGCATCCGCGTGTATGTATATCGCCTTTGTTAAAATGCCAGGTCAGGTTATGTTGCTTTCAGCACCACAGGTACCGACCGAGGACTTTCCTGTCGAACTAACGTATTTACCAGGAGCTATGGGACACTCGATTGTACTTATTTGCAACGTTTTTGATAAAAAATGTTTTAAATTACCCAGAATATATATATTTTTTCTGTGTCTAAAAGCAGTGTTTCACTAAATGTAGTTCGAAGGTCACCTGTGTCAAAAGCATCTGGGAACGCGTCAAAAATACGAATTCCTGGGCCTCCAGTCCTACTGATTCGAGAGTTTCAGGAGCACTATATTTTGCTCAGCCGCCCTGTGATTCTTTGCCACACCACTGTTCGAGAACCAGAGCCTGAAGTGTATCAGCATGAGGATATAGGCTCAAGTTAATTTGATCTTTTTTCGGTTTACTTGCCTCTCGCCTCTCTCTTCGCCTCTTCCCCTTCCCTCAGAGACTTAAAGAAAACTATTTTAAGAGTTATTCTAACGGTTTATGTTTTTTACTGTTCATAGGCTTTGTTAATTTTAGCAATATCAAAATTCCATCTTTTCCTTTGTGACGTGTATAAAAAGAGCTGTTGGGGAAGATGTTTTTTTTTTGTTTGTGTGTTTTTTTTTTTTTTTTGTTGTTGTTGTTGTTTAAATCCCCCCTCTTCTCTCTAGCAGATCTCCAGGAAGGAACAACATCCGGTTTGTTCTTTTCTCAGGATGAACCCTGGCTTGCTTTGCTAGCGGGTCTTAAAATCAATGCGTTTCAGCACTTTGCGAGTCCTCCTTCTTATAAATCCCAGAGTTTATTACAGACATTTCCGAAGTCTCTAAAGCTACTTTTTGGGGGCGAGGGAAGGGAATCAGAATTCTTCGAGAAATCACTTTGAAGGATTTTCTGGGATCTCAGGACAGGACATAATGCTTCCCGCAGTGTTTAGTGTTAAGGATTTTAAGATTTCTAAGCGCTGGGAATAGTTGTGAAACTGGAGTTTTTAGTGGATTTTTTAAAGTATGAAGGTTTGAACTAAGAGTATTCCAGACCAGTGAATTTCCTCCCCTCCTTCCCTCGTATTAGAGAAGTTCCTTTGTTGAGAGGCTGAATTGGCAAGTGAGTCTCTACTTTGATCTACTTTAGTCTCTACTTTCATCCATACAACTAGGTGGATAACTGGAGGTTAGGAATTTTTCCTTTCTTTCCTAAAGACTTCCTAATGTAGGACAATCAGAACTTAAGTGTTGCGAAGTTGAGATACCATCGTGGTGATTTTTTTTTCTCAAGTCTCAGATCCGAGGTTTGTTTTTCCCTTGGAGACCCTCAGGTCAATCTCAAGGGTCCTGTATCCCATTCTGGAAAGACTGCTCTGGATGGTGGGCTCCGGCAGCTAACTGTTTGGCTCTCGTTTGTCCGGGCTGGTTAATACAAGCAAGAGCCTGTTATCTCTGTCAAAGTGCCGCGGTTGGATTTTTTTTTTTTTAAATGGTACAAATCTATTATGTTCCTACCGTGTCTGTTCCATGGAAGCTTTGTCCTGGCAGAGAACTCTTGGCTGCAGAGCCGGGCTGACAGGCCATGGTGCTGAATATAATTCGGGTTACCCCTCGAGGGACGCAGACATTCCTCATGAGGGCCGAGGCAGGGCAAGCCGAGTGGAGCAGTGAGTCATGGCGTGCTGGGGCGGTCGTGCCCTGAAATAACAACGGCAGAGGTGGCATTTTAATAGCAGCGGCCACTCTAGCATTTATTGAGGCTTCCAGCGTGCCAGGCACTCTGCTCAGTGCCTCACATGCATTATCTCATTTGCATCAGCAACAGTCCCCGGAGCCGGGTACCATCTCTCATCTCCATGTTGCAGATAAAGCATCTCAAAGTCACATGACTAGGAAGGAGTAGAAGCGGGACTTGAACCCTGGTCTTTTGGATACCCAAACCGATGCCTTTCACAACGGCACTATACTCTCTTTTACCGAACTACCCGTTGCTGTTACTGGCTTCCCCCTACTTCCTCTTAAATCACCTCAGCATCAGTGTTGACTTGGTAATTTTGACTTAGTAATCCAAGGACCTGGAGATACTCTCTTCATGTTTCTCATTGAGTTCAGGTTTTGAGTGAGAGGCAGGATGACTTGAGGAAGTTTAACCTTGGGAAATTGAGCATGGCTTTCTGCCTGGGATCACATCCATTTACTGAATGGTCAAGGGAAAGTTGGGGGGGGTTCAGTAAGAGAGAAGGCAGGTGGACACATCTGGGGTGATTTCTCCCTTAAGAGGTAAGAAGGAGGGAGAGTAAATATAATTTAAGAACTAGACTTGAGGGGCGCCTGGGTGGTGGCTCAGTTGATTAAGCATCCGACTTTGGCTCAGGTCATGATCTCATAGTTCGTGAGTTCGAGCCCCACATTGGCTCTATGCTGACAGCTCAGAGCCTGGAGCCTGCTTTGGATTCTGTGTCTCATTCTCTCTGCCCCTCCCCTGCTTGTGCTCTCTCTCTCAAAGAATAAATAAACATTAAAAAAAATTGGAAAAAAAAAAAAAAGAACTAGACTTGAAGAGTCAGCCAAAGGGGAAGGGGCATCTTCGTGGCTTAGTCACTTAAGCATCCAACTCTTGGTTTCAGCTCAGGTCATGATCTCATGGGTCGTGAGTTCAAGCCCCGCATTGGGTTGGGCACTGATAGTGCAGAGCCTGCTTGGGATTCTGTCTCTCTCTGCCCCTGGCCCTGGTGTGCTCTCTCTCTATTTTTTTGTTTTTTTTTTCCTCTCTCTCTCAGAAAACAAAAAACAAAACACATTGAAAGCCACTACTTAAAAAAAAAAATCAGCCAGATTATTATTAATGGCAAAGGAGGTTTTGTGAAGAACAAAACAAAAGCAAAAGGGTCTGTGATTAAGTAAATTTGGGGAACTATACATTCTAACGTCATTCGGGGAACAACAGCAACAACACAACACTACCCAGAGCAGCTAACGCCTCCTGCTTTCCGTGTGCCCTTCAAGCATCTTAAGTGCACCAGCTCTGTAAGTAGGTATTCCAGTTGGCTGTTGACTGACACAGGGGTAAGGGGTGCCCACTCCTTACACAAATGAAAATCCATGTTTAACTTTGGACTCCCCAGAACCTAACTACTAATAGCCTCTTGTTGAATGGAAGCCTTACCAATAACAAGATTGGGTGACACATATTTTGGGTGTTATATGTATCACATACTGAATTCTTAAACAATAAAGTAAGTCAGAGGCAATAAAGCATTATTCAGGAAATCATAAAGAAGAGAAAGTATATTTATAGTCCTGTCCTGTAAAAAAATCCATGTGTAAGTGAACCGGCCTAGTCCAAACCCATGTTGTCCAGGGTCAGCTGTAGTTTAGTCCCCATTTCACAGATGAAGAAAGGTCGTTCTGTTTTTGTGTAGTAGAGCTGGGATTGTCACCAGGGCAGTCTGGTTCTAGATCCCGGACTTCCATCTCCTGTAGCCTCTTCTGGTGATACCTGCTGAGCACATATGTAGGCTCCGGGCCTTTTCTAAGTTCTTATGTGTGTTTGTGTTTACTCACGTAACTGTCTCAATATCACAATGTACATCAGCACATTAAAGGTTCTGAAAGGCGCAGCAGTCAACAAACGGGTGTATCTTTGCCCAGTGTTTCTCAGGTTTACTCGATGAAGAATTCTCCTGCTTCTTTTTTGGGGAAGGAGGAGAGTTGAAAGGAGAATCTCTGTCGGTGTGTAAGGAATCCCAAACAAGAGAATCATTTTATTCTGACTCTTCCAACACATGTTTGGGATGTGACTTATTTTCAAGATAGAGCAGGCTGTCTTCCTGAGAGCCTGGCTTCGTTCTGTAACTACCTAGTGCTTGGTGACCTTCATCAGAGCTTCATCTTGCTGCCCCCAGGGGCATGCATACCTGTTTCTGTCTCCTTTATGGGAATGTTGACAGTAAAAGAGCATAAAGCTCTTTGGACTCCTTGGAAGAAAGAAGCCGTTGAAGTCCAAGGTCTTCATAATGTCATATCAGATCTCTAACGTTCTCTTATTTTGGTTAACATTGAACAATGAATGTATATCCTAGCAGGACAGAGTAAATAGCCTTAGATCACTGGGAGGGGGGGAAAGGAAATCTATCCGGAAGGTGTTTACAGCTCCCATGAGTTAAATCTTCAAGTGCTTAAAGGTTGCGTTGAGATGATGGGTGACGTTAATTGAGTAACATTAATACTGAGTTTCCCATAAGACTGTGAGAGCCAGCGGCCGACTTCGGCTCAGGTCATGATCTCGCAGTGAGTTCGAGCCCCGTGTCGGGCTCTGCGCTGATGGCTCGGAGCCTGGAGTCTGCTTCGGATTCTGTGTCTCCCTCTCTCTCTGCCCTTCCCTTGCTCATACTCTGTCTCTATGTCTCTCAAAAATAAATAAACGTTAAAAAAAAAAAAAAGACCGTGAGAGCCAGTCTTATGAGTTTGTATGGTCTTACCCTTTTGAAATCCAAATATTTGAGGCCAGAGACCCAAATACATGACTGGGCACATATTCTTGGAAGTGTGTCTTATTTTACAAGTTTTGTTTTAGAATTAGAGTTTGATCAGTGTATAGGTAAAAATTCATGTAGTTGTAAGTGGCATTAAATCCAACGCAAGTAAAGAAGATTTATTGGTTCATTCAGGTAAAGAATCTGGGTCTTTTCTGAGTTGGTTTGAACTTCAGGGTTGGTTTGACTAAGAGGCCTAGCGTTACTGTCATGGTTCTGGTTTCTGACCCAGTGCACTCTGCCTTTATGGTGTGATGTCACCTTCAGTGACTTGTTGGTTCTACTTCATGTCAGGAGACTACCAAGTACTCCTGGGCCTGCTTACTCCTCTTATTCAGAGAGAGAGAGAGAGAGAGAGAGAGAGAGAGAGGGAATGTAAATGAGAGAGAGAAAGAGAGACATATTTCTAGAAGGTCTTTCAGCCTACCAACAAAGAAGACCAAACCTTATTGGCCACAATCAATTCGTATTCCCATTCATCAACCAATGTCTTTAATGAGAGAATGGGTTTAGTTCGACTAGAAAAGGTAGTGGTGCCGTATTTGACTCCTAGATTCCACAGTGAAGTGAACTTTGCTGAAGAAGCTATGGGTCCTGGAGGAAATCAGGGAACTTCCCAAAGTAAGGAATGGATGTAAATATATAAACAGTTGGGACTCAGGACACAATTTATCTGATAGTTTTCTCTTATATCCTCATTTTACCAGTTCCTTGTGAAATTGCCCTGTTAATGAATAAAAGACCTAGATTGAGATTTAACTTTTATTTATTTATTTTTATTAAAAATTTTATTAGCGTTTATTTATTTTTGAGAGAGAGAGAAAGACAGAGCATGAGCTGGGGAGGGGCAGAGGGAGAAGGAGACACAGAATCCGAAGCAGGCTCCAGGCTCTGAACTGTCGGTACAGAGCCTGACGCAGGGCTGGAACTCATGAACCATAAGACCATGACCTGAGCCGGAGTCGGAGGCTGAACTGACTGAGCCGCCCTGGTGCCCTGAGATTTAACTTTTAAAGGATTTTGTTTCACGTTTTTAGTAGTACAGGCTACAGCAGACCGAACCAAGGTTGTTGAAAAGTCTCGTTGTTTGGTATTGATTTGTAAAGCATTACTTTTGAGTCTGTATTTTCCCAGTGGTTCTCTGTGCCAAATGCCTTTTGTTGAATGAATCCGAGGTTTCCTGAATGTAGTGTAAATTACCCTAACTTTGTTTTTTTCTTTCTATCGATATCCTTCTGACATGGAACTTTTTGCTTCTAATAAGTAAAAGATATGTTTCCACATAGGGCTTGTAGGTGCCTATATATAGTTTATATATGTATAATATAGTTTAAATATATATATTATAGTTTATTCTATAAGAATTATGCCACTGATAAAAATAGAATATTTCATATTGAGAGTCCTAAATTCCAAGGATGCTGGTAGTAGCCAGAAGTGGATGGAGTGCTCACTGTGTGCCAGGAAAGTACTATACTAAGTACTTTATTTGACTTGTTCTGTTTGTGTATCACAGCAGCCCTGGGAAAGAAGGTGCTGTCATTATTTCCATTTGACAGATGGGGAATCCAAGATTAAATAATATGGCCAAGGCCACCTGGACAGGAAATGGTGGAGCCAAAACACAAATCTCTTTGACTCTGGGCTCTTTGCTCTTAACCACTCTTCCTTCCACCAGTAAAGGCAGGATACTTCCAGTACGCTGCCTCTTTTGTTAAGTTTGGCATTCCTAGAAAGTTCTATTATGTCTTTAAGTCCTTCCGAAGTTGTACACTTGCATATATTAGTAGTGGTAGAGGATTGGAAGAGAGTTTTTCCAGTGCGGGCCTTGGAAAAGCTGGAGCCAGGAGTCTTTCATGAAAAACTTGCATCCGCCCCAGTAGCCAAAAGAATTTTGAAAAAGAAGAACGAGGTTGGAGGGCTTACGTTTCCTGATTCGAAAGCATATTACAAAGCCACAGTAATCAAAACAGTGTGGTATTGACATGAAGAGACACAAATAGGCCAATGGGATGGAATAAAGAGCTCAGAAATAAACACACCTATAAATGGCCCAATGATCTTTAACAGGAGAGTCAAGACCACAGAACGGGGAAAGGACAGTTGTCTTTAACCAGTGGTGTTGAGGGAATGGGATGTTCACCTACAAAAAATGAAGTTGTGCCCTTGTAGTACACTGAAAAAACAATGAACTCCAAGTGGGTTCGTGTTCTAAACTCAAGATCCCAAACTGTAAAACCCCTAAGGGAACACATCAGGGAAAAGTTTTATGACATTGGACTTAGCAGTGATTTCTTCGACGGGACAACAAAAACACAGGCAATGAAAGGGAAAGATCTAAAAGTGAGGCTACATCAAACTTCAGAAAACTTTTGTGCCTCAAGGGACGTAACCAGCAGAACGAAGAGCTGACCTACAGAGGGAGAGAAAATACTTGGAGGTCGTATATCTGATAAGGGGTTAGTTTCACAATATCTAAAGAACTTCCATAACTTAACAAGAGAAAGGCAAATAACCCAGTAGAAAAATGGGCAAAGGACCTTTCTCCGAAGATGACAAATGACCAACAAGGATGTGAGCAGACGCTCACCACCATAGACCATACGGGAAATGCAGCTGCAAACCACAATGAGGGAAAACCTCACACTTCTTACTATGGCTGTTGTTAAAATAACAGAGAGTATCAAGTGTTGGCACGGATACGGACGAAATTGGAAGCGTGTGTGGTGCTAGAGGGGTTGTAAGATGGTGCCCACGCTGTGGAAAACCTGTGGCAGTTCCTCAGAAAATTAAAAACAGAACTACCGTATGATCCAGCAATTCCTGCTGGGCGTGTACCCAAAAGAATTGAAAGCAGGGTCGCAAAGAGATATTTTTATACTTATGTTCTTAACAGCAGTATTGACAATAGCCAAGAGGTGGAAGTGTCCCAGATGTCTCTAGATTATTATTTAGCCTTTAAAAAGGAAGGGACTCTGTTAAATGCTCCATAATAGATGAACTTCGATGACATTAGAGTATATGCAATAAGCCAGTCACGAAAAGACAAGTACAGTATGATTCTGCTTAATGCGAGGTGCCTAGAGTCGTAAAATTTATCGAAACAGAAAGTCGAAGGGTTGTTGCTAGGGATTTGGGGAAGGGGAAAAGGGGATTTTTGAAGTGGGCGTTGTTTCTGTTTTGCAAGGTGATAAAGTTTTGGAGACTGGACTGTACGCTTACAAGACGGTAAATTTTGTAATGTGTTTTTTTAACCAGAAGTTTTAAAAAATTGCATTTGTCTCCCACTGCTAATTTAACTGCTGAATTGAGTTATGTGAACATTTTACTCAAAGTTTGCAACCCCCAAGCCTGCAGGCTGAGTGTGGCCCGCAGACACATTCGGATGGAGCCGTAAATCCGTCTTTGAGAAAATAGGAATTTGGGGTCCACATTTTAAAAAATTAAGAAATTGCACATAAAAATAACTTCTCTTGGAAGACCGGAAAATCTGGAAAGTCTGGGTCCACATGTCTGCCTAGTCACCAAATGGCTGGAACTGAGGAGTTGTCCAGCCTCTGGTGAGGCTGGGCAGGAAATTCAGACTACCTGTCACTCGTTCCGTAGTTTCTTCTCGCAAACCCAAGTCCTCATAGATGTATACTAACTTCCTGGCTGTGGTAGTCATAGGTTGAACATACTAAACTCCTTAATGCCAGGTGCCTCTCCTAATAATACTGTCTACACTCTGCCAGTGCTGCACTAACCGTAGTTGGGGTGCCTCATCTCTAAAGTGGCCTATTCTGTCTTTAGGTCCTAGAGTTATGACCTTTCTTTTCATAGGAACACATACAGCCCCTGTGTGTGTGTGTGTGTGTGTGTGTGTGTGTGTGTGTGTGCTTTTTTTTTTTCTCCTTTGCTGTTTTGCTTGCGGCAAATGTTGCCCTACAACTCACGTCCTAAATATAGATGTGTTAAATTTCAAATGTGAAAGTTTTTGATGGGTCCGAAGCCAGTTTGCTAATCAGGGGAAATGCTGTGATTGGCGCCAGTGTCTTCACAGACCCTGGGGGGATTGTGAAATCCGGCCGCAACTGTGATTCAACTCTGGAGTTGAAAGAGAGCTCAGCGACCGCTGGAGAGTTTTCCGAGTTGTTTTTCTTCTTAACAGTGCGGTGGTTCTTTGCATGTCATAACTGAGAGAAGATAAATACTTGTTCCTTGGTTCATTTTACTAGTACTGGATTAATAGGATAGGAATAAATCATTTATGCAAGCAAAAACAAATCACGTTTTCAGATTCTTTGTGTGCTCTCTGTACGTAGAAAGAAATACAGAGACCCAACGGCCTACTTGTCATAGGAACTTAAAAATGGTTACTTGTGCAAAATATAAGAAGTTCAGACTGGTTCAGCTTTTCATCTTGTGTCTTTTATTTTTATTATTTTAATGTTTATTTATTTGTCAGAGAGGTGGAGCGAGGGGCAGAGAGAGAGAGAGGAGAGAGAGAATCCCAAGTAGGCTCCGCACTGTCAGCACAGAGCCCGATGGCAGGGCTTGAACCCACAAACTGTGAGGTCATGACCTGAGCCCAAATCAGGGGTCGGATGTTCACCTGAGCCTCCAGGCTCCCCATCTTGTATTTTTAAATCTTATTATGTTGTCTTTCAAGATGGGGCTAGCGATGTCCATTGGAAGGAGGAACAATACTGGAAAAGCGTTTTTCAGGGTTACACGTTGCTCAGAATTCATATGTGAGTGCAGGTGTGTGTGCGTGAGGCGTTATCAGAAAGGCCTCTGTGGCCCATGCTGGGTCTATGTCATTTGTGCAGTAGAACTTGAACAATATAGTTTGATGCTTTGAATAATAGCGACCAGCAGTAAAGGAGCCCTTAGTTTTGAGTATTGGTAGAATAGAGGTATTCAGAGAACTTCCTGGTAAAGAGACTTGGGTAATTAAGTTCCTGTGCCCCAAGTTGCTCCTCACAGGAGGCTGTTGTGCCGAATCCTTATCTATGCTCCAGAGGTGAGGCCGTCATCGAGTACAGTTGGGGTCTCTTTTTGGGGAGAGAGAGGACCGTGGGTTGATTCCATCACTATGCGGTACATAATTTTTGAAGACGGGCACTGGCTCCGAGAAACCAGACCAGACAAGCCAGCTGAGCCAAACTGCGCATTACCGGCTGCAGGGGCCCGACAGCGAACAAAGGGACAGATGTTTGGAGTCGCTTTCCCCATTTTTATTTCACTGCTTGTAGCCATTAGGTCGGTCAACAGCAGCACTCGCTGGTAAAAACAGGAACAGCAGATGCAGATGCGGAAGTACGAGCTGCCTTAGTGATGCTCTTTCCTTTCCCGTCCTCTCCTCTTTCCTTCCCGTGCTCCCCCTCTCCTTCCCTAAGCTCCGTTGACTCGATACGGCTTTTTTTAATTCCAAAAGAATAATAACATCTGAAGAAAACCTTGTCAATTTTCCTTCTCACCACCTTTAATCCTGCCCTTCTAAAGACATCATTATTAACAGTTGGGTTTGTATTAACAATCTTTCCCCTGCTCATGCAAAACTATGCATTTATATATTTTATGTTTATATTTAATCTACATATGTTTTATATTTATTTATATATACATATTATATTTTATTAAGTGTATTTTATATTTATATGTGCATATCATATTTATATTATTTCATATATTTATATTCTCCTTATATATTTCATATTTATTTTATATTGTGCATATATAAATTTACTTAATTTTTTACAAAAGGAGACTTATGCCTGTCTACAGTGTTCTCCAGCTTTCTTTATTTTCCTGACACCATTTCATGGGTGTCTCTCCAAATCAGTACATTTAGCTGAAAACCATTATTTTTAATGGCTACAGAAGATTTCATGGTATGATTTTATCATAATTCATTCCCATAAGCCTCTCCCCATTCAGATTGTTTACAGATTCTCTCCTGCCCCTCCCCCCAAACCAAATAGTGCTGCTTATTTTTCATATTTTTTTGAAAAGCCATTAACCTTTGTGACATTCAAAGAGGAAAGTGAGTGGGCTTATTTTTTCCTTTTGCTTTTATTTATTTATGTTTTGATCTGGTTTTATGCGTTTAAGTCTTTAGATTTTCTAATTTGCTCATTCGCCTCTTGTAATCTTTACTTCCTGGTTTATGTGTGCTGCAGTGTGGGGCTTCTCAGCCTAGGTACTGTTGTCATCCGGAACCGGATAGTTTGTCGTTTTGGGGGCTGTCCTGTGCTCTGTAGGATATTGAATAGCATCCCCAGTCTTTACCCACTAGATTCTGGTAACATGCCAGGCCCCACATCAGAGTTGTAATGAGCGAAAGTTTTGGTAGACACTGCCAGTGTTCCTGGTGACATCCCCCTGTCTGAGAACCACTGCTGTAACATGTAACATATAATGGATATAACAGGGTCCTTGCTTATAAGCCATGCTGTACTCATCAAACAGTTCGAGTATTTATTGTCTGCGTTTCGGGCATTATCTGTTCAAATTAGAGAACTGTGGGAAGGAGATAGGAATGAGAATTGAGTTGCACATGGTTTTATTTGACTGGGATTCAGGTCCTTCACATGGTCCGTGTAGACCTGCCCGTGGCGCTCCGGGTATTTCCAGTGTGTAGGAAACAGTGGCGCTCAGGTACCCGGTCACCTGCCACCACTCCTTCTCTCTCTCCTTCCGGATCTCCCCAGCTTCTGGGCTTGGGCGAAGTAGCCCCACACGGGAGTATCATTGGGTGGCTCTCTGCTTTCAGGGATGACCTTTTTTCTGGAATGAGATGCATTGTGTAATGATTTAAGTAGCTTTCCATTTTGCAAATGACAAGTTTTGCATGATACGCTTAATTAATAGGTATGTGTTATCATATCCGAAGAAAGCTGGGCATCAAGCCCTTAATCAGAAATGTGACCCCCGATCAAATTATTGTTTGTTTGTTTATTACAGAAAGTCAGATGGCCTTGCGTTGGTTTGACTTAATGCCTTTTTACAATAGCTGACTATAAAGATTACTTGGGCCAGGGAATAAGCCATGGGCGTGTCCTTTCTTTGGCTTTAATTGAGAGTTTAGATGGTTGGGACTCAGCTGTCATGTGTTTGGTTGGCTTTTAGCCCTGATAGCTTTACTGTTAAGGTAATAGGCAAACATTACAATTTACATGCATTTAAGAAACTGAAAGTTATCTAAGCTGCTTTGTGTTTGTGCTTTATTTACTTATCCCCCCCCCCCCCCCCCATACCCATGTAGCTACTACTGAGATCAAGAATTTGATAGTTTTCAGGGGCACCTGAGTGGCTCAGTGGGTTAAGCGTCTGACTTTAGCTCAGGTCATGATCTCACAGTTCGTGAGTTTGAATTCCATGTTGGGCTTTGTGCTGACAGCTCAGAGCCTGGATCCTGCTTCGGATTCTGGGTCTCCCTCTAGGCCCCTCCCCTACTCTCACTCTCTCTCTCTCTCTCTCTCTCTCTCTCTCTCTCGATCTCGCTCTTGCTCTCTCTCTCTCCCCCTCTCTCTCAAAAAATAAATAAATGTTAAAAAAAAGAATTTGACAGTTTTCGGGGGCGCCTAGGTGACTCAGTCCTTCGAAGCGTCCATTTCTTGGTCATATCATGGGTATTGAGTTTGAGCCCCATATCGCACTCTGTGGTGACAGTGAAGCCGGCTTGATATCCTGTCTCTCTCTCTCTCTCTGCCCCTCCCCTGCATACTATCTCACTCTCTCAAAATAAATAAATAAACGTTAAAAAAACCCAACAAGAATTAGACAGTTCTCAGGTACCCTTCTCTGCCAGTAACCACCCTCCAGAAGAACCCACACCGGTGTGACTTATCAATCTTAGTTTTACCTATTTTTGAACTTCATGTAAACATAATCAACCAGTATTTGTTCGTTTGCCTCTAAAAGTCTGATAAAAAAAAAAAAACTTCCACAAAAACAAAATTCAGAAAGTTATGTAATCACACTTCCTATGAGAAAAAGGTCCCTTTGGTTTAAAAAAGAGAATTTTCTTTCCTTGTTTAAAAATCAATTTTTTGTTGTAAAATCTTTTGTTAGGAAGCAAAATTTTAATTTTCTCTTGTCAATTTTTGAGGCTTGTGTTTACTGGCTATGCCTTTGAGAAACATGGCAATTCTACTTCTTGGAAAAAGAGGATCTGGGCTGGCAGGAATTTCTCTTTCAGTGCTTATGAGGAATCTTTTGAAATAGTTTTCCAGGTAGTAAAACCTTTAATGCCTCTTGGATTCACAGCGAGTCGAGAGGCTGAGAAGCAACATCTCTTTAGGACAGTTGTGAAACAAAACTGGGAGGGACCGACTCCTTACTTATTCCTCATCTGTTGCCTTGGCAATAAAGTAAACATTTCAAAATACTTGGGCAAATGCCACAAACAAATGATGCCTACGGGTTACATTGTTTAAGCAGATGCACCAAGACCTCATTTAGATGATAAAGGGTGCAGAAACCGTACCCGTTTAATAGGAGATTTTTACTGTAGGTTTTGTGACTCCAATATAAGCTAAATGCATTAGCTAAGGGAAAGCCTTCTGCTCTAAGTTCACAAATTATATTTTTATAGCAATACGCAGTAATTTGCACCGTAGTCCAAAAGGTACACCTCTAATGATTTGGCTTTCACCCAACCAGTTTAATGCCCCATGTGAATAGAAAACTGGATTACACCTGTCACGGTAGCTGAAGGTTAGGGTGATTCAGGGAAACATGAAATACCAATCTCTCTAAGTAGTTTTCTTTCTTTCTTTTTTTTTTAAATCCATGTTTTCACTTTGCATGTATTCGCAGAGGTGTTTGTTGCCAGCATGGCAATACCCGCAAGTCATATAAGTGAACATTTATTCCACTATCTGTTATTATACTAGAGACCGTTCATTAAATATTTTTGGGAGTGAACACATGAGAGGAAAAAGAAAAGGTTCTCTTTGACCAAACAGAAGGGATTTTCTGTTTTGTTGGACTCTGTGTGAGATAAGTAAGTAAATAAATAAATATCCACCTGCTGCCTTAGAGGTTGCGGGGGACCGATTATATTGGGGTAATTAGGAATTCAGGAAGGCTCTTTGAGTCTTTTCTGTTTCCTTGACTTCTCATAGTCTAAATTCTTCTTTGGTGGTAAGTGACGTTTGTTTTCAGTCTTGATTCTGAAAGGTCAATACTTTCACTACACGTTTGGCAAAAATCATATGATTCCCCGTAGATGACTCGAGTGTGGCAGCCATTTCTCGGCCCGTTTTGGTGGGAAGACTCCACGTTTTTCATCTATAACCGCGATTATCTTTCTCTGTAAGAGCTGTCAGTGGCGAGGTGACACATACAGTGATACAAGTCTGGGACTCCCAGTGCTGCGGGCCAGAGATTACAGTGAAAACAGGAATGTTGATTTCAGAAGCAGCCTCATTTTAGATTTTACAGACGGCTTTAACCCAATTACAGATGAAGTGCTGCCTCGGTTTTAGTTTTTAATTAATCACCATGCTAATGGAGAAGGAAAAACCCTCCAGAATGTATTATCTTGAAGGCGTCTCTGACCTGGGAACGTTTCTGTTACCCGCAATTGACCTGGGTCTGCCTCAGTTTCCCTGTCTGTACAGTGAGGATGCTGTTGTCCACGTGGCACAGTTTTTGGGAGGATCGAAAACCTAACTGATTTTAAACCTCACAGCACAGTTTGTGGCCTGACAGTGGTTGATAGTTTTATTCCTTTTATGATAAGGAAGCTGTGTTGTGTTGGTGGAAGCCAGGCAGATAGACTTCACTCAATTCCTTGTGTGTCACATACCAATAGCCTGGGGTCCGGGCCAGGTGATTTAAGTCACTTACCTGCCTCTGGGTCTCAGTTTCCTTGATCGCAAATTAGGAATCACAATATTTACGTTTAGAGTTGTGAGGGAAAATGATCATATGTTTAACATGCATCGTGTGGGTCTGGGCACGAAATAAGCATTCAGCAGATGACAGCTGCAGCTGTTACTATGATTGCTGTTATCATTTTTATTGTTATTTAACTGCATATCCAGGTCGTAAAAGGTTCGTTGCCCTTTCTGTAGCCCAGCTCCTAGTCATCTCTCCCTGTATTCTCGCATTAGTTTTCTTTTTTCTTCTTTTTTTTTTTACTTTTTTTGGGTAATGTTTATTTATTTATTTTTTTTGAGACAAAGAGAGACAGAGCATGAGCAGGGGGGGAGGAGTAGAGAGAGAGAAGGGGACACAGAATCAGAAGCAGGCTCCAGGCTCTGAGCTGGCAGCCCAGAGCCTGATACGGGGCTTGAACTCACGAGCCGTGAGATCATGACCTGAGCTGAAGCTGGAGGCGTAACTGACTGAGCCACCCAGGCGCCCCTCGCGTTAGTTTTCTAACCCTTGTCCCTCGGTTGGTAAAAAGCCTGCATAATCCGGCCTTCGCCTGTCGCCACCCCCCGCCCCCGCAGTCCTTCTCCCACATTGCCTCCCTACAGTCCTGGACTTCGTTTATTTATTCAGATGAGTTACGCTCCTTCTCTGCACAGGGGCCTTTGCATGTGCTGCTTTTTCTCCTTGGAAGAGTCCTGACCTCTTTCTCCCTCTGGCTCGTCACCTCCCTTGCCCACTCCTTTATTAAATATGCTCCTGGGTCCTTTTACTCAACCTGTGCCTGGTGCTTAGTTATTAAACATCAGGTGTCACTTACACTTTTTGCATGCTCATCGGACGACCTCTAGGTCCTATTCTAGACTGTAGCTTCTCACGGAGCCAGGATACAGTTCCCACTGTGCTGTCATAGAGTTCCCGACCACGCTCACTCGCTGGGGCGGGGAGTAGGAGGGGGGAATAAGTGGATGAACGACTGACCGCCGATAGAAGATATCCAGGCAGCATTTGCGGGCCGCGAGGAGGTCGCGGGGTGCGAGGTTCGTCCCTGGGAGAATGCGGATTAGCCAAAGGTCTGGCCCACCTCGGAGGAAGAGGGACGTGTTTATGCAGGAGGGAAAACCCGGAAATGAAGGAATGCGGCGAGGAAGGAACTAGCTTCGCAGGAGAGAGCGGTGGAGTCCTGGGAAGGGGAAATAACTGAGAAGTGACCTGATAGAAAATCGTGCCTTTGTTTCCTCCGCGGTCCTTCTTCCTTTTCTGGTTTACACATGCGTCACCTTTATTTATTTATTTTCAAGTCTGTTTTTACAATATTTATGTTTGCGCCCTAGGATGCCGTGTCCACTTATTTACACAGACAAGCTTCTATGCCAAAAATGAGCGAAGAAACAATAGCAGCGTAGCCTTTAGTTTTGTTGTGCTTTCCTGCGACACCTCTCGCCCCCCTTTTATCAGTTTCTTTCACGGTCTTATTACTTCTGTCAAAAATACCCAAAACTAATCAGGAATTTATGTCCTCTACAGTGAAATGGACCTAAATCCCCTTCCCCCACTGTCCTTCCCGTTTCTTCGTTCCAGGCCTGAGCCTTTGCTTCTCGTCTCAGTTGTCCATGTCACGGAAACGGACGGGGAGACTTTTCATTTTTCAGGCAGGAGTCCACCGTCGGGTGCCGAGTGGTTGCCGAGCGTGAGGAGCCAACTCTGCATCTGTTAGCTTACTGTTTTTCTTTCATCGTCTCTGACCTTTCCTGTGGACGTTCGGTTAGATTAAGATATAATTCCCGTAACACAAAATTCAGCCTTTTAAAGTGTTCATGTCAGGTGGTTTGAGCATTGTTCACGCTCCCGCGCAACCATCACCAGCCATCTAATTCTCGAGTGTCGCCGTCCCTCAGTAAAGAAGGCCTGCGATGATTAGCAGTTGGTCCCAACTTCCTTCTCCCCTGACCCCCTGGGGACCGCTGCTCTGCTTTCTGTCTTGGTGAATTTGCTTACTGCGTATTTCATATCCGTGGCATCAAGCCGCATGTGGCCTTTACTGTCTGGCTTCTTTGAGTGTGGTATTTTCCAGTTTCCTCCTTGCTGCAGCACGGGTCATTTCTTCATTCCTCGATACGGCCAAGGAATGTTCCGTCGTGGGGATGTGCCGCATCTTGTTTATCCGGGCCTCAGTTGATGGACCTTCGAGTACCTTCTGCTTTTCTGCTATTATGAAAATGCCATCGTGAATATTCTTGGACGAGCTTCCGTGCGAACGTGTTTTCGGTCTTCTTGAGCACGTACCTGGGCGTGGAGTTGCCGGGTCCTGTGGAAACTCTGTGTCCACCTTTTGAGGAACTTGGAGATTGGTTTTGACAACAGCTGTGCCATTTTACGTCCCTACGGGCTACGTCCTGGTTCCAGGTCCGGCTTTCCCATATTCTTGCCAACAGTTGTTCTTTTCACTTGTTCGATTCATGTTGTAATAATGTGTGTGGAGTGGTCCTTGTGTCTTAGGCTTCAAACTATGGTTTCTGGTGGCCTGTGATTAGTCCCTCTCCTTAACTCCTTTCCCTTAGCGTGGCCTGGGTGACTCACTGGTTAAGTGTCTGATTCTTGGTTTTGGCTGAGATCATTTTCTCACGGTTCTTGGGTTCTAGGCCCATGCTGGGTTCTGAGCCGCCAGTGTGGAGCTTGCTTGGGATTCTCTTTCTCCCTCTCTTCTGCCCCTTCCCCATGCACTCTTTCTCTCTCTCTCTCTTTCAAAATAAATAAATAAACTTTAAAACAAATGATATTGCTCGTGCCATTTTTTTTTTGACCCGAATTTAGAAATGGGCCTTTTTTTAGGACCGAGGGAATCTTGAAGAGTGTTTGAAATACTACTTTAAGATTGGGAAGGACATGCTTGGGGAAGGTAACTGAACTGGAAAATGGCAGTTATGGCCTACAAATTAGGATTTATTTCACTAAAATAAGCCTCAAGCAAATATTCTCATGTATAAATTATAGAAGCCTATCATTATAGGAAAAAAAAAAGTCAAAAAAGAAGTTCGTGTAATAAAATTTTTGTCTGTCTGTGGTTTCTTTTTTCCCCCTTTGTTTAATGTTTTTTTTTTTTTTTTTTTTTTTTTTACTTTAAATGCTTATTCTTCATATGCTGTTACCATGATGATTATTCATTCGAAGGAGAATCTTAGACGATCCTTTAAACCTGTGGAAAAGGATTTTCTACAGTTTTATTTTGTTGTTTTAAGTGGATAGAACATGGCCAAGGGCCCAGCGTCAGGGAGCTGAAACAATTACAGATTCCTTTTCCTCACATTTATTAGATGTAGTTTAGTGTTAAAAAAAAATTTCCTCAGCTTCCATTGAAGTTCAGCTGTTTTAACTCCTCCTAAAATTCTGTATGTGGCTTTTTCATCGTAAACCTAGACAATGTCAGGTCAATACCTAGGTATTTTAGTTCCCCTGTCAGATCACCACCATCGCCCATCAAAAACATGTAGTAAGTACTTCATTTGTGTGGGGAAACTGGTCTCTGATCTCTAGGAACTTACAGTTGAATACAGAGGGCATCGGTGCCAGTAGACACAGGATGTGACGGATCACGAGACAGGAGGGAGCCAGTGAGGATGAGGATGGAAGAGGCAACTAGGACGTATTCTGCACAGGAGTTGATGTCCTCACCCCCAGATTTTCTGGAGTAGGCAAATATACTGAACTCTGGTTGTTTGGGTAAGAGACACGGAAGAAAAATGTTGGCCGGAGACAAATGTTTGTTGAGGGCCTATGACTGCTTAGCCATGCTGGGGGAGCATGGCGGGTAAGAGCTATGGGTCTTGGAGTCATATAGCTTCTAATCGCATCTTGGCTGTGACAACTCCTATTTGTGTGATTCAGGTAAAGACGAGAGTGTCCCCAGTCTCTCTGGTTGCCCTGAGGATTGGAGGGATCCCCATAGGTAAATTCCTCTGTTCGGGGCCTGACACATAGTGAGCACCTAATTAATACTAGCCTTGTTGTCATCAGAATTGTTTGTAATCACTGTAATTTTGTAATCCAATTATTTCCATTGTTACTTGAAGAAAGTTGTTTTACATTCATTTTTTGTATGAGAAAAGGAGGATTAAATAATCAAGAAATTGGCCTACAGAAGTGGCTCTCACCTGGAGATGATTTTGAGCCCCAGGAAACATCTGGTAGTGTCTGCAGTGACACTTTGGGGTGTCACCCCGTGGGTGCCCTGTGATAACATCACCTAGTGAGTGGAGGCCACTAGGCTGCTGAACATTCTGCAATCCACGGTACAGCCTCCACTAACAAGAATAATCTGGCCTAAAACGTCACTTATGCCAAGGTTGAGAAACCCTGGCCAAGAATCATGGGCCTTCTAGGTAGAGGAATAGGATTGGAACCAACTTTTCTAAATCATGCGTTTATACTTTCCCCTTGGAACCAGCAGTTTCTCCTTGAGGGTCTGAGGAGTAAAATAAATTAAGTTTTTGGCAAGTCCCTTTAAGATAGTCTCATGACCTGAGACTCAAATATGTCTTCCCGGGGAGAGCGACAAGCCAAGTCCAGAGAAACCAAGGTGATACGGGAGGGAAATGCCATTCGTTTGTTCCCCCACCATTCATTCCTGTGTTGGTTGGATATTCATGGATTGATTCACGTGTTGATCATGAATTCTTTGAACACTTATAGAGCACCAACTGCGTGCCAATTCCTGGTCATGCCACTTCTCTTCTGCTAGCCAGACGTCGCCCCAGAATAGGAGAGAACATTTCTGAAATATAACATAAGAGAAAAAAAAAGTTATTTAGCCTGCAAAAATCCGGTTGATGAAGGAGTCTGCTTGGAACCCTCACATTAGTCTTTGTTTCTTCACTGACCCCTCAAACACTTCGAGGCACTGGCGTCTTCTTGCTGGGAACCGTGTTAGGTCCTGACACCGTATACTCAAGGAAATCTGTCTTCTGTTTATCTTTCCAGAAACCCTCTGATAGCCCTCAGAAAGAATTTGCAGTTTTATCATTCTCATTACCAGTAAAACTCTCTTCAGAAACAGGAGATGTTTGGTCTGGATTTCAGATGACTTCTGGAATTGAAGTTAATACTTGGGGAAGGAAGATTCTTCCTTGGATATATACTGAGGCCTGTGGTTTACTTTTAATAAGTATTTTAGTATGAGCTACTTTTCTGGGTTTTGTGGGCAGAATCATAAAATACTTAATTTCCCTCACAAAAGTAAAATGCTGGACTTATAAAAAAAAAGAGAGAGAGAATGGAATTGGAATAAAGCAATTCTATTTTTTACAGTGTGTCTATTTGAATAGCAATGTCCTACTAATGGAAGGCAAGCATGGGCACACATACCTCCTAAAGGTAAATCAAAGGCCTTGATTCTCAGCAGTGTGGACTTCTGTCCCGTGAAAAAGCAAGAATTGCTACTGTTATTATTATTATGAACCCCATTGACCCAAGACCTCAGTGTTTTTAAAAAAATTTTTTTATCACCACAAATTTTCCCCTAGTGAGGAAGAGGTGAACAGTTTCCTTGGTGTTGGGAAGTCCCTTTTTTAGAAGTATCTTCATCATGGACGAGCTAGATGTATATTGTGTGTTTGTGTGCATGCGTGTGTGCATGCGTGTGTGTGTGTATGTCTGCTTCTTTTCTTGACTAAAGAGAAGAAAGAATCTGAGAGGCAGACGTACCCTGGGGTATATGTAAGGAAGAACTGAGTCAGTGCCACACAGCTCAGTTTCTCTGGTCATTCCTGCAGAGTCTGCACCATCTTAGCCATTTAAATGAACACGCACTGTCCGAGCACTTGAAAGTTTCCACTGTGGGCAGCCAACTGTACGATCTTCCTGAAGTTCTACAAATGCGTACCATTTGTCACAATAGATGGTATAATGTTTTGTTGCTTGATCAATTTTTGCCTCTTTGGTTTGTCTCCCCTCTCCTCCTGTCAACGATTGAATTCCCTTGAGCCCTCTGCACCACTTCTGGGGTCGAGGCCTCCTTCCTGTTCTGCTTTTCCTCCCCTTTTCCTGTTCTTTCCTGCCTACCTCTTTTTTTTCCCTTTGATTCTTCCGTGCCTACCGCTTACTAAGTTTTTATGGTCAGATTGCTCAGAAAATATATACACCAGCAGTTATTACTCTTGTGTTTATTTTTGTTACTAGCA
The DNA here is from genome assembly GCA_030068075.1 of Paguma larvata. Lineage (NCBI taxonomy): Eukaryota > Metazoa > Chordata > Mammalia > Carnivora > Viverridae > Paguma > Paguma larvata. The sequence goes on from CM057842.1 coordinate 35,422,893, forward strand.
GCTTGGACAGCTTGCGTACATAAGCACAACTAAGAGGCGATAGTTTGAAAATGTCATTTGCTTTTGTGAGCTCTGAGGACACGATTTTCGATTTGGCCCGAATGTGTATACTTTCAGCTTCTTTTTGTTCTGCTTTTCAAGAGCCTCCAAAGGCTCTCCGAGGGGCCCCGAAGAGGCGGAGTCTGTCTACAGTGAGTGAGTCGTGAGTGCAGGGAAGACGTGGAGCGTGGGCTCTCGTGTGGAAGGCAGCTTGATTCAGTCCTGAGACTTCGCCGTGTGGGGTTTTGTCCCTTGATTTCGCAACGCTATGGAACAACTTCGTTCTGTTCAGTGGAATAACGAGGCCACATTAGGGTGTGCACGGCGCTCACTCGTCTCTAGGACACACGTAGCGTTCATGACTCTCCATCTTGTTTTCGAATAAAGCTTGTCATTTTCTGGATGTATTGTAGAGCCGGATGTTACAGGAATCATTCTCCGACTTTTCATGTATGTTCTTTTTAAACTAACAAGAAACTGAGCCTGTACGATGATGGAATTTTGTCTTGCAACTTTTTATGACCTTATAATTTCCCATTTCGCTTTCTTTTTTTAAATTTTTTTTTAATTAAAAAAATTTTTTTTAACGTTTATTTATTTTTGAGAGACAGAGACAGAGTATGAGCAGGGGAAGGGCACAGAGAGAGGGAGACACAGAATCCAAAGCAGGCTCCAGGCTCTGAGCCATCAGTACAGAGCCCGATGCAGGTCTCGAACTCACAGACCGTGAGATCATGACCTGAGCCGAAGCCGGCTGCTTAACCAAGTGAGTCACCCAGGTGCCCCCCCTTTTTGCTTTCTGAGCTACCCAGTTCAAATCAGAAAAATAACTCATCTGTCGCCACTTGTTTCTTAACCTCTTTTCCATTTCTTGCCCATTTGTAATGTTTGTTCTTAGTTAGCTAGGAGGTAGAATTTTAAAGTAATGGATTTCTTAACAACCGTTCTCTATTTAACTAAAATTTTAATGGTTACTCGATATTTTATTTGCTTATTTATTTTTTAATTTAATTTAATTTTTTTCTTTTGTTACTTGATACTTTAAAGGTACTCTCAGCTAAAAAAACAAGAAGTTCTAGGTCCAGTTATTTAAAGATTTTTTTTCTTGGGGTGGAGGGAAGAAGATGAGGCCTTCCTTGATCACTTGATGTTACACTTAAATCATTCTTTTTTTTAAAATTTTTTTTTTAACATTTATTTATTTTTGAGAGACATAGAGACAGAGCATGAGCAGGGGAAGGGCAGAGAGAGAGGGAGACACAGAATCCGAAGCAGGCTCCAGGCTCCGAGACATCAGCACAGAGCCCGACGCGGGACTCGAACTCACAGACCGCGAGATCATGACCCGAGCTGAAGTCGGACGCTTAACCCACTGAGCCACCCAGGCGCCCCTGATGTTACACTTAATCACAGCTGTCTGTTGGTTTCTTTCACAGTGATTACAGACGTTAGCGATTATGTATTTTAATCACTTACTTATTTGCTTATTTATTGCCATCTCGTCCATTAGACTGTACATGCTATAAGGGCAGGGAGAATGTTAATTTTGTTTACTATATTCATTATCTAAAATATTCACGATTTATAATAGATACTATTTGATGAGTGAAGAAGTGCGCTTTTAGAGGAACAACATACAGAGTTCTTATAATTTAGTCCATTTAATGTCTGCGAGTCATGAGAAAATCTCCCTCGCAAAGCAAACTTTGGGTGCTGGCTATCTGTTGGCAGTACTAATTATTATTATTATTTTTTTTTAACTGAGGGATTCATTTTACTACTCCGAGAGATTTTTTTTTTTTTGATGGGGAATTTATGTACTAATAAAAAAGTTCTTAACTCAAGAGTCAGTTTATCACTTGGAGCTAAGAATTCTCTCCCTAGAAAAATATAGTTAGCCTATTAAAAATATGTACATGTAACAGTAAGGCTTTTGGACCTTTTTACGTGGATTTTTGAAACCGTATTGTTGAGAGCTTAGGCTCTTGTCTCTGAAGCTTGGTATAAGGAACAAAACTCTGATAGATTAAAGATGGAGCTCTTTTCCTTGAAACTCGGTGGGCCTATAGACTTGTAATCAAAACCACAATTATTGTTAGATTGGTTCCATGTGTAATTAAGACAGGAAAAAAAAAACACAAGCCAGTAAAATGAGTAATGGGAGGAAATTCTGATGCACAGCTTCCTTTTGAAGAGGGTTGTACACACTCATCCCTGTTCAGTTCTCTGTTGAAGATTCTTATCTTGGTTGCATGGATTGTTCAGATTTTCAACAAAGTGGTCTGCCTTTGCTGGGTGGAGGCCCCCCCCTCCCCCAGGAAAGTAATCTGGTGGGGCCAGATTGGCTTGTAAGTGATCCCCCCCCCAGCATGTTGGTCGGTGTCCTTATTGCCTGACTTCTGTTTTATTTAAAATTCCTGTGGTACATGATAGCTCTCATGGAGCTGTGTTAGGGATGCCACGGTACACCTCAGACCTGAGGAACGCTTGGATGTTATTTTATTGCCTTGGGCCGTCTGTGATCTCTTACTTCTTCATTGTGATTAATGGGAAATTCAGAACTGTATTAGGAGATGGTTTACCCGAACCATTATTGCTTTGATGGAATTAGTGATCAGAGACTGGCTAGGGTCCAAAGCAAATATGTGAACTGTGCCTACTTTTACACTGCCCTGCTCTCAGGCGGTTGTTCAACAAAGGTCTTTTATATTGATTAAAGCCAATTAATAAATGGAAAGGTAATCTAATTTCTCTTACACCTCTGGTTGAATTCGGCGAGTCTCAACGACATACATACAGGCCACGCCTTTGTTTACTAGGTGCAATAATTAAGGCGGAACACTTTTATTGCACTTCTGCGGTAGATAAACCACTCTGATACCTTTATGTGCGTCAAAGTGTTCTTTACACAACTTTTGAGGGACTGACCTCATCGAGGCAGTTAGTCTTCCAGTGACCTATTTTGGAGTAATATGGACACAACGGTGCTTCTCTAGAGTTGATCAAAGTATTGTGTACTTAGTAATTCAACTTAGCTGTTCTGAATGCCAGAGACTTAAGAGTTGGCTTTATATTGGGTGGTTCTCTCTGTTTAGCAATTCCCTATGTTGGAAAGCTACTTGGTAGATCATTTTGTAGAGTGTGAATGTATTCATACACATACTGTTATGTATATGAAATTAGACTTGATACTCACTAATAATTCAGTCACTATTTACTGACTCTATAGTTGCTATAGTGTAGTCACTGAGGATTCGGTGGTGAACTAAAACTAGGGTAACAATAGAAGTTTTAGTCTAATTGAATATTCAGGAGGCAAAGGTGGCACACTTAATACTCCAGGACAACAGGTGTTCCAGGGAAACTGAGGCAAATGGTCACTTTTGGTAAAATAGACATGGTCTCTAGCCCCTGGGAGCCGCAGTCAGTGGAAGAGATGGAGATTAATTCAATAACCAGATAATAAATACCAATTTACAGCTGCAAAAACAGTATAAAATACCATATAATAAGGGGAGTTGACTTGGTCTTGGGGTTAAGGAAGACCTCTTCAAGGAGGTAAATTATGCGTTGGGGTCTGGAAGAAGGTAGGGGTAGAGTATTTCAGAAGGGAAAACAACACGCAGAAGTCGTTGGGGTTAGAAGGGCGTATATGCACGTAGGACACAACGAGAAGACCGGTGCGACGCAAGCACAGGCCTCCAGCAGAGCACGGAGTGGGATGAGCCTGGGAAGCTGGGTGGAGCCTACACCATGCGGGGCCTCGACTGCGCTGGCAGGATTGAGATCTTCACCCTAACTGAAACGGGAAGCCATTATTGAATTTAAAAAGTGGGTGGGGGTTAATAGGTAGGTGGGGAGGTCACACGGTCAGATTTGGTTTTCGAGAGGATCGTTTGGGCTGCAGAATGAAGAGGACATCGAGGAGGGATGGCTGGAGGGACGCGGGGCCAGGGGCAGGGGTAAATCTGGGGAGGGCGGTTGTCCAAACCGCGGTGACTTGGACCAGGCTGGTAACTGACGATGGAACTGGAGCAAGCGGCCGGAGTTCAGAGGTGTTTAGGGGCAAAACTCAAACGGACTTGGAAACAGAGTGTTCTGGGGAATGAAGGCTGTTTCATATTGTTTTGTATGTGTCTGGTCAGCCTGATTTGTAGATTAAAAACGGGAGCCCTGAGCAGAAACCACAGGATGGGTAGAGCTGGCTTCACTGACTTCTCAACAGTCCCCGAATGATTGGAGATAGAAGTTTGAAAATATCTTTATTTTTCCTTAAGGGCTCATCACGCTTTTGAAGTTTTACAGTGTGCCGTAAACATTTTTCCATGCAATAGACGGAAGTCTGCTACTGAACTATCGAGGGCTACATTTGGGTAATAGGTGATCGCTAAAGCAAGTATTACCATGAGGTTAAAGCGCAGGATCTGGGGAACGCCTGCCAGGGACACTACACGAAAGGAATGTCTTCAATACCCTTCGTATTTAAGAGGTCCCTCTGTGGGACTCTGCACCCACCCCTGGAAACTCCGAGATATCTTAACTCTTCAGTATCACCAGGGTGCCTCCCATGGAGTGTGTGGTGGAGGAATAGCCCAAGGAATGAGTTGGGTGTGGGGAGGAGAGTATTCCTTTTTACTTTCTTATGCAAGAGCTGAACTCTAGCATGATCCCAACCAGCATTGCTGTGTCATTGATTTCTTACCCTGGTCTCTTGTCAGCTAGCCTGTAGGGCAGTGTGACTAAGGTATCATTTGGGAGGCCAGGACAGTCATTTTCTAAATAATACCTTGGTGCATTGAAGGGGTTAAGGGAGGGATTCCCAGATGCTTCATCTGCCATCAGGGTGCATCTTAGACTTTGGGCCAACTGCTTCATCACATGGTTCTTTTATAAGGCCGTTGCTCCTCTTGAAGTGTGATGTAATAGAGCTTCTGAATTAAAAATAAAAACCCACAAGGTCACGTGAGTGTGTATTAACACCAGTGAACTAAGTATATCTTTCTTTGTAGGACATCATGCTGTGGGTACAAGACTTTTGCTTTTGCGAACGGCTTAGCATCAGGCTAACCTTAGTATTTAAACATTTGCCGAATGATGAAATATTGTAGGCTGCCTCTCCCTAGCCTCTAGATTCCTGTTTCATTCATTCTCGCTTTATTGCTGATAATGGTGTGCATGCTTTTTTAGTGCCAGTTAAACCAGGCCCCTCTCTGGGGGCTTCCCGCGCTCTTAGTTCAGATGCCGTACAAAGAACATCGAGGTTTATGGGAACATAAGAAAAATTCTCTTTACTCCTTGGATATTAAATATCAGTTTCGCGGCATTCTGAGATGCTTAAGATGGTATCTTAAATGTTCTTCCCAAAATATTGTTTCAGTTAAATAAGAGGAAGAGGTCGCTCTTCATTTCTCTTGCGGGGCTGTTTTATCTTGGAAAATTATGAAATTTCTACCCCAGTTGAGACACAGAGGTAGAGTTTCCATCAGAAGTCATTTTTGCGGGACTGGAAGTGAGGGAGGCTGTTGTTAAAAATTCGAATTTTCTTTTAATGTTTGGTCTCTTCCCCTTTTCAGTTTCATTTTATTTTTTTCTAGGCCGGATATTTTAAGCAGGTTCATCTGTCCTTGGTCCTTCATCCTGAGCCTGGCGCTGGCTGGCCAGAAGAATCGGATATTATTTTTCAAAAGCTTAGTATGGATTTTGATACCTCGCTGCAGCATTTAACACTGAAAATTCCCAAGGCCGCAGTGTTCAGGGATAATTCAGGTGGCCCTGACTCCTGCTTGCCAACTCATTACTCGACTAAGCATGGAGTCATATTTTAGATTAGATGTTAATTTTTTCCATTCAGTTCTTAAAGCCTTACACACCAAGTTAGATGTATGGCTTGAGTTTAAATGCTGTTCCTGGAGTTTTGTTCGCTCTGAACTCGAACAGTCCAAAGATTTATTTGATGGCAATAGGCTCAGCTTTTGAAATTAAAAAAAAACGTGCGCTAGTATTCAAAGTAACTTTTGTAACATGCCACTTCTGATCTTCGATGAGCAGATCAGTTTCGATTAACTCCCTGAAAAGACATGTAATTTCAACATCGTGTGTATGATAAGCGAAGCATATATGTTGCTTTGAGTTTATTAGAATCTTTCTCAGCTTGAAAATCTGCATGAGTGACAAGGGTCACTGTGAGAGATAAGTAAGACCATTCATTTGTTCATTCAACAAATATTTCTTAAGCATCTACTATGTGAAAGGCACCATGGGAGACACTGGGAATATGACAGAGAAACAAATGAGAGTATTGCCCTCATGGAGCTGATATTCTGTTTTATATTTGTAAAACACATTATAGGGGACCAATAGATGGTAGCTCTGTCGCTATAGAAGACCTTTCTAGAAGTTATGATCTAAAACCTGTTCTTAAGTTATTTGAGAACTTCGTTTATTTTGAATTTGAATTAAAGTAGGGGCATTGAAGAATTTCTGTATAGTTGCGCATTAATTTTAAGGTTTCGAAGTAGGGATTTTTAAGTCTGACTGCACATTAGAATGAAATGGGGGGCTTTTAAAAAACTAAAATACCACTGTCAGAAGGCTGTCCTCAGCAGTTCTCACATAATTGGCCTAGGGCGGGGCCCAGGCAGTGGTACTTTTTAAACCACTCCCAAGGTGGTTCTAACGGGTAGCTGTGGTAGAGAGTTACTGCTTTACAGGTAGGAAATTTTGTGAGTATTTACACACAGAGGGTAATCATGGATTTGCTATTTATATATCAAGATGATAGCTCGATACGAGAGAGGAACTATAAATCACTAGCTATGGATTGAACAATTTAAGTGATGGGTTCCAGAATAAAATCTGTGGCCTCAGAGAACCAGGATACATGGGCTGGTGACTTTGACTGCCACAGTGCACCTGTTGCCTTAGGTCTGTCACTGTAGTGTTCAGACCTAAGTATTCTCCTCTTTAAAGTGAGGAGTTTGGTGAAATCCAGTGAGGGTGCCTGGCAGTGCTAGGATTTTGCTGTGCTGTAATATATCGATTTAATGGTTTAATGCCCCAGTGTATAGATTACCTGTTACCAGAATGGTTTCCTGGCCCGCTGCCTGTCCCTCCCTTCCCCATAGCTAACCAAACCAATGGTGGATACCCAACCAGAGCCTGCCAGCCGTCATTGGGCGAACGGACAGCTAATTCACTCTGGCGAGAGTTTGAGTAAAGCTGTAACGTTGTAGACCGTGAAGCATGAGGAAAGGATGGGGAACCTTGATGTTCGCTCCGGGCCGAGTGTGAACTGAGGCCAGGTGCGCAAAGGTGGGTGAGCAGAGGCACAGATTTCACAAGAGTGCCTCTACCTGATCCCTAAGAGTGATGCCAAGGAGGGCTTTGCCTTTGACTTCGTCCCCAGGGCCCCAGCCGTATGTCATTCTTGTCCATCTGCTTTTTCCTTCGCATTTTTCCTTCCTCGTTGTCCCTTCAGTGAGTTTCTGTCCCCTGCAGCCCTGTGTACTTTGAACAGGATACGTGGCTGGTAGACACTTTGGAGAAACAAATGGGGCCATAATAAAAATAGAAACGGGGTAAGGAGAATAAGCAAAATCGCGCACCGTTGTGGAAAGAATGAGGATAGTAAGTTATAGTCTTAGCTCCGTCCCAGAATAGCGCAGTGACCTTATCCAAGGTGCTTGACACTCCCAGGTTTGTCTGAAATGGGAACGGTACAGTCTCCTAGGGATGGTGTAGTGAGCACTTGGATACCCTTAGAGAAATGCTTTGAAAAGGTAAAGGGGCACATCGGAGAGGGGACTGCCTTGTTAACAGATATTTGGAGAACGTGTTTTGAGATATTTGCTCTCAGAGACGGAGATAGTAGAGAACGGAAGCTGAGTTATAAAATATGCTTGTAGGAGCAAGTGTTTAGATGTGAATTTAACTCTCAATGGAATACTTCTTTACGTCTCTCCGTTTTTAATTTCCATAGCTTGACTTTCCTCCCAATGGTCATTATTTCCATCTCAGAGCTTCTAATTATTTGTTGCCTTACTTGTTTCTTGGATTCTTTGTAATATGTATTTTTAGGTATCGTTCACTTTTTTCCATGAAGTTCTGCTGCAGATATGGATAACAGAGCTTGTGTGTGTGTGTGTGTGTGTGTGTGATGAGTTAATGATAAAGTTATTATTTTTTCTCTCTTTGGGTTCGCTGAAGAGCAGGAATTGGGTCATGCACGCAAACGATGTAGTTGGTTGATTTCCTTCTTGTCCTCGGTTGGCACATCGTAAAATCATTTTGTTGTCTCCCACTCAGTGGGTTGGGCAGACAATGGGAAAGGTTGATAATTGGAATAGTAAGGGTGCGAAGAGTTCAGGACTGAGGGAAATTGGCCCTCGGTGAACATGCTTAGCATTTGGACACCATGAAGCCTGACTCAGCCAAGATTTTCTCATCCCTCTGCATTTTTCTGGAAGACAACTTTTCATTGACATAGCCGGGTGACTAAGGCAGATACAGTAAAATAAAAAGAAGATTGGATCGGTCAGTAGGTAGGATGTGTACAGAATCTTTCCAGTCACTTACGCATTTATTTATACCAAGTGGAATCATTTTCTCTTTTGGGCGTGCTGTTACATTTCGAATATACTTGGGCCTTCATATCATTCCCTTGCTCTGAGCCGCTTACACATTCAGGTGATGTAAGAGGCAAAGGTATAGGAGTTTTGATAGATTTTACTGCTGGGAAGGTCGAGGCCATTTTCCTTGCGTTTCAAATCGTGTTCTGTTACTTTGGTGGAAAAGGAAGTTCATCAAATGCTGCTCATAGATCTGACGTTGAAACACAGGTTTCTTTGTCGGCTGCTTTTAGGGAGTTACCTAGCTGCCAGACATTTAACATTTATTTAAAAGGTGTGAAGTTTATTATTTCTAGTCGAGTACGAATGGAGTACGCAGTAGCGTTCTTTCTTAAAACTTACTGACACGTTGATTGAAGTCTGTAGAATTAAGTTCAGGGACAACCAGTAGTTTTCAGAGGGTGTCTTCGTTCTTTGGTTTTTTTTCGCTGTTGTTACTAGCAGTGTTGTTGATGGATGTTAGGAACCAGATGCAAAAATACTGAAGCATTTATAGATGAAATTCTGCAAAAACAGATAATCACCCTGAATCATTTGGTTAGGAAAACTTTTCTAGGGTAAACTTTTCTGGTAAAGTGGAACAGCATGGCCCATGGCCTCAGGCGTACGAAACGCTCTGATCAAGCAGAATATTCCAAGGGCTCCGAGGTTATCTCCTCAGAGCCAACGAAGGCCCGTCCTGAAGACAGACTTCCCTTTGGAATGTGCAGGGTTTGAGCAACCCAGGCCTGCTGAGTTCAGTCCTAACTGCCCACATGTGAAACAGTATTTGATTCCTTGTGAATGCCGTGCTGTTGTGTCCCTGGATTTTGTCGTGTGTTGAGTTTTGTTCTGGCAGGGCACTTAACTTACCCCGGATCAGCTCGATTTTTTTTTTTTTTAAGGTTGTTTTTAATCTCTGTGAAATTCAAACCAGAGCAGCCTTATTGTAGGCCTAGTTTATCCTTACTCCCGAGCCACGGACTTTCTGGAGCCTCTGTTGAATGCCGCAGGTGTTTAACGAAGTCTCTGCGCAGCGGCGGGTTGGGCTGTGACTGTCTCCCAGACCTTGTGGGCTCTGAAAGTTGTTCGGCTTAATAGCTTCCCGCTAGATTTTTAAAAAATTTTTTACATTTATTTATTTTTGAGAGACAGAGAGAGATAGAGCACAAGTGGAGGAGGGGCAGAGAGAGAGGGGGAGATACAGAATCCGAAGCAGGCTCCAGGCTCTGAGCTGTCAGCACAGAGCCCAACGTGGGGCTTGAACTCTTGAATCACGAGATCTTGACCTGAGCCGAAGTCGGACATTTAACCGACTGAGCCACCCAGGCGCCCCCCGACTAGATCCTTTTTGCTGGCCGTCATTCTTTCTCTGACACTCGTTCTTTGCTCGGCCTCGTAGAGTCTCACCCTCTGCATAGACATCTCGCTGTTTACCTAAGACTCAGAGGAGGCTCCTGTGAAGATTTTTAGATCTGTCTCTCTCTCTCTTTTTTTATTTTGCTTCGTTGCTTCCTTTCTGGCCGTGCGGCCTCCATATCCCCACCTCCTCATTCTCCGTATTTTCCCCGCCCTTTTCCTCTCAACTCCTTGAGATTCCCACGCTGCGCTCAGGTGACCCCTCTCGGCTTTGCCCTCTGGAAAGCCTAGTTGGCTATAATGCTTATTTCATTTGTTTCTCTTCCTTCAGAGACCACGGTCGTGACGTGCCTGTTGCTTTAATGACGGAAAACTGTTGTTTCATCTCTTTTGTCTATATTTTTTCTTATTAGTTACAGCGGGAGAGATCATCTGGTATCGGTTACTCTACTCGCCGGAAGCAGACTTCCACCCCTCCCCCCAGCATAGTTTTTACGTAAAGGTGAAGAGCAGGGCCTGAGAACCAGACGTGGGCGGTTCTAACTGAGACTCCGGCATTACCATCTCTTGATCTTTGGCGTTTGGTTGACATCTCTCTGACCTACTTCATCTGTAAAAACCCTTCATGGAGTTTTCTGAGCATTATTTGTGAAAGTCCAAGTAAATTGCGTAGTGTAGCTCCTGTCACATATTAGGGCTCATTTTCGATGATGATGATGAAGAAGATGATGATGATGATGATGATGATGATGGCAGTGATATTTACTTGGGTGGTATTTGGCTTTGACCTTAAGTCAAATATTGCATGGAAAAAATGCTATTCTTTTTTTTTTAACTTTTAAAACGTTTTTTATTTATTATTGTTGAGAGAGAGACAGAATGGGACCAGGGGAGAGGCAGAGAGAGAGATGGAGACACACAATCCGAAGCAGGTTCCAGGCTCTGAGCTGTCAGCACAGAGCCTGACGCGGGGCTCCAAAGAACTGACAAACTGTGAGATCAGGACCTGAGCCAAAGTCAGACACTTAACTGGCTGAGCCACCCAGGTGCACCGCCCACCCCCCCCCCGCCAGATGCTCTTCTTAATATTTGAAAGTCAAGGTGCTGCAAATCTGTGGCTGCTAATTGTCACCCAAGTGGGATAGGATAAAGGAGACCATCTCCTGTTCCCTGCCTGCAGAGCTGGCAGAGAAGTTACACAAAAACTCACTGATGGCTTCTCGGCATGGCTGCCAGAAGAGTCATTCTTGTTTCGAAACGACTCATATAGCCTGTAAGGGTACACACCTCCTGAACAGTGTGTGCACAATGCCTTTAAAAATCAGCTTGTTGATGTCTTTAATGTTTTATTTCATAAGCTCTGTGGTGGGTGTGCTTTTATATTTGTCTTCATTTCTTTTTCTTGGGGGGGAGTACACCTGAAAAGTTACCTAGTAAAAAAAAAAAAACAAAGGCTGTCTTAGCCTCTCACATAGTCCTGATGTATATGTTTAAAAACTATTGAATGAAACAAGCAGGTTGCAGTGTGATGGGTAGGATAGACTGCACTTAACGTATATATAGAACATCACCGTCTAGTCTTAATGAAGGTGTGTGTATCTGTGCATGAAAAACATGGTTTGGAAAGAAACATCAGCTTCAGGAAAGCAGTTTCTCTGTGAGGGGAGAAGTGGATGGGAGAAAGAGCAAGCAAGAATGCAAAGTCTTAAATTCAATCCACGATGTTTTGTTTCTGGAAAAAAAAAAAAAGAAAATGGTGTCAGATTGAGTAGCATCTTAAGACCTGGATGGTACTTATGTAGGTGTTTGTTTGTTAAAGACTTTGTTTGCTCGAGATACATATATGAATAAATAGAAATATATAACATTAAAAAGAAATACAATGAAAGAAATATAATAACATTAGTGTTCAAGATGGAACTAAAACTCTTTGCGTTCATGTTTCATCAAGGCTTTTTGGGAACGTGTGCATGGTTGTGATGCCAACATTCTGCTTTCCGTTTCACCCTGGAACAACTCCACAGTACAAAGTTAAACCAGAGGTCAAGACCACCTCTCCTCCTGTGTATGTATCTGCAGCGGCTGTGAAATTTGGTGCACAGTCTACCTAAGTTTGGGCTTTGGGAATCCAGATCACAGGAACTTTTTCCAGGGCTGGATTGTGTTCTGTGCCTCATCTTGCCCTCCTCTGAGCCTTTCAAATCTCAAAATTCCAGGGTGGCTTCTCATTGGGAGGACAGAGTCCTGTAACTCCCGGGCACCTGTGAAGCCCCACCCCTTTCTCCCTTATTGCCTCCCACCATCCTCTCTTCTTTCTTTTTGTCATCCAGCCATCTTCGACTTACTTTCTCTTTCTTCTTTCATTTCCTCTCGGGTTTCAGGTTCATTCCCTTGCTGGTGTTCCCGGCCTTTGCGATTGATTTCTCTTTTTACCTGGAACTCCCTCCCCCTTCTGTCAATTTTCTGGGCTGTAGTTCTTAGCTTCGATATCCCTGTCTGTCTGTCTATCCGCCCCTTCGTCGTCCATTTACACTGTACACTTCCCCCATATTAATGGTCATGTCCTTATCGATATTATTTACTCGGCCACACTTCCCGTTTAGATTTGATGCTTCACTAAGGAGAGACTATATTTGTCTCCGTTTCCCCAGCACCTCTGTAGCACCTGTCTAGTGTCTAGTATAACTTAGGCAGTAAATACATATGTATCAAATGAATCGATGAATGTAGTACAGTTTGGGCTTTTGACTTAACATCTTCTCATTAGCTATTTCATAAGTTTTGATAGAAAGTGCTGAATTTAAATGAAACATTTGTGAATATTTTTATGAATATTTTCATAAAACATAAAGGATTTGGGGTCAGAAGTATATTTTAAAGTCAGAGAAGTAAAGTGTTTACTCATAAGGGAAGCACTGTTAGAATCCATTCATAGGCTAATTTTCTTCAAATAAATTGATTAAAACATTTCTTACAAGTAGCACATGGTATGGAAAAATGTCAAAGGAGAGTATTTCACATAAAACCCAGCAGTTCTCAGTTCTACTTTTCCTTAATCCTATCTGATTAATAGGTTGAAATTTCGATAAAGAAGATTCACCTTCAAGAAGAAAAAAATAAACGTTTCTGTATCAGAACGTTATAGCGGCTTCAGAAAAGCAGCTGTAGCTGAGTTAAAGGTAGGATAGGAATAAAGGTTCATACTGAAGAGACTTTTTAAGTCACGATTTGTTTTTTTACAAAATGCCGTATAAAGGGTACAGGGTCTCCTCTGGTGTTAGCTTGTGTTTCCGGTAACCTTCTTCCTCAAAGGCCCGTCTTAAAAAAGGTTCAGCCTTGGGTTTTCTTTTTTTTTTTTTCCCCCTCTTTCAAAGACAGTATCTCAAACATGGTACTAATTTAAGCCCTGCTAAAATGTCCAGATGCAGCACCTGGGAAAAATGAAGTTCAGAAGTTCAGAATTTGAAACTGCTTAAGCTAGGAGAATCTTCTTGCTGTCGTTGCATGTCTGGTTTGGGAAGCTGGTAACTTCTTTCGGGTGGGCATTGTTCCATTATAACAGATGGCCCCAAGTGTGGACGTGCCAGAGAGTGAAGCCCAAGTGTGAACTTGTCCAAGAAGCTGAAACACTTCTCAGAACATCTTCTCCTGATGATAGCCATGTCATTGCAACTGAGTCGGAAGAGCGAACTCAAAGAAGCTTAAAAGAAGCCTTTTGAGTTTTGTCGTCCAATATGGTAGCACCAGCCACATGTGGCTACTGACCACTTAAATGTGACTAGTCCAAATCGCGATGCACCGTGAGTGTAACATGCATATCATATTTCATAGGTTTAATATAAAACAAAAGAATTTAAACTATCTGGTTACTAGTTTTTACTCTTGGTTACCATTGAAACAGTCTGTTGGGCATGCTAGGTTAAACGAGATAGAATTAATTTCACCTGTTTTGTTTTTCTTCTTAGAAACAGTTATGAGAAAATTTAAACTTATATGTGTGACTCACTCTATATTTCTATTGGACGTTCTTGTTTGAGGGAGTATCTCTACCAGGGATGTCCTGATAAACTTTGTCCAACTTACACTTTGATGTGACTGTTCTGAAATACGTCAGGTCAAATAGGGAATTAAACCCTTGGAATTTCTAAGTTAGTTTCTTAGTAATAAGCAGGTTAAAAATGTAGCAATAAAAGCAAGAGTAGGAGTCTTTTTTGTTTTTTTTTCAATTTTTTTTTTGCTTTAGTTGTAAAAGAAATTTCTAGAAACTAAGAGCTTTGCAGAGCTAAAAATTCATTCTCATTGTCTAATTTTTAAGCTCTATTTTAAGTTTCTTCCAGAACAAAAATGTTCAGTCCCTTTCGGGTTCTGATGGGCCGGTAAAACTTCTTTGTAAACCCAGCGGAGGTGATAGAATTGGCACAGGAGAAAATTAATTTGGTTGGGATCCATGAGCGGGATGGAGGTAAGGAGCAAAGCTCGCAGAGTCCATTGTCATCCGTCATTGCAGAGTCGTCCTGCCGTGCTGGGTTGCCCAGCCCCCTGCACTGTGGGCGCGTCTTGTCAAGAGACCTTCCTTGAGAACCCCACTCTTTTTTTTGTTTTAATTTTTTAATGTTTATTTTTGAGAGAGGGGGAGAGACTGAGCACGAGTGGGGGAGAAGCAGAGAGAGAGGGAGACACAGAATCCGAAGCAGGCTCCAGGCTCCGAGCTGTCAGCACAGAGCCTGACGTGGGGCTCGAACTTGTGAACCATGAGATCATGACCTGAGCCGAAGTCGAAGGCTCAACCGGCTGAGCCACCCAGGCGCCCCGAGAACCCCACTCTTGTGTAAAAGGGAAGAGCATAAACATACCCATAGAATATGTGCATAATTATATGCAACGTATCTATACATTCAATAACTTTGCTTGGCATTGATTCTTGTGTGTGTGTGTGTGTGTGTCTGTGTGTGTGTGTGTGTGTGTGTGTGTCTTTGTGTGTGTGTTGCTGGAAAAAAGTTAAATGGAGTTTTCCACAACTTTTTTTTCTCTCGGCCTAGTTGTAGGATATTTTCCGACCCCACATTTTTCCAGTCACTTAAGCTCACAACTCGTAGCAGTGAGTCTCGTCAAAGGTGAGTCAAAAACAGGAACCTTTTAATTCTGTCACATGACGCCGGATGTCAGAAAATAACAATCGCAAGGAGCTCTTTCTTCTCCCCCTTCAGTCGTCAGACTCTTCGCTGCTTGACTTCTTCACCATCGCTAAAGCCAGGAATTCAGAAGTGTAGGTCGGATATTCTCCGTAGAAAATGCATTCAGGAGGGTCCACATTACACGGGTTATAAATAGGATCTGCCCTGACAATGCTGGAATTTTCTCAGCTTCTGGAGACATTGAAGCCTTTGTTTTGCGGGTCGCTGCCCTCTCCCCCTCCCCTAAGCTTGAGTCGTAAAGCCTGAAAAACGAATGAGGCTACCGAAACTTAAAATCTAATTGGTAAGATGTAGGCAAACGCGGAGAGATGGCCCAGACCGTACATAAGCTTGGATTCGAGGCGCCTTCTCTGGGGCGCTTCTGTAACCTGCTCCCTGTGCGTCTTCCTCTTTCAGGACCCCGCATTTAGTTTTGTCCTTCGATAGCATCCATTTAGATTTAGGTGGAAAAAATTAAAACAAAACCTAAGGAGATTGTCGTTGAAGCTAATTTTAGATCCTGAATTCCCCTCTTAAAATAGGAATAAAAAAATCTATCCATGAAGACAAAAGTACAAGCCAGCTTTTCTTGATGTTGTGGTGTGTGTGTGTGTGTGTGTGCGCGCGCGCGCGCGTGTATTCTGGGTTTATATATGATCGTGTGTACAGTAGGAATTAGTCAGCCATAATTGAAATCCAGCTTGCCACCCGTTCCGTATACAGCCATAGAACTAAAAACGGTTTTATAATAATAGTTGTTTTGAACCATTTAGAGTGAAACCAAACAAGAAACAGGCAGTAGAGCCCATATGTGGCCCAGCAAGCCAAAAGCATTACCTGGCCCTTTACCTAAATACTTCGATGACCCTTGCTTTAGAATGTGCTTGCTGTTACGACGCTCGATATTAGATACAAAGTTGAATAAAAAATTCCTTTCTCGGATTTTTTTTAAATTCACCCAACAACAATTTCATGGGTAGTTGTTCTGTTCCTAGCACTGTTCTAGATATTGGAGAAATAAAGTTAACAAAAGAGCTTTACCTTCCTGTGGAGGTTAAAAAAAAAAAAAAAAAAAAAGACAAGACCAAGCCTGACCAGATCCAGTGGAAATAAGCGACTGAAAATGCAGTCCTGGGGAGACAAGGCAGCCGAGTGTGAGATAGAGAAAAAAATCCCAGAGGCAGTTCTGTGTGTCTCGCCCTCTGTTATTCCTTCCGTGGACTGTGCCGTGAAGTGGTGACTAAGTCATTTCCCGGATTTTGAATTCATCCCCCCCTCCCCCCCGCCACGCGCCCACACACAAACAGAAGAAACACTTACTTGCTTTTCCCTGTGATTTCCTTATTCTCTGTTGTAGTTCTTTCCCAAAGTCCCTGTGTGGCCCCGACTGAAATTCATTATTCAGCCTGGGCTTATTACATCTTTTAGATAGGTGCTCACAAGCTCTATTTATTTCCATCCTTCTCTTTTTTGGTCAGCTTTTCTGTGTCCTTCTACGTCAGGTTCGCTGCTTA
Organism: Paguma larvata; assembly: GCA_030068075.1. Taxonomy (NCBI): domain Eukaryota; kingdom Metazoa; phylum Chordata; class Mammalia; order Carnivora; family Viverridae; genus Paguma; species Paguma larvata. The sequence continues at coordinate 35,439,585 of CM057842.1, forward strand.
TGTGTAGCCTACAGTTGGGATTTGTACTTTGGAAATACTAGGCTTCCCCCGCCCCCCCTTCGGCCCCTGTATCTTGTGATCTCTGCCAAAGTGAGTTTCGGCTAATGTTTATTCCCATCATTTTGGGTCTTTCCTGTTATTGGAATTCTTTGTGACTCTACCTGACCGTTAATCGCACTCTCCTGAGCGTACGAGTGGTCGAGCGTGATTTCTTCTCTGGTTTAAAATATGCCCTCTAGCCTGCATTTTTTGGTCACAGAATGACCAGAGCTTAGACGAAGGCCCATGGCTGACACATACACAGGCCTGAAATTATCTCGTTACAGAACAGTGACCACATTCATGTAAATGGCTAAGCAAAGGGCAAAATATGAGCAACATTATTTATGGCTCAGTGAGCCATTGGTTATTCAAAGTCTGTCACCTTTTGTTAGATGACTGGTATTATCAACGTCGGTGCCAGGCTGAGGACCGTCTACACAGCGACTTAGTGCAAATCGGAATACAGTAAGGAGGGGACAATTTCAGTGTATCCCAGGAAGCCCACACCCCGCCCTGACCCAGAAGTCGTGCTATCCTCCGTGCTGCTCTCAGACTTGCTTGCCTCTTGACGCCAGAATTTTCCTCCTTGTGAATCGGTTGTGTCATCTGTAGCCGGGGTAGTGCTCACAGGATTAAGTCAGCATCTGTGGCAGGCCTGCAGGGGATTGGCGTATTAGAACTTACTGTAACCGCTTGCTGGAGGGTCTGTGCTGGTTGTCAGTTTGTCGTCTCTCAGGTCCCGATTCACCCTCCATTGCCTGTCCCGTGACAATGGATGTGGACTGTGAGTGTTCTTCCTTTGCCAACTGGCATGGTGCGGAGCACTGTTGAGAGAGCATCCTGGGGAGACATTGGAGGAGGAAGGAGTTTTCCTTCCTGGCTTTTCCAGCCCCGGGCTCTTGCAGCATGAGAGACATCCCTAGGGCTTGTTTCCTACAGTGCGTGTACCTTTACGAATGTCCCCGATCCCCTGCAATGGGCACTTCTCCAATGCCAGGCTCCTGCAGAGCCTGGTGGCCAGAGCTCCATCTCGTAGCATGCCGTTTCCTCCGGCATCCCTGCTTGGGCAATGTTGGAGCAGTGTGCCTCTGGCGAGGCACCGCTCTGGGGAACAGCTTTCCCCGGCACCCCGGAGGGTGGATTCCAGCGAGTTCCATGCATGCAACACCGCATGCAGTGCACACTGTGGACCTGGGTCTCAGCCCTGGGGAGGAAGGCTCTCGCACTGTGGACCTGGGTCTCAGCCCTCGATGTATGGCTGCTTCTTGTATCTGCCCTTCTTATATTCTTAAGGATTCTATTCCTATTAGTTAATTCCCTGTTATGGCTAATAATTCCTTACATTGAACATTCCCTGTGTAAAGTACTGTGTCCTTTCTCTCTCCTGTTTGGACCCTGTCTAATACAGGGCCCCATCAATAGTGTTAGGTTCTGTGCTTGTGTGGCAAGAAACGAGTAGGTTAGAGAGCCTAATGGATTTGTACAAGGGAGCGTGACATAAGAGTGCATAGGCTGCTGTATATTTCTCCACATTCTTTCGATCAAATGAGCAAATCTCACAAAGCTCTGGAAATTTGCAATTATCTGTAGTGTGGGAGGAGGCTAGTGGTTCTCATGATACTAGAATAAAATACCCACGAAAGATGTTGTCTGATAAATTGGCCATTCTGTTTTTCGTGGGAGCTTTAGAATATGTTGAACAAGCGCTCTCTCTCAAAATAAATGAACTTTAGGAAATCAGTTAATAAAGGGCGCCTGGGTGGCTTAGTTGGTTAAGTGCCCCACTGTTGGTTTGGGCTCAGGTCATGAGTTTACAGTTCATGAGTTGAAGCCCCGCGTTGGGCTCCGGCGTGCAGCCTGCTTGACATTCTCTCTCTCCCTCTCAGCCCGTCTCTCTGTCTCTCTCCCTCTGTCTCGAAATAAAGAAATGTTAAAAAAAAATAAAAGTCGTTACTTTAAGATTAAAAAAAAAAAAAAAAGAATATGCGAACAAGGGCTGCTGTTAGGACCCAGAGTGGTAATTCTGTTTTGGGGGGGTTGTCTGCAGAGCTTCCTATCTACATCGATAATCCGGGGTTGACTAGATAGAGGTCCATGTCAAGCCTGTTTCCTTCTCCCCTAGAATCATGTGATAAGCTTGCAAGCGGTTGCTCCTCTGTTCCCCTTTTCTGTGTGAATGCTGCAGCAATGTGATAATGGCAAGTGGAGGACTCAGAAGAAAAAAAAGGCCAGAACGAGGTGCCTTGGAGATTATCTGGTCTGATCCCTTCCGTTTTATAATGGGGAAACTGACCACAGGTGAGGCCGAATGCATGCTCTGGAGTGTGCGCCTAGTTAGAGGATAAAAGAATACCCTAAGGCGGGACTTTTTTTTAACCCTAGTTCGTTGCTTTTCCCCCATTCCCATCCATTACCTTTTCAAACTCTAATGTTGTATTTTTTCTTCCTACTCGAGATTTATAAAGCTTGAGAAAATAACTATGCACTCTATTAAAGAATATTTAACTCTAAATGCATTAAAAGGACCAACCAGAAAATGCCTTGAGTAAGTGCATTATTTTTTGATTTAAAAAATGCCTCGTCAGGCTGCCAGAGTGGCTCATTCAGTTAAGTGTCTGACTTCGGCTCAGGTCGTGATCTCAGCGGTTCTTGGGATCAAGCCTTGTATCTGGCTGTGTGCTGACAGCTCCGAGCCTGGAGCCTGCTTCGGATTCTGTGTCTCCCTCTCTCTCTCTGTCCTCCCCTGCTTGTGCTCTGTCTGTCTGTCTCTCTCAAGACGTAACATTAACCAAAAAAAAAATAAAAAAATAAAAAATATTTTATCGAAATGTAACATATGTAAAGGACACTTACTGTAAGTGTATAGCATGATGAATTTTTTATAAGTTGGCCTCCTGTTTTCAGCCTTCAGACCAATTAATAGAACATTATCTTGTACCCTGATACTTCCTTCTTGTGCCCTTTGGTCGCTGACTCTCCCAAGGGTAGCTACCGTCCTGGCTCTTAACAGCATTGGTTAATTGTGCCTGCTTTGTACCTTGTAGAAATGCAATATTATATAGTCAGACAGAAGCTACTCACCTGTGCCTGGCCTTCCTTACTCATGGTTATGTTTGTGAAATTCATCCATGCTGCCGTCGTTGCTGTAGCTCATTCGTTTTCAGTGATGTGTTTAATTGTATGAATCTGTTGGGATTTATTTACCCATTCTCCTGTCAGTGGGCGTTTTCTAGTTTGGGGCATTTACAGGTGCAGCTACGAACACTTCTCACGGTTGGTCCTGTTTTTTCATTGTTCGGGCGTTCAAAGCCTGCCAAGTGTGCGGTCAAGGGCACAAGCTTGGAATTGGGCAAACCATTAACTGTGTGTGATCTTGGTCAAATTTTTTTTTTTTTACCTTCTCGAGCGTGTCTCCTCATTTGTAATGGGCATGTGAATTCCAGTCTTGCAGGATTTTTGAAAGAAATGAATAAAATGATGGATGGTCTACATAGTGCTTGACATAAAATAAGTACTTATGGGATGGAAGTGGCTATTCTTTTTTTAAATTAAACTTTTGTAAATTATAGCAAAGCATCGTGTGATTTACTCTTTGTATTCTACTGCTTTTACATACTGTTTCTTTTTTCTTTTCTCTCTCTCTCTCTCTTTTCTTTTCAGAGCCTGCCCAGGCTTTGTCTGAATCTTCTTTCTGTTCCCTTCTTCCCTCTCCCTTCGTCCATTCCATACTTGTTACCTGTCTGTTCTAATCTAGGTATAAGGGCAGAGATTGAAGAACAGAATTTCTTTCTTCACTCATTCCTAAGTTATCCTCTCAGTTTTCGCCGTATCGGTTCACCATTATAATGCTATTTGCTTAAGTTTTTTTCTTATTTTGCACTTAATCGGCTCACCTACTTTACCTTGTCCACAGATAGGAAATCCTTGAGTTGGTAGCAATATTTTGAGAGTTTGTTCTTTACCACCGGAAACCCTGGCTGTGCCATCACTGCATGTTACACTTTTAAAAATATTCTACTAAGCAGGGTCCTCCCTTCTCGGAATTCGTGGTCTGTGGATAGGAGGTAGACGACTGAGCAAACAGCCCCGTGTCTTATAATTTTGCTGGTGTCCTTCCTCGTTGCCATTCTCTTGGCAACCTCCTCTCGCCTCACAGCAATCTGAATGCCGGTATTGCCCCTCTCCAGCCCCTCTCTAGAATTAACCTGCACTCCCAGCGGTTGGTGGGAGGGTCCTTTTGCAGCCCCGCCACTGTCCGTTGTTCCTATAGTAAGAACTTAAGAAAACTCAGCTTTACCATTAAGTCTTCAGCAAACGCTGCGGGTGGCTTCTCTCTTACAGACACGGATACACCAGGAGAAGGTCATGGTAGCAGTCAGCGGAGGCCAAGTTTTGCCGCATTGACAAAGGACTGCAAAAGTTTAGGGACTTAAAAAACAATCTCAGCTGGGCAGTGGCTGTGCTCGGTGTCTCCTTCTCAAACTAAGATGTAGAGAGCAGCACCTGTTTAGAACGTATTTGTCTCGAACAGAAGGAAAAGGGAAACAGTGGCATCACACACCGGCTCTTCGAACGTCCCCTGGGACGTGGCACGTGGCACTCGTTCGCGTGTCTCTGTCGCCATAGCGCGTCAGTGGCCAAGTCTGGTACTAGTGGGACGGAAATCTCTCCTGTGAGGAGCAGGCAGCAGGAAGGGACTTGGCCAGAAGGGGCAGGGGAGTCAGGTTTTCAACATTTCATTGCTTTAATAGATAGTGTCTCTGGGTTGGCGCTCCCAATTTTTTTCCATTGTCAGCTTTATCAAACAGCTTTTTTTTTTTTTTTTTTTGGGGGGGGCAGGGGCTTCCCATCAGTGTCTGTACTTCCATGCCAGCAAACAGGTAATGCCCAACATGTACAGAAGACATAGGCTGTAAGTCAGTGGCCCGGGTTCCCCAGTGCCTTTCAGTTTTCTTACAAAAGTCTGTCTGAGCATCAGTGGCCTCAGCAGCCTGTAAGAAAGGAGGAATCGCAGTTTCGTTCTTGAATTCAGTACATACTTACTGCTTCTGCCAGATGTTGTGATGGAAGCTCTTTGAAGCTCAGAGGCCATGGTCTTGAGTCCTGCTTCTAGAAAAGTCATGTTATAGATACTATCAAGAGTATCCTCGCTTTGGGGGCTGCCTGGGTGGCCTAGTCGGTTGAGCGTCTGACTTGGGCCCACATGATCTTGTGGTTCACAAGTTTGAGCCCCGCGTCAGGCTCTGTGCTGACGGCTCAGAGCCTGGAGCCTGCTTCAGATTCGGTGTTTCCCTCTCTCTCTGCCCCTCCCCAGCTTGTGCCCTGTGTGTCACCCTCTCAAAAATAAATAAAAACATAAAAAAAAAAGAAAAGAATATTCTCATTTTTATTTACAGTCGACCTAAAACTAGGGTCACTCGCGTAAATACTAGCTAACCAGTCAGTCAGTCCATCCGGCCCGCTCGCAGAGTTTCAGGCATGCTTTTCTCCAGAGTACAAGTTTAGCTGGCCTTTGAGGAAAATCATGAACTCATTCCAACTTAAGAAACCTTTGTGAATGGGTAGAGCTTTCAGGATTGTGTTTATATCGTTTCAAAGGTTGTGGGTTTTTTTTTTTTTTTTAGATGAAAGATAAGCAGAATAACTAACAACCTCATTAATCTGGAGCTATTTTAATGGAAAAAAATAGGGCGACCTGTTTTCTTCTTAGAAAGTCATATATTTAATTTATAAATTATATTTAATCAAATTTTATTTAGGTTGTATAGGATAGTTTTCAAATACGAATGTTAACTAGCCTAGAATAAGTAAAGGAAAACACTGTGGTTCAAGGGAACATCATTTTAATAGCATTTTTAAAACTTCATCATACTAGTGTATATAATAATTGTGTTTCTGTAAAGGTACAGATATATAAATAAAGAAGATAAATATATGAAGTTTACATTTGGGAATTGGTTGAAAGTCACCATGGTATTTAGGTTCTTAAAACCAATCCTAGGATAATTATTTTCCTAAATGTAAAGACCTGTTATAAAATGAACGATCTGATCCTGATTTCTCTTTTTAAATCCTGGGACGATTTGGAGGAAGTCACAATCACTATATCAATGTATTTTTGGAGTCCGATGTTACGAACATCATGGATGGACTTGAAAGTTGAAATAAGTATTTGACAGGATTTTAAGAGGTCGAAGAACTTTATTTTTTTATAATCAGCTGGAGGGCAAAAATATTTGCCTCTGCATTGAATACTGGACTTTTCAGTGTGTGTGTGTGTGTGAGATCTAAGACTCATGCTATTCTAACTGTGACGTGTGAGTCGGACTAGTTCACGAGCTGCGTGTCGCTGGTGTGCAGTGAGATAAGAACAGAGATTTAGAGTGTTTAGAGATGTTTATAGCAACTAGATGGAGTAATTTTAGGTCTGTTCAATCTGATACAAACTTGGGCTTGCATATTTGTGCGTGTTTTTGTTTCTTTCCATTTGTCTAAGAATTCATTTTTAGTTTACTTTTTACAAAAGTTTTGGCCTGTGATGGGTTTGGGAAAACAAACAAACTTCTAACGCGATTGGTTTGAGAAGCATTGGTGAAAAACCTGTGTTAGTGTGGCAGAAAGGTGGTAGAATTTCTCATATTTCAGGTGACATTCCACGTGACGTGGGCTAGTGTGGCTTATGTCGCGTGGACTTTTTGATCCTGGGTTTAGCCATATTCCCTAACCTTCCCAGCATCCCTAGTGGCTCCATTTACTGGTGTCATTTCGCTCCTCTTGTTTCCTGGAGTGATTTGCAAAGAAGTGATTCTTTGGATTCATTCATTGATTCGACCATTACTTACTGAACTTTTCTTGTGTGCCGGGTACCGTTCTAAGCATTGGGAGTTCAGCAGTAACAAAACAGATATACATATGTCCTGCTCTCCTAGTTTATATGACAAGTAAAACATATAAATATATATGTTTATACACGCCCGAATATGCATCCACACACATGAATGTGAGGTGGTTGATGGGTCCTGAGCGTCCTCCAGTTCCATTACGCCCTTCTGATGCATGCTTTCCTCTACTTGGATATTAAGATCACTGTTGATGCGGTTTTGTGTCTGAACGCTATGGTTGACAAAGGAAGAACCCCCAGGTGGCAGATACAGGTGGCTTCCCCTAGGGCCCCGGATGCTTGAGTGTGGCCTCCCCAGGCTGGTGAGGACGGTGGGACAGATAAGGCCTCAGAGACTGGAGGAACTTGCTGTTCACTGTCCTGAATCGCTGTCCCCTTTTGGGATGCCATTAAGTGTAGAGTTCAGTCGAGTGCACTTCTTTGGTTCAGCAGGAGGGACTGTGGTCTTCTCTAGCGCCATGTTCCAGTCCTGGCTGCCTAGGGCATAGCCCTGGGGAGGCGTTAACCCTTCGAAATTAGGACAGCATATTGTGTATGTGTACTTTTGTGGGGGAAGTGTCCCCACTTTCATCAGCTTCTGCAAGTGGTTTATGACCCCCCAAGCTAAAGAATCCTTGGTGAACAGGGGCCTCCGATGCGATTTGTACTTCGGCCCCTACTTTTTCCTGTGATTTCCTCTCCTCTTATTTTCTCCCTTGCGCTTTGCTGCCTTAGCTAGACTGGCCCCCTCGCTGCTGCTCCAGGGTGCCAGGCACAGTCCCTCTGGAATGCGCCATCTCCAACCATCCACAGAATCCATCTCCTCACCTCCTTTAAGCCTTTGTGCTGATGTCATCCTCTGGGCTTACCCTGACTCCTGTGTGGTACAATTGCATCCCTTTCCTGGCCCCGACTCGGTCCTTTGGATGCTTCTTGCCCTGCTTTATGTGTACTCCTTTAACCTATTTTGTGGCTTCATTATTTATTGAATTTGTTGTCCATGGACGCTCTACAGGGATTTTCGCCTCTTTGCTCACTGCTGTATCCTTAGTACCTCAAAGGACGTCTGTCACATAGTAGACAGTTGGTGGCTTCCATACCTGCTGAAGGAGGAAGATTTTGGGGTCAATTTATACCCCTTCAATCATCTTTCTTTGCCCGAAAGGGCCAGGGCCAGGGTAGGGTAAGGTAAGCAAGAGAGGTGGAAGTTGATTCACAGAGGTGGAGGTAGGATTGAAATAAACATAGTAGGTGTTGATTAACTACTTGGTGAACAAGTGAATGAATATGGGACCCGACCCTCCCCTTCAGAGTGTGTAACGTGGAGCTTAAACGTGGCCGGTTCAGCTGATATGCCTCCTGTTGCTCCGTGTGAACTCCACACCACGGGTTATGGTTTCACGAACCTTAGTTCTTCTGTGGCCATGAATTGGCTTTCATGACATCTCTTTATTTTTCTTTTCAAGTTTCAAATATTCCCATGAGATACTTTCACCTCTCTCTTGCTGATTTTTGCTGTTTATTTCATCTTACTGGACCCTAGACTCTCTACGTGTTTATGGACAGTACCTCAGGCAAGTTAGCTGGCCTCTCTGTCCCCTGGCCTCCTCGTCTGTCAAATGGGAATGATAACACATATGACCTTGTAAGTTGCTGCGAGGGTGAAATGAGGCGAGGCCTGCTAAGCAGATCCGACAGGACCTGACATAAATATTAGTTGCAGCAATGCTGATAAAGATACATGTCTGTCATGCCTCAGCATAACGCGTAGCATGTGGCAGACACAGAGTAAATGGCACTTGTCATAGTCGTTATGCTTTTTCCCGCCCTTTTTTACCACCACTCATGATACACTTCCAGACAGTCATCAGAGAGCGGGGCATCAGCAGGAAACTGTAGAGGAGATTAAGGGTGGTCTTCCTTTCCCTTCCCATCCCTTCTTTGATCTCGACCGCCACGTCTTCCTCTACCATCCTCGCTCCGTGGCCAAGCCGTGGAAGGCCTTTCAGGTTCGAAACTCATTCTGTGCAGCGTGGTGGCGGTTGCCGCCATGACACAGCCCTCAGCCTTTTGTGTGGCATTCTCCTTGAGTAGATAGCCGTAGGGAACTTGCGTGCTTCCTTGAGACATATTTCCACCCGTGTATTTAACAACCGTCACGAGTTCTGGCAAAGGTTTTCTCTTTTCGGAGGGCATTTCAGGGAGCTGCCTTGAGAATCTCTGAATGCCTGAGTTGTTTTTACTTTCTTTCTTCCCCCCCTCCCCCCACTCAGTGACAGGTTAGTGAAACTCCCCAGATTTGAATCTTCCAACCGGTCAATCAATCAGCAAAGGTTTATTAAGTGTATATAGGGAGCTCTCCCCCCCCTTTTTTTTTTGAGCAGCAGGGTGGCATGGGGAAAGGCAAGTTTTAGAAAGATTAGCCTGGGTACTGTGTGCATAGTGGGCAGAGGGGGTGTTGCAAACCCAGTAGAGAAGAGAGAGAGGGATATATTATTGGAACTGGCAGGAATCAGAATTGCTACAGTGTCAGTGGCCGTGGAAGCCCGGGTGGTGCATGGGGTACATGTCCGTTCAGATGTCTTTAAAAAAATTTTTTTTTAATGTTTATTTATTTTTGAGAGACAGAGAGACAGCACAAGCAGCGGAGGGGCAGAGAGAGAGGGAGACACAGACTCCAATGCAGGCTCCAGGCTCTGAGCTGTCAGCACAGAGCCCGCCGCGGGGCTCGAACTCAGGAACTGTGAGATCGTGACCTGAGCCGAAGTCGGACGCTCAGCCAACTGAGCCACCCCGGTGCCCCATGCTCAGATTTCTTAAGCACTGCCAGACAGTCTCCCAAAGCAGTTGTTGTAGTTTACACTGCCACCAGCAGTGTCTGAGAGTTCCGGGAGCTCTCGGTCTTGCCGACACTGTCTTACGCTTGCTGCATGACAAATCCTGTTAAAGTACAGCGACTGGAGAACATAACTGTCATTTTCTTATCTGTCGTGGTGTCTGTGGGGCACGCATTCAGGAGGACTGGGCTGGGAAGTTCCGGCGTGGGGGCTTTCATGAGGTTGTAGACAGATGGTGGCTTCTCTACCTTCTGAAGGAGGAAGACTTTGGTGGTCAGTTTATACCCCTTCTTACCACCTTTCTGTGCCCTGAAGGGCCAGGGCCAGGGTGGGGTAAGCAAGAGAGGTGGAAATCCTGGTTCTTCCAGGGATCGAAATGAACATTTATTGAGCATCTACTGTGTCCTAGGCCTTGTGCAGGACGTTCTACCATTATATCAAGTTTTTCATGTCCTTCAGCATGGTCCTTCCTAGACAGGCCTTTCCTTAACAACCCTGCTAATTAAATATACTTCCCTCTTTCTTTCCATCTCATGGCTTAATTTATCACCTTTGTAACCCTTATCTCTATTTGTACCGTGTAATCGTTGGCCTGTTTGTTACTTGTCTGCTTGCTTTCCCGCACCCCGTAGCAGTAGGCCGAGGGGTTCAGGACGACAAGGACTCTGCCTCTTGGGTGCACTACTCTTCACCGAGCTGAAACAGAGGACACTAGAGAAATTGGAATTTCAGAGCAAAACAGCATTTTGTTATAAGCACGTCCCCCATATGGGACATTTTAATGTGTAGGCATAGCCCAGATGTGGGACTTGCTTATACTAGATATTATTTGTGGTTTCTTTGAAACTCAAATGCAGTTTGATGTCTGGTAGTTTTATTTGCTCCATCTGGCTGCCCTAGCACCTGATATTTGAGCACGGTGTACATCACGTGCGCTCAGTGAGGCTCATCGAAGCGTTTGAATGAATGAATGAGCGAATAAATGAAAGAGCCATTTCTTTCTCCTGAACGGTTTCGCAGGGCGGGTAATATTATCTGACAGATAAGGAATTTGATGTTCGCATAAAATAGTAAGCTTGCCCGTGCGCCCAGAGATACTTGGTAGAGGGTGGGGTGATGAGTCCAGGTTTGAAAGGTGCTGTCTCTGGCTTTTAGTTAGTTTTGTTTTCTTTTCGCTCCAGCATGCTGCCTTGCCTTGTTAAAAGAGATTTCCTTCTTGTAGCAGTTAAATTTCTTCCCTGTATCAACAGACAACTGAGCTTGGTCCAGTTTAAGTAGAAAGAGTTTATTACACAGAGCATTCAGCAGCCCGGGACTCTCGGGAGGCGGGTGAAGCAGCCTGAGGCTGAGTAGTGAGGAACCACGCCCCAGCACACTATATAGGACAAAGATACACTGACAGAGCTGCCTCTGGGTGCAGACCTTGTTGCTTGTGACATTGACCTGAGGCGACCATTAAACATACAGCTAAACTCCATATCCCTATGCCTTCCAGATGTAGCCGTTTCTTTCCTCGCCAGAGCACAAGTCTGTGCACGCTCTGGTGCCAGGTACATCTGATTGGTGGAATGGAAGGCACACGGCTGACCCAAGCCGCAAGGGAGTCTGGGAAACTGAGCACTTGGTTTCCACCATGGAAGCCATCTCTGCCCTCTGAATTCATAAGAAAGGAATCCCCCAAACACCGGAAGTATCTTAAAAGGTGCTGGGTAGCCTAAAGCATAATACATGGCCACCTGACTTATACCTCCTTCGAACTTTGTTAGCACATGGCCTCCTAATTTTTTAAAACAGGTATTACCCTCTACCTGGTATGAAAAGAGGAATTACATTTGCTTTAGTTTTTTAACCTGCCCAACAAAGTACCGAGTTTATACTCCTGGAGGTACTTGATAACATTAGTAAATAAAATTCATTTCTCTGCTGGTAGGATTTTACAGGTGACTTTAATTTTATTTATGTATATTTTTCTAAATCTCCTATCACGCCCATTTGGAATAAAAAGGAAAGTCTTCAATATTTGGTAAGTAACTGGGAGAAATCCCTTGAACTCCCTGATCCGCAATTCTGAAACCCAAAAATCTCTGAATATTGAAGGTTTTTTATTTATTTGGTTTTTTTTTTACTTCATTTGGCAGAATTACCTGACCTGAAATGACATGAGGCTATTTATAGTCTTTAATATCTCAGTTGAATACTTACATGTTTCCAGCAGAAATATTAATGTACTTGATTATGCGCTTTTGTCTACTGGGAATATTATGCTGTGTATGTACTGTGTATACTGTATTGTACTGTGTATGTAGTATAAAATCTGGAAAATTCTGATGTCTAAGATTCACCAGTCCCCAAGAGTTTCTTTGAAGTCTGTGTGTGCAGACACATGCATAGTATGTAGGTAGAAATTTGTGGAATGATACATTAAAAGCTTCGGACCGGTGGTTCCCTCGAAGAGCAGGGACTGGATGGGAAGACAGTGAGGGCATCAATTTATGCTTCCTGTTCTCCAGCGTTTCTAATAATTTTTATAATAAAACAGTTGCCTTTTTCAATGAAAAAGAAAGAAAGTAGCATTGGCTGGAGGTTTTATTCACTTGGGAAAACAGTGGTAATTTTAAAAGATCGTTTGCCAAGCAGGCTGTGCCTCTACGAGTTAGTTGAACGTTACCGGCTGCTGGGAAGGACCCCCAGAAAATCGGGGCCACACCAGACAGCCGCCTGCCTTTTGGACGTCGAGCGCATGCTCTAGTTGCAGGAAATTTGCCTCAGCAAAAAAAACGCTAATTTTGCTCAGAAAAAGAAAATCAAGGCACTCAAAAATGTGATGAGTAAATGAAACTACTGTTATTAGTGATGGGTTTGGCATGTTTCACGAAGTCCGAACGATTACTCATCCACTGTACGTTTGCAGAAGTTCTTTAACGAAAGCCAGATGCATACGTAGTAGCAGGGGTTAGTAGGTGGGTGAGAGGATTAAACGCAGCGAGTTTTTGGAGCCTTGGTGTGTAGCTGTTTTTGGCTTGTCAACAGGCTGCTTTTCTGAGTCAGCCTATAGGATGGCTTCCCAGGGTAAGTCTGATTTTGCTTTTCTGGGTTTAAACTATAAGCGGCGAAGGAGGTCCGACCGGTTGCCTTTTTTTTTTTTTTTTTTTGCACTGGATTCCATAAATTAACAGTGCCCGCATTTCTTCCGTGAGAAAGACATTTATCTTATTCCAGCATTTTCCAGTGTTCCTGCTGCTGATTTTTTATAGCTTTGCCTCACCTCCCCCTAAGTTTGAAAGTGGAATGAATGCCCAAGTGCTGAAAGAATTTGCAAGGGGAATTGCAGAGGTCATGTGTAAGCTCTGCGGCTGGCGGGAGGAGAGCAGTGGGATCGAGCCGGAGCCCTCGGTGACCCTTTCTTTTAAAGAGGACGTTTCCAATAAATTAGTGTAGCCTACTTTATGTGCTTGTTTATGACCTTAAAAATGGGTTAGCTATTGCTGAGTGGCCATTACTGATGCTTTATGACATGTTATAATGGTCGCAGCCGGCACACTTCTTTTTTTTAATTTGGATTGCAGCAATGTCATGGATCAGTCGACGTGAAGTTCATTTTTTTTTTCTCTCTCTCTCTTAAAGGGAGTCGGGAGAACAGTCACTATTAGAATAAGTTCCTGGATTCTAACCTGGGAGAATGTTGGTTCTCGAGGTCAGAATCAGGGCGGATTCGCCAGGCTCTTACAAGTGAGCTTTGTAGTAATTGCTGGTGAAATTTTAAAGCCCCCCTGCTTTTTCCCACTGGATGTGAAATGCCCCTTTCATTAGCTATAGTATGGGGAGCAAAAGCATGTGATTTTTTAAAAAATGTTTAACCAGAGCTAAAAAAGGCAGTTTTCATTTTGCGGCTACTTTTTTCCTTCCGGTATCTAGCACAGTCGAGGACTTTATCTTCTTGTATCTTTTTAGGACACTCTGATGAATAATGGGGTCCGACTTGCTCTCTGTGCGGAGGAGCCTGGGAGGGTGTGGAAGGGCCCAGTGGCATCCTCCTCCAGCCCTTCCCCCCTTCCCCCCTTCCCCCCTTTCCCCCTTCCTCTCCAGCTCTCAGGCTGACGGAGGTCCCTGTGATGCGAGGGCGGCTGATAGCTTCTCTGAATGGCACTGATATCTCTGTGGGCACAGAGGGACCTCGCCTCGAGATTTCTGTTCATTACTGTTGAGTACTCCAGAAAGAGAACATTGATCTTGCTCTAAATGGAGTCCGACCTCAGGAAAGACTGGGTAAGGGACGATCCGTTGGTTTTTTTTTTTAAAAGTGAGAACATTCACATTAGGAGACTATAAAATAGGCTTTCATAACGAAAGCACCCATGTCCTTGCTGCTGTGTGTGTCACCTAGAAACATCTGTAGCCCACACAGTCTGAAGCCCTCTGCCCAGGGCTCCCTGAAGCTCGAGGCAGTTAACAGGGGGCCCCCTCTTTCTAGAGCATCGGTAGTTCTGGAGTATTTGGAGAAGAGGAGCAAACGTCCCTGTCATCCAGCTGGTTAGTTATTTAGGAACTTTTTTTCTGCTGATAAAAGCGAGAGTCTGTCATGAAGCAGAAGGGAGATAAAATCTGAGGCTGCAAAGAGATGTCTCCTTCACCGGCGGCGGATTCAGCCCCTGCTCCCAGGCCTCGCTTGCCGCCCTCCCCTCCGGGTACGGATGTGAGCGTCCAGGGCCGCGAGATGCGTGCCGGCCGAAACGTTAGGGGGTTCGCTTTCACCCCTTCCCACAGCCAGCCTTCCCAGGAGTAGGTCACACGAGGCGAACTCTTGTCAGGTTTGAGGAAGGTGAGAGCCCAGGGTGAGCTGGGACACTTGGTCCATCACGTCGCACACCCAGGGAGGAATCTGCACTGAAGGCTTGACTGCCGCTCCCCCCCCACCCCTGGGAAGTTGTTATAATAATGAGACAATTGTCTTTTTCAATGAGTGAGAAAGAAGAGTCAGCTGTGTGGAGATCGGTACCTGAAGATACCTTGTGACCTTTTGTGGTGTTTTTTTCCTCCCTTGGTTTGGAACTTGCACAATGACTAAGCCAAGCTCGCTCTTTCTTTCCTTCTTTCTTTCCTTTTTTCTTTCCTTCTTTCTTTCTTTCTTTCTTTCTTTCTTTCTTTCTTTCTTTCTTTCTTTCTTTCTTTCTTCCTTCCTTCCTTCCTTCCTTCCTTCCTTCCTTCCTTCCTTCCTTCCTTTCTTTCTTTCTTTCTTTCTTTTCTCTCCCTCTCTCTCTCTCCCTTCCTTCCTTCCTTCCTTCCTTCCTCCCTCTCTCTCTCTCTCTTTCTTTCTTTCCTGTAAAGGGAAGAGTAAAATCAGTTATCAATGATTTCCACAAAGATCGTTGTGTGTATTCTGGATTAGCAAGCCTCTTTTCATTTTGTTGTGTTGCCCTCACTTCTTGGTTTTTCTCAGCATCTCATCAAATGGCAAGAGTGGATGAAATACCAAATAGCTCTTCATTCCTAGTTGCTTGTTGCTAGTTAGGGAATTCAGCTTAAACAGATAGAATGGCAAACATATTGCACATTTAGTAGGAAGAAAAATTTAAGAATATATATATTTGAGGGGCACCTGGGTGGCTCAGTTGGTTGCGCATCTGACTTTGGCTCAGGTCACGATCCCACCTTTCGTGGTTTCGAGCCCCTCATTAGGCTCTGTGCTGACAGCTCAGAGCCTGGAGCCTGCTTCAGATTCTGTGTGTGTGTCTCTCTCTGCCCCTGCCCCACTCACCCTCTGTCTCTGTCTCTCTCTGCCTCAAAAATAAAATAAACATTAAAAAATGAAAAAAAGAATATATTTGAGTGCAATTTTTGATTGATACATACATAAACATATGTGTGCATTTATCTATATGTGACTGTATCTTGTACTTAACATATATGTCTGTATCTTCCATGTAATACATACATATACTTATATCTATCTATATCTTCTATGTAATATATACACATATATTTAACCTCACACAGATATCCATGTATGTATCTTTATCTATATTTTACATGTAATTTACTAAAATCCTAAATCTGTAGTCACAAAAAAAATTCAAATCTTAAAATAACTCTACTGCAGAAAATAAAGAGGGAAAATTAGTAGGCAGTCTTCATGAGACTTTAATGTGTGTGTTTACGACTTAGAAATATTCAAATGCCGCTTTGTTTCCTATGGGTAATCTTGGCGGTACGGTATTTGAAAAGGTGACAGACAAAGGGCAGATGCAGTCCCGGAAGCTGTAATTTGCCGGAGACTAATAGCACGAGTCCATTTTTCTTTCCAAATGTGCTATTTATATAATTTATACATTTAACCAATCTCAGAACTAGAGTGAAAACAGTGGTTAATCTTAAGGGCAAGAAATGTTGTCCCTATGCCAAATTTGGAAAGTTAAAGGAATTTCTTTGGTGGTTAAGCACAGTCTATTGAGTATCCTGATTGGTACGTCCCAGAGCACAGTGCTAAGCAGGTAGTGTGTGCTCGTTAGTGTTCAGTGATCGAGTCAGTTTGGCCGCGCTCTCCTCCTGCCCCCGGAAAATAAGCATATCTGAGTTAGAAATGGAAGGTCAATTTTTCAGCCAAGTTAGAATAAATAGGTCAGATGAAGTAGCATGCACAGCAGGGATGGTACCATTACATATGCAAAGAATAAAGACTGAGAACAAAAACATGAAAATGTTGATTTTTATTTCAAGGCGTTTTTTGGCTTTCTTTTCATTTTCTACCCTGAGCAAGTACATTCTTTGGAACTTAGTACTGCCATGAAACATTAGGCTTCACCTAATGATTCGTTAAATGGCGTGTTAATTAATGATAATATAAAGGGTACACACACATCGCATATGATGTGAATGGTGTCCCCTGGAGTACAGAGCATGGTAGCTCTGAGTAGAACGTACACTGTAGGCAAATTCATTTTTTCAAATATTTTATGAAAAGATAAGAACCTAGTAAAAAGAGTAGGCAGTGTTACACTTGTTAAATGGATAAGCAATATATAAACACAGCAGTAAACCGTGTAGTTTGCCTTGAAAAGACCTGGTGTGTGCTTGTGGAAGTGGGTGTTAGAAGGACTGCACCCACAGTGCAGTTA
The DNA here is from genome assembly GCA_030068075.1 of Paguma larvata. NCBI lineage: Eukaryota > Metazoa > Chordata > Mammalia > Carnivora > Viverridae > Paguma > Paguma larvata. The sequence goes on from CM057842.1 coordinate 35,456,456, forward strand.
CAGTGAGGGGGTGGAAGGAAGCTTACCTGAAATGGATGGAAGGGCGTAGCCCCGGAAGTGGATCCCTGTGGTGCAGAGTGTGCATGGTGTGCACAGTGAAGTGTGATAGCTCGTAGATGTTCGAGGTGTGGGCATTTTGTGTATTCCTGTGGCTTGATTCAGCTGGGTGCGTTTTCTGTGCTCACCCACTGGCCTTAATGCAGAGCGAACCAAAATTCATTCGAGTTATGTGCAAATTGGTCTCTCCACGACAATCCGTGTATCAGTCGTGAACAGACTTGCGTTTTAGAAACAATAGTGCTAGCAGGACGGAATGTACGTGAGATAGGTGACCTAAAACTGCCCTAGGTCTACGTATGTCAAGAGCCCAGGTTGGAATCCAACCTCACTGTCACCACCACCCCAGGGATTCCATGAAGCATCGCTCTCCGGTGTAGAACTTGATTGTCCTTTTGTTCGTGACCTGCAACAGATACAGAACAATGCTCTTTTGAGACCTGGTCCTGTGTGTGTGTCCTTCCTTGGCCAGGACTGGAGGTGTGCCAGATTCCTCAGCATTCACAAAGTTCAGTCCCACTGCAGATGGACTGTCTGTTAAAGTGAATGGCCTTGAACTTACTGGCCCCATAGAATATCTCCGTCTGGGACCTAGTGATGGAATCTAATCTTGAACATGGTGCATCTGAGTATTGAATCAAATGCTGCTGTGAGGGGCGCCTGGGTGGCTCAGTCGGGTAAGCGTCCGACTTCAGGTCAGGTCATGATCTCGTGGTCCATGAGTTCCAGCCGCACATCGGGGTCTGTGCTAAAAGCTCAGAACCTAGAGCCTGCTTCGGATTCTGTGTCTCCCTCTGTCTCTTGTCTCCCCCTACCCCCAACCCCACTCACAGTCTGTCTCTCTCTGTCTCTCAAAAATGAATAAACATCAAATTTTTTTAAATGCTGCTGTGAAAAACCAAGGTTTATGGATTACAGTTTGAAGGATAGAGGTCCATCCGTTCCTTTGCATACTCTAAAACACCGGGAGAGGAGAATGTTGTTTGAAGAATTATTTTCCAAGGTGGCTTTTGCTTTGATTTGTGAAATCACATTAAAGAAAAGCATGAGAATTTTACATGTATCAAAAAGGGTAATTTTCTAAAATTAGTTAAAGGAAATCTGTAAAATCAATACTTGAAATAAACCAGAACATAGGAAACCTCTGTATCTGAGACTTTGCCACCTGTCTACCCTGGCAGTTAGTTCTATTAAATTATACTTAGTATTATGCCCTTAGTCTCTGTTGAAGGTCATTATGAGATAGAGCCCTATAAATCTCGAATGTATGGGGTATTTATCTTGTGGATGTTATAGTGTCCTCCGGACTCTCAGGAGACGTGTCTCTCTGGTTTCGATACCACAGATGACTGTACGGCTTTGCAGCTTTGGGTTAGTTTATGGATATAGTTAGTCATGTAACTGACCGTGTCTTCTTCCTCTTTATGGTCACACGCATGTTTTCTTTAACTCACACATATTTTTTTTTTTTTTTTTGCCAAAAGGAAAACTAGTTTGCCAACACTGGAAAATGGGAAGATTTCACACAAGTGTGTTTGAATTTCCAGCATCTATTGAAAAATCAGATCCGGTAACATTGGGCTTACATGTCTCCATGGCAACGCTGGGAGCCAATAATATTATGGCATTTTCCTTAAAATAAAACAGGCACTCTTCGGTTACTTTGATTCCTTAACTCTAACTGCTTGGCCCCCATAGACATTGGGGTCTCTGTCCCCAGCTTCGGAAGTGATTTGTGACCCACCTCTAAAAAACGTGCAGACTCGATTTGCATTTTATATACTAGTTTTATTAAGTTCATTTTATTTTTTCTTGAGTTCTCTTCCCTTAATCCTCCTTCCTTCATCCACACGCATTAGTTTTCTGTTGTTTCATCTTCATGCTGTGTGCTTTTACGTAAGCTGCTTTAAATCCTTTTGGGAAGAAACAAATGAAAAACGAAATAATCGGAGGAGAAAGAAGTTATTCTCTTGTTTTTAACTTTTTGTCTGAAAGGAGTTTAAAATGATTTCAGTTCTGGGACGCCTGGGTGGCTCAGTCACTTAAGCGTTCAACTTCGGCTCAGGTCATGATCTTGCGGTTCATGAATTCGAGCCCCGTGTTGGACTCTGTGCTAACAGCTCAGAGCCTGGAGCCCGCTTCAGATTCTGTGTGTCCCTCTCTCTTTGCCCCTCCCCTGCTCACTCTCTGTCTGTCTCTCTCAAAAACAAATAAACACTTTATAAACTTTAAAATTATTTCAGTTCTTTTTCTGACTTATTTTAGTATCTACCCAATTCTACCCTTTGGATCTCTGTAAGTATTTGGCGTGTGTTTGTAATATTTCCCAGAGACTCCGAGAAACATTGTTTTGTAGCGAAGACTAGTTGACTTCCCATGATCTGGCATTAAGAACTGAAAAGCCAAGTATGTTAGAAGAGTTGTTCATTCAGTTCTAAGAGGGAGGATCAGGACACCATGACCTCCTTGGAGGATACGTGCCAACTGCAGAGACCATGAGAAGTCATCAGTCACTGCATTTGGCCCGGGGAGGTGGCCAGAGAGGACCATAGGTGCTGCCGGTTGGAACCTTGCTGTTAGTTGTGAGGGTAGCCCAAGTAGTGTTGAAAACAGCTCTGAGTTAATGTAGAAACATTATTTTTCATACCATTCAGGTGTCCCTTTCCCTTCCAGAAATCTGAGGACCCATTAAGAGCGAGCCAGCAGTTGCCCGGGGACGGGTTTGTGTCTCGTTCACCACATCCTCCCCTCTCTGATCTCTCCACGACGCTGATGCTGAACGCCTTCGCTCTGATCTCTCCATTCCCCTGTGTGTAACCCACTGTCATTGTGAATGCCCTGTTGGTGCCGCACCCCAGTTCATTTTGCTGGTTAAGTATTTCCCATCTTCAGCATGGTTTCTACCTGCCATAGTTGCATTCCCCGTGCATCACCGCCTGTCAGCTCTTTTCATAACACTCACGTGTAATGAGATGGAGTCTTACTGTCCCTCTTCTCCCCAGTCTCGGGGTTGTAAGCTTCCTCAGCAGGAGTATCATAAAGATAAGATGTAGACCAAAACATTGGGCTCATTCATGCAACAGTATTTATGTAGCACCGACTCTGTGCCCAGCACTGTTCCTGTGCTAGGGACAGAGCAGTGAAGAAAACAGGCCGAAAAATATGGACCCTCCTGGAGTTTACTTTCTGGTCAGGAGAGGTAAGTGCTAAGAAGAAGAATAAAGCTGGGAAGGGGTCCTATTTCACTTGAGGCTGATAGGTTGGACCTTGCCTCCGGGGTTCCTTTTGAACAGAGATGTGAATTAACTAAGTGACGAGCGAGCCATGCAGCTGTGTGGGGAAGAACACCGTAGGCCGAGCAGGTAGTAGTAGCAAGTGCAGAATTCTTGAGAAGGGAACACGCTTGGACTTGACATTGGACACGGCCTTTATTTTACTGCTGCCTCTCCTAATGGCGTGAACTAGGGTCAGTTGCTCTTGCTGTCTGGACCACGTTGATGTCTGGACCGTGTCTGTGAACTCACCTCTAAAATGCCAAGATTCTATGCTAGAGAAAGACCATGCCTCTCTCTCCAGTTACTACCCAAGGTCGCGTCTGGTCTTCAGCTCTTGACTAGTGTTCAGTAAATATATGTTCAGTTAACAGATGGATACATAAGTGGTTTAAAAAGCATATAAAGCATCTCAAAAGCAGGGTCTTAGCTAAGTATACATCGGAGTCCCATAGATTAATGTCAGGACCAGCTGGGAGGCATGTGTACAAGGAGCTTTTCTTTAATGGTGAATCTGTATTCTCTATGCTTAGCAAGATACATCTACAAAGTTCAAGTGGAAACTCTTAGGACCCAGGAATGGAACCTGGGATTCCTCGAAGGTTTCCTTTTGAAGGCATAAACCTACTCAGTAGGGGGCCAGTTCCCCAAATTCAACTTGACATTGGTTCCCCTACACTGGGAGGGAGCCTGAGGGCAGGGACTGTGTCTTTGTTGTTGTATCTGTTGCTCATTGGTATCTTCCAACTTACAGCATAGTACCTGTGGGCTCGTAGTAGAAGCTCAATATAAATATCTGTTACTACCTGTTGAAGAGTGAATAAATCAAAGCCAGCCTACATTTTCAACTCTTTCATAAGCAGTGTGGGAGTCACACTGGAAAGGTACTGTGCATTCTGCCTACTTCCTTCCCAAGAAAGGTACACGGGAACTAGAGAAGATCAAAAAGACTACAAGGGAGTCAGGTGTTAATGTCCTGTTTCACTCATTTAGTTGCTAAGCCCATTTGCAGATGGGAAAATGAAGGCTTAGAGGCTGTAAATGGCAAAACCGGGTAGTTTGAGTCTACGGGTTGTGTTCCTAACCCCCAGAGTGTGTTGCTTACAGGAGAGTATAAGTAACAACCATAGAGATACAAATATGGAGGGGCGCCGGAGGGATTCAGTCGGTTAAACATCCGACTTTGGCTCAGGTCATGATCTCACGGTTTTCAAGTTTGAGCCGCACAGTGGGCTCTATGCTGACAGCTTGGGGTCTGGAGCCTGCTTCAGATTCTGTGTCTCCCTCTCTCTCTCCGCGCACACACGCTCTCTCTCTCTCTCTCTCTCAAAAATAAAATAAACATTAAAAATAAAAAAAAAAGAAAAGTATGGAAAGAATGCACTCCGGGTAGATGGACTTGTGGTTCTGGCGTTAGTAACTAATGATGCTTTCTGTGATGTAATTTTCTTTCACATACGATAGGTTTTAGATGGAGAGAAAAGTCTACTTTGTCAATCACGCTTCTCCTGTTCTCTTGTCTATTCTCCAAATTCTCAGTTTCCTGAGAATTTAGCAGATTTCCTGAAAGGCCTTTGGGAGCCCCTTCTTAACCTGAATCTTCTTTTGATTCTGGTAAGACCTGGGTATTTTCTAACTGTCATAATCACATTCCACAAGCTTCACGGCCTATCAGCTCTTTCCATCACGTCTGCGTTTAACGATGTGCTAGAAATACTATCTTCTTGTCGGCCTCGATTCTTCCCTTCTGTCCCCAACTCGTGAACATGACATTCTTCTGCTGGCTGTAGGGTGGTTGGGTTTTCTACAGCATACTGCTGTTTTTGATAGTGCGAGAACTCATTTAGTACGTGATTTTGCAGGAGAACAAATTTCGAGCAGAAGGGCAGCTCGGCCCATTTGTAAGAGTCCGTTGGGTTCAGGGAAGATCTTCGGAATCCCTACATTTTTCTTTCATTCGTGTGCTGTAAAGTGAGGGGGGACATTCTGCTTTTTGTGGGTGGCGTCAGCCTAGACAGCCGAGGGAAGCAGATATCCTGGCCAGCGTTTTGGGGAAGATGAGAATGGTCGTGTTTCTCATGACTGTGTTTTTCCAGTGCTGACTGTATGGCAAGATCACTCTGGCAAATACTGGCTGGCCATGGAACATTTTTAAGAGCAAGGGTTTCATGAATGTTCTGTCTATTACCATGGCTGAGGAATCACAACAAAATATCCTCTCCATTTCCTCGAGCGTTCGTGGATGGCTTCCAGTGTATTACTTTTATGTTAGCTCCTAGACCACATGAAGAATTTAAAATAAAGTATTGCCAGACACAAACTGACTTTGAAGAACTGCGTAGAATATTTGTACCCTTTTATTATTATTATTTTTGCATAGTAATGCCATTCCAGGAATAGTGACACCGATGAATTGGGTACAGAAAGGTTTTGCAAGTATGTATGTTCTCTGACTCTTGTTATGGACGTGATAGTAATGACAACAGCATGTAACATCTCTTCAGCTCTTGGTAATGACCTCTCTTCTCACTTAAGAAAAGAGCAGACACTGGTGATATTAAAAATATAAAACAAGCCCACCACAGATATTCATAATATCTGGTTTTTAACTCCCTTTTCTAGAATATACCTCTCATGTCTTTATGTGATTAATAAGGATAATAAGGTGTAAACTTACCAGGAGAGTATTTTGAGAGCTGGCTTTTGGCCCTGATTTTATCGGGGCAAAGATCCTTCTGTAGCTCCTCATGCATCTAAGAGTGTAGCAGGTTGACCCAAACACATATCAGGGAGTTCAGTTCCGTCGCCCTTATGGGGGAGTTCCGTCTGTGGGGCCGTGTTCGCATCAGGCCGTGATGCCGATGGTGGCGGTGGTGGTGGTGAGGTTGTTAACAACAGCAGCCGCACTGTACCGAGTGCCCTACCCACCTACCCAGGTGTGGTGCCACGGGCCTGTCGTGCTTTATTCCAGGGGTTATCTCCCGCCAGCCTGTGATGGTGGGACTCTTCTTCTCCCCACTTTACAGAAAAGGAATCTAAAGCTTGGAGGAGTCGTAGTCATTTTGCCCTGGGGGCACAGCTGCTGAGACAGGAACGACCTTGAATTTGAACCTGGTTTCTTCTGACCTCAGTTCTTTTCCTGACCTCAGAGCCCAGGCTCATAGCTTATTCTCACCACATTCTTTCTAGAAAGAGGAAACTTGCCTGGATTGCTTCTGCATCCTGCTCATTACTTCCCTGGTTCTCTCCTCACTCGTCTTTAGATCTTTTTCCTGGTGCCAGCTTTCTGAAGCACCTACGTCTCCATACAAGTCCCCCTTCCTTCCTTCTTCGTCTGGTAGATTCCTTCCAGTCTTCAGGACACAGGGCCTTGGCTCTGTCCTTCGACAGAGGACACTGTTGGACACACAGAGGACACCACCCAACACTTTGCTTCTATCTTAACCAAAACATCTTGCAGCTAATAGTGAGCTCATTTAAGTGTTCTGGGGATTCCGAGGGTATGGCCCAAGCATTTAGTGAATTTCGTGCATCTGCCCGTGTAGACTTTTTCTAGGGAGCCTGCAGTTACCATATGAGTCTCAGAAAAGGACTTGACCAAAAAGATTAAGATATTATTGTTTATAGGATTCTCCACCCTCTCCCCAAGTAATGAACACCTAGAGGGGAGGAGCATATTTTATTCGTATTTATTTCCTTGGAGGGATGTAACTATATATGTTTCGAGTATCTGGATAAATGAATGTATTTTCTGGTCAGGTTATGGGGTGTTGTAGCTGCTGGGTTCAGAACATGTGATCAGATTCAGACTATGTTGAACGAAATTCCTTCTCTGCAAACCCTTCAGCAAGTCGTAACGTCTCTCAGAGCCTCCTTCTCCTGGTTGGTAAAAGGGCCATCAAAGTAGAATTTAAGTTAGAGGGGTTTTATTGACGACTAAAATAAGGTACTGGCTGGAAATGTACAAGTACCAGTGTACTTAGTACAAGAATACATAGCCTACTTTCCATAATCAGCTGCTATTATTATTGTTACTTAAGAGCTCCCGCAAAGGGCTAAAGGATGAGGCGCTCATGATTCTTCTAGTGCCTGTCATGGAGATACCACAAAAACAGTTAATCATGTCACTCGAGTTTTAAAGGTTTAGAGCTGACGTGCTTTCTAGGGCTACAGTGGCAGGTGCGATTCAGAAACCAACCAGAAATGTCATTCCTGGACATCTCTCCCTGTGGCCTCAACCTTGGTCGTGCAGTGGCTCGGGCTCCACAGACGGACACCTCGAAATGCCAGCTAATGGAAATTTTGTGATGCGGACACTCTGCCCCGGAGGGATTGGACATATGCTTTTTGTGTTTAAATCAACAGAAAAAAGTGCAACTGTAGCCACCCGTGTGCATCATCGTTGAAGCGGCCCATTTGCTCGCGTGTTCCTGGAGCCCTTGAGTGCCAGGCCTGTCACTAGCATCCCCCCTGTGCATCGCAAGTGAGTCCAGGAGGTCAGATGAAAGACAGAGGCCGACAGGGCTCCGTCACTTACTTACATAGCACTGATGAATAGCCGTACATAGATCAAGACATACACATTTATTTCTGATAGCACGGCCATAGGGTCACATTGGCAAGAAGCGGCCTTTAGAAAAGTGCTTTAGTTGGATACTTACAAACTCTGGCCCGTTAGCGCGCGCTAAATATAGAAAAGGGAGCTCAACAATCTCCTCACAGAAAATATATTATGAGCTGGATTCATTGACATAAGGGGAAAATATTGTCGACTCCTACTTTTCCCAGCTTTAAAAAAAAAAAAAAAGCATATAGTGTTTCTTTTTGTCACTGGTAGCTGGATGACCTTGAGTGACTTACTTCTAAGTATCCATTAAAAAAAAAATCTTTAAAGTGGATCCCAGCTTTCTTCATGGTCACCACAAACTGGACCCAGCCCGAATGTCGTTTCCCTGGAGGGAGAATAAACTAGCCACGGCTCCGCCATAGGATGGAGTGCGAAGTAGCAGTGAACAGGCGGGGGCTGCTGAGGCCTCCGATGGCACCAGCAATCGCAAGCGTTCTTGCCGAGGGGCAGGAACTAGACTCAAAAGCCGGGTATTTGATTCTAGTTATATGACATTCTGGATAGGACAAAACCTTAGGAACAGAAATAGGTGGTTTCTAGGAGGTGGGGGTGGGCGATGTTTTGACTCCAGAGGGACAGCCCAAGGCTGTGTTGTGAGGTGATACACCTGCTCTGTATCTCGGTCGTGGTGGTGGTTACAGCAGTCTGTGCATTTCAAAACTTGCCGAACTGTACACCCAAGCAGTGCGTGTTAATATATAAAAATAAAATAATTTCCAAAAGGGAACGCCAGCATTTACCCCACGCTCAGCAATGCAGACTTGCTTTGAAAGGGATAATGTGTGTCATTTAAATCCCATCAATATTTCTTGATGAGCTACTACGGCGCAGTACTTTATGGGAAATGATAAAAGGAATACTTGCCCAGGTGCTCAGTGGTGTAACAATTGGACCTCGATAGATACGCACAAAAAACCATCAGGTAATTTTAGGGTTGTAATTATCTTATGGGAATTTAGATAGAGGAGGAAGATACATCTAGCTGGGATCATGGATGATTATTTTTAAGAAAGCGAAGAAGTCTCATGAAGGAGTAATATTGAAGAATGGGCAGCTTCCAAAGATATTTCTTATTAAACTTTAGTTGAAGTATAACATTTGTACAGAAAAGTATACACATCTTATGTGTACACCGAGTGCGTGAGACCATTAGAGCACTCTTGTGCCTTCTGGTAGGCAAACTTGGAACGTAATCACTATCCTGACACCACTGATTAATAACGTCTATGTGTTATTTAACTTTATACAAATGGACTCATACAGCGTGTACTCTCGTGTCTGTATTCTTTTGCTCAACATTATGTATGTGAGATTCATCCCGCTTGTATTTGGCACTCGTTCATTCCCATGGAACATGCCCTATATAATCACATCACTATTTGTCTCGTCTGTTGGTGAGCATTTGGGTTGCCTACAGTTTTGCATTCTTAGGAGCAGTGGTGCCATGCACATTATTGCTATCTGGTTTTGGCGAACACACGCATGCATTTCTGTTTGGTACGTACCAAGAGGTGGAATTATTAGGTTATAAGGGATGCATATGGTCAGTCGTTGTTTTAAAATTTTTTGAGTGTTTTTGACACACAATGTGTCAGTTTCAGCTGTGTGACATAGCGACTCAGCTTCTCTGAGTTATGCTGTGCTTACTACAAGCGTAGCTACCATCTGTCACCATACAGCACAGTTTCAGTGACTATATTCCCTGTGCTGTGCCTTTTATTCCCGTGACTTACCCATTCCGTAACTGAAATCCTGTGTCTCTTATTCCTCCTCACTCATATGCATACTCTCCCCAGCCCCGCTGGAGACCATCAGTTTGCTATATTTATAGTTTTGGTTCTGCTTTTTGTTTATTCATTTGTATTTTTAGATTCCACCTATGAGTGAAATATGTAATTTTTTTTCTCAGTTGACTTACTTCACTTAGCCCAGTACCCTCTAGGTCCATCCATGTTGTTGCAGTTGGTACGATCTCATCCTTTTTTATGGTCGTGTAAAATATTCTAGTGTGTGTGTGTGTGTGTGTGTGTGTGTGTGTGTGTGTGTGTAGACCACTTCTGAATGTTCCACTTGCTTCCTTCCTGGCTGACATTTGGTAATGCATCTCTGTTTCATTTTATTGAGGAATATATATGATTTTTCATAGAACGGGATGATGGGTGCATGAAGAATACTCTAGGCAAGAGGAACAACCCAAGCAAGAGTATGTAGCTAGGGTTAGAGAACGAGTATGTTTTATTTGCTTGGAAAGTTTATATTGCTTGGTATACCTAACAGTAGTTAAGACTAGAAAGGTAAGTTGGCCTTGATTGCCAGTCTCAATTAGAAAGTTGAACTTCATTTATTCTGTGTTGATGAGAGTTTAATTTTATAAAATAGTTGCATACAAACTGCAAGCTATGCTTTAGGAAGCATTATCTAGTAGGCTGGTATAGGATCGTGGAGGGAGTGGAGAGGATAACTTAGTGGTCCAGGCCAGAACTGAATCAGGGCAGAAGTACCATGAGGGCAGAAGAGATGCAGTTTGGTGGCTGAAGTGGCAAGTGGACAGTGGAGGTTAAGGGGGTACACACTAAAAGATACCTCTGACCTGGTGGTATGTTAGCCAATTATGACAAAATTCACTACTAGCCTTCTTAATGAGTAACATATATTTGCGGTCTCTATTTCTTTACTTCCCTTATACTTCATACTTCTTAATGTTTTTTTTTAAATCATTAACTTTATCTAATTGTTAAATATGTCTAAAACCTATTAGTTTGGTAAAAACCAATAAAATAGTTAAATAGGTACCCATTATATCTAAAGGCATAGAACGTTCTAGAAGTCTCATCTTTGATTACATCCTTCTCTTTGCCCCCCACCAAGCTAACTTGCACCTAGAATTTTAGGCTAATCACTCTCTTGATTTTCTTCCTCTCTCTATTTTTTTTATGTTTGTTTATTTTTGAGAGAGAGAGAGAGCGAGCGAGCTTAAGTCCAGGGCAGGGGTAGGAGGGCAGGTGGGGGGAGGGGAGGATCCGAAGTGGCCTCTTTGCTGACAGCAGAGAGCCCGATGCAGGGCTAGGACTTGTGAACTGCAAGATCATGACTTGAGCCGAAGTTGGACACTTAACCAACAGAGCCACCCAGGCATCTATCTCTTGATTTTCATTATAGTTTTATTGTCTGTGATCTCATGTTTAGCAGCATACCTGTCCTCTGCTCACCCAATGCCAGTAGTGCCCACTTCCCCATCTGTAACAGCTAAAGTGTCTCCAGACCTTGTCAAGTGCCCCCTGGGGACCAAGGCATCCCCAATGGAGAACCACCGCTCTATAGTGTTGGGAGTCAGTGCAATGGCACTGAGTTCCCATGCCTGGCAGGAGACAGCCGTCAGGTACGTCCCTTACTTCCATCCTGCCCCCTCCCAGCCCCAGACTGGTGACTCTGGACAGTGGTACATTCTTGTGTTTTGGTGCTGGACCTTGCCTGGTCCTGGAGGTCAGCCATTTCCTCTGGCAAGTGCTGGTGACTATATTCCATATTCCCATGAGCCGTGAAACTACTTTCTATCTATGTGCATCTCTCTTTGCCTCAATCCCTCTGACCCTTGAAGGGGTCTGTATGGGCCTGATGAGAGAATCCTGCTTACTGCATTTAGGGATTGCTTCCATTTCTCCCCAAGCAAACAAAAAAGCATGTAATTTGATTGTCATTTAAAAAAAACATAATAAATACATGTTAATAAATGAGAGTTGCAAGTGCCAATAAACTGTAAGATGCCCATATTTTAAACACACATTTTTATAGCATTATTGATAGTTTGATACTGATTTGGGCTTAGGCATTATGGATGATATGCAGATTGGTAAAAGGATCGGACCGTTGATCTTTAATGTTAAAATCTGAGCAATTTAAATGAAAATATATTTTGTTGATACACAGCATTCCCATACATTTGTACATGGACTTTTTTTTTTTTTTTTAAAGTGCAGCACAAACCTGTCCATGAATCCCAAAGCATTATAAAGTTGGCTCCATCTAGTGTGTGAAAGTATTATACAGCTAGGGGGGAAAATCTATACCGGAAATCTTTTGGCACCTCTTTATGAAATTAGAAAAAAACCAAACTAAAACAAAAGGGGACCATAAGCTATATTTATGCCGTAGGAGGGAACACAGGCAGAAGTGACCTTCACAGAGAGAAGTCATTACGTATTGAAGCGTCACCGTCAAGCCTGCCTGATGGTGTGTTCCAGCCCAGCCTCGCCCTGCCCAGTATCCCCTCCCCCCACGCCCTTATCTTTTTCTAGATGGAGGTCTTGTTTACAGGCACCATCAACAAACGCGGTGTGTCACTTCCATTGTGGTATCCTCAGTCCTGCTTGGCCAGGTCCCCTCTCTTCCTGTGTCCAATCACACCTGAGAGTCATGCTCGTTGTCCGCTGTTAGGGGAGCGGCTGGGGCTAAGCCCACTTCCCGTGCTTTCAGAACCCTACGTGATCTTTATCACACGGAAAATCCTCGGAGCTGTCTGTGAGCTTCTCGCTGCAAGAGAGTAGGTCCCTATTTCCAGGTTGTGTTCGATCTTGTCATCTCTGAAAGATTCTGGCACATTCCTCATCTCTTTCAACCAGCGTTTCCCAAATTTTACCTCTTCTCCTGCTCACTTCATGACTTTTGCCCCCATTTACTAGGTGGGGCTTACAAAAGTTAAAAATGTATTTTAAAGGAAATGATATAAGGGAAACTAGAAGCGGAAGTACGTATAAAATAAAAGCAGTAACACTGGAAGAGAACAGTGTTGGATTCTTACAAGGTGTATTGTTTGCAAGTGCCGGAGCCTGAGGTCTGAGCATTTTGGGTTACCAAGGGCAAGTGTTTAGAGCTGGAAGACATATCTGCATCAAACAGAGACTTTTCCTGGGATGAAAGAGATCTTAAAGGGCTTTTCCCACTGTGTAATTCCATGGTTATTGATTGTGGAGTCTGCGAGTCTCCATTCGAGAGCATCTTATCTTGTGTCCCACACTTGGGCACACCGCTCAGGCGTTCCCGTCTTCGCCAAAGGAACTTCATCATTTTCCTCCTCCTTTCCCAAAGGCCTCGTTTCCCCTGCAAAGGGGAATAATTTTTTTTTTTTTGACTTATTCTTTTCTGAGGGTTTCCTTCCTTCTTCTTCCATTAACGAGTATAAATCATGCTGATATCTCACATTTTCTCACTCTCTTTTCCAACTAGATTAAGTTATTTGAGGACAAAAATTGTGCGTTCGTGCTTCCTTCTAGCAAATACCATTAATTGAATTCATGCGTGGCATAAATATGCAGGGAGGCAGCCTTCATTCCTTTTTTTTTTTTTTATTTTTTTGAAGGTAAATCATGATCAGAAGTGGTCCAAAAGAGAGCATGGTCAATTAATTAATCATTTAGCGCATTGACCACTCGTTTTGGGGCATGTTTTCTGGATTTGGAATGGGGCGTGGCTCAGGAATGGATGAGGAGGTGAACTAAAGAGACCTGCCGTATGCCTTCATGGAATTCCGAATCTGGCCTGGGGTGTGGGGCGGAGACAGCTCAAGAGGCCAGTGCAACGCAGGCTTCTAATTATAAAATTAGTCTGCTTTCCTGATTGTTGGGTAGGTCAGGTAAACTTGGAACAGAGATGTGTAAAGGAAGGCATGCGGGCCCTGAAGTTTCAAAGTCCAGATCTGTACCTCGTTAACCTCCTTACTCTGGGGCAAGCTACTCACCTCCCTCCCTGTCCCTTACTGTCTTTATTTGAATTAAAAGCGATGAAATAAACATAAGGTGCGCTATGCATATACAAGGTAGTTATCATGACAGCGTGAGGAATTCTATCCTCCCTCCTACCTGCCCTTTTTAAAAATGAGATAGAAACACCAAGTCATTTTCTCCAAATAATTCACATTTCCTGTCTGCCGCACCTGTAAACGAAAATACATTGGTCTTCGATCCAGTATTAGAAAGCAAGCATCCATGTTAAAGGGAATGTCATGGTGGGTAGTGCTTAAAGATCTCAAAGCCACACAGTTTTCAAATTGTCTGTTTAAGTTAGTAAGTGATTTGACCATTTGTAGGCACTCCAAAACCTTTTCGTCTTTAAGCTCTACGGTCCCGGAGATCAGTGATTTTTGTCAAGTATGCCCACCAATGCCTGGGACATAGTAGGTGCTCAAAAAGAATATTTGAATCAAGTTCCTGGGCCTCCCATCAATAGAAATGATAATAGATCCAAAAGTCAAGGCTTTACTGGGGCTACAGCTGGAACTGAAGGGAACAGCACCACCAGGAACGGTCAGGGTGGCCGCGGCCAACACAGAGGGGAGGCCGTTTTGTACAGAAAAGGCTTCTCTCAGGTTCCCACTCTGGTCCAATAGTTTGAGGAGGTAAAGGGAAAAAAGTAGAGCCCCCTCCTGATTGGTTGGAATGGTCTCGTCCTGATTGGTCCAGATCGGCAGGCAACTCAGGCAGCTCATAGGTGATTTTTGGAGCCTGGGTCCTCTGTCTTAAGTCTGGCTTGTCTGTGGGGACGCATCCTTGGCCACATCCTGGTTCTGCTCAGTGCCAGACATAGTTGAATAATAACAGCCCACGGAAACTGTCCCAGGTGCTTGTTTTTAACTTGGGGCTTGTTCCTAAGTGTGAGAAGGAGTGACTTTGAATGAGAATATTTTGATTTTCCTTATTTTTTTAATTCATGATTTAGTCTGCATCTCTTAAAAATGAAAAAAAAAATGTTATTTGCTATTAGAAGCCGGAGAAGCCTGAATAGGAATGGTTGTTTGTTACTGCATCTGCTTTGCCATTATGCCTGTATTACTGGCAGGTAATTAATGCTCACTAAATGTTAAAATTAGGTAGCTTTGTTGGCGCTGTTTATTTTTTAAAAGAGACATGGCTTAATTTTTTTTTAAGCAAAGAGTTAATATTTCCTTTTTGTTAGTTTATGGCAGTGTTGCTTGAAATTACACAGGCCATTAATTTAAAATATTGGTTATTTTAACATTTTGCTATCTACATAAATATACACTTTGATTATAGGCAAGACTCCCTAGGGTGTAAATTAGGTACAGAACGCTAATACGTATCGAGTTTATTAAGATTGATTGGATTTAATCAACAGACAGGAAGGATTTATGTGCAAATATTACTTTTCTCATTTTAAATCCTGTTTGCTCAGCATAACTGAAACAGGATGTCATTAGAATAAGAGTCAGTGCCGAGATGCTTTAGAAGTTTGGGAAATTTGACTAGTAACACAAATTTAACATAAGGTGATCTATTGAACACAGAGAGGTTCTATTTGTTATAGTTTTGCTTATTTAAATATGTGATTTCCTGCTTGACTTCTGGGTATATTTATATAGTAAAAATAAAAGTTAAAAACATAAATGACCTACTGAGTCAGAGCAGAGGGTTCCCTGGGCTAGAATTGTTTGCCTGTAGCTCAGACCACCATTGAAAAGGCATAGTTGGTTGTCCACCATGAGAAGCTGCATATCATCAGCTCTTCATTTTTGCTTATTCATTATGACTGTATTCTACTCACATATCCCTCGACCTTTCCTGAGCTTATGTATATTTAGGATCTGTATAACCTCTTCAAATATCAGTTGTCAAAAGCATCTTGACCGTCGCCTCCAAATGGTAACTTTAATTGCCATAGTTCTGGGGCTCTCAAGGCTGACTTTTTATTCCCTGTAGTATTCTGAAATCAAATACATACATACATATATATAGAGAGAGCGCGTGCTCGTGCAGGTGCGTGTGCAAGCATGTGGGGGAGGGGAAGAGAGAAAGAGGGAGAGAGAGAATCCCAAGCAGGCTCTGTGCTGTCAGCGCAGAGCCCGACATGGGGCTTGATCACATGAACCATGAAATCATGACCAGAGTCAAAATCCAGAGTCAGACGCTCAAAGCCACCTGAGCCACCCAGGGGCCCCGAGTGCTGTTTCTTTCTTTCTTTCTTCCTTCCTTCCTTCCTTCCTTCCTTCCTTCCTTCCTTCCTTCCTTCCTCCCTCCCTCCCTCCCTCCCTCCCTCCCTCTCTCCCTCCCTCCCTCCCTTCCTTCCTTCCTTCCTTTCGGCAATGTGCTAAGTATTCGCCTTACTTCATTTAATTATCATAGTAATCTATCAAATAGGTAATATTCATGCCCCATTATAGAGATGCCGATTTCGAGACTCAGATATTGAATGACTTGCCCAAGGTAGAATAATGAGATGGCCACTCTGTGTGTGTGTGTGTGTGTGTGTGTGTGTGTGTGTGTGTGTGTGTCTGACTGAAAAGCAGTTCTATTTGTATCCATAGGAGAGACATCTCAGCTGCTCATTCATTTATAAAATAGTGACCTCTCAGAGGTTTGCTGCCCACTGGTTAATACCACTTTTCTGGGTCCTTCCCACATCGTGTACAAATTGGGGTTTTTGTACCTCACCCTTGACTTGCGTACCACCCTCCACCATGGCGTGATTGTCCACAAGAAACAGTCCGTCTCTACCTTCAACTCAGTGTTTGGAATACACGTACTAAATTTATATGACTAGATTAGAAAGTTTAGCTGCCAGAATATCCATCCCCTTCTTCTCCTCGTGCTCTTTTCCAGCTCCTCTTTGGACCATAAGGGACTTAGGTGTTGTTTGAGTTGTTCATGCCCTGATACCTCTTTCAGAGATGGTAGGTTGGGAAGGCTAGATTCCCCCACCTCAGCAGCTATGGTGGTCTGTGGAGGCCATTTCTAGTAGCTGAATATTATGTTGCTTTAAAATATTTTGATGTCTTGACTCTTGCTGTGAAGAAGAAATAAGCCGAAGTCTTAGATGATGAGGATGATGATGGTGGTGGTGGTACGCGCTCCGGCTTCAGTCCTCAACACCCTTAAGTGGATGGCAAAGACATCCTATGTGCTCCTTTGCCCTTCAGTCTTTAATTACTTCCAAAAAGGGACTACAGTAAAAGAGAAGTCCACATTTTTCTTTTTAAATGAGTTAGGAGTTAAACACTTCAGCGAGAGAAAAATACCATGGTTTTAAACTCCTGAAGTAGAAAATTTTATTTATCACGAAGTCACATTGTAAGTAACTGTGGGCCCCCACAATGACAACAGCCTTATCTTTTCATGTTTATTTACCTAGATAAAGGAAAGTCAATTGCAGTTTTACTAAATTTCTCGTTTGAAGAAATGCCAATCACAGTGGCATAATCTCATCAGCGTTTGTCTTTCCAGCTCCTTGTTGTCTCATGAACTTGGCCTGTATTGTAGATTGTGATCTGCTTGTTGCAAAATACCGCAAATAACAAAGAAACGGCCTCTGAATCTCCTTTAATGCAAGAACCAGTGTTTCTTCTGAAGCGAACCCTAAGAGAATCTCAGAGGGCTCAAGATAGGAAGTTAATCTGTTGTATTGACTATCATATTCAATGAAAGGCCAAACTGTTCCATCATGTATGTCTCCCTTCATTAATTGTTTAAAACTTGACTTCAGACAACATTCGAGATGCCTCTTTGCTGATTATATTTTTATTCTCAGGGCAGATTTTTCTAGACAGTCTTAAAAAGCATTATTTTTTCTTTCCGGAAGTTTGCGTGAGCATTTAAACGGCTCTTGAATAATGTCAGAGGGAGCCTAAATCAAGTTTACCTGGGGTCATCTTGGTCCCGTCTGCTTTTCCTTGTTGCAACCTTGAAAGGCTTCTTTGTGTGCGAGGTACAATGAGCAGTCTTTCAGAAGATGCTGGACCATGGTTTTGACAGTGAGATCTCTTCTTGGTAGTAGAAGAAAATAGAAACAGGATGAAAGAGATAGTCGTGATCGGGTGTACTGAAGAGTGATTTCTGCGGAGAGGTGGTCATTAAAAATTGCCTTCGGTCAGGCCGTGAGGGCTTCAAGTTAGAACTGCTGGACCACTTTCTTGTCACCTTGTATCTCAGTACTTGTTCTTGAAAATCAGTGGTGTTCAGCAACGGAAAGCTCGCGAGCATAGGATATAATCGTGCTTCCCGTTCGTGCCTGTTGACGCTCCCTTCCTAATTAATTAAATGCTTCAGCTTATACTTCAGAGGGCCTTCCTTGCTGATCTTTTTTTAATTTTGTTGCTCGTTTATCCATCCTTCCTTCCATCTTTCCACCCCTGCAGCCATCCAGCTAGCAAATATTTATCGAGCCCTCACTCTGTGCCAGGCACTGAGAAGAAAATAAATACAAGGGACCCTGCCTTCAAGGACGAAAGACAATTAGACAAATAAAACGATCATAACTTGGGTGGGGGGGGTGATTGGGAAGACCTCTCTGAGGGAAGAATGTCACACCTGGAAAGCCAGGCTCTGGAAGGGGAGGAGGAGCCGGCCGCGGGGGAGTCTGTGGAGGAGGCTGAGGAGAACACCCGGAATATGTCTCCTCAACCCAGTCTTACGATGGGCACGTGTGTGGGAGATTGGGTTTCTCCGGTGTGAACCCCCGAAGGACAGAGCCCCTGGCTTCTTCACTGTTGTCTTGCACGTGGCCCAGAGAGGGCGCCTCGCACGTGCAGGGCCAGTCAGCGTTGGCACCGTGCGGCCTCTCAGCGCCTGGGACTTTTCCCAGAATGGAGCAGAATGATATGTGGGGAGGAGAGGGCCTGTGTTGGTTACTCTTGAGAGTTTTTTTGTGTGTGTGTTTCATCATCGCACTCACGATACGCTCTAGTGACCTCATAATAAGGCTTTCATTGAACATCCAAAGCATGTCCATAATAATTCCAAGTAGATGTTTCAAAGGATTAAACTCTACAAGTAGAAACTTCTTTATTCAACAAAAAACGGGTGCTTACCTTCTGGGGTAGTTTCCTGCCACTCTTCCATAGTTTACATAGAATATATTATATATAATTGTATGCATTATAATATATTCCGTATTTGTGGCTCCTGGGCCTGACTTCACGTTAGACTTTTATGAGAATCTTTTAAAAACCACAGAATTCCAAACTCACCTGCTAGAGTCTCATGCAGTCATTCATTTCGGGAAAGATCCCTGACATTAACTGCTCCTTTGTTGACGCTGAGGGGGTAGGGTGGGGGGAAGAGTCCCCAGGTGCTTGTCATTGGAGTACAGGCTGGGGAACTCTTGGCTGGGCTCATTCTGAAACATTTGAAAAGAAGGTACATGCCTTCTACAGTGGCCGTGCGCTGGGCACACGGCGAGCCCTCAGCTCTTAACCGTCCTGCGGCCAGTGAGGAGGAGAAATGGGAGTTTTCTAAAAAGAGCAGTGACTGCCAAGAGAAAAGACAGAAGAAAACGGTGTGCTGTGGGAGCAATGAAACATTTGATATCCATTTTATTTGATATCCCACTAAAATAAGAATTCTGACAGCGATAAGGGTTCTACTTCTCCTCAGCTGAGTTTCGGACCGAGTAACGAGTCAAACCTCTTATCTCTTCTCTCACTCGTTCAACATACGATTGGCTTTTTCCTTCCAAAAAGATTCCAAGGCCCAAATTTAGCATCCGAAGGAAAAGTTGGCTGTCACTCGGATGGTTGATAATTTTAAGTTCGTTTTTAGTTAAGGTCATCCTTGGAAAGGTCAGTAAGAATTCTGATGATGCTAGTGTTTTCGTTGAAATTTGGGGCAGGGAGTAGTAATTACGATTTGAAATGCATTAGAATACAGGCAATATTTTTATTCTGCGTTTGGTGTTTTATTTTTTTAAAAATATAATTTCTTCTTTTTCTCTGTGCATTTCTTAGTTTGTGTTTAAATTTAGGGTTTGTGTGTGTGTGTGTGTGTGTGTGTGTGTGTGTGTGTGCAGGTGCATACGTATGTGCACTTAAGATACTCATGTGGGTACTACAGATGTGCAAAAGAGAGTTACTTTCATGTTAGAGATTAATTCATTTTAAACTTTTTTTTAAAGAGTAAGTTTTAAAATTTTTTATTTTAAGAGAGAGAGAGAGAGAGAGAGAGAGTAAGTGGGGGAGAAGGACAGAGGGGGAGAGAGAGAGAGAGAGGAGAGAGAATCTTAAGTCAAGTCCATACTCAACACAGAGCCCAACACAGGGCTTGATCCCATGACCTGGGATCATGACCTGAGCTGAAATCAAGAGTTGGATGCTCAACCGACTGAGTCACCCAGGGACCCCCATTTTAAAGATACTTATTGGGGGTGCCTGGGTGGCTCAGTCGGTTAAGCATCTGATTTCAGCTCAGGTCATGATCTCACGGTTCATGAATTCGAACCCCACATCAGGCTCCGTGCTGACAACTCAGAACCTGGAGCCTCCTTCAGATTCTGTATCTCCCCCTCTCTCTGCCCCTCCCCTGCTTGTGTGCCATCTTTCTCTCTCAAAAATAAAATAAAACATGAAAAAAATTAAGAAATATAAATAAAATAAAAGTACTTATTGAACATCAACCACAGACACATATATTCCGCTAGGTTCTGGGGATACAGTGGTGAACCAAAAAGACAAGGTTCCTGCTCCTCCATGACATTTGTTGAAGAATCGGGTGACAACTTGAGGACCGGTATTTTATTTTATTTTTATATTTTTAATTGAAGTGTAGTTGACATACAGTATTATATTAGTTTCGGGTGTACAACATAGTGAACTAACAAGTACATCACAGAACACTCACCATGAAGCGTAGTTACCATGTGTCACTGTACGAAGTTATTACAATGTTATTGACTGTGTTCCCACTTGCTGTACCCATGCCTTATTTATTTTATAACTGGAAGTTTCATCTCTTTACCTCTTGTGCCTTTCCTCCCATCCCTCTCCCCTCGGGCAACCACCAGTTCGTTTTCTTGTATTTGTGAGTCTGTTTCTTTGTGTGTGTTTGTTCGTTTGTCTTCCAGATTCCATATGTAAGTGAAAGTGTATGGTATTTGCCTTTCTCCTACTTATTTAACTTAGCATAATATCCTTTAGGTCCATCCATACTGTCACAAATGGCAAGGTTTCATTTTTCTTTATGGCTGAGTGATCCTCCATTGTATATATATACAGCTTCTTTATCCATTCATCTGTCGTTAGACACTTAGGGTTTCACATTTGGCTATTGTAAATAATGCTGCAGTAAACAGTGAGATACATATATCTTGAATTGGGGTTTTGTTTTCTTCGGGTAGATACCCAGAAGTGGAATTACTGGATCAAATAGTAATTCTGTTTTTAATTTTTTGAGGTACCTTTATACTCTTTTCCATAGTGGCTCTACCGATTTGCATTCCCACCCACAGTGCGTGAGGGTTCCGTTTCTTTCACATCCTTGCCAATACTTGTCATTTCTTGTCTTTTTTATACTAGCGGTTCTGACAGGTGTGAGGTGGTATCTCATTGTGGTTTTGATTTGCATTTTCCTGATGAGGGTGATGTTGAGCCTCTTTTCATATGTCTGTTGGCCATCTGGATGTCTTCTTTGGAAAACGTTTATTTGAGACCTCTGCTCCTTTTTTTATTTGTGTGTGTGTGTGTGTGTGTGTGTGTGTGTGTGTGTGTGTGTGTTAAGCAGATAGGTATGTTAGTATTGGAGAAACGTATGTAATATCTCATAAATTTTGTAGACGACAGGGAATATGCAGGGCATATACACAGTTAGGTCAAACTTTACTCCATTTCCTGGTGGATATTTCAATGCTGTGGCCAAGAAGAGTTTCCAAGAACATCGACGTAATATAGATCTTTCTAAAGTACCATGATTAGTTGAACACATGCCCCTTAAAAGTAACTTTATTTAAATACTTGTGTAAACAGCGAGTGGACAGCCTTCTGGGGGGTGGCGGGTTATCTGGGAT
Organism: Paguma larvata; assembly: GCA_030068075.1. NCBI lineage: Eukaryota > Metazoa > Chordata > Mammalia > Carnivora > Viverridae > Paguma > Paguma larvata. Next base: position 35,478,191 of record CM057842.1, read on the forward strand.
GAAAGGTCAGGCGATGTCATTGGCTGAACGTGCCAGGGGAGCATTTGGCACCACTTTGTGTCCCTGCTGGAATGGCTGGAATTGATACCATTGGTTTCATGGTCAACATTTGAGATCTCATGGAGGGTACAAATTTTCCCTGTGTGTAAGCATGTAATAAATCAGGGTTTCAGTTCTAAAACTTACCCAGTACCTTGTAACTTAATGCACTTTCAAACAGTGCCCAAAGTAAGAGAGAGTGCAGCTCAGTCTTTTTAAAGATAATCAAGCCATCCCTTTAAGGTCCTGATACGGTGAGTTCCTACCCTCTCTATTTTCCTTCGTCTTCTCCTTTCTTTATGGCTTTTTCCCACTATATCCTTTTTCCTTTGGTTCTCTAGACCCGTCATTGTGAATCAAGGATAAGAGCCTTAACTGCCATCATGACCATAACAGCTGTTTTTTAATTGAGAGCTTCCTATATGTCAGAGACTATGCCAAACTCATCACTGTATTATCTTCTTCCGTTCTAACAGCAACCTATGGAATAGGTACTTACCTTTTGCCTTTCTCGGGGGAAGAAGCTGGGGCACGGAAAGTTGGGTCAATTTGGACAAGGTCACGGACTTAGTCAGTGGTGGAATTTTAGCCTGGATTAGTTGACACCAGAACCTTTGTCCTTCATTTTTATGACATTTCGTGACAGAGGCAGGAGAAGAGAGGTTGGGTAGGTTAGTGGGGGGAATAGCGTAGCATCTTGGTCCTCTGTTTATCCCAGTAGCCAGCACCATACCTGGTGTGTAGGACGTGCTCAGTAACTATAGTCAGTGAATGCACTTATGCCATTAGGGACCAGCATTCCCTACCCTACCCCCAGTCTTTTTATTGGTCTTTAGTTTTGTCACTACTGTGTTCACTCCCCTGCCCTTCTCTTCACCCTTTCTACCCTCAGTGCTCCCTCACCCCCCATGAACCATCATTATGTCCAGAACCATTGCAGTAGCCAATCTTGGCTCTCTTTTAGCGGAGTCTCAATACAGCAGCTAGAGGGAACTTCCTAAAAACTCAAATTTGAGCTCTTTGCTCCTCTGCGTACAGTCTCTCCGTGGTTTCCTATTCATCTTGGATCAAAATCAGCTCCTTCTCCCTGTCCTACCAGATCCCGTGTGGTCTGGCCCAGGTCATTGCTTTGGTTTCATGGACCCCACACTTCTCCCTCCCTCGCTGGCCTCTGGCCATAGTGGATCATTCTTCTAATTCCCACCTCAGGATTCTTGCATGTATATATTGTTACCAGTGCTCAGAAAACTCTTCTTCCATGCTCTCCTTCCCCCCAACTGCTGCCCCCACCCAGATCTCAGCACAGAGGTCCCTGCCCAAGAGAAGTCTTTTCTGACCCTTATATTTTAAGCCTTTCCAGCTCCCTGTAGCAGTTATTACGTGTAACATTATCTGATTGTGTGATTATTAAATATGTGTGTCCCACTAGACTGTAAACTCCAAGAGATTACACAGTGCCCAGGACTTAGTAGGTGTCCCATAAATATTTACTAAACAAAAGAATGAATGAATGAAAAGGGGGTAAAGAATAAAAAGAACCAGAAATAGCCTGCCTGAGACTCCTGGCTAGAGATGCCCTATTATTAAAGGGAGGTTAAAACAAAGGTAATTTCATTACATTATGGAATTCAAGTTTGATCATGGCTTGTAGAGAATGCATTGTTTTCCAGTCATTCACTTTGGAGACAAACTCTTAGGCACAGAGAGGCGAGGTAACTTGCCCAGGGTACCCAGCTAGCCAGTGACACATGTCTTTGTGCTGACCTTCGAATGGTGTGTAGAGAGAAACATACATATTTTCATAACTCTGCAGCACTCTGGGATGCTGAGTCTGTAGGGTTTTCATCAGTATTTGCGAATATTGATGTTGTCATGTTGAAATTTTGAAGTGTCTTTTGAGAACACGGGTTGTTATTTTTTTTTTCTTCTTGTACACCAGTGCGCCCAGGATTAATTGGGTGACAGTCTCAGAATACACAGATATATGACCTGAAGATGCGTATGTTCTGAAAGACGGTGCCACAATTAGACGCAGCTTGCGTTGGGCTCCCACCAGGACCGGGCAGGGACAACAGCCCTCATCCCCCTGGAGTCTGAGGCTGAGGAAGTCTGCCCGGGTCTCTAGCCTGTCAGTAGGAGAGCATGTCCAATTATCAGCGCCCGTCCCAGAAACGCCCGAGATCTTCCAAACTGAGAAGGGACGCGAGCAATCCTCCAGCCCTCGTAAATCCTGGGACTCTGGGAAAGCGTTAACAATTCCCCGGGATGTGAAATTACCTCCCTTTCAAGTTCTCCTCGACCTAAGGCGCAGCCGCTGCGGGCGTCAGCTGGTACCTGCAATCCAGAAGGCTCAGAGAGCGTCCGAGGTGCCCGCCCGGGTCCTCGCGTCGCCCCTGTGGCCGTGTGAGGCAGCAGTTTTGTCCTGCAGGTACAGTAGGTACTGGATTAAACAGGTCTGCTGCTGCAGACAGACACCAGGCACCGTTCTAGCGCGAGCTGTGTTTGGATTGGAGTTTCCAGGGCCTTATCAGGAGCCACCCCTAGTGACACAGCCGGTGCCAGAACTAACTTTGACTTTCACTCTTCGCCAAGGGCTTGCAGAGCACCTGAAAGGAAAAAAGATGGAGGCGCTTAGAGTTCAGATGTTCATGCCTTGCTCCTTTGAAAGCTTGTATCTGTAAGTGAAGTTTTATTCTGGAAATAATCCCGGGACCACTTAACAGGAGCGATTTTTTTTTTTTCTTTCTTTTTTTAAGGGGGAGGCTAGAGAACGGGAAGGTTTTATTGGGAGTTAAAAATACTGGAGCTGTTACTCTGTGACTGTGGCTTTAATCAGCTTCAGCTGTAGCCTCTAGTCTGCGGTTAGGACAAGGGTAACGACTAATTTGTGAGGGGGGGGGGCATGGAAATGCTGGCCCATTAGCTTGGTCTTCTTGTTTAAAATTGAATGCCGGTCTTCAATTAATAATGCCAAAAAAAAAATGACCTCTTGAACAATCCGAGAACAGAGCTTGATTTATGATTATGGGGTACATGGCAGCTCAGCTTCGTCATGGATAAAAAAAGGATTTTCTCCTGGAGAACGAGTGTCCCCAGCAGTAGCATTTGTCAAAATTGCCCTATTGCAAACACTTCGGATTTTTATTTTTTTTGCTTTCTCCTTTTATTTATTTATTTATTTATTTATTTATTTTTTATTTTTTATTTTTAACCTCGCTGTGAAACAGAAGCAGTTGCCTTTCTAAACATCTCGTTTGCATTTCTGTATATCGATGTCTTTTTCTCTTTGAGAGGGAAACAGAACATTGAAACGTCAGAGCCATCGGCCTGGCATACCAGTCTAGAACAAGTTTGAAATGGGCAGTTTCAAAGAAATACTAAAAAAGAGAAAGACTAAGTAGGTGGTGGCACTCCCCCCGCCCCCCCTTTAACCTTTACTTTCCACGTTGGGTGATCAGATTTAAAAACAATACTGAAAGTTGTGTCCCTCAGTGAATAGGCATTCAAGCAAATCACCTTATGTATGCAAAAGCCACCTTTGGAGCTTAATAATTATTTACTGAACGTTCCTGGGTCATGAGAGAGGTTGCGATTAAGTCGGGAAAGCGTTATGTTCAGCAGCTTGTGAAGGTGTGTTTTAAAGACGGCGAGAATAGTGGAAAAGTACTAAATGTAGCAGAACTATTTTTAGAATTTGATTCTTAAAAAATAAATCCCCGCCCATTGAAGTGCGCTTAAAGTTCATTCTGTTCAGTAGTTGCGTCTTCAGAAGGTCTTACAGGAGCTTGGAAAATGATTTCTAATTTTATTTTGCGCGAGTTTTTGCTGTGTTGAGTTTCCTTTCATTGCTATTTTTCGTTCTCTAGGTCATAAAAGCAGTTTAATTGCTTATTCCTCTGAAACGAACGAGCATTTTATGAACAAAGTTTATGTATGTTAATTATGTATTTAAAATGTCATCGTGCTAGAAATGTTCTAAGTTTCTTCCTCGCAAATCAGATAATAGTTAGGGTGACGATGTCTACTCTTTGTGACCCATACCCGACGAGAATGGACTCTGTAACTTACTAATTTTTTTTATCTTATGCAAGTTAACAGATGACATGAAAGGATAAAACTTTCCATTCCGATGCAGCCTAAGGACCGCAATCATGTCACCCTCAAATTCTTAATTTGAATTGCTTTCGCTGAATTGATTTCGAGTTTCTTGTTCCGGTTAAAGAAAATACTCCCCGTAGGAGCATGCCTCCCTTCTAAACTCTCACTCAGAATGAAATTCTTAGTACACATCTTTGACACAACTGTTCACTGAGCTGTTGCCTGTTAACTTCTTTGTGCCTGTTCTTTTCGGGAGGGCACACGCTGTGAATTGTTTCTTTTGTATTTTCCTCTAGGAAGGCAGAAGGCAACATTCTAAGAGTTTTGGCTTCCTAGAAAATACCTTGTCAGTTTTCCCTAGTTTTGAGATATTAAGACGATGCCGAGGATACCAGATCAAGAGTCGCAACGTAGGACAGTACAACTTCTACTTAGGGTCCACGTGGTGTGCCGGCCACCATCCTAACCTGTGTTAACACATTTGATTCTCATAATTGCTCTCAAAGGTACTTTTCTCTCCTTCCATTTTGCAGATGAGAAAATTGAGGTTCGGGCAGGTGAAAAATCCTGCCCATGTCCCGTAACCGAGTCCTGATAAGGCCACACTTTCAACCATAGGTCTTCTGGCTCCAGGGCTTCTGCTCTTTTCTGTTATGTTCTGTGGCTTTTCATTTAAGACACTGAATGGCTTGATGTTTCCTCCTCTGCCTTTTTACTGGGTGGTTTTCCGCCATGCACAGATTTCCGAATTACTCCCGCCATTCCTCCTTTGAGCTTTTGGGGGAGGGGAGCACAATTAGTCTAGTGCCACAGTCTTTGTCTATCAAATGTATTTCTTTATATCCAGTTCACGATGGATAATAATTATAAGGAAACTATTTGAGGCAAGAGATCTACTAAATATATACATATCGATTGTAGGATCTATTCTGACTTAAGAAATCTTAAAATGTAGAAGGAAGGTTTTTCTTAGAATTAAGGAAATACAGACAGTAGGTCTCTAGAGCCCAGAGCTGTTGGGAAAGATATATTCTTTGTCACTGGGTGATTCAAGCAAATGGTTTGACTAAAGTCTTCGAACACTAAGGTTCTAATATTATCCGATGTTAAGAGGTGGAGTATTTGTTAGGATCGAGACACCAAATTTGTTCATGGAACATATTTGATCCTACTGTGTGCCAAGTGTTCTTCTGGGTGCTAGGAAATCTTTATGTGAATAAAATGTAAAAAAAAAAAAAAAAGAAAAAAAAATCCTGTCCTTCTGGAGACCAGCTCATGAAGGACTGTGCGTATTTCAGCTCCATCTTAAGTCTGGGCTTCATCTTTGCAGTCCAGAGTGGCTGCTGGACCTCCAGCCATTACAGCCAAAGTCCAGGAGACATGATGGCAGACCTTAGACATGAAGCGACCCGAGTACCTGGGAAGCTGGGTAACGTTGCAAGTCACACTGTACCAGTCAAAACGAGGAGAAAATAGGCAAATGGATATTGGATTGTTTGAGTTATAGATTTTAGGCCGAAACTTCCTTTTTTTCAAGATGAGTGATATTTTCTCAAATGTCACCGACACCACCTGTGGTATCGCAGGGCACCTCGGACTGGCTTAATCAAAAATGGAGATTGACTGGCCTTTGCAAGTGGAATATCCAGGGTTCAGGGTTTTCAGGGCTTCAAAGATCATTTGATTCATTTGCTCACTGTCATCCAAAGGCTGGCTCCGTCTTTGCATTTCTGTCTTCTCTGTCTGCTCTTTCCTCCATCAGCACACATTACCGTTTCAACTAGTTTGGCTTTCTTTTCAGTTGGCCCAGGACATTCCGGACTTACATCCCGCCATCTTTCCAAATCTTTGCATAAGGACACTTCTTTTTCCCCAGTAGTTATCGTCCACGGCCTAGGACTGACTCTTGCTGGACCACTTTGGAGCCCAGGCCCCTGTGATGGTTATGCTGATGGGCCAGTCCTGGGTCGGGTCTCTATATCCGGAGGTGGCAGCAGCATCGTAACCTCGTGAGCTGAAAGTGAGGAGGTTGGTCCTTCAAGACGAAGTCAGGGAGCTTTACCAAAGAAGCGGGGCAGGATGCTGGGCTGCTCATGAGGCCATCCCTTGTACTTTTGTCTTGAATTCCACCCAGTCTTGCGGACTTCCCCGGTTGGTAGGTATGTCCAAGGCGTGCGTAAAGAAAGTTCTTCCTTTCGAAATCCTGCAGGTGGAGTATCATGTCATGCTGTATCAATTACCTGCGCCTTATAGGGGATGAGTTTTTCAGAGCATTTTCAAACACGGCAGCTAGGCGTGAATGGGATTCCGCAGTTGGACAGAGTAAGCAAGAATTCAGGAGTGGGGTCTAGTGGAAGGAAGCACGATATGAAAGATGGAAAGCTGGAGTGTGGGGCACCTTAGCTTCATAGGCTTTAGGACCTTTCGAAGGCCTGGCTCTCAGAGGAACTTTCCTGAAGGGAATTCAGTGCTACGAGTCTGCCAGCCCCTGGGGGCATCTGTGGAAGATGGAGAACGATTGTGGTCCTAAAATGAGGAAATGGCATCCTTGTATCCTTGGTTGAAAATATCTTTTAGTACGAGTTGACATTCTCCTTAGTTACACAGTGTACAGAAGTGAGAAACTCGGGGAGTGGTGAAAAGAACCAACTTACAAAAAAATCCGATGCTGAGAATTGCCTGGGAGAACATTGGTCATATATTACTGAGGTCTCTTAAACGTTTTTCGGGAATCCTTCTTAGTTAAAGAATTTTTTTTCGGGCAAACTCTCGCAGCATATTTTTATTTTGTTTATAAATTATAAACATGTTTATAATGTTTTTATGTTCTACACATTTTAACTACATTATTCAACATGTGCCAAATTGTACTAACGTTATATGTATTACATTATACATGTACAAAAAGAGAAAATAAAAGTAAAGGACAAAATTTTTATGTAAATCAATGTTCTTTTTAAAAAATTTTCTTAACATTCATTTTTAAGAGACAGATCTTGAGTGGGGGAGGGGCAGAGAGAGAAGGAGACACAGAATTCGAAGCAGGCTCCAGGCTCTGAGCTGTCAGCACAGAGCCTGATGCAGGGCTTGAACCCATAGACTGCGAGATCATGACCTGAACTGAGGTCAGATGCTTAACTGACTTAGGCACCCTGGCGCCCCTGTAAAGAAATGTACTAATCTTTTCTTTCTGAGCCGCAGAATATCTTATTTTGTATCCTCTTTTGAAGAATATTGATATACTGGGAATCTTAGTAGAGTTCTGTTTAATTTTGATCTAATCAATTACTGAGATTATTCTTGCTTATACCAGCTTAAAAATATTAATCCTGCCTGGATGGCTCAGGTGGTTAAGTGTCTGACTCCTGATTTTGGCTCAGGTCATGACCTCATGGTTCATGGGATCGAGCCCCATGTTGGGCTCTCTGCTGAACATGGAGCCTGCTTGGGGTTCCCTCTGTGTGTCTCTCTCTGCCCCTCCACTCTCTCTCTCTCAAAATAAATAAATAAGCATTAAAAAAATATTAATCAGGAATAGATGTGGAGAGTCTCCAGTTTTTGTCAATGAATTGGAGTTTAGGTGTTGATGCTGAAAAGGAAAGATTTCAGATTTTAACTTCTATGTGATTGGTGGTGGGTCTTACTGTTTAGAATGTTTTCCTCCTTTTGTCCAGTGAAAGGCACAGAGCTTCAAAGGACAGGAGTGCTGTCCACTTAGGGCACCATGCTCTTTCTCACATCTAGCAGAACCTGACCCTTGGGAAGCATCCAAATATTTGGTGAAGAGAAGGAGAGGAGGAGAAAGACAAGCTGTACTCCGCAATCCTTTTTCTTTTCTCTGTGCCAGAAACCTGTAGGGTGTACGGTTTGAGCTGGTAATGTTACCAGAAAAATTTTGGCAGGTTTTCATTTTTTTCTTGACCACTAAAATCCAGAGTGGATGATGACAGCCGTCCGGACGACCTTAATTTTTGAAGCCACATTTGAAGGTACTTTTGCCTTTACATGGATTATAATAGTCTTAGATGTTTTAAGTGCAAGTAACATCTTTTCTTACTGGTGCTCGGTTCTCCCACACGTGGTGAAAAGGACCTGCTTACATTTACAAAGTGATGACTTGAGAAGGAACGGGAAGGTGAAGAAAATGGAAGGGCTGATCATTCTGAAATATTGGACACACAGACCGCCATTTGAAGAGAGGGATCCATTCGCCGCCTCTTATTTCAGTGATTTGTGCCCTTGGAGGCGCTGGTAGAAGATTCTTCAGAATTTCCTTTTGCTGACAGACAGACCCGTGTGGGAGGAAGTTTCTATAAATTCAGCCTACTGGTTCCTTTTTCTTCTGGTAAAGTTGTTGTGTTGTAAGCATAAAGATCCATCGGCATTTCTGGAGAGGTGGTTTTATTTGTTTGGTTTTAGAGCCCGTAGTATCCATTTCATCCCATCCCACGTGTTGAAATCAGTGTAATAAAGCCTCTTCAGACTCTCAGCAGGCTTCCTGGAGATGGGGATGGAATGTGAATTTTCCCAGGTATGGAGGAGAGTGTGCTCGTCCAACACTCAGAGATGTGAGCTCCGGTCCCTGCCAGACTCCTTGAGCATGGCTAGGCGTTGGCATCAGCTGCAGAATTTTGGGGGACATGCTTATTTCTGAAATCCCCCTTACCTGAAATCAGCATGTCCAGGACGAGGGCCCGGGACACAGTCCTCAGCTAAGTTTGTGGCCGCTGCTCTTGGATTTGGAGACTCCTGTGGCTTAACCTGTCTATGCCGTGGCTTTCTCACCTGTGTCGTGCCTTCCTGTGTCTCCAGTGTGTATTTGACCCTCCGTCCATGTGCTTTTCCGGACGTCATTATATTATACTCCAGTGCAGGCAGAGGCTAGCTAGGCTTTGAGCTCTGTTGACTTAATGATTATAATGAAGATTAATTTTCCCTGGAGAAAGAGGCTAGGATTTTTTTACTTTATATTTCATGAGAGAATTGCAGGATTAACAATCTCCCTCCACTCCTGCAAAACTTTGTCACGTTCTCTGCATGAAATCGGGACTCCCTGGATCTTAAGAGGCAGATCTGCTGTGGTCCAGACTTGCATATGGCCTTGTGCAAAATTGCTTCTTGGCGTCAAAAAAGAAGAAGCATGTTCAGAGTTTAGTATTTCGTTTACTGCTAATTTTTGAACTCTGTTCACGTTTACTGGGCTCCGTGCTAGTTTCCTTTTTTTTTTTTTTTACGTCTATTATGGATTTTAATCCTCATGTTAATGTTGATAGGCAGAAATATTAAGCAGTCTTTATCAATAAGGACAACCGAAGCTCAAAGAGATTGAGTAACTTGACCATGGCCACAGATTAGTAGGAGGCGGAGCTGGACTCTAGGCCTGAGGAATTGAAGAGAAGAAATGCAGGAAAAAGTGTATTATCTCCTTCAGCCCAGAGACTTAAGTTCCCACTGACAGCCAGGTCCCGGCCTTGGATGCCCATGAGAGGGAGCCGGCACTGATTTATAATGTCTAGTGAATGGATATTGGCATCACTGTCAACGGGGAGGGGTGGCTGGGCAGATGTGTGGATGGCAGGGGGCCGGATTTCATGGAGTTTCTGATATTTTTCAGTGGTTGATGAAAGCAGCAGAATTCCCTGCTTGAATTTAGGAGTATACAGGATACTCTGGCGCCCCTGCCCACATACCTGTACCATCTCACAGCAGGAGGAGGCTTTGCAGTGAAAATATAAATTCAGCCACGGAGGCGGGAACTCCGGTGACAGGTGTGGCTGCCCGGTGTCTTGCATCTGGCGTGTTTCGGACGTTACCTGAGCTGACATTAGCTCACTCGGTCGCGGGCATTAAGGAGGTGGGGTTTGGAGAGGATCAGAGAGGTTGAATGGCTGATGAAAGTCACACTGCTCAGCAGTGACTGGGCTAGAACGTGTGTCCGCTTGATGGCCTTCTTCCCTTGAATCACTGTTGAGAAATTCGCGGCCCTCGGGGAAGCCGGGTCATCTAACTTCAGTGCTTTGGGGAAGTGCTCGGAAAGGCGTTTGCCTTGCCTTCGTTTGGGCTGTAAAAGGGGGATTTCTTACAGCGAGAACACCTTCCCACGTGGAACTATTTCAGAGTCAGAGAACTTGGACCGCCGACTTAATTTTCGAGCATCTCAGAAAAATTGTGTGACTGTGGCTTTAGAGCAAGATTAGAACCAGGTATTCCAGGCACCTGGCACAGAGGAAACCCTCGGGGACCACTCGGTGACTAAACGCCCTTTCTCTCATCTGATGGAAAGGAATCAGACTCCTGGAATTAGGATTCTCTAATGCAGATTGAACTTCATGGGCCTGGGATGAGCTCAGTTAGCTTTTAAAATCAAATTCGTCGGGACGACGCGCCTTGCCTGTCCTTAATGACTTAAGCATCAGGCCCTTGTTTTAAAAATAAGCGTTCGTAGCCACACGTATTGTTCTCGCATAAACCTCGACTTTGTGTTTAAGCCATGGTGCCCGTTTGTCCTGCTCGCATTTTGAAGGGTAGATATCGTCATTTTTGTTTGTCTCTAAGGTGGTAATTGCAGATTCAGCTATTTCTAAGAGACAGGGGTCTGTGCCCAGGCCGGGGATCCGGGAGTTGTGTTTAACAATTCAGAAACGCCCCGCAGGGACGGTGTGCAGTGAAGCGACTCCACTTCTCCTTTTGGATTTTTTTGAGATTTATTAAAATAATTTCAATTAGCCATGCTCAGCTACATTTTCTTTCTTGGAGTTTCAGCTTATTTTTATGGGTATACTGTATCAACATGCATTTTTTCCCCCCCGATAGGATATTTCCGTAAATGCCTTAAATGATATTGTTGTGAGCTTAAAGTCTGGAGTCTTAGCGCGGCTGATAACTAGTAATTTTAATTTAAGATGTCTCAAGAATGCTTTACTGTTAATTGAAAGGATTTTCCCCCCGGTATCACAGCCAATGGCTTGTCTTGAGCAGCTAATTAGTGCGATTATTCCACAGCTGCCTTTGGTGCGGCACAAAGGTTTGCTCCTGTTCTTATCAAAAGGATCAGTCTCTCTGGGAATGTTTTAACCTGACAGGCTTTGAATAGTAAGACCGTTTATTTATTTATTTTTTAATAGCTACTCCCCCCCCTCCCCCCCCCCCGCCTTCTTTTCTTGGTTCAAGAAGCTGCATCTGAGCTTCGAACACGTACTCAAAAGTGGGAAAAGACGTTTGCTTCTTAATCCTCTTTTCTAGAGCCTTACCTGGTGGAATATATTATTTTGAGTAACGTCTAGGTGCTTTTATTGTGTGGTTGAGTGCATCATATTGAAATAATAAGCAGGATACTAACCTGTGCGTGCGTCTGTAGGAAACTGTCAAGGAAAGAGGGTTTTAGTCTTCTGCAGTGCTGAAGACATCCATCCAGGGGAACGGATGCCGCTTTCACTTCCTAATGTCAAAATACAGTCGGCCTCGGACCCCAGCTCTTTTCTTCCAGGCAAAGGGGGGGCTTTGATTACCCCGGTCATTCCTTCATGTTTGCAGATTAGTTCAGGTTCTTCCTGTTCTTAAATTAATGACATGTATGCTGCCATTAGAAAAACTGCTATGGCTTTATTATAATTGGGGGGGGGGGGAACTAAAAAAAAAGAAAGAAATTTATCTATAATTCCATTCTCCATCTGGCAGCTCGAATCACATTTATACCCCCCTTGCTAGGCAGGTGTCTTTGTGTACATACGCGCACTTTACTTATTTTAGATTAAAACATAAATACACTTTTATTTCCTACTTTTATTCTTATTATATACATTTCTCACTTTGCTCTGCAGTTGTACAGTGTTTTAAAAAATAGTAGTATACGATAATACATATTCGTGTATTAAAATTTCATTATTTAACCTGTTTCCTTCGTAGATATTTTAAATGGCTTTGTTTTTCCCCCAGCTTTATTGAAGCCTAGTTGACAAAAATTGCATACATCTGAGGTACATCATGTGGTGACTTGATCTATGTATACGGTGTGAAATGATTACAGTCCAGCTAATTCACGCATCCATCACGTAGTTGCTGTGTATTTTCGTCTTTTGCCGTGAGAATACCGCAGACCTACACTAATATCAAATTTCAAGCGTAGAGCACAGTCTCATTAACTGTAGCCCCCCCCCGCCCAGGAGCATTGTATCCCTAGAACTGGATCTTACTCCTCAAAGTTTGTGCCTTTTGGCCAAGACCCCTCCTTAAAATTTAATGATTAAGTAATCATTCTCGTGTTCGGGGGACATTTCAGGTGGTTCAGAATATTTTGCACTTTGAACGTAGCTCTGTGATGTCAGGTTTTCCACGTGTGGAATTATGTTCTTAGGAAAATTGTCCGTCGATGTAATTTTGGAGTCACATTGTATGAGCACTATTACAGCTTTTTGATAATATTGTTTTTCTTACGCTTTCCTCAATAGGGTTTTCTTACCAGATGGTAGTAATATGTCCCGGCAATGGCTTAGACTAACATGATCAGTACCCTCTTTCTGGTAGTGAATATTGTTTTAATTGGGTCATACCTTCAGTAGCTTTTTTTTTGCAGCTGGCCTTTGTAAGTCTGTTACATTGTGTAGTTTTTATTCCAATCACGCATCTCTTTCTTCACCATTTTTAATGGCTGCATAATATTACATTATGTGAAACTCTTATGATTTCCTGAACTAATTTCCTGTGGTGAGTGTAGGTTTTATTACCTAGCTTTCTGGAACCATGCAAGGGAGAAACACGAACATCTTTTCATCCGTTAGCGTGTGTGCAGAGTTTGGAGGTTCCTGTCTTTAAGTTCACAAGGATGGCCAATGGCTTAAAGGCTTTATTTTTGCCTTTCGTTGGAAGGTAAAGAAAATACTGGGTTTTTTTTTTAAACTCAAGGAGGGAAGCTAAAACTACTCATACTTCATCTGCAGAGGGACTTCCTTGGGAGTGAATATTTTCTCAAATGTCACTTGTTTTTCCTGTTTCCAGGTACTAAGGTTTTGTGCTGTTTGCTCTAAGCAGAGACTTCTGTTTGTTTGTTTGTGTGTCTGTTTTAGAATACTATGTTGCGGGAAATAAACGGTCACAAATTCTCGCTGATAATAATAGCAACGACAAAGCTTTATTGAGGCAGTGTGACATGGCCCTCATTTTACTAGGCAACTTATGCACGTCATTTTATGCATGACTTTATTGAATCCTCACAAAATCCCTAAGAGGTTGGACCGCAAAATGTAAGTGGTGTAAGAGAAGTTTGAAAAACACCTCCCTCTTTGATAAATGAGTAAGTGTGTAAAAAACTATTATGATCCCTCGTTTCCAGATACGGTAACGAAGGCAGAGGGAGGTTTCATAACCTGTTGGTGCCGAAAAGCTGGCAAGATAAGCAGTCACGGCCCCATCTTTAGGAAAATTAGGAAGTCTTCTCTTCCTAACAGAGGCCTGGTGTTTAAGCTTTTTCTGTCACGCTGGAGAGAGCGAGCACCAAAACCATTAGAAGTAGGCCGCGTGGGGAACTCGCAGACACATGTAGGAGAGAGCCTGCCAAGATGAATCAGGAGAAAAGACGGTAGAGAGAAAACCAGATGGAGAAGAGGATTGTCACCGGCTCGTCGTCTGACTGCTTCCCCGAAGCTTATGGAGCCGAGGCCGGAGTCAGCGTTCTGGTCCCGACGCTCCTTTCATTAATGGCTTTTACTTCCCACAAACTTGCAAAATTTCCCCACGACGGAGTTCACCTTGTCTCGAAATTATCCCACGTTAGTCAGCACCTTGGACATCTTCAGGGAATTTAGGTAGCGCGTGGGAGTAGTTATTTGGTTAGGTTCAGTGACGAAAAAGCAAATCAAGCCATTTATTTTTAAATGTGGAAATCTGGGTGCCATTAAGACGCACCGCCTCTCGGCGCTTCATATGACGGCGCTATATTTGGCGGCGATGAGTAGTATGTGGTATAAAATGTTCAGGAAAAAAAATTAAGCCGCATGATAAAAATGCCTCGATGCAATCAAGCGGACTTATTTTAATTCAGCTCCTAATGACTTCAGGCCCGTCACCTCCTGATTTCCAATTACGTGGAGTCCCCTTCTGCAGCTTGATTATATTCGCACAGGATCATTTTGTAGTTTGGTGCAATTTAGGATACCCCCCCAAGATGCAAACGAAAGGTCTCGTTAGGAAACTAAATGTTGTCCTTTTTTTTTTTTTTTTTTTCTTCCCTCTTTGGTTTTCCCACAGCAGTTCCGAGGAGCATCCTGGGGCCTCCAAGCCTCCGATAAGCTCCTCCGGTATGACATCACGCATCTTGCTACGCCAGCAACTCATGCGTGAGCAAATGCAGGAGCAGGAGCGCAGGGAGCAGCAGCAGAAGCTGCAGGCGGCCCAGTTCATGCAACAGAGAGTGCCAGTGAGTCAGACCCCAGCCATAAACGTCAGCGTGCCCACCACCACCCTCCCCTCTGCCACCCAGGTGCCGATGGAAGTCCTCAAGGTACGTGAGCGTTGCTCTTGCTGGTCGGGCCAAGCCCTCTGCTCGAGCAGCGTTTTCCATTTCCTAGGTGTTTTCTTGATCTGACTGTGGTTTTGGTCACATCGACCCGTCTGCATCCCGTTTGCCGATGCCAACTCTACCGACGCTACCTGGCTTTGCTTTGTAAAGGAGGGACGGACGGCAAGTGACTGGAAATTTAGCAGGAGCCCTCCCTCAATGGGGGAAGAGCGTTGGTGTTCCCTGAGAAAGAGCAAGTGGGGACAGGTGTCTGTCGTAACGATACCTTTCCATTTTCCTTTGGGAAAGTTTCAGAGTGTGCAAGTTTCCTGAAATGAATCTCTGCTGATAACTTATGAATTTTTTTTTTCTCCCCGCCAACATTCCACGGCCATTCTTTCATTTTCTTCTTTCTTGAGTAAGTAATCCTGGCTACAGAATCTGACTGTCTGAGGAAGTCTCTTCTGAGATAAAACCGTAGGAGAGCTTTCTTCACTTTAATAACCCAAATGCATCATCCTTGGACCGAGGTGGTCTGTTTGGGGGCCCTTTGATTTCTTGCTAGAGTAGAAACTGCAGGAGCTTGTTAGCATCATTCCGTCGGAGACATATAGCTTCCTAATTACCGGGGAAAACTGTAACAAGTCTAAGAATAGAATTGCATCTCACACATGCCTTCCTCCACATCACACTGGGACATCCTCCCCGTTTAAAGATAAGCATTCCGGCTCTTAAATATGACTGAGGCAAGGAAAGCTCAGAGGAACATGAGGGAACTTCCTCCCTTACAAGAACGTTTTTTTAACCCACTCACCTAATTGATTCATTGTAAAGAATCCCGAGTGTTACTGTTCATTAAGTAAAGGGAACTTTACACACCGGTGATTCATTGTTGGTCTTTGCATTCATTCGCGCGCTCAGGGCAAAAAACATCTCCCACTCTTTAAAGTTTACAATTAAAGTCATTAGAGGGATGGTGTCTTATAACTGGAAGCAATGTAGGATTCTTACCCGGAAGTACGAAGAGATTCTTTAAAAAACAAATTTAAAGTCAGTTGGTTTTTTTATTTGCAAAGACTCTTTTAAAATGTGGTTGTGAGATAATGAAGCTCTTTCATGAAACACCAGAAATTTTGGGAGGGCAAAAGAGATCCAAACAGTTTAGCATAAAATACTCTTCTGACGTGATTGAAGTTCTCGATACTGCCTCAAATAATGGATATTTTCTATCCTCCACTACCCCCTCCCCCCCAATAAAGGCAGGTCTTTCTTTTGGGAATAGATTATGTATTAAATCTCTCCGTTCTGCTTGGGTGAAAATTGATAATCACGCAGTTTTTAGAAATTTACGATTGACGTTGTCTGGTGTTCACAGGAATCGCATTTGTTTTGTCTGTGCATTTTAAAGTTCTGTGAATTAAATGATAATACAGTGTGGAGAAATATGTCTATTTTATTCACTGTAGTAGTCTACTTTTCAAATCCGAAGGATAAGCTTTAGAAGAGGTGACGTGGATTTGTGCTAGTAGGTGATTTATGTCCGATTCACAGGTAATGTTTCATATTGTCCTAAAGTGTGTGAATTGCAGTCACTGCTTCCGTTAAGGCAGCTGTGTGTGGCGGTGTGGAAATCACCCACGTGAGATGCGTCAAAACACCGTTTCCGTATCATCTTAAAAATGGACGTCATTCCTAAACGTTTTTATTCCTTTAAATGTTACTTTGGAATTGCTTAAAAAGAAAATCTGCACTAAATGGTCTGAATAATATGCCCATTTTCCCTCTTATGTTGCTGTGTCCCGCGAACAGTGAGTTGAGCTACAACCTCCAATTTACTTATTACAGAAAAATGTCCAAAAGTGAAGCACACATAAATTATTAGAGCCAGGAGTCCTCATCTGACTAAAAAGAAGCAATCGGTAAATTTACATGTCATGCTGAATATAGTGTATCTTTATTTAAATTGTTCATTTTTATACATCCGTCTATTAAGTAGTGAAGTGTGTCATGTAAAGAAAAAGGAAGTACAGTTGGCATAGCGACGCAGACTGGTTTGATAGCTATTTAGACAAATGGTAGTACCCTTCGATAAAATACCAAACAGAAATACGTAATTTCCTACAAAACGACATTCTGAGAAATTCAAATAATATTTTGGAGGAGAGTAGCATGTAAGGGATGCCGGAGTCAATTCTTCAGGTAATTTTTAAAGATTTAAATCGCTAAAGCAGAACATACCTGCTTCTCAGTTAGATAGACGTGTGTAGTCAGCAGTACTAGCAAGTTCAGATCCTAAGAACTTGGTCCTTAAAAATAGTTGACATTTTCAGAACTTTTATCTATGAAAATATTATTGTGAAATATTCACTATAGAAAGGTAAGCGGGAGCACTGTGGTCTTTTTTTTCTTTTCCCTTTTACGATTTTTAAATCGGAAGCATAATTTGGTAAAGTTAAAAGGTCAGTAGTAGAAAGTTAATTCGCTTAATCTTGGATCATTTTTCTATGAATATGCATTTTCAAGGAGTGCGTAATAGTATAGTAACTGGGTGCATTACGATACAGATGATGTTGAACAAATATTTTTTCATACGGTGGCCGGAGTCAATTCTTCAGGTAATTTTTAAAGATTTAAATCGCTAAAGCAGAACATACCTGCTTCTCAGTTAGATAGACGTGTGTAGTCAGCAGTACTAGCATGTGCTAGAGAATGCTAGTTAAATCTCCCCGTCTCCCACTGGCTTTCAAGAACTGATAGAAGATCACACGTGCAAACTCGTTACCGACATTGTACTATCAGTGGGTCGAATGCTTTGAACGGCTAACTTCGTGTTTTCAGGTTAATTCCTTTCTTTGGCAGAGTTAGGCTTAGAAAACGGAGCTTTTATAAAGCATGTTTAAAAATTGTTGATAGCTTCCTGTAAACTTAGGTCCAGTCTTTGGAATTCGGATTAGAGGTTGCAAATTTGCATTACTACTTATTCCACACATTTTCACCATTCAGTCTGTAAATCCACAAAGCTTTGCAGGATTAGCTTCTGGTTTCTTTAATTACTTTATGGCTTTATTCTTCTTATCGATTTTCATGTTGGGTGATATGGACTGAGTAGTCTTATGGCTACATATGGAAGTATTCGAAGTATCGTCTGGATTTCTTAAGAACAACCCGACTCATTTGTAATTTAGGGATGTCTCTTTGTCATAAATGAACCAATACTTAGAGTATGTAATGCTTTATTTATACTAGTGAACACACCTCACTTTTCAAATTATGAATTAAGCACAAAGTGACTAAGAACTGTTAATGGAAGCATTTCTTCTACAGGTGGGTTTCGTAGACATGGGGGGTCATGCACACCTTAGGTTTGCAGTTCGATCGAGCTCCCTTCAGACAAAAGCAGAGGAACCAGGCATGCACCCTGTGGACACATGTCGGGTCTCATAGCTGAAGAACCATCACAACACCAAGTGCTGTGCTCCCGCCCGCACGTTTACCAGGCCTGGGTCATCATCTCTAATGCCGGCCGATGGTAGGAGCAGCTGGTTGCTCCCGTCTTGGACCGGCAAGTTCATCCGAGTTCCTTCCTTCCTTCCCTTCCACCGCATGGGGTTCGACAGCTCATAGCTTGAAAACCTGAGTTTGGAGTTTGAAGACATTTCTCCGTTCAGAATTTTGTAGAGAATTGCCAGCCCTTTCCCTTCCTTCCTCCACCCCTTCCTTTCTCTCATCTTGGAATTAAACATTTTAAAGGCAAAGCGTTCTCTCTGGACTGGACGGCACGTTGAAATGTCCTGTGCTGCTTGGGAGAAAGGCTATATGAATTTATATGAATTTAAAAGAGTAACAAGGTCTTTTTTAACTCTAGGATGTTTTAAGTAGTTTGCAAGACTACAGATTTTTATTTTGTTCCTTTTTTTGATCTCAGATGATCCAAGAAGGTGGGCAGATTGCTGCAGAATTTGAAATGGTGCTTGCGTTCGTGAAATGCACAGGGCCTGCTACGCTGCAAACTGAGTTTACTGTGGCATCGATTGGGTTGGGTACTAATGTGATGTCCCATTTAGATACTCGAGCAAGTCAGGATGGAAGTCCTGCTTCTTTGTCCCCTATCTCTGTACCTCTATGGCCTTTGTCCATAACTTTTGAAAAATACCTGCTGTAGGATTTTCAAGCTGTCACTTCTTCAGGTGCTAATACAGAAACACGAAAACGGGTGTGTGGAGCTCCTGTGGGCTGGGGGGTTACAGACGAGCAGAAGGGACTATTACCACACTCCGCGATGCGTTTAACACATTTTAGTTTTTTTACACGTTTGTTTTTGAGAGAGAGGAAGAGAGAGAAAGAGAGTGCAAGTGAGGGAGGGACAGAGAGAGGGAGACACAGAATTGGAAGCAGGTTCCAGGCTCCCAGCTGTCAGTAGAGAGCCCGACGTGGGGCTCGAACTCGTGAACCGCAAGACGATGACCTGAGCTGAAGTTGTATGCTTAACCCACTGAGCTGCCCGGGCGCCTTTAGATATCGTTCCTGATGTATTCACTGGAAGTACAGAACCTTATTAGCATCATGGCGGCCACAGGAAGCAGGAACAGGCTCACCATGCCTCACATAAGCCTGCCTTGTTCCCCTTGGTTAGGGGGGCTGCCAGTAGAGGTGCTGACCCCAGAAGAAAGGACGTCTGAGAATTCCTCTGATGCCATAGTCTGCGGGCCACCACGTATTCCTGCTCATCTGTGGTCCATCATATATTTTTGTCACTAGGCAGCATGACATACACATTCCGTGAGCCTTAGTTTCAGAACTATTTATAAACGTTGGTGTCCTTTCATTTCTGGATCAAACTCTGTGTCTGGAAGGCCACATCCTTTTTCGGGGTGGGGGGGGACAACAGATTCCGGATTCAAAGAGCTTTTCATCCTCCCGGAGACCTCATTTCCCTATAGGGTCTTCGAGTCTCCCGGTTGTATGGCTTTGATGTGTTAAGTGTCACACACTAGGTGATGTTTTTTCTCTTTAAAACTCGTTTTTCTATTCTTTTTTTTTCTTTTTTTTAACAAATTACAGACAATATCTGGTAACATGCAACCAATTTTAACGGTAGGGAAGAAAACTCCAACAGGAAACTCGCCCTCCTTCCCTGCCTCCCCCCTCCTGCCTCCTTTGAGCTCCCTGGAAGGAGCTGCTATTAGCCATTTAGGGTGCTGGCCTCCTGACCTGGCTGTTTTCCAACCCTGCAGTTACCTTTGGTGGGAGCAGGGTCTGAAGAAATACATTACGCCGTTCTAATCAGGTAGACATACATCCTGTCTTTCTACATTTACACACAGAACAAAAGAAATAAAGTTTCTACTTCTGGATTCTCACTACTTTGGAGAATATTGCTTCAAACTCTTCTTCCTTCAGCAGAGGGGGAACTGCTTACTCTGTGTTTTGAAAGCAGACCATTTTGGGGTGCGAGCGTGTGCTAGCTTCCACGGGCACTGATTGACAGACCATTGTCCCCCCCGCCCCCATGCTGCCTTACAAACCCCTATGGGTAAGGATTTAGTCATCTCAGGCCTGACACAGGAAGGTGCTCCTAAGGCTTGTCTCACGTTGGTAAAATCAAACTTTACACAGGCTAAAGTGGTGTAAGAATCTCTGTAAATGGGTGTTGATTGATTTTAGATGTTGTGTTCTGTCTGCACTGCTGTCAGTGACTAGTAACTAGTAATGAAATGCTGGCTGAAGAGCGTCACCGTTGCTTAGATTTTGAGGCTTGGCCCACTTAAATGGGCAGGCCCGTGGGGGCCAACTGTCTCAAATAAAATATTCAGTCTTGACACAGCTAAGCCTATGAATTAATCCCGCTCTTCTGAAAACATGGAAACATCAGCTCTCATCACCTGTTCACCTGGTAACGTTAGCACTAACTATTTACGTTAGTGAATACTTTCTGAGACGGCAAGACCTTTTTTTTTAATAGATCTTTTTTTAATATTTATTTATTTTTGAGAGAGAGAAAGACAGAGCACGAGTGGGGGAGGAGCAGAGAGAGAGGGAGACACAGAATCCGAAGCAGGCTCCAGGCTCCGAGCTGTCAGCATGGAGCCCAAGGCAAGAGTCCGACGCGGGGCTCGAACTCACAAACCGCGAGATCATGACCTGAGCCAAAGTCGGAGGCCTAACCGACTGAGCCACCCAGGCGCCCCGGCAAGGCCATTTTTATGTGGCCCAGGGGGGCACTAGAATCTGGGTGATTTAATTTCCTTAGGTAGTCGATAGGCCAGGTACGCTCAGTGGACACCTGAACCCTGCAGGCTTGGGAGGGACACTTTCTCTCTGGGCGGAAGGATCTCTGTCATCTTGTCACTTAGCTGCTTTGCAACCGCTCAGGTCGTCTTGGGGTTTCCGGGACGGGGGTGGCTGCCCGGCTCCTGTGCTTTCTGCCATGAAAAGAAGCCCTGCAGACGGGGCCGCCGCTCACTGACCCTGTTCTCGTAGTTCGGTTCTAGTGCAGGTCAGGGTAACACCTTACAGAGAATATTAAGGTGCGGGGCCTGGGAGTAAGGACCGAAAATTGGAGTGGACGTTTGTTTGTGTGGCTCTGAAGGATCATTTGTTTTTAATGATGAGATCTGTAGAGCATGTATCCTCAACCAGGGTGATATCGCCCGGCCCCCCCGGGGGGAGGAGGGCGCAGAGATTGGTCCTTGGAAGGCAGCGAGTTGTAGATGTTAGGGTGGTTTCGGCCTCTGAAAGGCCTTAGTATATAAACAGTTGAGGTGCCTGTTAAAATTTCATGGGTGTGGGATTAAGAAGAGGCCGTTTGGGGAAAAAATATCTACAAAGGCTCCTTAAGGGGAGTGATGATGAAAAAAAGATTGAGAAACATTCCCGGAGGGTACTTAGCACTTCGCTCAACTCCTCTTGTGTAGAGAACACTTCTCGACGCCTACATTCCAGCCGGGCTGCGCCTACCCAGGAGAGGGCCTGGAATACCAGCGGTCGCGGTTGGAGCGCCCCGCGCCAGGCAGTTCGCCTTAGCATCCCCGTGTCACAGGTGTGGGCACTGAGGCAGAGGGCGGGCGCCTCATCTGAAGTCGAGGGAGCAAGTGGTCCCGTCAGGATTTGAAGCCACTCAGCTGGACTCCGTGACTCAGATTTCTTAACCATCCGAGGCAGTACCTCCCTTAGGGTAAACGGTCTGAGAACCTTCGGGAGGAAGAAGTAGCAGTGTTACTCTCTCAAGTGACGTGGTAGCCCAGGGCCTGGACAGGTTTACTATAGAGCTTTGGGCCTTAGCTTGAAATTTTAATAAGAATGACGGGCGTTAGGGGTGCCTGGTTGGCTTAGTCAGCAGAACACGTGGCTCTTGATCTTGGGTTTGTGAGTTCAAGCCTCACGTTCTAGAACTCGCTTCATAGGAAAATAAACAAATAAATAAATAAGTAAACAAGTAAATAAATATAGAAATAAATAAGTAAACACATAAATAAGAGTTACTGGTGTAAATGTGGTATCGCATAAAGCAATGTGGAGGGGAAGGGCGGTGACTGTAAAGACGTGGATTATTAGCTGTATCGGGTTGTAGGCTAAATGCTTCATATTCCTTATCCGATGTATTCCTCTAGCAGCCCTATGGGATAGATAGGATAAGCGCCATCTTCCAGATGAGGACACTGAGGCAGAGAGGGATTTGTTACTGTCGTCACACAGTTAGGCTCCACACCCTACCAGTGTCTCCTTAGAACCCCATTCCCGCCTGCCTCTGTGTTTTCTCCAGCGTTCAAGGACATATACTAAATTTTGAAAGAATCACTAATAACAAAATACGTCAGAGGCAAGTGGGAAGGAAGTCAGAGTGTAGAGGAGTTTCATAGGAAGGCTACATGATCTGAAGCATTTAGAATTACTTAAGGGCCGGTCCATATGAATAAGTAGAGTGGGTCCCTGAGTCTCCATGCTATGCCAGATGAAAGATTTAGGTGTGTTCTTACTGTCTAAAAGACTGCCTGGCCACACTGCCCACACTGGTAATTTATGGTTTAGTGACGGTATCATTACTGAACAAAAAAGCACTGCAGTGAAAGTTGCTGTGACAACATCCAAAAGTCACTCCTCGGGATCCCTTGCGTTCCAAAGATCCTGTTGGCTCAGGCTGTCACAGTTCGTATCCTTTATATTATAGTCATGTGTATTTTAATACTGCGTTTCTTTGGCCCTAAATTGTTCTTAAAATACCCAGTTTGATGGACTCCCATGCATCTTTATATCTTTTAATAGAAATTTTCTCCTGAAATTACGGCTGCAGCCATAGTTTTTCTTCACCTCAGTATTATAGCTTTTGCTATATTTTAGCCCTTTAAACTAGAGCTTCAGTTCTGATTGTTTTTGTCTTCGCTTTGAGGTGAATAATGTCGGCTGTACCAAATCTCATATTAATGCACAGGGAGGTCAGAGGTCTTGCTCACCAGTGTTCACCTACTCACTCCCAACAATGAAAGGAAGGACCTAGATTTGAAAGACCACCTTCTGTACACACGGCCTCGAACAACAGAGATTGCGGACATGTGTAGGCACAATCTAATTTTACCATTGCCCTACTAAAATAAGTGGGTGGTGTCTGTGTTTAAAAAGATGTAAATCAGCACAGTGGCTGTGCACAAGGTCATGGCTGCCGTCAGTGCTCGACTATTAGCTCTTGTCCTGAATATGTCTCTTCTCGTTGACTTCTTCGAGTATCAGCCTGAACTTTAAGGGAAACTTAACTCTTGACGATATGCTGGCCTTTCAGACTTTGTTTACAGAGTAAGATGTTTTTGCTTATCAATGTATAACTTCGCCCAAGTGAGATGATTCAGTTGGAGCATTGGAGGTGGGGGGGTTCAGAGGCTTTATTTAATAGTTTTTAGTAGGAGAGTGTGAGCATTTTTTTTTAAAATTTTTGTAATGTTTATTTATTTTTGAGACAGAGAGAGACAGAACATGAGTGGGGGAGGGGCAGAGAGGGAAGGAGACACAGAATGGGAAGCAGGCTCCAGGCTCTGAGCCGTCAGCACAGAGCCCGACGTGGGGCTCGAACTCACAGACTGCGAGATCATGAGCTGAGCGAAGTCAGACGCTCAACCGACTGAGCCACCCAGGCGCCCCGAGTGTGAGCATGCTTAATGCCGTTAAAGCGAGTGTCTCCAGTGCATTTTATTTAGGAGTCTTGACGGAGTCCTCTTCACTCACGTCTTTCCGAGTGGCACAGTTCTTCTGCCGGGTGAGCTGACCAGACTTACACACATGATGTAACTCTCGCGGCCTTTCCTGCCGGAAAGATAGCCAGGCCGAAGAGTCCTGAAACCTCCAAATGAAGAAGAGGGTTTGGATCACCCTGTTGCGAACAAGTTTCAAAAGTCGTTAAGAGGCCCAACGTGAAAATTCAGGTTTCTGCCCCCTTACCACCGAGCATAGCTTTGTGGTAATCTCCCCTGTTGGCCCCAAGTTTTGTATAATTAAAATTTAGGAGCTAGAAATTTTGTTGAGACTTAATTAGAAGCGACAAACCAGAGACATTCCTGCTGGTTAGGAAGGGCTTAAGAAATTCTTATTGGCTAAATTACAAATATGTAACATTTTTTTCCGAGCACTGCATGCTAGTTCTGACTGCCTCAAGGTGACAAGATTAGCTCTGTTTTTCTAGTGAAGTAGTAAAAATTAGATTAATAAGTACCAGGCAAAGGACCTTTTCTTTTTTTCGAAAGAAATCTTACCTTGAGTGTTTCTGGCTGTGGAGATCGGTGCCTTAATTAGCCACGTGCTCTTTTTACCTCCTGGGAAATAAGTACGGGATAAAATTGGGGATCAAGACGCAGACACACACTGACTTAGCACACGCCGCTAAGTAATTCATCAAGGAATGTTGGTAATTAGTCCTGCCTCTTTCAACTCTTGGCTTATTTCATAAAACCAGTTGATTTAAAATAATGCCTGCTGGTTTATTACCAACACGTTTCAAGACTGAGACTTGGCTCTCAAACAAAAGCGATATTGTGTAGCGATGGAAACGCACCCTCTTGCTTTTGTGTTTTTACAAATTCTGAAGGGCCATTTATAGGCCCCTATTAACTTTGTTGTGTTATTATTATTATTATTATTTTACCTCATTCAGCATTTTACTGGGTTTTCTTTTGTCTCTTGGTGAAGAGAAAGGGGGAGCAAATTAGACAAAAAAAGTTCCAGGCTCTTGGAGGTTTTGGATGTGAGGGGCTTGTCAGAGTGTATCGGCTCAGTGTGATTTGATGGAATTCAATTTGAATCCTTGTCTGCTAAGATGGGCCCTAGTAATGGCCTTTGCGCCTCCCGCGTCGTTAAGTGTTTGGTGATATTTATGACAGGCAGGTTCATCTTAAAAGGCTGAATTTATGAGAAGTCCAGAACCTTAAGGCTTCAGCCTCGTAGTCTTGGTATCCACACAGTGTGGTAAATTATTAATCGGATGCTAAATTTCCATTCACGCCATGGTATGCTTCTTTATGCTTTGGGATGTGAGCACAGTCAGCTTCCCTGTTGAAAAGCCAGAATTAGCTCTGCGCCAGTACCTATACTGGGTGACTTTGGGCAAGTTTCCTGTTTTCTCTGGGCCTAAATGGAGGTCACAGCGCCTGTCCCGGAGTTTCTGTGAGGATTAAATGAGATCGTTCACATGAAGCAATGCTGCCCAATAGAGAACGTGAGCCACATGTGGAAAGTCAAGTTTTCTGGGAGTCAAATTAAAAGCAGTGAAAAGAAACACGGAAAAATCAATTTACTAATATATTTTCTTTCACCCATTGTATCCCAGGTATTATCATTTCAACGTGTCATCAGTACAAAAATTATTAGCAAGATATTTTCATTCTTTTTATTTTTCAAAATAAGTCTTCATACTAGGTCTCTCATACCAAGTCTTCAAAATTGAGCATGTATTTTACATCTGCAAGTGTATCTCAGTTTGACACTAAATTTTCATTAGAATTACTCGAACTCTGTTAGCTTTTCCGAGGTTTACAGTTGAAAAAGTAGATTCATATATTCAAGTTATGTCACACAGATTTGAAAGATTTCTAGTAACTAAATTGAGTATACGTCTCTAAATTTAGATTTAAATGAAGTAAAAAAAAAGTTCATTTCCTCATCACCTTGGCCGCATTTCCAGAGCTATTGGTAGCCACACGTGGCCAGTGGCCTCTGTGTTAGCACAGACCCAAGCATTGAGCACGATGCTGGGTAGATGGAAAGTGCTCAGTCAGTGATTCTGGGTTGCTGTTGTTGATAAGGAAGGATAGAATAATTCCTGGTTACTGTCCTTATAACCTAAATACACTAATTAGTATTATCTCCATGTTGACATCTTTCTCTGCCGCCATTACATCTGCCCGGTACCCTTGGTTCCCCGCTGCCTCCCTCCTCACCAAAGAGAACAAAAAAAAAAATTAGTCGTTATTTTCCTTCTCGCAACCCTTTGGAGCCCAGGTTAGCCCGCGTGCCTCACGTATGGTTGATATTTCCTGTCAAAACCAGCCTCCCGCAGGCGCGCACAGTGAAGGATGCCCCTTTGTCACGTGGCATTTGGTCGTGTCTCTGTCAACAGCATTCCATTCAGGCCTCAGTGTGGTAACAGCTCTTGACTTGTTAGTCACGCGTCTCATTCATACTCTCAGTTCAATTTCTTTTCAAACCTCCACACGTCACACTTATCCAGGGCCTGTCCAGTGTGTTTGAGAGGTCTCAAACCCAGGGAATATATAAATATCTCATCCATGTTCTTGATGTAAAAAAAAAGACCCTGAAGGAAAAGGAGATTGGTTAATCCTGGGAATAACTGACGTATTGTTTATTTATTAGTACCTAAATTAACATGTAAGTTATCGAAAACTTTTTTCTTTGGTGGGGTTTTATATGATTTTTTTTTGTCATGTTGCTAAGGCAATTATTTTTCTCTGTTATTTACAGAATATTTTTAGGCATTTTCAGCACGGCTGATAATCCAGTGAAACCGTTTTTCTCCCTTTTCTTGTTCATCGGGCACTCAAGTTTTCTGTTTTGATACCAGTTTTGACCATTTATTAAGCCAAAAATAATGCACCTAAAATGATAATTTATATTTTATTAGGTACCTTGTTATTCCTAATGCAAATAATGAGCTGATTATATTGGAATTAAACTGTGTTTGAGAGATTTAACTTGTTCTTTATATAATACTTTAAAAGTCTACAAAGTAGCATTCTTGTTTAATTACAATCGACAAAAAAGTCAAGAAAGCAAAAATATTAACTATGCTGTGACCCAGAAAGAAAAATCATTATGTTGTTAGATTTTATGATTTCCTTAGCTTGAAGTTATGTATTTTCTCAGTGTTTATTACTTATT
Organism: Paguma larvata; assembly: GCA_030068075.1. Lineage (NCBI taxonomy): Eukaryota > Metazoa > Chordata > Mammalia > Carnivora > Viverridae > Paguma > Paguma larvata. The sequence continues at coordinate 35,505,195 of CM057842.1, forward strand.
TTATTATCATCTTAATGTAAGTTAATAAGCATAGAGGCCATTACAAAGTCGATTTCAGTTTTCCTAATAGCTTTCCAGGTTTTTATTAAAATCATATACCTCAAGAATTTTTTGACTCATTAATTGGCATAATCTTGATAGAATTTATAATTCAGTTTTAAGACTGTGGGTCATTTTGCCCATTTTTATTGACAGGACCACCAGTATCTCATAGACAGGGGGAAATCCAGAACATTCTAGAAGGACATTTAATCTTGATGTAAACTTTTTTTTTTCAGATTGACATGAGGCTAATGTGTGTAGGTCTTAACCCTACATGATGTTTCTGGGAGGATATTTTGTAACTCAGTAGCTCTCAAAGTGCGGTCAGGGGGCCCATAGCACTTATATTATCTGGGAGCTCTTTTAGAAACACACATTCCTTGAGTCAATCCCAAACCTGTTGAGCCAGAAGCTTTGGGGGCAGGGCCATTAATCTCTATTTTTGCCAGTGCTCTGGAAGCTCCTAATGCATGCTGATGTTTGAAAATCAGTGCTGTGGAAGTCTGGAAGTTAATTTGTAAGAAACATAAGGAAAATTGGGAAATGCTAGTACAAATAGAGCCTAGCAGGTTTCTTTCCTGTGGGGCTTCTAGGACCCATGGTAAACATGTGAAGAGTTGTGGCGCCTCTCCAGCCGTGGGACGGTAGGTCAGCACTTACTTGAGAAGAAAGTAGAGGAGGAAGACAAGCAAAGTATATCCTGCTTTCAGGTAAAATTGGTCATTAGAGGTTCCAGAACATCCACCGGCTCTTTAGAGTCTCCTGGCCTTGGGTCCATCCCCTTTATGCGTGTACCTGTGCCAAGTTGATGAGAAGAGATTAATCCTGTAAGATCCTGGGCGGATGAGAAATAAGAAACTCTAAAATCACACAGTGGTTCCTGCTCGAAACTGCAGAAACCACGGTGCCTCTGAAGGAGCTCTCAGGGGTCAGCGAATCCACTGTCCACAAATAGTCATACCTCACTTACACACAGGCCACACATCTCCCTCTCAAATACACGCTGATGCCGCCGCCACGAACAAAGTGCAAATCGATACAAAAGCCATGGATTTCATTGTTCTCCCTCATTTTTAGACATTTTCTTTAAAAAAATTTTTTAATGTTTATTTTTGAGAGAGAGAGAGAGAGAGAACGTGGGGGGAGGGACAAAGAGAGGGACACACAGAATCCAAAGCAGGCTCCAGCTATCAGCACAGAGCCCGATGTGGGGCTCGAACCCATGAGCTGTGAGGTGGTGACCTGACCCGAAGTCGGACTCTTCACTGACTGAGCCACCACAGGTGTCCCTTTTTCATACATTTTCTTAACAGAAACGTAAGGTCCAACTCCTAATCAAATAGGGCTTTGAGGTATTTGACTTCAAAGAAAGGTTAAGAGCTACTTCTTTTTAAAAAACTTTTTTTTTTTTTTTAATCTATCAAGTGTTATTTAAGTTCTGCTTTTGGAAACCGCATTCCTTTTGCCACGGTGGATTTAGTTAAATGGTAACACAAAATGGCCTTTCAGAGTCCGAGGGACCCTAACATGGATCATTTCACAAGCAGCAGGCCCTTGATGGTCAGTGTGTGACATCAAAGGCCTTTACTGACGTGACCGGAGTCTTGGTTTTGCCTTTTACACTGGGGCGCTGACATCAACAGAAAGCGTTCTTCCTTCTTTTTTCTCTTTCAGTCTTCGCGTTCTGCCCGAAGGCAGTGTCTCCAGTGCCTGTGGCCCGCTTGCCCCCTGGTTGGAGTGAAACAAAGGTTCATTTTTGGACGCTCCGCAGGAAAGACCAGCTCTCTCTGATGCTGGAGTCCTTAACTCGCACAGCCAGCGTCGCGGACCTCGGTCCGGCCTTCAAAGAGCCCGGGCTCACGTAGGAGCCATCAAGTGTCCTTTCTCTTCCCCTGGAAGATAGAGATTATATTCTTATCTTCTCCTCCTGAGAGGAGGAAATCAGAAATAGCCTTAAAATGCCCCTGGCTAATCTCTGCACTGAAATTTTGCCTTTCTGGTAGAGTTACCATTTTTCCGTTAATAGTCATTCAAAGAACTCCTGCCCAGAGGTGGGTGTTCGATTATGCGCTGCGCCTGCTCTCTGGCCGCGACCTATCCGTTGAAGGGCCTGGGAGTTAGGCTGGCCGTGTCCAGATCTTTTGTGAACCACGGGTCTCTTGTCTGCATGACAAGGATGATAGGAGTCCCCAGTTCCTAGTGTTACTGTGAGAAGCCAGTGTGACGTGATGCTTGCAGAGCACTTAGCTCTGTACCTGGCTCAGTATTATTAATGGTGTTCACTGTCGTCACCGTTTCAGCTAGGGACACACACCGAGTGCACAGTGACTCGGCCCCGTAATGGGTGCTTGAGAAATGATTAAAAGCTTAGTGCTTTGGCAGACGGTGGGGAAAGTTGATTCTGTATGTGATCCGGAATTAATTTCTCCAGAGGTCTGTATTCTTTAACTGGTACTATTTCCGTTACATTTCAGCAGCAAGGAATTTTTATTCTTTAAAAAATTTTTTTAAATGTTTATTTACTTTTGAGAGAGAGAGACAGACAGACAGAGCACAAGTGAGGGAGGGGCAGGGTGAGACGGACACACAGAATCCGAAGCACACTTCTTGCTCTGAGCTGTCAGCACAGCATCTGACATGGGGTGCGAACCCACAAACCATGAGACCATGACCTGAGCCAAAGTCTGACGCTTAACTGACTGAGCCACCCAGGTGCCCCAGGAATTTTTATTCCTAAAAATCATCGACAAAGTTTCCCTTACGAGTCACTTTTTTTTTTTTTTAAGAGAGGAGAGATAGTGGCATGCTTGGCACAGTTTTTAACCCCGCCCTCCCCAAACTGCATTTCACCCATTGCTTAAAATTCTTAGAAGTTGTCTTGATAATTGACCATAAAGGCAAAATCTTGATTTATAAAAAATTCTGAGGAAAGTGGTATGAATTAGGGCTAAATTAAATTAAAAAAAAATTAATAGGTGTCCCGCCATCTAAATGCTCCCCAGTTCTGAAATTAACCTTTCACTTACAAGCCGAGAAGTCAATAATTTTGGTTCTAGAATTCTGGTTAAATATAAGTGACCATATATAGTTTTATGAACTTTTCAGTTTTGAAGGCATTATTGTTTATAAGTAAGTAGAGATTCACAATCCATTCAATTGCAGCATCTCATCCACGAGTTCCTGGGCCCAGTTTATAGAGCCAGTCAGCAGATGGAAACCAGTGTCTGTGTTCAGACAATTTTCATCGCTAATCGTATTGCAGAAGTAGTTTTTCTCATGGCCAAGTGTCTTGAGTCACATGCTCTGGGGCTACCTGACTTGTTCCTTACATGATAGACCTTTTTTTTTTTTTTCCTGATCTAAGATCCCGCTGCCCCAGCCCTGTCTCTTCGAATTTATATAAAATTTTCATCTTGCCTTTTTATTTTTTTGCCTTTTAGAAACACGTGTTATCTTTAGTGTTCTGTACTCAACCCTACCTTACTCGCTGACGTTTATTTTTGCTATTAAGCCATTTATCTTATTTCTGTGATATGTATTGTCTTGAGATAAGACCAAAGGCCATTCTCTTCAGCTGATATTAGAGTATTTGCTACTTTATAAGCAAACTACAGCCCCGAAATCAAACATACATACATAGTACCCATCCACCAGCAGGACGACCTTGGGGAAGTCGCCTTCCTGGGCCTCAGCCTCCCCAGCTCACTAGCCGGTTTCAGATTTGCCTCCTCCCACTGACCGTCAGTGAACTGTCTCATCTTTTTCCATGAGAAGGGCCCACCTACACATCACTGGAATTTAATTTGCGGTAAGATGAAGACGACCAAGGACTTTGAAAGCTCCGGGAGGAAACATGGGGCTTGTTTTAAGATGAGATATCCAGAACAGTTGTCATGACCAACCATGGCTCACAGTTCCACTGTAGTTTAAGTAACCAGTTTCTCCTCGAGGGTGCCAAAAATTGAGTTGGAAAACCTCTCATGTTATTATTTAGACGTTCTGTTGTTTTGCCTACATGTGCTGTACTTACTGTAATAAAAACAACGGTGTCACTGCGGGCCGTCAGGAACCGCGTCTCCAAGACGTTCCTGTGGCCTTCTAAGCAGAGACCGAGCACGGGCATGATAGGACAAGATGACGAGGGTGGACCCAAAGCTACCACGCGTTCAGTTATACGAACTATTTAAAATCCATTGTAAATACTGAAGTCTCAGGACTACTAAGTCTCCAACATGAAAACTCATTTCTCACGTAATTTGTGGTCACAGAATGTTCTCCAGCTATTATTTTCTTCCCTTTGCTAAACAGAAAGTGAGTGGAGGCTAAGGATGTTTGTCTATGATCGATTGGTGACTGTGAGGCCAGGAGCAGATGAGTCACTTGTATAGGTTCATTAATTTTACTTTGGTTTATAAATACTGATTTTAATTCTTCTGAGAGAGAGAGGGAAAGGGAGCGAGTGTGTGCATTTGCAAGTTTTCTCTCAAAAGCTTTCCTTTTGCAGTGAAATCGCAGCTCTTCCTTCCTTCTGTCCTTCCTTAAATGCACCGATCTGGGATTACACGGCTTGTCTTTGAATCCTAGCTCTATAATTAGTAGTCTTGGGCAGGTGATCTAATCTCCAGTCTAAACCTTAGTTTCCTTATCTGTAAAATGGGCACAGTATCAGTATCCACCCCCCTCTCCATCCTGTTGCGGTGAATTTCTTTAATGTGAGTACCTCCAGTGTTACCGGTAAATGAAGAACTCAGGCTAGTGTAACGTGGAATTCCTCTCGAATTCATTTTCTGCACACATAAATGTTTGAAGCAGTCGGGACCAGCTCTGTCATATTTAAAGAGAAAGCCTTAGCCATTGAAGAAGATTTTAAAATAGGCCGAGTATCTCTGGAGCGTCTGCCCCTCCTGCAGGGTGGGTGGAATTTGGGCTCCCCCAGCTGCTTGCCTTTTCCACCAGACTCCACTCTCTGGAGAAGAAGAGTGTGCAGAGGAAGCAGGTACGAAGACATTTGTCTTCACAGTAACACGGCCACAAAGAAGGCCATAGCCAGGACCGGGCTGTGGTTTTTAAAGCAGCGATCTCCGTCAGAAGCACTTAGCCGTCATACTCTACCTTCTGAGGGGAGGAAGCAAGGCTCCCAGAGCTTAAAACTGTCTGTGAAGCTGGCCGCAAATGCCAGTAGAAATTTAACCAGCTCGTGTTGAATTAGGGTTTACTGATTGTTGTTATTCATGCTCTGGTTACAAAGGTCCAGAGGTTTGGAGAGGTCTGCCCCTACCCTTCTCTTTTCCTCTATGCCCTCTTGTTTATAGTGTGCAGTTTCGCAGAACGTGATGTTTTTCAGGACCGTCTAGATGGAGCTAGAGCAGAAACGCCTGAGCCAGCTCTGGAGTTGTGGTCACTTCATGAATTACTGTATGTCAGGGGTGTAGCGCAGCTCCTGAGGTGGTTGCCTCTGAGCAGAGTCCTGAAGAACAAGTTAGGGAAGCCCTCCATAAATACTAGCCAGTACCGGCAGAGCCTTCTCACGCGGAGCCAACCCTGCACTCCTCCGGCAACGAAGGCAGTCGGCCTGCCTGGTGGCGAGGTCCTGTGAGCCCGCAGGGGGACCGCGATTCAGCCTCCAGAGGTGAGGTGGTTACTGTTGAGTGGAGCCTTGAAGGCCAAGGAGGGCCCCACCAGAAGGACTGGGATGAGGGGAGCGTGGCCTGCGGAGAGGAGCACGTCAGCAGTACCTGCTCTGGGTCCTGGTGTGAAGCAGTCGAGTGGGGGAGGGTAGAAGGGCGACTGAGCGTGTTAGGAGGTGCAGCGGGAAAGGTGAGCAGGGGAATACAGGGGCCTGTATGTGACCCTGCCCACTGTGGGTCTGATGTCCTAGGTGGTGGGTAGCCCCTGGTGGCATGTGTTTGTGTTAGTTTCTGTGGGTTTGTTAGTGATTTTCACTTTCGAGGAGAAGAGGGATGTTCAGAAAGGTGCCTCTGGGGCTCGTGGAGGTGGGGGGTTGGTTTTAGAGGAATATGACGGGAGATGGGGAGCCTATCGAAATAATTTGGGGAACAAATTATGAAAGCATTGACCCCAGAAGTCTTAGAAGACAGAAGAAGAAAGCAGTAGTTAAAAAAAAACAAAAAACAAAAAACCTGGAGACCCTCGGTGGCTCAGTCGGTTGAGCGTCTGACTTCAGCTCAGGTCATGATCTCACAGTTGGTGGGTTTGAGCCCTTCATCAGCTTCTGTGCTGACAGCTCAGAGTCTAGAGCCTTCTTTGGATTCTGTGTCTCCCTCTCTCTCTCTCTCTCTCTCTCTGTCCCTCCCCTGTTCACACTCTGTTTGTCTCTCTCAAAAATAAATAAACCTTAAAAAAACCACCATAAGGGTTAAAGTGAAGGGAACCTTGTTAGAAAGGAGAGGGAAGGCAGCCTAATACGCTCCGTGTTTCACAGAGGAAAGAGCTAGGCACAGTGGAGATGAAGGCACTGGTCTCTCCCAGGGTTGGGGAAACAGTGTCTGCGGGACACTTTCTGTCTTCTGCCTATTTCTGGAAAGTTTTATTAGACTACTGCCAGGCACGGTCTTTTTCACACGGTCTGTGGCTACTTTGACCCTACAGAGGAGGGTCAGCAGTGCCCCCGAGAACCCGTGGCCCGCACAGCTGAAAATAATTACTTTGGGGATCTTTATAGAAAAGTTGGCTGACCTCTAGCACATGGCTAGTCAGTGCTAGACCTGGGCTTCCGGCCTTTGAGAGTTGGGAGCATCTCTCTTTTGTTCATCTCTGATGGAGAGCGCTTTACACGGTGTCCAATACGTAGTAAGGCCTCCTAAATGACCTCTTACTGGATTAATGACTAATGAGTGTGAATGATTGAATGAATGAGCAAAGTAGCCAAGTTAAACTACCTGATTTACAGCCTGCGCTTTTACATTTGTTCCGTACTGATTCTTACAAAGCTCCTGAGCAGGAGTTACTATATAAAATGAGTACTGAGTGCCACCAACATGCAGGGCATGATTCTTGGTTCGAGGATTTTTATGGGCCCTTGTGATGCTCACCACCAATAGAAGAGACAAACGTTCATCAGATGACCACACAAGTGAGTGCACGGTTGCCATGCCAACCAGAAAACAGAGGAGCGCAGTGCCATGCGAGCTTGTGGTGGAAGATTGAGTATGAAGTCAGAGGAGACCTCCCAGATGCACCTGTCCTGCAGTGTGGAGAGCGAGTGGACTTTCGTTTGGCAGAGGGACGTGGGAAGAGTATTTCAAGTCGATCCATGGGCAGAGGCCCTGTGCGGGTGAGGACAGGCAGAGAAAAATGCGAAGGCTGGCCACACTGGGCGTGAGACTGGAGAGATCGGCAGGGCTCTTGTGATCAGGATCAGGGAATCCGTCTGTTTCTAGAGTCGAGTCTGAACTTGAGCTACAGGTTTGAGACTCAGTAGTAGAGAAGGTGTTTTAATCAGGAGAGGGTGTGGGTTGACCAGAGAGAGTGTCAGAAGAGAAGCTGTGGGTCTTGAGAACTCTGGAACTCCGTGGTAGAGGGAAGGGCAATGTGGAGAAGTGAAGAGATACAAAAACCGGAGAGGACCAAAACGTGGAGAATCTGGTATGGCAGGACAAGTTTCGAGGTGGAAGAACAGCCGGTCAGTTGTGGATAGGGCATATCCGTCCAAGGAATTAAGGATCCAAAAGCATGCATTGGGTCGTCCCGCTGGGAGATCGCTTTGACCTTTGGAAGAACACATTTTGGGCAGTGGAGGGGGAAGGTAGAGCCTGTCAACCTGTCCAATGAATAAGCAGAGAGGAAATGGAAACAAGTATCTATTTGTTCGCTTTTCCAGCCAGCAGTTGCCAAGTATCTGTGCAGTAGGGATCCAGTGTTAAGCAAAACCAGACAGGGCCTTTGTCCTCCTGGGGCTGACTGTTAGGGCAGAGGAGTGGGGGACCCTCAATCAAACAGTCTTCCCAGCACCACCTAAAAAGCGAAGGAAGTGCTATGAAGGAAAGAAGAAAAGGTTCTGTGAGAATATGTAGCAAAGGAAAAAGGAGTGGTTTGGGCAGGGAAGAATTCTCCCAGTGTTCCTAGAGCTGGGGGAACTGTGGGGGTGAGCTCTGAAATCTGTGCTGAGGGGGCATTTCAGAGGGCAGAGAAAAGCTTGTGGCCAGGCCCTTCGTGCTGGAGAGCTTGACGGCTCTAGGAATGAAGAAGAAGTGAAGTCAGGGTGGTTGTGTGCAGAGGGCGAGGGCGAGAATGGTATAGGACAGGGCTGAGAGGCGGGCAAGAGCCGAAGCCTCCAAGGCTTTGGAGACCCACCATCTCAATTAAGGATTCTCGTTACCCCAAGAGCAGTGGGCAGCCATGGCAAGGGACTGACCAGGGTAACCAGACTTAACTAGACTTAAATTTTAGGAAGTCTAAAATTTAGAGTGAGGATGTGAACCTCTTATGCCTTCCCGAACCAACGTGAGCAGACAAACCCGAGAAGGATTCTCCTCTCTGGGATAAGTCACTCCCTTATCTGAGAGAGGGTGTTCTGAGCCCTTCCGGGGAGGAAACACTAGCTCCTATCCAACCTGCAAACAGCATGGAAGTTTCTCCTGAAATCACTTGGAGAAAATACTCCCGAGGAGACTAATATCCATCTTGACTCTATACGCCGTTTTACCAGGTCACTAGAATTTCTGGATCCACCGATTTTAGGCAGAAAGAAAATAGCGCAGGTGACTTCTAAAAAGACTGATTTTCTGGTTTACTGGCCTGAGGCTCGAGTTACCTCTGGCGGGTTTCTGTATGGGGACATGGCTGCAAAGCAGACAAGTGGTTTTAGAGACCTCTCTCTTAAAAAGCCGTTCGTACACCCCCTTACTTCTGCACTCCTGTTCTTAGGCTTAATGAATCAAGAAAGCTGCAAAGAGTAACTCACTCACCTGATTTCCCCCAAGAAATCTTCGTAAGTAAGAGAAATTAATTACTGTTGGTCTGGATGGCCAGGCCAGGGAGCAGTGATAACGTTAGGAGGGCTTTCTCTGCTGCACTTCTGATCACAGTAGGTGGGTGGGTGGCCTTTTTTCTGCCCCCCAGTGGAGGCTCACCTCCACCAGCCCTGTGGTAGCTGGTTTATTTTTGCATCATTGATAACCTTTCTCCACGGAATTAAAACATCGTGATACTTCCCCGTCTTGTTCGTGCCTGTGTTCTGTTTCTAAACCCTTTCTCCCTCTTTTTCCAACAGTGTCTTCTTAATTAGCTCTGCAAAAAACGTGTGGTACAATTACCTGAATTTCTTCTCATCCTTCCCGGCACCTCCCACATCTCTGTTGTTTGTGCTCATCCTGGTCGACTCAGGAGGTGACACTGGCTGACGCTTGGCAAACCAGTGACCTTCTTTCCGAGCTGAAGTTGACAAAAGCTGATAAAAGAGGGGAAAGGGGGAGATGGAAGCCTACAGCTCCCCCCTTTCTTTTTTTCTTTTTTAATTTTTTTAATGTTTGTTTATTTTTGAGAGACAGAGACAGTGTGAGCAGGGGAGGGGTAGAGAGAGAGAGGGAGACACAGAACCTGAAGCAGGCTCCAGGCTCTGAGTTGTCAGCACAGAGCCTGACTCAGGACTCGAACCCACAGACCGTGAGATCATGACCTGAGCCAAAATCAAGAGTCAGACGCTTAACCGACTGAGCCACCCAGGCACCCCCAAGCCTTTTGTTTAGTAAAGAGGAAGCAGCTTGGGTGAATATATTAAGAGGAAATTGTGTTTTGAATATTTGACTAGACCGTTTGTTCAAGGACAAAAACAGCAGAAATAAGTCAAACGGAGGCTGTAGGGGAGCACTCACCAAAGGAAAGTCTGATCAATGGACAGAGTGAAACAGCGAGTGTACAGTGACTATTCAAAAGATAATACTTTGTGAAAGTACTGACTTCTTACCTGTTAAAATGAGAAGAATTTGCCTGGAAAAATAATACAGAGGAAAAGGGGGCTTAAAGTTTGGTAAACACCGCAAGTCCCCCCCCCACCTTTTAAAACTTCCCCAGAAAAGTTGTTTCAATTATAAAGGGGGGAAACAAAACAAAACAAAACAAAAAACACTCGTGAGGCTGGAATGAGATATGTGTGAAGTACATCAGGCTCTTTGGATGAAAGTTGCTACAGTGTAACTTACTTATGTATGACTCGGGCTTGGGTCCTACCTTCAAGCAGCATGCTCCTAGGCCCGCTAGATAAAAGGAATTGCTTTCTAATTAAATTAACAGCCTCATGACTGATGTGATTGTTTCAGACTTTCATATGTATTGACTAAGTCTTTGCCTCTGCCTGCGTTAGACTTAGTACTTTGCTTCATTTACAGCCTGGCTTCCTAAATATGAATAATTTGTTATTAATAATGCAAGTGTTATGGTTCTTTTCTTAAAATTATTTTTTCAATAACAGTCTTCGCCACTGCCATTTTGCGGAGGTTCAGATAAATCTTATGCATCTGAGCACGTTTGTTTGCAATTTAGAAACCCGAGTTTTGAGCCATTATGCCACTGACTGCTGCTCACTGCTTCCTTCTCCTACCCACCATCGTTCATGGTTCTTTAAGACGATTTTGTCAGAGTACGCTCAGAATGGATAGTGCGTGAGCCCATGGACGCGAGAGATTGCTTAATTGTTTTTCTCATGGCCCATGGTCAGTTTGAGACAAGGACAACTGGCCCTATCTCGTGAATACGTCCACGCTTCCGCATAGATTGTAGCCAGATGAAGAAACCGATCAGTATCGTAGGAAGTTCTGGATACAGGCCTTTAACATGTCATCACCCATCTAGCTGTGCTATATGCTGAGCGTAGCTTCCCATCTCTATGTCATTGATTGCTCACATGGTGTAGGCAGTTAATTGACCCATCTATACCCAGAATGGGTCAGCCTTGAAGGGGCACACTGGGAGCTGTCCACTCCGTTACCACATAGGGATGGTAAGGGCGGAAGGAATCCTGCCCCGGTGTGGCAGCTTGGGGGCAAATGGTAGTAGTTCACTTTGCTTTGCACTGGAAATTGAGATGCGGTCCCATTCCAACCAGCAATAGCGAAGGGGACCTTCCTTCTGGATTGCGTCCCTCACGTTTGGTGAAAATAAAGATGGCGAGGTGGCCGCCAATGGGATTGAGACCTTTTACATTGGAACCATAAGGTCTACTAGAAAGAAATATATTTATGTTGTGTGGTTGTTACTTTCTTTAGTTTTTTTCTTTTGCTTCTCCAGTGCAGGATCATCATGCTTCATCTTTTTTTTCCATTTCTGTAAATTCATAACCATTCCATACTTGATGTATTTATACTTAAAGCTTGGTTTTAACTTCATGATAACATGGATCTTGTCTACTTCCCTTATTGCTGGGGCCTCAGCACCTAGAGAGTACTGAGACATACTGTAGGCTCAATAAGTATTTATGGGGTGGAATTACGGTTGAAATCACGACTCATCTCTTGAGTTTTATGTTTCAGCGACCTCGCTGTCCATTGGGCTTCTGTGGGTGATTTATGTTTTCCTCCAAAAGGAGAGTTAGACAGATAGCCCGTAGGTTATTCTGGTATAGAATAGACCCCTTTGAAAACCAGCCTGAGGCTTTTTTTTTTTTTTTTTTTTAATATATGACGCTAGTTTGATCTTCTGACAAAAATACTACTCTTAATTGCTGTGCAGTCTTTAGTTATACTCGTAACCTCTGGAACACTGAGATGGTAACACATTCAGTTCTTTGTCTTTAGAGATTTTGCTTTTTGACTTGGTTATTGGCGGTCCATGATATTTAGCTGGAGTTGCCTCTGGATTGAACATTTTAATTTTTATTTAAAGATAAAAACAAAGAATATCCAAATGAGTTTGTTTTGTATTTTAAAATAAGTGACTTTGTTTTGTTTTTGTTTTGCCAAAGTGTGTAATAATGAAAATAATGCGATAATGATATTTTCTAACATGTTTCATTATTTCCAGTTTTGTTTGTGGAGTTTATAAGCTCTGGTCTCTGAATCTTCACAGAGTGTAGGAACTAGATTTCTCTTTTAATTTGGCAACACTGGGTTTAGTTTTAATTATTATGAAACTATAGAGATAAAAATTCAATGTGTATCATAAGAATAGTTTTGTGTGTGTGTGTTTTTTTTTTGTTTTTTTTTTTAACCTAGGATGTGGGTCTAGTTCATGGTTGAGAAAAATTTCCAAACTATTGGGATACTCTGGAGAGCTTTTAAAAATAAAGATAGCTGAGCTCAGGTCTAGCATCATGAAGCGATCTTCCAATTTTTTTATTTTTTTAATTCCCTAGTAGTTTCTGATGATAAGCAGAGCCCGATATAGAACATTGGATCAATGAGTTCAAGGTCATCAGCGTGATTTGTCAGTTGGCCTATTGATGGTGCTCTGTTCTGTGACCTGAGACCTGCTTCTGACCCTGACCAGCTTTTGGATGATGGGGTGGCCGGGGTCATCTTCCTTAAACGCAGCTCGTTTTGTTAACTACCCCAAAGAGCAGCCTCATCGCTGGGGGCTTCTTTCTTAATTTTTTAAAAAATCCATGGTCAGCAGAGGGGTGTTGTTGAGTTGCCACTAATTGAGACTTAGTGGTCCTTTGCAGTATCCCCTCAAGCTGGAATTCAGAAACTCAACTTCCTTCTGGAAGTCTTAGCTTTTAACTCTGCCTCCATGTGGGACATGTTTGAAGAGTGTCTGATCAAAAGGTGCTGGAATCAGATCACTCAGATTTTAATTCTGCTTCTCCCATATACTAGGGGTGCGACCTCGGCAGCCAAATTACTTAGCTTCTGAGAGCCTCTATTTTCCCATTGGCAAAAAGTCAATAATAATGAGTAAGGTTGTTGGAAATATAAAATACTGCTTGTTCGTGCAAAAAAGTAAGTGCTTAGTAAGTGTTAATGGCTGGTATTATAACCCTATTACTAACTACACATTTTGAATTAAGACTCCAGAGATGGCTCATCGTCATTGATTTAAAGCACTGCCGCCCATAGCTGTTTATTAATTATTGTCTTCTTTTGTCCCCTCTGGAATTTTTATTCATCTCACAAATTCTGATTTAGTACTGACTATGTGCCAAGCAGAGTACTAGGCACTGGGGATACTGTGGTGAACAAAAGAGACAAGATGTAAGTGATAGCCTAAAAAATTTACTTTTTTTTTTTTTTTTGATATTTGAGGTGGTTTTCAGTCTTGGAATATTCTAAATAAAGCTGCTATAAACATCTGTGTATAGGTGTCTATACGAATACATTCTTTTTTTAACCTCTTGGGTCAATACTTGGGAGCCCAGCAGTATGGGACCAGCTGGACCATACAGTAGGAATATATTTAATTTTTTAAGAAGCTGCCAAACTTTTCCAAAGTGGTTGTACCACTTTATATTCTTACCAGCAGTGAATGGGGGCTCCATTTCCTCACGTCTTCTCCAATACTTGCTATGGTTAGTCTTTTTAATTGTCCGAGAGGTGTGTATACTGATAGCTGTGTAATGCTCTCTCCCTGTGGTTTTTCTTCATATCTCCTTAATGACGGATGAGGTAGAGCATCTTCTCATGTATCTGTTTGCTCTCTATGGATATCTTCTTTTGGTGAAATGTCTACACAGATCATTTGCTCATTTTTTATTTAGGTTCATTGTCTTAATTGTATAGTGAGAGTTGTTTCTTTGTTCTGGGCCAAGACATCTTATATCAGATGTCTGCTTGGCAGGTAGTTTCTCCCAGTTTCTAGTTTATCTTTTCATTCTTAATAGTGTGTTGAAGAAGAGAAGTTTTTAATTTGGCAGAGCCCAACTTATCAACCCATCCCTTTTTAAACCATGCTTTCGGTGTCATATCTAAGAACTCTCCGCTTAACCCAAGATCATAGAGATTTTCTTCTCGAAGTTTTACAGGTTCAAGTATAATGATTAATTTTGAGTTATTCTGTGTATATGTTGTAAGGTATGGGTTAAAATGAGTAACACATACATACATCCAGTTATTTCAACATTTGTTGAAAAGACTATTTTTTTTCTCTGTGGCATTGCTTTGTACTTTTTTCAAAAAATCAGTTGATCATTTATGTGTAGGCTTCTTTTTTTTTTTAATGTTTATATATTTATTTTGAGAGCGAGCGAGCGAGAGCAGACCAGAGAGAGAGAGAGAGAGAGAATCCCAAGCAGGGGTCCATGCTGTCAGCGCAGAGCCCAGTGTGGGGCTCAAACTCAGGAACGATGAGATCATGACCTTACCCAAATTAGGAATCAGACGCTTAACCGACTGAGCCACCCAGGTGCCTCTCTATAGGTCTATTTCTCTATTTTGTCTTTTCTACCGATCTGCCTTGACACTGATACAAACTGTCTTGGTTACTGTAATGTTCTAATATACTTGGAAGTCAGGTAGTGTCTTCCCTCCAATTCTTTCTTCTGTTGTTACTTTTTAAGTTGAACATAATGGTTAACCGTTGTGTGCATGACATCAGCCTTTAGAGGAGTAAAACTGAAACTTTGCTTTATCACTCTGGTTAATAAATGCCACGACCTGGCATTCTACTAGATGTCTTTCTCTTAAGATAATTTGTTATTTTTTATTTTTCTGAGACATTTCGGAGTTTTCCCAAGCAGCCGAGAGATGAGTTACGTACAAGTCCATTCGTGTGATCTTTAGTTTTTGCTAAGTCTTATTTTGCAGAGTCTTTAATGATCTAGTTATTTAGCAGTTAGAAAGTGACTTCACAGCGCTTGTCACAAGACAGATCCACTTCCGAAGTGAATCGCAGAATCCGTCCAGGAGGACCGTGGTTGGGTTTTGGTTGCTCGTGTGTGAGGTGCCCTGGTGGAGAGGGTGTAGAATTGAGCCTGGTGTCCCATCGTCTGTTGGGGGCAATTTATAATAGGAGCTGTGGGCACACTCTCTCTTCTACTCCTTTGACCCCATGCATACACTCAAAGCAGCAGCTTTTATTCATTAGCTACTTAATCTTTGCTGTTCACTGTGCTAAGTATTTCACACAAATTGTATTTGGTACCTAGATTGTCAGTGTGAGGTAGAGGCTAGCAATGCCTGTTTGGCTTGGGGAGAGGTTAAGAAACTTGTCAGAGGCCACACAATTAGAGGTGATGGATCCTGTATTTGGCCCTTTCCTCGCTCCCCAGTTAATCTTTTGTTCCGAACCACTGTGCTGTAATGCCCTTTGCACTCAAAGAATGAAAGGGCTTCAAAACTTGAAGTACAACTTAAATAGGCCATTGATCTCTGGAATTCTTACGTTCTATGTCCAAAATGTTTTCTTTAGAACTACTGGATGAAAAAGTCTCATGGCATTTAGAGATGAGGCCCTGTGGGTGAAACTGCTGGAATAAATAAATGCAGCATTTATTTATTGAGTAACTCACCACACATCTGATATCTGTAAGGCAGGCCCATAGAGACACTGAGTATACAGCAGGAAAACAAACAGACAGAAACAAACACAAAGGTCCTTCTTTGAGGAAGGCTGTTTTCTGTTGGGAAGGGACATATGATGGACAACTTTGAGATAATGCAGGTGAATTCGTCTGCGAGCTGGATGCAGTGTCCTTCTCTGATTCCCGGCTAATGGTCTGTATGGTGACAAAACTTGTATTGAAATTACCTTTGGTTCCAGGCAGGAGACCCAACCTGTCTGCCTCTGGCAGTTTCGAATGCTCGGTTTAATAGACCATCTGCATTACTTTAGCTTAGCTTACTTGACTTCGCTGTTTTTTCTAGTATCGAGTTTTCTGCAGTACCACTCATCTCTCCATGTGCCCTTCAACTGTATGAGTGCACAAATTAAAACTCTTTTTCATGGTATGTCACTCCTGTGTTTGGCATGAGTTTCCAAATGGACTCCTTTGCCTTTGTCGCTCCCTTCGCATTTTAAAAAAAATTACGGGGTGGTAGAAGTTTTTAAAAATTCAATGATGAAAAAAAATAGTTGCACTTCAACAAACGTGGCACAATGATTTTTCTTAAATAGTTCATACTAAAATAACAGGAATATTGTTATACATATTATATAAAAATAAAATAATATATAAAAATAAAATAGTGTTTTAGAAAAATAAAATAGTATATAAAAATAAAATAGTAAGACTATTTGTCTTTACTTTGTATACAAAATTATTTGTGTCTTTGTGGTGGGGTTACGACAGCTCAGTTCAAGGTCTTATGAAGATGTGGGGAAGTGGACACTCCCTACACTGCCTGTAGTAATGTAAATTGGTATAATTTGGAGGGTGGAAATTTGGCAAAATGCATCAAAAGCTTCAGTGTTTTGTTGATATCCTTTTATCTGGTAATTCCACTTAGGATTTATTTTTCTCTTTTGGAGAAAAGAATAAAGAGCACTCTGAGAGTATTTGTTTGCACTTGAGCAAACACAGTTTCTGAAGATTGTATCAGAGTTACTTCCTTTGCAGTACCCGTTCTGCTTTTAAGTTGACGTTATTTGTGTTTTAAAATATGTTTAATATTTAAAAAAAAATTAAAAGGGACACCTGGGTGGCTCAGCTGGTTAAGCATCAGACTTTGGCTCAGGTCACGATCGCATGGTTTGTGGGTTCGAGCCCCGCGTCGGGCTCTGTGCTGACAGCTTGGAGCCTGCTTCAGATTTCCTGTTTTCCTCGTGCTCTGCACCTCCCCACTTGCACTCTGTCTCTCTCTCTCAGAAATAAATAAACATTAAAATAAATAAATAAAATATGTTTATATGAAATAAGTCCCTAGAAATTGTGTCTTTAATGCTTATTGTTACAGAATTTGGCAATTTCTTTACCAGTCGCTAAATCGTGTTTTTAAAACCACTCTTAGGAGACGGTATCATACAAGTTGGGACATTGGTGCTATGATTGTGTGAGTTCTAACTTGAAAGGCAGATTGAGTTGCAACAGAGGTGACTCTTGGTCATCATACAAGGTTTTAATCTTTTAAAGTTGAATATCATAGTGAGCGATTGTGTTTAAATAGTGAATCTCTTGGCATATAGAAGTTTGCATTTTTTTAAAAACTGATTTCCATCGTTAAGAAGCGAGACTTAATAGAGTGACACCTTTATTGTTATATCTTGAGATTAGTTCCCTACTAGGATTATTCAAAGTAATTTTTGGGAAAGAATTTAAATGCAGTATTTGCTTTGTTTTTTTACACTCTTTAAATTTTACTTTGGAAGATTGATGGAAGTGCAGCACAGAGGGAGCAAGTGACAACGGAAGGTCTCTTCCTAGTAAGGCTTTTATTCCTGATCTGTTTTTCAAGGAAGATAGATGTAATTAAACTGAAAGACAAAGATAAAAGACAAGCAATAAATAGGAAAACAATGCTGATAACATAAATAACAGGCATAGGATTAGTACCTAGAGTGTATAAAGAACTCCTGAAAATCATTAAGAGTGGGGTAGGAGGAAGGACAAAGAATATGCAAAGACAATTCACAGAACCTCAGTGTGACTTACGATCGGAGAACTGCAAATTAAAGCAATAACCAGATACTGTTTCACATACAACCAGACTGGCCAAAATTAAAAAACCAGATAATACCATGTTTGGACAGAACAGAGAAATCGTAACCCCTATATGTGGCTAGCAGGGACCCAGATTCCGCAAATACCTTGGGAACAATTTGGCAACATTTAATGAAGTTTTTAATGCATGGAACCTACTCCGTAGGAATCCCTCTTAAAAAACCATAAAAGACAAATGCACAGGGATGTTCTCTGCAGTATTTTATTTTTTTGTGATTGTAACAAATTGTAGTTAACCTAAGGGAATGGATTATACAGATCATGATAAAGTGGAGAAAATAAATGAATTAGGTGTAGACGTATGATCACGGATAGATCTCAGAAATGTAACAGTGATAAAAGCAAATCGGTCAACATGTATTTATTTTTAAGGAAAAATCACACAAATTAACAGGTATTTTATAAGCGCTCTGTGGTAAATGCAGACAGACATGGCCTGAATGGATGCACAGCAAATTCTGGGTAATAGTTGCATCTGGGAAAGGGAGGGGGGCACTGGGACTGGACAGGGGAACCTGGGGGACCTATTGTTTTTTCTAATACTTAATCCAAAGCAAACAGACAGTATTTTTATTTTTATTTTTTAATTTATTTTATTTTATTTTTTTATTTTTGAGAGACATAGAGACAGAGCGTGAGCAAGGGAAGGGCAGAGAGAGAGAGGGAGACACAGAATCCGAAGCAGGCTCCAGGAGTATTTTATTTATGTTTTGTTCTGGGTGGGGGGCATGAAGATTGCTCTCATATCATTCTGCACAAATTTAAAAAGTAAAAAAAAAATATCTATAACCATGTGTGGTCGTAGGTGTTCTCTAGACCCACTGTGGTGATCATTTCACAATATATACATTTATTGAATCATGCTATACATCTGAAACTAACATTATATGTCACTTATATCTCAAGAAAAATTAAAAAAATTAATTTAAATCATTTAAAGTTTATTTATTTATTTTAGAATTTATTTATTTGTTTATTTTTGTGAGCGAGGAGGGGCAGAGAGAGAGAGGGAGACAGAGAATTCCAAGCAGGCTTTGCACGGTCAGCACAGAGCCCGGTGTGGGACTCGAACACACACACCGTGAGACCATGACCTGAGGCAGATGCTTAACCGACTGAGCCACGCAGGCGCCCCAAAATTGTTTAAAATAATAAACACTTTAAGGAGAAAAAATAATGCATTGAGGCACGTCTCAACCAAAGAGAGTGCGGAAGTATTTATCTCAGAAGTGTGTCATGCTCTTGTGCTTGGCTAGCTCTCTCGAGTGCTGTCTTGGATATTTTTAAGTTGTCTTCTTTTTTGCTATTTTTCCCTTATACCGAAATTATCTTTGGGGCAGGAGCTTTCCCTGTGATTTCTTCGAAGTCAGACTCCATAACATTTCCATAAGAAAAACGTGACATTCGTTCGTTAAGCTGCACACAAAAATCTTTAGAAAGCTTCTCAAACCTTTTGGAGTCTGTATTGGGGAGGGGTTGTGTCAATGGGCACACGGAACCTCTGTTGCCGGGAGTATCAGTGCAATACGCTCTTTGCAGGGAATTTGGGCCGGATCTTTGAAAGTGTAAAACAGGCTTTCTAATGTCCAGCTGACTTCTACCTTAGAGATTCTCCCCCTTCCAAAGCTCATCTAATGGCCTAAGATATTCATGTGCGCAAGAATACATACTTCTGCATTACTTACGATAGTGAAAATTGGTAACCACCTAAATGTCCTTAAATCTGGGAATGGTAAAAAAAAAATTTTTATTAATAGCTTCGAATACTAGGCAGCTCCTTAAGAAAGAGGGACAGGTCTGGATGTGTTGACATGGAAGACTGTCTAATATTATATTATCAGTTTAGAAAAACAAACTGCAGAAACATAGGCATCACACAATCAGGTGTTCATTTTAAATGCTTGTGTTGTATCTATGTTATTTTATTTTTATATAACTCTATTTGAATTAGCCTGGAACTATAGAAAATGTGTGTAGCTTTTAAAACTGATTCCTTCTAGAGAATAGAAATTAAAGAAGAATAAGACAGGACAGGCTTTTGTTCGAGATTTTTATTTGTCTCTATTGTTTTAAGATTTTTTTAAATGAGCTTGTTTCATCATTGTGTAGTTAACAACCCGGGAGTATTGCTAATGTTCAGATGACATTTCCGTCTAAACATGTGTAGGAGGCGTGTCATGTGTGGCGTGTCATGTGTGGCATGTCATGTCGTATGCCATTATTTTTCTTTAGGAGATGAATTCTTCCTCCAGAGCTCTCATTTACTCTGCATTCGTAATGTCAGGTTTCTCTCTAGTTCCAGAGAAAAAGCCGAGGGAATGGAGCAGTGACAGCGGTGCCTCACCGGGCTTGCATGAAGGTGACTCAGATTTCAGCCCTGGAGATACTTGATCACCATGTGTGGTGACGGACTGCATCTCCTTTACGATTATACAGTCCATTCTTTTTAGATAGAAATAATCACACAGCTCATTGGACGGGAGGGCAGAGCCGGGCGGTTCCACGGGTGTCCTCAGCGTGTAAACTAAGCCAGTGATTTTATACCGTTCTAACAAACGTGTTAATAGCATGATAAAACGGAGGCCCTGGGATGGTTTTGGTGGTGGTGCCTGCTCAACCTTCCCACATTCAGGACGGCATGGAGCTGTAACCGGCTCTCATGAATGCAGCATAGGTTTGATATTGTGCTTTTTATTAACTGTGAGAGTGTGGATTACGGCGCTTTAAATGAGGAAGAGGATTCTCTCTTTTTGAAATGTGAATTAATAAAATGCTTATTCTTGGGAGAAGTTGTTTTCACGGCCTTCTTCATTTGTTTCTTTTGTGGTTGCCTTCATCTCCTGTCTCTCTATTAGACAGACACACGCACACGCGCGCGCACACACACACTCTTCAGACTCACCAGTACTTGCTACCAGAATGGAACAATTTGGCTTTCGAAGGACACTTTTGCCTTTCAGAAGAGGATATTTAAATCAGGCCGTGCATTGAACCTTCTTTAGTAGATGAACTTGACACTCCCGTCATGTAGTCATTGTCTGTCTTTGTGCATATTGTTCCTTGCACGGAAGGGGTCCTTGTCCACCTGTGAGGTGGCAGTAGTGACACTTGCTCCACGGGGCATTGCGTCATTGTGCCTGGGCGGGGTGAGAAAGTGATTGCTAGGGAGTGGGCTGTCCTAGTTCGCCGGTTGTTACATATGAGACTGAGAAGAGCATCCGGAGCGTGACTTCTCCTGGGAGACTTGACCTTGAAAAATAATGAGCAATTCAGGATAGTTCACATCAGTTTAGTATTCGAACAGATATGTATTGAACGCCTTCTCTGAGTAATGTATTAAGCGTAGGAGGAGATATAAATCCTAGTTGAGTAGGTTCGGATGAAATGTAAACTCCCTAAGTGGGTGTGCTTCTCTGTATAACAAAGAACACTTCTGTCCCGTGAGTCACTGTAGGTCACTGTGCCACACGTAGATACAAACGTGGATGTTAAACATAATCACCCTTTCCTCTAAAGTTAAGTAGAGATACTACCTGCTTCCACTTATTAACATTCACTTGTAACATATAGCCCACAGAGAAATGTTAGCAGCTAATTTCAGTTCCTTGCAGTCGGGAAGAAATCTAAGAGAATCCACTCATTTGCAGTTCTTTTGTATCATAGGACCCTTTTCTAAACTAGAAGTTTGTATTCCTTTAATCCCAAATAGTCATAATCAGGCATAATAAAAATCAATCATACCGTATAGTTCTTGTTTGGATAAAAAGTTCCTAATACATAAAGATTAATGAATAATAATTCCCCTTTATAGCTATGGAAATGTATTTTGTTCCTACAAATATAATTTGTACCTACATATGCATATATTCATATATACTTAATTATATAATATCTTACAATAAATACATATTTATAATTCTCTGAGATATGTATTTATAAAAGAAATCAAATCTTGTATCAGAGTTTTTATTTATTTTTTTATTTTAGTTTTGAGACATAGAGACAGAGCGTGAGCAGGAGAAGTGCAGAGAGAGAGGGAGACACAGAATTCGAAGCAGGCTCCAGGCTCCGAGCTGTCAGCACAGAGCCCGACGTGGGGCTCGAACTCACAGACCGTGAGATCATGACCTGAGCTGAAGTCGGCCGCTTAACCGACTAAGCCACCCAGGTGCCCCTATATCAGAGTTTTTAATAGCTAGCAATAGTAAGCAATTTTGGTTAATTTTAAAAGAAAAGAAATTCATAGACAGGATGTTGGGACGCCTGCAGAGGTAGTAGGAGAACCAGGCTTAGGGCTGTGTGGCCAGGACCGGAATGTCACACCATTCCACAGAATTGGTCTGGAGAGCGACCTCTGGGGCCCGCTTACGCAAGGAACTCCATCTTCCTGCGACATGACCACCCCCAGCTGTACCCGCTCCCTCCCTGCAGCGCCCCAGTCCGGCGCGGGCTCCTTTGATTGGTGATCCTAAGTCTTGTGTTCACGCTCAGCTGCAAGGGAGGCTAGAAAAGAAATACATACATGTTCCCACTTCTTTAGTGAGATGCCAGGACTGCAGACATAAAAAAAGAAAAAAAAAAAAAAAGGAGGGGACACCTGGGTGGCTCAGTCGGTTGAGTGTCCGACTTCGGCTCAGGTCATGATCTCACGGTCTGTGAGTTTGAGCCCCGCGTCGGCTCCACGCTGACAGCTCAGAGCCTGGAGCCTGCTTCGAATTCTGTGTCTCCCTGTCTTTCGGCCCCTTCCTCTGCTTGTGTCCTTTCTCTGCCTCACAAAAATAAATGTTAAAAAATTTAAAAAAAACATTGTCAAATTGTTATTAAAATGATCATATCACTAACTTTGGAAATTAGGAAAGATGAAAATATCATCATATTCCATTGTTCTGATATAAAGCTCTTTTAAAATAAAATTTTCTGGAAACTAATATAATACTCTATGTTAATTAACTGGAATTAAAATGAAAACTTCAAATAATAAATAAATAAATGAATTAATTAGTTAATAAATAAAAGCAAAAAAATTAAAATACAATTTTCTTAATCTTTTCCCACCCTTCCAATTTGTTTTTATGCCAGCGTGATCACAGCTTATATACTTTTACCAGGTTTTATTTTCAGTGTCATATGTTTTTATGTTGCTGCATATCTCCACCTGTATCATTGTGAATAATTACATAATAACTCAAATGAATGTACCTCCTTTGCCATTTTTTTCTAACGTTGGAAGTTTCCAGTACATCTTTAGCATTATCAAAACTACTTGCAAAGGTGTTCGTATCTGAAGTTCTGGCATCTGGATGTTGGGGGTTAAGAACCCAGAGAGAAATCTTATTACCTCTCCATTCTCTAATAAGAAAAAAACAGTATATTGAATTTATGCCTTTTTCTAATTGATTTAAATGTAGCCACACTTCTGACTCGTTTCGATGTGAAGTTTTATAGGTTCACAATTGAATGAGTTAAATTTGAGGCTGTTTGAACTTTTAAAACATTTAATTTTTTTTTAAGTTTATTTATTTGTTTTAGTAATCTCTCCACCCACCGTGGGGCTTGAACTCACAACCCTGAGATCAAGAGTCGCATGTTCTTCTGACTGAGGCAGCCAGACATAGACAAACTATGTTTGTTAAGCAAACATTTACTAAATAGCACTGCTTTTAAGTTTAATATTAGGAACTCAAATCTATGACCTAATAATAAATATCCTATATCTAGCCTAGGTAATTTGATGTGCATGGTAGTAAGCTATGGTTGTCTTGTGACTATAAACACTTGCCTCTTAATATTTTTTAACGTAAAATATTTCAGTTTCATCAGGGTCACATTCATTGGAATGATACTCTCCTTATTTCATGGACGTTCCGAGTCAGTTACAGTATGTACAAGTGGATTCTTTTGTTTTATTTTTTAAGTGTATTTATTTAAATTCAAGTTAGTCAACATAAAATGTAGTATTGGTTTCAGGAGTAGAACCCAGTGATTCATCACTTATGTGTAACGCCCAGTGCTCATCCCAACAAGTGCCCTCCTTAAGTATTAAATGGTATTGTCATAAAACGATACCAGAGTTTATTAGCCTCCTTGGTAGATCTTCCAAATCTGCCGTCTTCAGTTTTTAAAAGACATGCTCTTTCTTGTGAGTTTCTTTTATCACCGTTTGTTCATTTGGGATATGTGTATCACATGTTTCATGCATGTCAGACACTGTGCTAACTACAAAAACCACAAGAAAGTCTGTTCTGCTCTCAAGACTTAACTACTTGTCTCTTTCAAGTAGGTTAACGTATATAGTTTGAGAACTCATGTCTGAAAAATTCTCAGGTATTATTCATTGTTCTTGCCTTTGAAATATGAGGATATTTGATTTGATACATTTTTCTTTTATTTTTTCATTTTCCTTTCTTTGCTTCGCCTTTTTTTTTTTTTTTTTTTTTTTTTTTTGCTATTGTTAACCCTTGAGCCCAGTCTAGGTTGTAATGCCCTCTTGGAAGAGGGTGGTCGCACTCCGGTACGATGTAGAAAAGACATTGGCATAGCCAAAGTAGAAGGGTTGGGGGGAAGTGTAGGACTTTTCAGCATTAAGTCTCTCCTTGCACCACATTCCTTGTCTTCGTCACATTGATGATTCCATTTCTACTCCCCTAGTGCCTAGCAAAGGGCTAATTGTAGCTCCAAGTGTTCTTGAACATGTAATTAGAGTCCGGAGTAAAATGTTATTTCAATTAGTAATCCAAATCTGAACTTGACATTCACAGATTGAATTAAGGATCTTGCAGGATCTGCGGAGGGGGGAGGGGTAGGTTACCAAGTATGTCTTCTCTTTTAGAAATCCGTATGAATCCCCCATTTTGAACCCAAGAACTTTTGCTCTAGTTCTGCTAACATTGCCTGGAGCCCACATTCCAATTCTACTTTGACCGAGAGACAAAGACCGTAATGCTGCCAGGAGTTAGCTCCCAGTGTGCGGTTGTTTGTGATGTCTTTTGTTTTCTTTCCCTTGCTTATCTTTATTCTTTAAATTTTCTTCAGCCACATCCATTACATTTTTAATAAGAAAAGTCATAAACTTTTTGTTCTGTCCCTAGCCTTGAGAATGATCATGAATTTAATGAAATTCCCTCAGCGAATCTTCTCTGATGCCTTCCTCTTCGCGGTAACAGTTTTAGTGGTCTTTAAATAAGCCTATTTGCCGTATTACTTGGAGCAGGACATTGATCACTCCTGGGAACTGAAGCTGTGAGGCACCTGGATGTTTTGGAGCCCAACAAGCTAAGGCTTAGATATTCACTATATGAGAGCAAGCAGGTGACCTGAGAGCGGTTAGTTAACCTCTCCGCCGTCTGGAAGACCCAGACGAGCGAGAGCACTTAACCTCTCTTGTGCACATCAAGCAAGATTAATGTACTTAAAGGCCTGAGTATTATGCCTGCTATGGAAGAAATGCTCAGTAGAAGATAATTTCCTTCCCTGATTACTTTTCTCTAAACAGAGAGCGAACATTGTACTATAACTCTTTCTCATACCCTCCAATGACCATGTTGAATATGGAAAATAATATGGCTTATTGTTAAGTAAAATACCATGCTCTATCTAAAGGAAAAGAAGCCAACAATATCGTATCGTCTGTCCTTTTATTACACACCTTTCCTTAATCATTTCTTTTATTTGGAGAACGCACTCTCTCTCACACACACATACTATTTTATATTCAAGGTGTAACTGCCTCATCACTCCATATTTTGAGGCCAACAGGAAGAGAAGGGAACGCTCACATTTGGTCACTGCAATGCATTTCCTAGAGTGCTAATTAGATAAAACACGTAATACAAAGAAGCTTCGGTTTGGCAGTTGAAACCTCTTGTCCTTTTGCTAGAAGAAAGAGTCCTTTTAAGGTCATTCAGGTCTGCCCGATGTGTCTTTGTAGACTCCATTTGAGACAGAAACTTTGCAGAAGGAATATTATTTACTTAGTGCTAGTTCTACAATTTTAGGGGTTTGTTTGTTTTCCTGAGTAGTTTGTAGATTTTTTTTTTAATGCAGATGATGGGGAGGCAGATAGCAAAATAAAAGATCTAGAATCTTTAAGACCACATTGAAGTCATCAGGATTATTTTCTGAAAACACACAAGGTCACTTTCGTTCGTGTGTGTGTGTGTATGTGTTTGTCTAAGTACTGTTTATACTCTTCTTCCTTTATAACAAGGAAAATTTCTAGTGTATACGATATTGGGAAGAATAGTCCAGCGTGACTCCCCGCCATTCTTCTGCTTTATCAGTTATCACCATTGCTCTGCTTCCGTTTATACTTGGAAAAGCAATAAGAAAATAAAGTCTGCGTCATAGGCAAAATGATAAATCAATAGCTTTTGAAAGTTCTTAAAATATATTGGAAAAGATGTGGAACGCAGTATCACGCAGCCAGGAAAAAGATGAGATCTTGCCAATCGTGACAACACGGAAGGACCCGGAAGGTTGTATGCCAAGCGAAATAAGAGAGAGGAAGACAGGCATCGTATGATTTTTGCTCGTATGTAGAATCTAAAAAACAAAACAGAGGAATAAACAAACCAAAGAATCAGCTGTATAAATAGAGAACAAACTGGTGGGTGCCAGAAGGGAGGGAGTGGGGGCATGGGCAAGATGGGTGACGGGGAGAGAGAGATACAGGCTTTAAGTTAGGCAATGAGTGAGTCCCTGAGCCTAGGGAAGATAATCAGTGATATTGTCGCAGGGGCTGTATGATGACAGAGGGTAGCTGCACTTGCAGTGAGTGTAGAATAACACATAGCCTTGTCTAAGCACTATGTTGGACACCTGAAACTAATGTAACATTGTGGTCAGCTATACCCAAATAAAAATATTTTAAAACCTCCACCCCCTCCCCACAAAACAGGAAAAAGAAAAAGATAATTCCACTCTTAAGATGTAAAAATAGGGGCACGTGGGTGGCTTAGTCAGTTGAGTGTCTGGGTCTTGATTTCAGCTCAGGTCATGATCTCACATTCGGGGGATCAAGCCCTGTGTCGGGATGCACGCTGAGCATGGAGCCTGCTTAAGAATCCCTCTCGCTCCCTCTGCCCCTCTGTGTGCGTGCGTGTGTGTGTGTGTGTTGTGCGTGCCACGCGCATGCCCCTCTCTCTTAAAAAGATGTACATAATGAATAAATGAAGAACTCTGCTTGTTTTGCTATTTACAATTTGGGATGGGAGGGAGAATTTATGTGACGCGCTCTAAAACTAAGCATTAGCAAATGACTTTGTTTGCAAGCACTTTTTCAGGATTTTCCTGGACAGAAGGGACTTGTAAGTGACACTCCCCTCTTGATATCGACAGCGCACTCAGAGTTCATGTTCAGAAACACCAAAGCGGGTTCCCAGTGTGCTTTGGAACAACTGGAATCATTCACACTCGTTCTGCGTAGCTGGAGGGCACGGTTTATTATTGTGGTGAATCGATCATTCTCCGTTTACGAGCATAACTTTTCCTTCCCACGTTACTTTCCAGAACTCAAGTTGCTATGAAGGGTTTTGAATGAAGCTGTTGACTGTGATGACATTTCCTCCTCCTTCCAGTTAACTAAGAAGGTGTCCTTTGCATGTCAGGACAGGATGTGCCGTGCCGCTTGCCTAACTGTGAAGCTCAGATACGAGGAGGAAGCACGCCACTGGTTCGTGGGGGTATCTCTGCCCTTTCTGTGCCTTGACTGGTTTCAGTGACACCAAGCGCTCTCACCGTGGTTGTGGGAGCCAGGTAACCTCTCCTCTGTGTACCCGCGTACCTTGTGCAACATCATCCCTGCTCTCTACCCGCTAGGTGTCAGCAGCAGCCCCTCCCCCCAAGAACCCCCAGCTGCGACAACCAGAAAATGTTCCCCGCAGCGCACAATCGCGTCTGGGTGAGAACTGCTGTTTTTTTTAAAGGCTAGGGGCACCTTAAATGTACATTTGTGTGGGGGTGTCTTCCTTCACAAGCTCACCCTAACCCTATACCTGTAAGCTCTTTGAGGACAGGAATAAGAGATTTTCTTTCATATCCACGGCTTTCTTTCTGTCTTCTTTTTTTTTTTTTAAGTTTTTTATTATGTTTATTCATTTTTGAGAGGCAGAGAAAGATAGCACGAGTGGGGAAGGGGCGGAGAGAGAGACACACACAGAATCTGAAGCAGCTCCAGGCTCTGAGCTGGCAGCACAGAGCCCAACGCGGGCCTCGAACTCACGAACCGCGCGAGATCATGACCTGAGCCGAAGTCAGACGGTTAACCGACTGAGCCACTCAGGCGCCCCTGTCTTCTGCATATAATATATAGACTTTTGGGGATTGATTGAGCCATCGCTTTTTGTTTTTGTTTCTATCTAAACTATATAGTGTGGGGGTCTTTTTACAAAAGAGTGATCTGCCCATTTCTCTTCTTCCTGAACTATTTCGATAATGGTTTATAATTAGGTATATGGCAACTGGCATTTCCCTAACACAGTGGCCTATTTTGTTTCTCATAAAAGAATGACTACATCATACAATAGTTTAATCTTTCCTTTAAAAACCCCATGATACTTAGATGCTTTTGGTTAACAAAATTCCTTTTGAGTCTGGAAGATTCTGTTTGCCCACCAACCCCCTCCATCCCTCCCCCACCAAAAAAAAGAGAAAAGAAAAAGCAAGAAAAAGCCATCAACTCTTAAATTACTCAAAGTCCCGAGGCATTTTTCCCATAACAAATGTTCACTGTAAGTTTCTCTGTTGTGAAGCCCTGTCTTCTTCGACCCGCTGCTGGCCCGGGTGCCTGCTTCTGTTCATTTAGGAGTCGAGGGGAGCTTTGGTTTACAGAACCGTGTCCACCCAGGTGAAGATCACATATTCATGAGACGCTTGTTCATGACAGAAGTGTGAAAGGACACAAGTATACAAAAGAAGTAATTATTACAGAGGCTCTGTACAGACTCAAAACCAGAAATGCCGTGTTGAAATGTGGGTTCTAGACACCCCCCCTGACACGGCAGCATTCAGCACAGCGGCTGCGCTCCAGCCTTGGGTTTCTCATCCCTTACGTGGGAACAAAGACAGCTCCTACCTCGTAAGGTCCTAGCGAAGATGACATGACTAGGGAAACTGCCTGGCGCATAGAAAGTCCTGGTCGGGGCGCCTGGGTGGCTCAGTCGGTTGAGCGTCCGACTTCGGCTCAGGTCATGATCTCATGGTCCGTGAGTTCGAGTCCCACATCGGGCTCTGTGCTGACAGCTCCGAGCCTGGAGCCTGCTTCGGATTCTGTGTCTCCCTCGCTCTCTGCCCCTCCCCCACTCATGCTCTGTCTCTCTCTGTCTCAAAAGTAAATAAAC
Source organism: Paguma larvata (assembly GCA_030068075.1). Lineage (NCBI taxonomy): Eukaryota > Metazoa > Chordata > Mammalia > Carnivora > Viverridae > Paguma > Paguma larvata. The sequence goes on from CM057842.1 coordinate 35,534,118, forward strand.
ATTAAAAAAATTAAAAAAAAAAAGAAAAGAAAGTCCTGGTAATTCCTTCATTTCCACTTTTTAATTCTCGAGTCTTATTATAAGAAATCCCAGGATATTCCCATTTTCTTCCATCTTTCAGAATTCTCACCTCTCTTCCCAAAAGAAGCCTTCTGTCCTTTTCATCTTTACTCCCTTTATCCATTGTTTTTGTCGCACACACAAATCCAAAGGGGACTCTCTCAGTTTTTGGTTTTGCAATAAGCATGTCCTGCCTTTATAAATTTGTATGTATTTATAGCATATTTAAAATCCCTCTGAGAGTTTGCTCTGTAGAGTGTGATGAATCATTTTTTGCAAATTTTTTTTTTAGTGGATAAAAACAAAACTCCTTCTAAATATATTTATGGAGCCCCTGGGCGGCTCAGTTGGGTAAGCATCCGACTCTTGATTTTGGCTCGTGTCAAGCCCCACATCGGGCTCTGTGCTGACAGCACACTTAAAAAAAAAAAAATCTTTACAAACTTAAGCTTCAGTTGTGTGTATTTTTTTATATGACAGAAATGTAGATCACTGGCCATTTTGTTTGAAAGAGGTAGTTCTGGTTTTGATCTGAAAAGGTCAGTATGAATTCAGTTGTAATTTAGTTGTGCAGAGTTGTCCCCTGCACAAATAAAAATGTTTCATTCATGGCTAAAATCCAGATTCCTGCCTTTCGTTGGTAAGAACCCTCCCTGGGATCCAAATTACTTTGTTAACAAAATGTTTCTCTGAGAGTTGGTCAGGCTGACACCACCAAAGAGGAAAGGCGTGGACCATATTGAATCCATCATGGTGCATAAAACACGGAATCAGTTCTTTGAGAAGCAAGTTGAGGCATAAGCGCAGAATAACAAGCAAAAAAGCAGCCATTTATGCTTCTGATAAGTTGATGGATGAACCAAGTGCTTGCTTAGTAAATATGTTACCATCAGACTTGCCTTTTTATAGAAAAGAAGATAATAATGAAGACAAAGAAAATGTCTAGCACATAAATATGTATGCTGTACGTGAGTGTGTATAGGTTGTTGTAACTCATTTAAAAGCAGGGAGAATAATACAATGAGCCCCTCACGTCCTCCCAACCCAACTTAAACAGTGACAGCTCAGGCTCAACTTGTTTCATGTGCACACCTTCCTCTCACTTGCAAATCCTAGACAGAATTTCTTCTTCAACTCTTTTCTTTTGTTAGACCGGGAAAAATGCATCATTAGAAGCTCGCATGCGATTTTCAAGAGTTTCCAGGTTCTCTGAAGCCCACTTTAAGAATCAGTGGGTGAGCTCATTTGGAAGTGAGAGAGAGAATTTCACAAAGGCCTTCCAGAAGATATCCCAACCAGCGAGTGCCCCCATGCCCTAAGATGGCTGTGTATCCACTTTTACCCATAGAATCCGTGGTATCTGAGTCAGCTCAAGAGGAGAGAAAAGGGTGCCTGGAGGAGGCTGGATATTCTCCCCAACCCTGCTCGCCTCTGCCCTCTCCACTCCTTCAAGATGTCCTTACTTTTTTATTTTTTATTTTTTTGGAGATGGATAATCTAAATGACCCAACTCCGGTCAACTTGAATGTGAAAGCAGAAATTGCAGGGCTAACAATAGTAGAGAACAGTATTTGTTTATCGGGGATTTCTTACGTGTTAGGCATATTTCGTGCATTTTGTCACTTCAACTAATCAACCTGAGCCACGCCCAGGTTAAGTATCCATGCTCCCACCTTTGCAAATAGAAAACTAAGATTCAGAGCATCTAAGCAACTTGGCTAGGATTTGAACTCAGGTCTCTCTCAAATTCCAGCTCAGTATCGTTTTCCTCAGCTAAATACTAACAATACTGGATCTGCTCTCCGCACTGCTTCCTGACAGCTGGCCACACACACTTAGCTGATGCGCCCCAAATCTATATGGAGATTTGACAACGATTTGCGTCGTTTATAATAACTTCTTGGTGATGCTGTGAGGCTTTTCAGAGCACTGTGCAAGATCTCTTTTGCTGTCGTTAGTTCTTTAATATATGTGCTGTTCTTCAGTTAAGTTTGATGTAAGCCCGGAAGAAGCCAAAGACAAGATCCGGTACTACATCTCTCACATGCAGCCGCATCTTAATATCCGAGGCCACGGCACCGTCGTTTCTCCTGTTCTCAGAACTGTTCCCCCTGCTTCCGTTCCTCCCTCCTATCCTCACCGGCCCCGGAGCGATGCGTTACAAATGTTCATGCTCCCGTCACTTCTCTGCTTGAAGCCTTCCAAAGAAAGACTTCTGAGCAGCAGAGAGGAAAGCCCCCTTTCCTTCCAGAGCTTCCAAGGCCCCATGACACCCGCCGTGACTGGCTGTCGCGGTTCACACGCCGGCCTGGTCTCTGCTCCAGCAACCCCAGATCATTGTCACCAACGTTCTCGTTTCTCCGGTCTGCCACACTGCTTCCCACCTCGGGGTCCCAGCTGGCCGGCTTCTCCACATCCCCGGCTTTTTCACGTCATTCAGGCGTCAGCTGGAATGCCACCACCGCAGGAACTTTAGTTGTCCTTTGCTCCAGATAACTCCAAACAACGTTGTTTTATTGTTTGCATTGCCCTGAGTCACTGTATGAAATCCTGTCTTTGTTGATTTGTTCCCATCACGTTTTGTCTCTGCTTCCCCAGCTTAAATAGGGGCCCGGGAGCCTCGCCGCAGTGGCCGCTCAGAACCCGCGTACCTGCGGGTTGCGTGAGCGCCTGGGTTGGTGAAGGCCGGTAGGCACGGTGCGTCTGCCTGCGCGGCGCTCAGCACAGGGCCCAGCACGCCCCGAGAGCGCTCCTGGGGGGTGGTTTGTTCCGACCCCTGGTTTTCATCCTCACATAGTCTAGGCCACAGAGTCTCAGGAATTACCCGAGACCACGCAGTTCCTCGGAACCCGGGAGACCCCTCAAAGCCTCATGATACAGACCTCGAAGTCTGCGTTCTTACCAGGCGGCAACTTTTTGCCAGTTTTCGGCCCGTGTGGACTTGACCTTCAAGCCGGCAGCCTTCAGCTCTCGTTTCTGACTGACCTTTTGCTTAAGCCCCGGGCAATGTTTTCATCTCTGGCAAACTTGACCACTGCCAGTTTCTTAAGAGCGCCGGTCCTTATGAAAAGGAGTTTTGCTGCCTGTGCCGTAATGATCTCTAATACCCGATAAACTGCAAACAATGGGGGCATTTTGGGGGGGAAGTACTAAAACAAAAAGGCGTCTGCAGTTCTGAGGCAGTGCTAAACTGGGGCAGATGGAAAAGTTATAGCACGTGGCGTGCTGCTCTCACAACTCCCGTTAGGAGGAGGAGAAGCGGACAGTCCTTACAATGGGCTATTATTAGGGCACCGTTGAACCACGTAATCGCAGCCCTTTACAAAACCTTAAAAATATGTCAAATATTATACAAACTCAAACCGTCTGGGCCTGAATGTTGAACTAAAAATGTCATGAATTACGGGGTCCTCTTAATCTGATCAAGTATTTAAAGGAAAAATTGGAATGAGGCAGATTTCATCATTATATAACCGCTTCGTGGGTTTATTTACTGTTTGCAAAGTTTTCAGGAGAGGAATTCTGCCTGAATATATCTTTATTTGTTCAGATCCACAGAATATAGTTTTTGGGGAATTTGTAGATTTTGTTTTTTTTTTTTTAATCACAAAATTAGTGTCATGTAGATTTCATAGAAAATATGGGGGGGGGGAACCAATAAAGTAACAGTCCCCTATAGCTTCATCATCCCAGAATATTCGTTGTTAAGATTGCCAAATGATCAGTAATTGGTCTTTTTTTTGCCTCTGCAGATGTAGAAGTAATATTTTGAAGCCGGTTTAGGATCCCAGTGTGTGTAGCGTTTCTAAGTTGCTTAGCCTTCCCAAATACATTCTGAACGCTCCCTCTAATTAAATAGTTTTGTAAAACATGGATTTTGATGACCGCATTGCCTCCATCTGTGTGCAGTGGTTCTCGACCGGGGGCAGTTTTGCTCCCCAGAGGACGTCTGGAAAGTCTGGTGACATGTTTGGTTGTCACAACCGGTATTGCAGGGAAGGCGCTGCTGGCATCTATTGGGTAGAGGCCAAGGATGCTGCTGATTGTCCCACAGCGCACAGGACAGCCCTGTAACAGAGAAGTGTCTGGCCCTAGCGTCAACAGGGCCAAGGTCGGGGGGGGGGAGCCCCGAATGTAGGTGGCTGCCTTGTAATGAATTCAATCCATCGCCTACTATTAGATTTTTGTTTTCTTTTTTTTTGTTTGTTTTAATAGATGTAAGATTGGCAAACTTTCTATAGAGGGCCACAGATGAAATAATTTAGGCTTCGGAGGACAGAAGGTCTATTGCTCAACGGTGCGGTAGCACCGTTATAACGTGAAAGCAGTCACAGGCTGTATGCACACAAAGGGGCCATGAACTACTTCTGAAACCTGACAGTGGGCTTTAGGGTAGGAATTTAACCATTCCTGTGATGCTCGATGCTCCGATGGACGTCACATCCACTGTACCTAATCTTAAATCTTTGCTCCTATCTGTTGATTTCCTTAGAAAAGTGCTTGATTGTTTAATTCCCAGACGGACGTGTCTGTACCTTTTAAAAGTTTATATCATTTTATTTTAGGTATCCAGGTTATACCAGTTTACTTCATATTCTCTCCCACATCATAGAAGACTGTTCATTTAATGTGGCTTTGTAAGCACACGTATGCCGCCCCTTCCGTCTGATGTGGAACCACGCCCAGGAACGTTCCTGGGCGTGGTTAAAGGGCTCGCAGCTCAGGGGCCTGTGGAAGTCAGGCAGACAGGTGAGAGGCGCAGGCTGCATGTCAGCGTGGGTACACGGAGTGGCGGAGTGGTGGTCTGATGGCGAGCAAGTGTCTCGTCCAGAGAAGGGAGCTGCCCCTCAGCTGTGTCCAGTGCCGGCCCGTGTGCGTCAGCATCTCTAGGTCTCCCGACTGACCCAGAGAAAGTAGAAGTCCAAAGCTCGGTGTGAGAATTCTTAACTTTTAATTCGCCTCCTGGGTAGAATGGTAAGCCATACCTGTGGACCGTGCCGATGGGCCACCTGTGTGGGGACCTCTGCTTTCCTCTGTGTGGGGACCTCTGGCTTATTGTGGGGTCTGAAGTTTAGACATGGAGGCCCATATCCAGGCTCATGGCCATTCATCCCAGACCCGAGGAGCCCAGGCCTCACAGATGAGAGCTATAGGACTTGGCAGTCTCAGGGAAGACGCTGAAGAGAAAAGGGAGTGCTAGCTTTATCTCTCAGGGTAGGGAGGCAGGCTCTGAATCACTTGCTGGCCTGGAGACTTAGTTCCTCCAGAGCTTTCTGAATTGGGAACAGCGAGCACTCGTCACTTCTCCTGCGCCGTGCCCTTCACAATCTGACTCTTTGTCCTTCACTTCTCTTCCTCCCAACGTCCACGGGCTCCATTCATTCACCGATAGACCAGATACTTGCTGAGGGCCTCCTGTGTGCCGGGCCATGTTCTGCACAAAGCAGAGCACACTACGGGGGTCAGGAGCACTGGCAGGGTGAGGGTGGAGAATTTGAATAAGCCCTTAGGATGGTTGTGGGAGGTATGATCAGACAGGTCATGACTCCAGGGAGGGCGGAGTGGGGAGTCCGCAAAGTGGGCAGGGGGCTTCAGACTTGGATGTGCCTAAGAATCTACCTGGTGAGCCTATTAAAACACGGATTTCCGGTCCCTACCCAAAGAGTCACAGTCGCTAGGTCTGGGGTGGGGCCGGAGACTCCGTTTCTAACAAGTACGACGAATGGCACTGATGTAGGGACTTGTAGGCCATTGTAAGAACATTTTTTTTTTTCCGCAGAGATAAATAGGGAGCCATTTCAGGGTTTTTTTCCCCCCCCCCCACAGTAGTGACATGATCTGACATATTTTAGAAGGATCACTCTAATCACTTGTTCAAAATAGACTAAAAGAGGGTACAGACAGAAGCCAGTAGAAGAGACTTTCACTACTCGCAGTGAGAAGTGATGATGGCAGGGATCAGATGGTAACAGTACAGGTGATGAAAATCAATTAAATTCTGATAGAGGAGCTGATACTTTTTTTTTAGGCTTGCTTATTTATTTATTTATTTATTTATTTATTTATTTATTTATTTGGAGAAAAAGAGAGTGTGTGAGAGAGAGAGTGGAGGAGGGGCAAAGAGAGAATCCCAAGCAGGCTCTGCATTGCCAGCTCAGAGCCTGATGCCAGGAATGAACCTACGAACTGTGGGGTCATGACCTGAGCCATAACCAAGAGTCAGATGCTTAAGCGACTGAGCCACCCAGGTGCCCCAGGAGCCAGTACTTCTTTATAGATTGGGTAGAGGGTGTGAAGAAAGTAGTCAAAGATGACCAAGGTTTTTGAATGTGCAACTAGATTGAACCTTATGAAGGTCACTTTTTTGATCTATAGGGAAAAAAAAAAAAAGGTAATTTCCTGTGTTTCAACCTAGTAGAAGGATGGAGTTGCCATCTACGAAGATGGAGAAGACTGTGGAGGAGCTGGTTTGGAGGGGATGGTGACCGTGTGAGGTTTGAGATGTCTGCAGTCCCCCAGATGGGGCTGTCGGAGTAGCAGGCAGGTGCAGGTGAACCCGGATTTCAGGGACACCTGGACCAGGTTTTTAAATCCCTGAGACCAGCTTGGATCACCAGGCTGTACATTTCTGTAGAGAAAATCAAGCTCTGAGCATTGAGACGCTGATATTGACAAGGAGAAGGCAGAACTAGCCAAGGAAACTGAAAAGTAATAATAAAAGAGTTAAAAGAGGAAGGGTCGCCTGGGTGGCCCGACTTGAGCTTGGGGTTCTTTTTTCTTTCTTTTTAACGTTTTGGTTTTTTTTTAATTTTACTTTTGAGAGACATAGAGACAGAGCATTAGCAAGGGAAGGGCAGAGAGAGAGAGAGAGATACAGAATCTGAAGCAGGCTCCAGGCTCTGAGCCATCAGCACAGAGCCCGACGCGGGACTCGAACTCACAGACCGTGAGATCATGACCTGAGCCCAAGTCGGCTGTTTAACCGACTGAGCCGCCTAGGCGCCCCTTGAGCTTGGGGTTCTTGAGTTTGAGCCCTGCCTCCGAGTCTCTGCTGTCAGCGCAGAACCCACTTGGGATACTCTGTCTCCCTCTCTCTCTGCCCCTCCCCCACTTGCTTGTGCTCTCTCTTTCTCTCTCTCTCTCTCTCTCTCTCTCTCTCTCTCTCGTGCACACACTCTTTCTCTCAAAAACAAGCATTTAAAAGAAAAGAGGTAAGAGGAAAACCAGGCGCATGTGGCAGATTGGAAGCCAAGTGAAGAATGTGTATCAAGAGCCTCTTGCTGTTCCTAGAGCAGACCACGCTTGTTCACACCTGAGGACTTCCGCACTCTGCTGGGGTGCCCTTCCCACCTGTCTGCCTGGTTCGTCTCCTCCCCAAGTTCTGGGCTGTGCCTTCTCTCTAGAACCTCCCCTGAACAGCCTGGGTAAGAGTAGGGCAGTTGTCTGGCGTCTGGTCGGTACTCAAGCAATATTTAGTGCATGAGTCGCGAACATGTAACTTTTGTGGGAGCAGAGGTCCAGGTGAGAACATGTTACAGGCTTGCACCCCGGGTGTCGCGTAGTCCGTGGACCAGTAGGGTGGGCATCCCCTGGGAGCTTATTATAAATGCGGGACCTTGGGTCCCACCCCAGACCTACAGAATCACAATGCATTTAACAAGATCCCGGGTGATTTATATACACATTAAGGTTTGCACTCAAACCTATATTTAGTTCTTTCTGTATACAGCACAAAGGCAATTGGGTATGGTCTCAGACAGCAGTGACCCAAAATAAACGGGTAAAACTATCAGCATCAGATTTCTTCTCTAGTTGTTTCTGTATTCAGTCAGTGACCATCATATAATTTTTTTTTTTTTCTTTAAAACTGCATGAAGAGGCTTTCAAGAATATTTCATGCGGTTATCCAAGTGACTTCTTAGTTTTATTTTTAAATGGCCTCAGCTCGGAGTGAATGTAAAATGCACGGTGTCTGGTGACAGGGTAGAGATTTTTGAGTGAATGAATGTTAATGCTATTTAATATACGTTTTAAAATTTGGTGTTTAGTATGACATCTCCGTGCGTAATGGCTGATACAGTCTTTAGAGTCCGCGGCCTGTAAGTGCATAGTTTTCTATGAAGCTGAGTAATGGATTACGTTTATTGGGCTTTGCTCCTTCTCTCATAGGGCTTTGATTCTGAAAGTGGCGTTTTTATTCTGGCGTTATAAATACTCTGCAGACAGACGGCTACCACTCTTAAATCTCGTATTTCTCTTTGGCTGAGATAAAACCTTGACATTCTTTTTATACTCAGACCTTTGGCTTGTTTTAGTCTGAGAGAGAAAAAGCAACATATGTAGTAGGAGTTGACTTATAAATACTCGTTTTTTTTCCCTGGGGCTACTCAATATTGTCTGTCCTAACCCCAAAGCATGCCTACCTCGTGGTTTATAATAAGCACACTGTTTTATAGGTCACCGGCTAAGGGCGAAACACCTGTTAGGCATTTTTGGTAAAGCTGATCTAGTTTATTCTATTAAAACATCAACATTTTAGAGAAATAGATTTACTGTCCTGTCCTTTCGTTCGCGTTTCTAACTCATTTCTCTGAATTCAGAAGCCTAATGATCCTACAGAGCGTATAACAGGAAGTGGTATGAATGTATACAGGCTAGAGAAATTGGACATGAATTGGTGTGTAGTTGAGTGTGCCCACACAGGGTACATGAGGACACACCTGGGTTTCCAGTGTTTTATCTCCCCCTCTGAACTCAGTTAAGGCCCTCGATTAAAATTCAGCAGCCGCGAAGGGTGTTTGTATAGTTTGCCCGAGGACAGAGCGAGGAAGACCTTGGTTGAATGTCCAGCCTTGGCAGGTCTTACGGCCTTCTTTCCAGAGCTTCTGTTTATCTTTAAAATGGGGATCACGAAGTGTACCCTCTTCCTACCCGGCTGCTTGTCCAGTTGAGGCAATATTTGGAGAAACAACCACAAACCTGTATATACATATATCGTATTTAGAAAAATCCACTCGTTCTTTCCTTTCTCAAACTTCTGTTCCCTTAGGAAAGCTGAATTCCAGTTAGGTGAAACTTTCTTACAGAGCGGAGGTTGGCATTTTCCGTAAAAATCTCGAGAGGAGGTATTTTAGGGTTTGGAGGCCGGCGGAGTCTGTGTTGTGACCACCCGTCTCCGCCGCTGCAGTGTGAACGCAGCCATGGGCAGTATGCAAATGAACGGGCGTGGCTGTGTGCCAAGAAAACTTTATTTATGGACGCTGAAATTTGGATTTCATATCCTTTTCAGGTATCATGAAATCTTCTTCTTCTGATTCTTTTCCAATCATTAAAAAATGAAAAATGTATTCTTAGTTGACAGGCCACACAAACACAAGGAGTGGACCCGGCTGGACGGATGGGTAGGCTCCCTGCTGGGGAAAGGGACTTGGGCTCGTCACTCTTCATCCCTTGTCTCTCTCCTTTATGGAAGCCTTCTTGGCTTTTGCTTTTTGGTTGTATCTTGGTTTGATTCTTTCCTCTCCTTGGTCAGGATTCATATCCTCATGTTTATTTTCTATCAAGGATCCCCTTGAACAGATTGTGCAGAATACATGGCTGAGTGTCAGAAAACATGTATTTTGGGCTCGAGTTCGCTTTTGTGGCAACAGTATAATTGTGGGCTGAAAAGAACCCTGTACCTTTCACATGTGAGCCTGGACAAGGCTTCTCCCAAGTCGTTTAAGAAAGCTAGCTTTGTCTGCTTTGCCATGTTTTCCAGGGATGTTGATGGCTTAATTGGCCATCTCTACGAATTGTCATTTAAAAAGCCAGCAGAGAAGCGTAGTGGTTTGGGGGCAATACTGAATAGCAATTGATGGAGTCATAATCCCTTTAATATTCCGTAAACTTACTAAGCAACAGGGCACATTTCTCCCTAAATATCAGATGAGAAATCTGAACTTTGTGTTGACGTGTTGAAAAATAGGTTATGACTGAAAGGATTACGGGACTCTTCCCTCAATTTTATGATTTACATCCCGGTTCACAAATAGTAGAGGGAATAGAAGACGAGTGGGAACTTTTTCTTTCCCTCCAGTGAATTCTTTTGTCAGGACGGTAGTTATCTCCAGGTACCGTCTCAGACTGACGTGCTCCAGAATCTCTTTCGAATGAAATTGGTGGAAACTAGCCTGTCGTTGTCACCTAGGAAGTGGCACAGCAGAAGCGTGACAGTTAGAAGGTGATCCATTCCACCTCTCTCAGTATCAGTTCGGGATCTGAATGAAGAACGGAAGAAGCCCAAAAAGATAGTAGCCGTAACAAGAAAGAAGAATGGCAAAGCCTTTGGAATTTTCCACTTTAACAAGAGAGCGAACATATTGTATTTATAGGAGATATCCGCGATATCAACAAAAGAGTGTCATTTGATAGAGTGTGCAGTGTTCTAGCTTTATTTCGTGGTCGGTGCTTCAAATGCTTAGCAATGCCTAACCTGGCTGTCCAAATCCGTTAACTGAGGGAGTTAGTTTGAAGGTCAGCGCCATGCGAGAATCATCAGGGAGTCATAGAGATGTTTAGTGCTACATACATGTTTTCATTTGCATGCTCGCTTGATGGGCCGCTTAAAAATTAACAAAAGGGAAGTCGCTGACTGCGAAGCTGTGATTTCGGATGGTTTTATTTATATGAGTTTTAAGATAGAAAATTTTACTTATATGGCTTTTAAAATCGTCACAGGCGTTTAGAGCCTCATAATATTGCTGTGAGGAAGTTAGAGGGTTCCGGGTCTTCCTCCGGCATCTCCTGGCTGAGGGAGACAAGACACACGGGTCGTGTCACACACACTGATACAGAGTGGCGAATAACATGGCTAGGATGGGCCGGTGACAGCGCTCGAATACTACCTGTGTTCCAGATGAGCAGCTCTCCAAGTGTGATTAGAGATTCCAAGACCCTTGTAGTAGTTTGGCCAGGTCAAAACTACTTTCCTTTTTTTTTTTTTTTTAATTTTTTTTTTAACATTTATTTATTTTTGAGAGAGAGAGAGTGCAAGCAGGGGAGGGGCAGACAGAGAGGGAAACACAGAATCCGAAGCAGACTCCAGGCTCTGAGCCGTCAGCACAGAGCCCGATGTGGGGCTCGAACTCACAAACTGTGAGATCATGACCTGAGCCAAAGTCGGACACTTAACCAACTGAGCCACCCAGGCGCCCCAAAACTACTTTCTTAAGAATACGGGATTATTTTCCTTTTTTCGTGCTCATCTCGTGATTTTACAGAAGAGTTTTACAAAAGCTTCAGGAGTGTCAACATGTCATTGTTCTGATGGCCAATGGAACGTATGGTGGTGTGTAATCTTGTGTTTTAAAACTTTCTGCTTTAATTCCTGATATGCTAAGCACTGATGGATCAAACTCCTGCACATACTCTTGATTCTAATAGTTTCAAATAGTCTTAAGACCAAAAAAAACAAAACAAACCAAAAAAACAAACTTTGAGAACTGCTGGTTTTCAGATATATTGCTAAGCCTGTCGGAAGTGTGATTTCATTTAGTGCTGCAATACCTCGGCCGTACAGGCTCTCTTCTCATCCCTGCTGAGCACACGGGAGATGAGAGCCTGGAGAAGTTAGTGACTTGCAAAGGGTCACCTAAATAGTTAAGTTGCAAAGCCCCCATTCGAATGCCGGGTTTGAATTCCTAACTCTTCTGCTCACTGTGCAGTGAGGCCTGCTGTGTCTCAGAGAAGCCCCAGGAAATGCCTGGATTTGGACAGTAACTTGTCCTCAGAACCTAGGCCACCCCCAGGGAATGTAGATCGGAAGATTATCCGTAAGGGTGGTGTGAACTAGAGACCACATTCTAGTGGCTTCTGGATCGAGTCCAGCCCACAGATGTGTTTAACTTGTCTGATGCGATGTGAAAAGTCAAACAACTGAGTGTCAATTTTTTTAATCTGGGAGACTTAACTTCAAAACAAAGTTTACATTGCCTACCACGTCTCAGAGTTGGTACTTGCCTGGGATTGGTACACCTATGTGGCCACAGTCACCTGCGGCTCACGTCAGCCATTTCTTTCAGATGAGACATGTGTGTTCTGGTTTGCCACAGACCCCCCTACTCCCTGTTAACTGTAGAGTTCATGTTCCTCGTTCATGTCACCTGTTTCCAGTGTTTGCCTTGGAGACAGCTGACGTGCCGCTTCCTGCATCGTGTGTAGAGCCAGTCTGCTGTCAACTTATTTGAAAACTAAAAAGACCCTTACCATGAAGGGACAAAATACATTCACCTCCGGTCACCCCAACCTGGGTATAGTGAAGAGCTCGCCGGCCATGCCAAACGGAGAGCAGGTCGCTTCCTTCCTTACTGAAGCATAAAACTCTAATTCATTAAAGAATAAGGATCTGCCAGTGAATTAACATTTATTTTTAAACGTGTAGTCCTTTCTTTTTTTAAGTGGCATAGTGAAATGAGCACATTACAAGCTTTGCCCTCATTTTATGTTTATTTTGGTAATGTCTCTTGTCTTCATCATTATCGTGTCTGGACCCTTCCATAAACTTAAAATGTCTCTGTGAACCTCTGTGTGCATGTTAGATCAGTCATTTGAAAACACTTTGAGACTGTCAATGTAAAGAACTTCCATTTTCCTGGGCATTTAGACAGCATTACTGCATTTCAAATGTTTATGCTGTAAATATCTCCCCATTTCAGCAGTTAATAGTAACCATTTATCATAATATGTATATTATATATATATATATATATTTATATATTTGTTTGCCTTTTTCTTCTCTCGTCTCACCCCGGACTACAAGTCCCTTGAAGCTGGCAGTCAGATCTGTTTGTTCCCAATGTATATTCCATGTCTCACATGGTGTTTAGCACACAATCACCGTAAATAATGGAGCGAATACATGAGGAAGGATAGAAGTACATCAGTCATGTATATGATAATGCTTACTCTTCTCTAACCCTAAGAGTTATAATAAAAGAGTTTTACTAAACATTTTTATAGTTCCACCTTGGTTAAATCGGGGAGACGTTTCTTATTCTTCACATAAATATATATATCCAGCCCTGTGTGTGTGTATGTTTTTCCTGTTTGACTTAGGGTAGTTTCCCTTCTTCCCCATGCAAGGTCAGGAGGGGAGTTACATATCCATGTAGCTAAGAATAAGATGCATACTGAGACCAGGATATAGGATGAGGCCGTTGAACTTGAAAGTACAGCACAGAGACTCCTCCATAGACTCTTTTCCTGCAGTCGGCAGTTACAGAGTTATGTGGCCGTCAGAAAGTCTCATTTGTAATAGTAGCTTTTAGGCGGCGTCTTCTCCAAGGGGGCATCCAGCTCTTAACCTATTGCTGAAAGAGAAATACCATTGTCTATTAATACTACTGGAACGAAAGATGAATAGTGAATCGGCCTTGATCTGACAGCGAGTTTGACTTTGATAGCTCATCCCTTAAAAAGATTCTTTTATATTTATGAAAAAAGCATGACGTCAAGCCAGGGGGAAAAATTGATATAAATATTGAGGACCAAGCTTGTCGGGCTTCCAAAAAAAAAAAAAAAAAAAGCCCCTTGTGCGAATGGTTTTTTTTTTTTTTTTTACTTGCATAACTAATTAGCTTAGGTTATTATAAGCAGGGCTGCTGTGATAAAGTTTCCGGTGGTGTCTCGGGATACCTTGTTTATAGTGCCTTCTCGATGCCAGTCAGTCTTCGAATCGGCATTACAGGAAGTAGAGGGAGTGAATAGTCTACCGTTTCTCGTTGGATTGGGGCCACCTAAAACGTTGTTATGCTGGAAATGCTAGAATATAATCACTATCAGGTGAGCTTTATTCTTATTCCTATTTAGTGTCTGAAACGCAATGCAATAAATTGAGTAATTCACCGTTTCATTTTATTGTACTCTTTCCATTAAGTGCAAGTCTACTAGTTTAATGCTACTGACTGTTTGATACCGTAAGAAGTAATTCAGTGTGGTTTTGAACAAAGTAAATATTAGTAGGGTATTTTTTTTTCCCCTAGTGCCTGGCTGTGCTCTCTCCATCAGCCCCTGTTCGGAGCTCATAAGATTATATTGTGTGTGTCAAGGAAAAAGTAACTTTAAATTGAGTATCATTGATTTTTTTTTAAATTTTTTTACAGAAAGCCATTTTTAATTCTGTATTAGTGTTCGTAAGAAAAGAGGAGAGATCTCCTGGTCCTTTAATAGCCGTGCCTTTAAAAACACACACATGTCAATGTGAGGCGTTTGAAAGAAACTGCTTAATGTTGAGTTCACGATCTTAATTCAAATGTTGAATAATCATGTCCAAATGAAAGTGGGAGGAATTAATCTACAACTAGTTGATTTAATCATCAGAATGTTTCTGTTTGTTTTCTACAACCTTTTTACAGTTGGTTCTTAAGGAGGGTTTTGTTGTTGTTTTTAGACAGAAAGCTGTTCTGTTTGCCACGGAATGGAAAATAAATTGTTAGGCTCCTTTTTCTAGATTGTTTCGATGTGAATAAACCCTTCCAGTTGTGTTGGGGAAAGTTTTGCCCTACAGATGCTTGCAAATTTTCAATTCTTAGACGCGAGCAGAAGGGTACAAGATTTCCACAAGATGTCCGCTAATTAGCAGGGACGTAAAACAGGGCATATAGTATTACCCCAAATCCTGCGAGTTATTAGACTTTCTACTCCAGTCATATCAAAATCCATTAGCACGGTGCCTGGTACATAAACAGGGGCTTAATAGTTTATTCCGTGGCTGGACTGGCCAGTCTTATGTTTGTGCCTGAGCAAAGAGCCGACCGAAACTCACAAATAACGGCGCTGTCTTCTCTTCCCTCCGTGGCTATGTCCAGGTGCAGACCCACCTCGAAAACCCCACCAAGTACCACATACAGCAAGCCCAAAGGCAGCAGGTAAAGCAGTACCTTTCTACCACTTTAGCAAATAAACATGCCAACCAAGTCCTGAGCTTGCCATGTCCAAACCAGCCTGGCGATCATGTCATGCCACCAGTGCCGGGGAGCAGCGCACCCAACAGCCCCATGGCTATGCTCACACTTAACTCCAACTGTGAAAAAGAGGTAATTCATGTCTCCTCCCCTCTCCTGTCTTCTTACACTAAGTGAATGTCTGTTGGATATTTTTCCCACACTTGACCTTGGACTTTAGTCTGTCTGCGGGGCCACACCCGCCGGCCTCTGTCCCACTTTCTGCTGCGTGGCCGCCGCTCTCCGGCTTCTTTCTCCCCGTCCCCGGGTTATCGGGTTATGGCTCAGGACGGGACACCTGGCGGCTCCCGAGCGGGGCGTGGAGGCAAGGACACTTTCTCTCCCACCCTGTTTCCGCTCCGTTAGCCGAGCGCTCTCTTCTCCTCCATGCCTTTCCATTTGCGAGGCAGTAAAAATGCAGAGAGAGGAGAAGGCAAGGTGGAGAAGGGAGAACAAAAATAGAAAAGGTGTGGGACAGGCGGTTTAGAAGTTCCGCTTGTTGTCAGTGTCTGGAATATTATTTTTATTTCCCCCTGAGTTGAAGAGAGAAAAAAAAAAAAGCACAGAATGTGCGTGGATGGATTTGAATAATGTAGCCCATGAGAATTTAACAGAGACGCGAAGGTTTAATTGCTAGATACATTCCGTTTCATAATAAGATTGCCGCTGCCGTGAAATCTGCTTTTGTAAAGGCTGGATTGGAGACAAGATTCGAACACACCTCAAGCTAATTGTTGCATCAAAATTTGAAGCATAAAATACCTGAGGGGAGAGTCATGACTTAATGCCTGTTATTTCCCAATTATGAGACGATACGCCTCATTTTAATGGAGTTGTACAGTACTCCGAAATGTTCATGTGATTTCAGAGGTGACTTTTCTGAAGTTTCTGAATTCTAATTTCCAGAGGGACTCAGTCTTTTTTCCCCTGTGCCCAAGCCAACTGCCTTAGTTTTCTCTGTCCATATTTGTCATCTCTCGAGCTGATTGGAGGGAAGTTCTTTGTGCATTATTTTGTTTCTCGGCCAGATTTTCCTGTGTTTGAAAGTTTGTTAGTTCATCTTGTTGCTGCACCATCAGCCTCGTGTGAACTTGTCATCGAAGGGTCGTCTGCACATCCAAGTCACGGGCTGATTTTGCTTGTGTTTTTGCAGGGATTTTATAAGTTTGAAGAGCAAAACCGAGCGGAAAGCGAATGCCCAGCTATGAACACGCATTCCCGAGCGTCATGCATGCAGGTACTGAATGCCTCGGCAGCCCGCGGATGTAACACTTTGTAATGAGGATCTATATTTGCGGCTCATCACCCTTCCTGATGACTGCAGGGTTTTTTCCCCTCATTGATTTTTTTTTTCTTTAGTGGAGAAAGCTATGAACAGGGCCATTTTCCTCCTTGTGTCTGATGATTAAATAACGAAGGGAAATTAAACTTACAATGCATTCTCCCTAACTTGTTTTAAGTCATTAACAAAGTGCTTGAAATCCATAAATCGTGAGACATGAAACGTAAAATGCCGTATTCCTTTAGATACCATGATCAGTGTGTTACACAAATTTGTAGGGTAGCAACTTCAATAGGCTATTAGTAAAACCAAGATATGGGTATTTGTGTGTGTGTGTGTCTGTGTGTGTGTCTATATGTGTGTGTTACTTAAGAGAGAGATCTATATATAGTTTTATAAAATGGACTCTCATGAAGCATGCATTTGAAATTTATTAATTTAATCATATTTCATGGATTTTTTCCAAGTGATTAGAGATTCTCCTAATCTATATTCTGTGACATCTTATTTAACAGATGTATAAATAACATCACAAACATTTGTTAACATACTTATATATTTTACAATGTGTGTAGAGATGCATAGAGAAAGAAGAAGAAGCATTGAAAAATTCTTTTTTTTTAACTTTTCTGTATTTCCTATTATGAACTTGCATGAGAGTTTTCGTAATCAGAAGAAGAAATGATTTAAAAAATTCTATCACACCAAGCCCACTAATTTTATTTCCCTAAAACTTTACAACGAGAGGTTGTGCCTAAGTCCGTCCCCTGGCCCATTTGACTGTTCAACTCAATTAGAAAACCATCTCTTAGAAGCAAACAAACAGAACTGGTCTATCTAGAAATCTAGAAATGAAACTAAATAAACAGTGTGCTGGAAGTTATTCAAAACTGACCCGCAATTACTCTTGTCAGGGCGCACTTAATAATTCTCATTTTTTGGGTGTTTACTGTATCTGTGGCACTCCGAGCACTTTGTATGGTTTAATTCTGCAGTCTCACAAGAGTCCGATAAGACAGTGAGTATTATTAACCCCATCTTCCGGATTGGCCTTTTGAGGCCCTTAAAAATTGAGGGCTTAGCCCTCACTATGGAAAATGGAAGAATGAGTGTTCCAACAAGCACTGTGAGTCGGGGCCTGTCCCCTTTCGTTGGAAATGACAGGCAGACATTCCTCTGTGCTCGGAGACCTCTCCGTGCACTCGTGAAGCACCGTTGAGGTTCAAGCATGAGCGCCTGCTCAGAGACGCACAGGCACACCGCCCAGCTCGAGTACATGAGGTGTTTACCAAGAAATGTTCTCACAGGCTGTCTTTGCAACTGCTGCAATGCACATGTAATCACGGTTGTTTATTAGCATAACTGATGTTTTGGTACTTGAGGAATAAAATTGATCTAGAGGGACTGTCAGCTCCACAGCTGTAATGATAACCCCGTCCCGGTGTACTCCTGGGGGAGCCCCGCGCACGCTGGCAGCCGTGCAAGGAGCCGCGTGGTTTACAAGCGCTGTGAGATGGGTGCGGGGTCCGCCAGTAGCCCAAGGGCCACAGTGACCCCACCCACAAGTCCCTAGGAGAGCAAAGGTCTGAGTGGCCACCTGGGGTTTCTTACTCGGTCTACAAAGTATGTTTGTAGATGACATACAAAGGCCATGGGGTATAGTCCTTAGAGAAAAGAAAAGAAATCGCAGCCATCATTCCAGATGAGGTTTCCCCGTCCATCTTTCCTGTCTGAGAGTAGGAGTTGAGCATCGGGCTTGAGAGCTTGGGTTCAAGTCGTGGCTCCAGCTCTTCTTCCATTGGGCAAGGTGCTTCTCCTTCGCCTCGCCTGGAGGATGGTTATACTGACACTGCCTACCCTGATGGGGCTGTTGGGACCGGAAAATGATTTAACCCATCCGAAGCCTGGAGCCCGGTGCCTGGCACCGAGTCATCCCTCAGTAAGCACTTGTTACAGATGTCATCCTTATCACCTGTTCGTGTCGGTGACCTTCAGTAATGCTCATATTTGGGAGGAAGGGGATCGTAACTCCTTAGAAATCTAACTGGAGAGCATTAGTGCTGACGGTAAGAACCTGGATCTCTCTTTGGGTTGCTTTGTACGGTTTTTGCTTATATTCGTCTCTTCCATTGCCCTTTTTTCCTACAGATGGATGATGTAATTGATGACATCATTAGCCTAGAATCAAGTTATAATGAAGAAATCCTGGGCTTGATGGATCCTGCTTTGCAGATGGCAAATACGGTATTGATGACTTTGCTTAAAGACTGTCTTGAGATACTTCCAGCGTTCTCTCCTTTTTCCTGAGCTGTTAGCTTTTATTTCTGCAAGTGACTGATTGAGAAACTTATTAATACTAAAACACGGAATGGTCTCCGGATCGCAAAAAAGTGGCTTTGACATCAGAAATTAAGAATTTCTCATGGGTTTATCAATATCCCCGTGGTAAAGCTCTGGGCTCCCCAGAGTTCAAGTTCCCTGTCACTGGGACAGTAGGCCTTCCTCTTCCCCATGACATCTAATGCCCAACGTAGTGACCGCTGCCGGGGGAAATACTATGGATTATACTCTTTATAGTAACATTCTCCTCGCCATAACAAACGAATGTACCTTTTCAAGGTGGTACCTCACTATTCACAGATGACACAGTGACATTCGAGTGGCCTTTGTTCATCAAAATTTGTTCCGAATTTAGTTAATAAAGCAGTGGTTTCTTAAATTTCCTTCGCTCTATAATTTGGAACCTTGCCTGTATTGGTTATTATTATTTTTTTCACTCCTTCGAGTGGAGTCTTGTGTTACCATTTAGCCAAAATCTTACCGTATATCTCGTTTAGTCCTTGCAGTAATTCTGTGAGTCAAGTCGGGGTAGCATCATTGCCCTCGTTATCAGGGTCAGGAAAGGTTAGCTGGCCCTGAACAGATTTACACAGCTTGGATGTGTCAGAGTCAGGACCCCTCAGTTGGCTTCGACTGCTTTTTCCAGTCTTTTTTTGGTTTCTCCGAGAGCAGAGCCATGGGACTATCTTATTCTTCAATAACCTGTATTTAAGAGGCTACCTTCCAGAGGGGAGAGGGATGTGGGAGGAGTTGTTCTTTAATGGGTGCAGAGTTTGATGTTTGCAAGATGAAAAAGTCCCAGAGATCTCTTTCACAACACCGTGAACATACTTAGCACTCCTGGGCTGCTCGCTTCAGAATGGTTAAGATGGTAAGTTTTATGTTCTCTGAATTTTTACCAGAACAGAAAATCTTTTCAGAGAGTAAATTCTGATAAATAAATTCCCGCGTCCCGGGAATGTGATAGCCCTTACTTATTTACACCAAAAGAGCGTACGACAGGGGACTGAAGTTTTACAGGTAGCATTTTCTTTTCTTTTCCATCTTGTTTCGCTTCTTTCAGTTCACTTACCTGAAGTCCTGAGGGGTGAGAACTCCCCTGGAAACCCCGAGGCCTTGCCTAGGGTCTTTAGTCTCTGTCAGCTTCCTACCCATTTAAAGTCACCTCCTGATTTGGAAAGAACTAGATGTTCTGCCATCTTGACAATCGATGTTTCCAGGCCAGAGTCCTCCCACCCTCTTTGAGCCCTTGGGCGGCCTCGGTCGGAACCCTTCTGCCTCAGACTTTGTGCCTCTCGTGAGAAGGGCTACACTGTCAGCCGTCGAGATTGTAGGGTGCACGTGGTCGTTCGGCCAGCGGTCTCAAGCGCGCCTCTGGGCACACTCGGGAGGACCGTAACGTTACTATGATGTTTTACAAATCTTTTAAAAATTTTCTCCGATGAAAAGGATCTTTGGAGTCATCTGAGCCAAGTTGGTGCTCCATGCCTTAACCTGCCCTCGTATGTCTTCTGTATACCCCGCACACACGCAACAACCCAGTCATCCATCTTCTCGAAAGCCTCTAAAGAATGATAGGCGCTCAACTCACAAGCCAAACAGGAAAACACGACGATTAGGAGTTGGAGATTTGTGCTCATATCTGGGTTCCTGGCCACAGCCTGCCATTTCCTGTGGCATCTTGCGTGTCACTTCGCTTCTCAAAGTCCTGCACTTCTCCATCTGTGAAGTCGGACTGATCATTGTACCTGCCTCACTCGGTCATCTCATAAAGTATAGCGTTCAGCATTGGAAACGAGTGGTACTCCACAACATCCAAATTATGAGGTGTAATTTTTTACAATATCAAGTAATTTTGATAGTATTTTATTCAGGTGATATTCCTTCAGCATCTGTAATGTGTCTAGCTGTATTTTAGAATAACATTGTGCTTAATGATTTTAATCTAGATGTTATCACAGTGAGTTTCTCTCTGAATTCCAGACCTGGGTCCCAGTTTGCCTCATGGAGAATTTGTCCTCATGACAACCTTTCTTTTTTTTTTTATGTTTTTTTTTTAATGTTTGTTTATTTTTGAGAGAGAGAGAGAAAGAGACAGAGTGCAAGCAGGAGAGGGGCAGAGAGAGAGGGAGACACAGAATCCGAAGCAGGTTCCAGCCTCTGAGCTGTCAGCAAAGAGCCCGATGTGGGGCTTGAACCTGCAAACCTGAGCCAAAGTTGGAAGCTTAACCAACTGAGCCACCCAGGTGCCACCTCATGACAGGCCTTCTGAAGACAGTTCTCAAGACCCCCATTTGCTTCTCTCCTTTATTATTTTTTTTTAATGCTTATTTATTCTTGAGAGAGAGAGAGACAGACAGAGTATGAGCAGGGGAAGGGCAGAGAGAGAGGGAGACACAGAATCCGAAGCAGGCTCCAGGCTCTGAGCTGTCAGCACAGAGCCCCATACAGGGCTTGAACTCACAAGGCATCATGACCTGAGCCGAAGTTGGACGCTTGACCAACGCAGCCCGCCAGGCGCCCCTGCTTCTCTCCTTTAGACTGAATACCCATGTCTCCTCAGTCATTCTGCATTACAATGGAAATCTTACTTTCTTCATCATCTGATCTCTCCTAAGTAAACTTTAGGATTGAATTAGCATTTACTAAATACCTGCTCCGTCTCCAGCCCTGGGTGAGGAGCCGTGGATGAAGTTGCCTGAGGTGTGCTTCCTCTGCTGCTGGGGCTTACTGGCCTGCGAAGGGGAGGCCACGTCAGACCGTGAATAGAGGAGGATAATTCGGGAGCAGAGGGCCAATCTCAGGGGAATTCCTGGGTGGGGGGGTAAAGATCCCCTGGGCGGAGTTGAATCAACTCCCAGCCAGGGCAGGAGTCACCTGTAGCCACCCTCAGGTGTCCCTTGCTATCCAGGCATTCATTACTTTTCTCTCTTCGCACCCTGAAAAAGTCTAAAGGGAGCAGAGCGAGGCTACGACAAAAGCAGTTCTGCATTTGGCTATTAGCGGAGACGCTGTAATACAGACGTTAGGAACTCAGACCGTGAGCCAGCCAGCTGAATCCAGTGCATACTCTTGAGTGAGTTTTTTGACCTCTCTGCCTCACTTTCTTTGTCTGGAAAATGAGAATAATAATAATAGCCTTTAAAACAATAGAATCCATATGAAAATTACACGAGATAGTCTCCAAAAAGCATTTAGAAGAGTCTCGATTCTGCTACGCCCTTCCTAAATGTTAGTTACTAGCTCTTATTCCTGATACATTTGGGCTCAGGTTGTCAAAAGAAATAACAAAGTTACTGCAACTCGCCCGCATTTTAATCCCCCCCCCAGTAGGGTTTAAACTTCGTGTTCTTTATGTTAGGCATTTCTTTTCTTTTTACTTGATTCTTCGATACGCTTTATTTCAAGTTAACTTCTTGAAAAAAAAAAAAAAAGTAAAGTGGAAGGAACACTTGGAGAGGAAACTATCCTCAGGGAATTGGAGTCTAGAAATAACTATTCTACGAGCACAAGGGCCTCTTGTACCATCACAAACATCACAAACAAAGAATAAAAGTCCCAGTTTTCTTGTGCTCACACTGCTCCATTGATATTCAGAGAAGGGGAACATCCAGAAAGAAAAAAAGAATAATAACATTTTACAATGATCGTTTACTTGGAAAAATATTCATTTTGGTGGAGCAGGACATCGAAGAACTCAATTCAGATCAAGTTCAGGGCACAGGCCCACAGGTGTGTACTTTCTCTTTATTCCTCCCTGGAAGACTGTGGCTTCAGTCTGTCCACTTCTGTGCTGGACGTGAGATCTTTTTTTAAAAAAAATTTCTTAATGTTTATTTTTGAGAGAGAGAGAGAGGCAGAACGCAAGCATTGGAGGGGCAGAGAGGGAGGGAGACCCAGAATCCAAAGCAACTCCAGGCTCTGAGCCGTCAGCACAGAGCCTGACACAGGACTTGAACCCACAGACCGTGGGATCATGACCTGAGCTGAAGTCAGACGTTCAACTCACTGAGCCACTCAGGTGCCCCAAGGAAGTGAAATCTTATCAGGTTAATGTTCTGGATAAAAACCCAGCAAAGACACAACGTATCCATGTTATCAGAAGCTGCCTCTTCCTCTTGCTTAGCCCCAAAGATATTATTTTGCCCTAATTATAAATGTTGACTCTGTTTATGGGACAGTTTTCCTAACCCAGAAGGGGAACCACAGAATCCTTTTTTAAATAGGCATGGCTGATTTTTAATTAGAAAGTCGTGTTTATTTTTGTATTTATTTAAAAAAATTTTTTTTAATGTTTACTTATTTTTGAGAGAGAGAGACAGAGCATGAGCAGGGGAGGGGCAGAGAGAGAGGGAGACACAGAATCCGAAGCAGGCTCCAGACTCTGAGCTGTCAGCCCAGAGCCCGACGTGGGGCTTGAACCCACAAACTGGGAGATCATGACCTGAGCGGAAGTTGGACGCTTACCCGACTAAGCCACCCAGGCGCCTCCGAAAGCCGTTTTAATCAACCTTCCATTTAGTAGCTTCAACGAATGACAGCCATTAACACAACACAAGGCACCATTTAGGGGCAGAGTCTCTCAGCTTCAGCACCACTAACATTTGAGATGGATAATTCTTTGTTACGGTGCTGTCCTGCCCATTGCAGGATGATTATAGCAGCATCCCCAGTCTTCGTCCCCTAGATGCCAGTTGGTATCCTCCCCCCCCCCCCACCAAGTTGTCACACCCAAAAATGGCTCTAGAAGTTAACAAATCCTCCCGGGGAAGGGGAGGGTCCCCCATGGAGAAGCCTCGATTTGAACCCTGAGCTGTGAGTCCAGCCCCATAGTCCCTTGATTGCTATATTTAGATTTGCATTGCAGTCTGGTAAAATTGGAGCAGTGGCTGACAGGCCACTTAGAAATTACCGTGGCATGTGGTGTCATTGATCGAGGGTTAAAGCAGACCGGGAGTACGGTGCTTTGTAGAAAATCATAATATTACTAAACCTGGCGGTGTATTGATTACTTAAATACACTGTTTCACCCCCTTTTACCTCTAATTGTTACATAACGCTGTGAGATGGGTGATATGATCTCCACGCTTCAGGGGGGCCTCACGCCTCAGAGACGTTAATATCACACAGCAGGTCAGTAACACAGGCAGGTTTTAGCCTAGTTCTCTGGCTCCTAAGCCTGGCTATGAATCGCTGCACTATTAATTTGTAAATTCGAGTATCCATACTTGGCTAGTGAGCAACTAGGTTTTTATTTGCTTAGATCCAGTTGGAGATTAACTGAAAATTGCACTTTCTAACTGATTTATCAGCGGGTTGACACTGCCACCCCCCCATACTGCTATTAACAGAGTACGTGAACCTGCTACCGCAAAGCTCTTTTCACACGTAGCTAGAACCATATCTTTTCTGTCGTACAGTCAATTAAGACAACACACACAGAGTGCTGTTCTAGCTCTATGTCTGGCCCAGAGTAGGAGCCCACAAGAAACCGTCCCCAGCAAAATATTCCTGCAGGCGGTGTGCTACCAGCTCCCGGTCGGCAAGTATTGGAAAAGCAGCCGGAGCAGGAAATCTTTGAGAGAAGGAGGTGGACGGTTACCAGCTGCTTTTTGGACTGGATGACCAAATGATATCCGGCCTTAGTGGAGTGCCCGATGAGGCATCTTGTTATCGAGATTTTCATTCATCTCCCTTTTTGCTGGGCACTGCTGTCATTCCATGCCCCTCACAGCAATCTTTTCTGGGGTTTTTAGCTTCCTCCCAACCCATTTCTCTCTGGTGGTCCCCAGTGTTGCTCCCTCTCCCCACCCCCATCCTTCTGTCTGTCCACCTCTCTCCCCCTATGTGTACATGTGTCTCTCTCTTCTTGTTTCCACCCCTCCCCTGAGTCTCTGTCTCTGTCTCGTTCTCAAGTTTTGTTTCTGTTGCTCCATGTCTGTCTCTGTCTCTCTCCCTCCTTCCCCTCCATGTGAATCTGAATTTATTTGGTGTATGTACACACATTTTCCTGTAGAATCTGTCTAGAAAATATGTTCTTGTCCTGGAAAAGCTTATAATTAGATATTCGTTCAATGTCAATCCTTCGGTGACTTAGAAGTTTTTTTTAAAGCTCTCTATGTATGCCATGCCTATTAATTTCCCCTAACGCATCATCATAATAAGACAATTGCATGTTTTGCCTGTAGTTTGCATTTGAAAATATAATACGATTTGTATTTCTAGAGGAATGGAAATTTTTTTTTTAGCATGTGGCATTGAATTTTTAAAGCTGCATTCTTGATTTATTAATACTCAGTAGTTCCTCTGAAATCTGAAACCCCGGAAAGATAGGGGGATAAATCTTTGGAATCCAGAGGGGTTACGAGATGTCTTAGCAGCTTTAGAAGGTGTGAGGCCCTGAGTCTTCACAGTGCTGTACTGAGACACTGGCACACCTCTCCTTATGGGCTCTTAAGTTGGACGAGAGTAGGACTCAGCACCCACAGGGTCAGACTGACCCCAAGAAGGTGACCTTCTTCAACTAAAACCGCTTAGTAAAATGACAGCTAATCATCACTGTCACTTAGGACCAGATTCTTAGCTAGAGGGGCTTGAATAGTGGTGTGAGGACATTTTGTGTTATCACAGCGCATTGTTTATATGAATCCGTGTAGTGGGATATGTGTATTACATTTTAATACTTAATCAGCATCCTGGCTTCAAAAAGAAGCAAAAGACGGAGTGGAAAAGAGAGAGATGTGTTCCAGCGATCTCTCTGTCCCCGCTGCCCTCGGGCCTCAGTCATATTAGAGCAGGTGTCCCGGTTACCTGGCGGAAAGTACAGGACTCCCCCTTTGCTTTAGTTTGGGGGCTTAGTTCCTAGAGTCCATATTTAGAAGCCATGATGAGTAGATGGTGGAAGGCTGCCGATGAAGGGACAGAAACACATTTCTATCTTTATTTTGTGAGATATTTTTTTCTCTATGTTAGTGGCCATTGGAGAAATTGAAAGGCGAAATCTTCAGCGTCCTCTCTCCTTGATACCTCTTGGTCAATGAGCAGTCACTCTTCTCAGATAGAGAGTAAAACCGAGAGTGTAGGTCAAGGACGAGAAGGGCTAAATAATTTATTTCTTACGTGGGATTAATAGTTACAGGAAGAGTTTGAATTAAGCTGGGAACAGGGAGTCTTTGCAGGGGCAGAAGTGAGGTCACTTAACTACGGAGTGAAGATTCAGAACTTTATTTCAGCTGCTGGGAAAGGAAATGTCTGGGACCCCTTCTGTCCACCAAAACGGGCGCCCCAGACTCCGGCAGTGAACTCGGTGCTGGGAAAGCGGCCCTGGGGGCAGAAATAAGTTCATTACTTCAAATTACGCAGTCCAGAACTGGAGAAAGACTCTTAAGCCAGCTTGAGGAGGCTAAACACTTCTTTCCTATTTTTTTTTTTTTTTTTAAGCGTATATTTTGTTCTTTTATTGAAGTCACTGGGCTCCCTCTTGTGGCTTTGTGAAAGATTTCACTTGCAAGGAAAATAGCTTTCCTTCAGCAATAAGGAAACCATTTCTTGGCCAATAGAAAACAGTCGTCAGTGCTTTTCTCTGGAGAAGTGCTCTCACTTTACAGCAAAGAGAGAGAAAAAGGGAGAGGGAAGGAAAGACCTGACTTCCATGAAAAAGCGGATTTGGTGAAAAAGTCAGGCGGCATCGAACCCGATTTTCTGGTAATAGCCAGCAATATCTAGCAATACACGCCCCTGGACGTCGCTAGTAATGAGTTTGCCATTGTCCGCACACTCAAAATATACCAAGAAGCCGGCAGTAAAACCACCTCATGGGTAGGAGATTCTGCGTCCGTCCTGTCTTCTCTCAAAGGGAACGAGCTAAGGTGACCGTGTGTCTAAGTGAGTGAAAAGGTAAACGTGTCATGGTTTCCTGTTTTGTTTTTTTTTTAAATAGATTTTTTACCTCCAACTGTTTCTTTTAAATAAAGTGTGGGAGAGATACGGATTCTAGCTGAATAACTGAGAAATTGTTCACCTGTTCGCCTCCTTCGTTGTTTCTCTCTCTCTAGTTACCAGTCTCTGGAAATCTGATTGATCTTTATGGCAACCAAGGCCTGCCACCCCCCGGCCTCACCATCAGCAACTCCTGTCCGGCCAACCTTCCCAACATAAAAAGGGAGCTCACAGGTAAATCCTGGCAAGAGTGCCTCTTTCTGGGGGATTTTCTGTCGATTTTCTGACAAACACAGTTACCAAAATTGTGACGTCCAGACTCCTTCCTGCTCGTAGACATCCTTTTTTTTTTAAGGTCTAAGCGGTGGTGAAAACATCGAGCAATATTTTAAGATGGAGGATTTGTAGCTGGAAATCCTGGTTTCCAGTATTTCTTAGGGACTGGGAACTGGGGCTGCTACCACTCCGTGGCCCCATTAGTACTGCCTGATACCCGTCATTGTGCTTTTGGCTCCTGTCCCCTTTGGGGTGGGGACACTAGGCCACGTTTTTAATTATCAAATGTCTCCAGCCACTCTGGTGTTTGTGCCAAGCCCCTAGAAACATTTGGGTTTGAGAACCCCGGTCTGGATTTTCCTTGGACATAAATTCACGGCCGCAGCTGCCAGTATAGGGTAAGAAGGAATCTCTTGCATCTTCACATGCCTCCTGTTATCTTTGCTACATCATGTGCAGAAGATTTATTCCACAGAATAAAAACATAGATTATCAAACTGAGCAATGGGTATCGGGTTTGTTCCTGAGGCAAGTGCGAGATTCCCTATTTCACCATTTTGTTTAACGCTTTAGGGAGGGCATTGGGCCATTAAAACATGACGAAACCACATTAGAAGTGGCATTCTATCATGCTGAGTTTTATGGCCCTCACCTCATCCCCCTTTTTAATGTTCGGTCCTGGCATCTTGCAGGATTACGTGAACACACTGACAATACAGAAAATATTTTTAGTGCAAGAGATTCCTGTTTGCTCAAGGGTGTCTTTTTAAAAAAAAGATACTTCAGAAGATTGTGGCAGGAGAAAGACATTTTAAAAAAACATGGATTTGGTTCAAAAGAGATAATTAATTGGGGCACCTGGTTGGCTTAGTCGGGTAAGTGTCCGACTTTGGCTCAGGTCATGATCTCTCAGTTCATGAGTTCAAGCCCCATGTCGGCTCAGTGCTGACAGCTCAGAGCCTGGTGCCCGCTCCTTATCCTGCGTCTCCTTCTCTCTCTGCCCCTCACCTGCTTGTGCTTATCTCTCTCTCTCTCTCTAATATAAATAAACATTAAAATTTTTTTAAATTTTTAAATAAAAGAGATAATTAATTAATATGTAAAACCCATTGGAAGTCAGCAAATAGTAGGAACCCTACCAGGAAGAAAAAGTATCATGAAGTTCTTAGAAAATAATGCTGAGATCTCTACTAAATAATGATGAAATGTGGTTAGCATGACATGGACAGAATTGTCCACGGCCCACTTATGGCCACATAAGTGCCAAGTGGGTTTTCGAGTTATGTGTTTGATTGTTTCTTTGAAAACAACAGAGGCAGGGGGTAAGAACAAGAGAAAGAGATAAGGGCTATAAGTTGATTCTTTAAAGAAAAGAAGCAGATATAATGAATTATACATTTCATTTTGTATCTTAGAAGATGACCAGTCTAGGCAGGAAAAGGGTAAAATGCCAGGAAAAGGAGAAGTCGACAGGAATTGGGGTTCTGAACTCTGCTAGTTTGAGCGGGAGCATGATGTCGCCAAAAGCTTAGGAGTCAGATCTGATTTATGGTGGGGGAGGGGGACGCGGGAAATTATCTTTATTTAGTTGGGTTTTCCCATGTGTGTTAGGGTCTGGTCAAGAAGCAGAGACCACACGGTAATTTGAACAGTGGAGGCTTAAAATAAAGAATTGTTAACCAAGTACAGGCTATCAGCCACTTAGAGAGAGGACGAAACCTTAAAGAATAGCCTGAGGCTGCAGGGGGGTATCCAGGCTTGAGAAAGAACCTCCCCGACCCCCAGGCCAAGAATCCACCCCCCCACCCCCCACCAAGAACGTGGGTGAAGCTACCAGATGGGAGGGGAGTTCACTGGATTGCCTTGACCAAAGCTGTTCCACAGCTGGCAGGTTGAGGTTGATGGGCAGAAAACCATCGTGTGTGGCTGGCAAACTGGAAAAAAAAAATGGGTAGAGGGTGAAATAGAGAGAAAACAAAAAATTAGATAGTGAAGTGGAGGGTGTATGAATAACAGTTGTCTGTAATACTCCTGTGGGAAACAAATAGAAAATGATTTGGGTTGAACTTCCCAATTGAAATAAATGAGCTTCTGAATTATTTATTTGTATATACTAATACACGTATAATAAATACAAATACATATATATGCTTTAGTGGCTATGAGTTATGCTAAGAAGGTTTCTATTTCGGGGTAAGATTTTGAGTTAAGGTAGTGTGATTTTTCAGATAACACTTCTGAAAACAAAATAACAGAGGTTCCAGAATCCCAGGATTATTAGTCAAAGGACTGTTTTCCTCTCATTTTGGTTTGCTGTCCGCAAAGTACAAAGTAGTCCCTCAGCACAGGGAATGCCCACGAGTTGCTTTGCAAATACATCTTTTCCAACGGAGCTGCCACCAAATGCCTTAGTACCTAGTCCTCTGTTTGTTTTTATAAACCCAGACTAGGTAGATAGTTACTCCTGAGGACAATAATTTCATTCCAGCAGGTTCTTTTGGAACCTGGCTCCCAGTTCTGAAAAAACGAGTCCATTTCCACCGACGAGAGAGCCACCATGGTAGCTTCTGTACCCCCATTTTTATGTCATTGTTTCAAAGGCCTCGAAGAAATAACCCCAAGTTCTGTTGTATGGGAAGAAAATTTCACTCCTGATAATAGAATATCAACAGCAAATTTCCATAGTTCTCTGGTTATTTATTTTTCCTCTTGTAAGTTTGTAGCATGTCAGACATATTTGTTATTGGTCTTTTACCATTTTGTAGAAGCCAAGTCTTGGCATGTATTTCGTAAGTATTGCTTTGGAAAAAATGCAAGCTTTTTAAGGATCGTCATTTTAAAAGCCCTCTTTTGATTGTTAGAATCTGGTCAGATAAGCTTCCATATATTTAGAAAATGAGATGTTTTGTAGTTGACATCATTGTGTGCCTTTAACCGTTCCAGTTTCTAATTACTTCATTCACGTGCACAGCGTGTATTTTTCCCACAGAATCTGAAGCGAGAGCATTGGCCAAAGAGAGGCAAAAAAAGGACAATCACAACTTGAGTAAGTTGGTTTTATGTTCATGATATTTGATATTGGAGTGGATGTCTCCCCTTGTATCAAAATTCTTTGAAATCTAATGGGAGGGAGGAAATTGATATCTATAGCTGTTACAAAGGTCTAATTGATGGAAGAAAAAATTGTTGTTCAGAGAGGCTAACCTATATTTTCCCAACTGTCAAACTGAAAATTTTCCAGTGTTCTAAAGAGTTTTTATTTTACTTGTTTATAGTAATGGGGTGTGTGTGTGTGTGTGTGTGTGTGTGTGTGTGTGTTTGGTGAGAGGGAGACCTGATCCCCAACTACCCAATTATAAGTGTTGTTCACACTGGAACTTATTAACAAAAGGGGATGATGGGATCACCTTGTCCAGTGAGATTTGAGAGAAAAAAATAACACGCCTGGAGGGGAGTCAGCGGGTGAAGTACCCTCCCAAAGTTCTGACTTCATCTGTGACTTTAAAAAAATAAAAAAGTCTCCTGACCCTTAAACACACGTTTAATTTACTCTTGATCAAATCTTTAAGCTTTTTGCTCTGAGAACTTAAGATTTTTGCTTCCTAAACAAAAGTAAAAGAGGCTGCGCAGTTAAAATTTTTTTTTTCATCTCTAGGCCTTCCGTCCTTTTCTTCCGAAATTGAGTTTTAAGAACTTAAGTCATGTGTAAGCACTTTGTCCTCATAAAAATGATAGAATGAGACCACAATTTAAAATGGTAGAACATAGCCAGAATTCTCCTCCGATCCGTAGAAGTCACCATTGTTGGTTTGCTCGTCTGTTCCTTTGTTTTCCAATTTGCTGTTGATCTCGCCAATGTCTGCCCACGTATTTCAGAATACACGCACACCGAGAATCAATAGTGGGCTTTCTGCTGTCTGTTCTAACACAAACAGTCTCGTGTTATCCATCTTCGCTGCTGTTTGCTTTTTTGTACTCAGCAGTCTGTCCTCAAGAACTTTAGCTGTCGTTAGTGTAGGTCTGTCTGTCTCCTTTTTCAAAACTGTTGCATAGTATTCCGCAGCACGGCTGTGTGAAATTGGGTGACCCTCCTCCTGCTAACTGTTGGTGTTACTTCCAGTTTTTCCCTGTTCTTTTTTTTTTTAATTTTTTAATGTTTATTAATTTGAGAGGCAGGGCGTGAGTGGGGAAGGGACCGGGGCGGGGGGAGTCACAGAATTGGAAACAGGCTCCAGGCTCTGAGCTGTCAGCACGGAGCCCGATGCGGGGTGTAAAGTCAGGAGCTCTGAGATCATGACCTGAGCCGAAGTCGAACGCTTAACCGACTGAGCCACCCTGGCGCCCCCAGTGTTTCCCTGTTCTAAGCAGTGCCGCAGTGGGCATTTGCACACGTGCTACTCTGTATACAGAGGAGTTTCTTTCTCCAGGTCGAGTACTGAGAAAAGGAATCGCTGGGTCCCAGAGCGGGTGGGTTCTTTCTTTTAATAGATACTGCCTCTCCAGGTTCCCATTCAGCTGGGAGAAGCTCTGCTCCTTTTAACCCAAAGATTTAAACTAATATTTCTAACATCGCCTCTGACTTCCAAGTAATTGTACTCTGAGACATTTCTTCTTTCCATATAACTTAGACTAAAGATCATTGGGCATTATCCAAAACTCCACCTAACTGACATGTGGAAAACCAAGTTGGATCTTGTCAGAAACAATACCTTTACGTAGGTACCTGAACTCTCAAGTTTAGGGTTGTGAGTAAAATATCAACATGATTCGGTCATACTCGGAGGTCTATAAAAAGTATTAAAATCTCATCAAACCGTTAGAAATGAATACTCAAGGGGCGCCTGGGTGGCTCAGTCGGTTAAGCGTCCGACTTCAGCTCAGGTCCTGATCGCACAGCTCGAGAGTTCGAGCCCTGCATCGGGCTCTCTGCTCTCAGCCCAGAGCCCACTTCAGAGCCTCTGTCTCCCTCTGTCTCTGTTCCTCTCCTGCTTGTGTGCATGCTGTCTCTCCCTCTCTGTCAAAAATAAACAAACATTTAGAAAAAAAAGTGAAATGAATACTCAAGGTTAGATTGTCCATTGGCATAGCTCTTCCTCTTTCAAGAACTTACCTTGTAAAAGTGTTGCCAAAATGTACAAAATAACACATTCATTTACTCAAGACTATTTATTGAGTCCTCATTATGTCTGAGGCATTTTTCTACAGAAGCGAACTAGACAGACTGGCTTCTCCCTCTTAGGAGCTTCCGTCTGAGTCAAAGCAGACAGGATAGATGAGCAAACAAATACATTAAGGTGATGTCTCCAGTGTAGAACCAAAACCACGGTAGGAATCAGACGGGCATGTGAGCGCTGGCCAGAATGTTCATTATAGCACTGACAGCGGGAGAAATTGGAAACAATCTCAGTATTTATCAGGAGAGTATTTGTAAATAATTTATGGTATATCCATATGAGGCATACTCACTGGCTCTTAAGAAGAATGGGGTTGGTCTGTTTCACTTGATTTGCATGGATATCCACAATATATTACTGAGTGAGGAGAATTTGTGGCAGATAATATACATGTTAGTATCTCATCATGTAAATAGAATACACTACACATGGGTGTGTGTGTTTATATGGATGCGTGCGCAGGGAAAAGATTTAGGAGTTTGCCTTTATCATTACGCTCTCTTCAGGCAAATAGGTGTTGCATGGTGTAAAGAGTTGGCTTTGACTTTTTCCTTTATGCGATTTTGTGTGTTTTGCAATATTTTGCAAATTTGTATTACACTTTTATGATAAAAAAATAATTGGAGGAAAGGCACTGAATTAAGTAAAATATAGTACATCTAAATGTTGACAGTAATGTCAACAATGTGCTGTTAAGTGAGAAAAGATGCGGAATGAGTTTTAGTGTAATCCTACTTTAACTCTATTATTCTGTATTTAATACTTACCATTGAGGGTCTTTCGGATGCCAGGCTCATATGGAGACTTGGAAGGCAGCAGTGAATATATATACACGTCCTCCTAGAACCGTCTGTCATCTGCATACTTCATTTGTTTGTTCATATATATTATAATATATAATATACATTTAATATAAAACATTTTGTTTATGTAATTATATTCTATTACATTATATTATGTTATTATAAATCACATATCGTATAAGAAACAAGCAAATGAAACAGGCAGCTGGTAGAAGGTTCTGTGAGGAGACAAAGTACAGGCAACAGGATGGAGGGTCAGGATAGGCCTGGGAGGTGATGGTTCAGTTTTAAATAGGGTGGTCGGAGAAGGCTCATAGGTAAGTTGAGGCACTGCCCGAGGGAGGTGAGGGCAGAATCATGCAGATGTCTGGGGGAAGGGTGTTCTGGACGTGACGAACAGCAGTATCAAGTCCTAAAATGGAGAGCGATTCTGGTTCGGTTCAGGAATTGCAGGAAGCCCATGAGGCTAAACGGAGGTGGGACATGGGTAAGTCATGACAGAAGACGTGGTCAGAGAGGGCGAGGAGCAGAGCATGAGGTCGGAGGGATGGGGGTCCGTCAGATCCTTGAGGGCTTGGCTTCTGTCTAGGTGAGGTGGGAAACGGTTGGTGGGTTTTGAGCAAGGAGTCGGATGCTCTCACTAGGTTTCGACAGGATCCCTCTGACCGTTGTGATCAGAGTGGAAAGGAAGCAGTGGGCATGGGCGACAGAGAGATAGTAGTTAGGAGAATTGCAGTAAATCTCAGGCAAGAGATGACGGTGGCTTCTCTCAGGGAACAGTGGAGGTTGAAAGCCGGCAGATTCTGGAAATATTTTGAAGATGGAGCCAGTAGACTTTGATGATGGATCAGACGTGGACCGTCGAGAGGAACAGAGGTGCAGAATTGATTCCACGGTTTTGGCCTGAGTAACCAGGGGGATGGTGTTACAGTGAAGGAGGTGGGAAGCCTCTGGGTGGAGTTGTTTGAGCACGGAAGACCAGGAGCTCGTGTTTGGAGTATTGGGGCTGCCTGTTAGACCTCCCCACGGAAACATCTAGTGGTCAGACAGATGGGTCTGGAGTTCCAGGGACCTGTCCGAGCTGGAAACACAACTAGCCCCATCAGTGTATGTGTGGCGTAGAAAACCATGAGATGAAATGAGATTATGAGTAAGTGAATATAGATCAAGAAGAGTCCCAAGATCTGTGCACTGGGCAGGCAGCATGGTTAGAGAATAAAAATTATCACAAAGGATACATAAGAAACTTAACAGTGGCCATATCTGGGCCATAGGGGACTTTTACTTCACTTTCTGCATCTCAGTGCTGTGTGGATTTTTCTGATTGTTATATGCTCAGAAAAGTAAGAAAACATGTCATGCTTTAGTGTTTCGGAGGAGGTTAGCTAGAAGATCAGAGTTCCAAAAATTCCTTCTGTAGAACCAGTGAGTATCATTATTTCTATTTTGTAAAAGTTTAATGGTCAGGCCGTATTTTAAATACCTGATTCAACCACAGAAGGGATCCCTCTGGTAAGAAAAAATGAAGGATGTGTTGGGAAAGTAGCATATAGTATTTACCCAAATGTATGGAGTACTAGTAGGTCATATATAAATATGTATTCGGTTATATTATGTTTAAAGTAAAATATTGATATTTGAATCCAATTTATTAGACCTTAAGTTATTTGGAATTTATTTGCCAGGGTAGGTAAGTTAGGAACATTTATTAACTCATGCCCTTTAATGTTTCAGCTTCCCCTAAAAAGATGATAATTTAGCTAAACATTCAACTGAATTGCTGAAATAGAGAGGCTGTTAGGGTGCAGGTGGAGTTAAAGAAGCTTGACTTAACTTCGAGGATGTGTTACCCAGTACTGCACCCACTCAACACGTCTGCCTATTGAACACTTAAAATGTGCTAGTTCGAATTGAGCTCTAAGTATAAAATAGACACTGGATTTCGGGGCGCCTGGGTGACTCAGTCCGTTAAGCGTCCAACTCTTGATATCGACTCAGGTTACGGTCTCACGGTTTGTGAGCTCGAGCCCCCCGTCGGGCTTTGTGCTGACAGCACAGAGCCTGCTTGGGATTCTCCTTCTCCCCCTCTCTCTCTCTGCCCCTTCCTCTGCTCATGCTCTCTCTCTCTCTCTCTCAAAATAAATAAATAAAACCTTTAAAAATTATAAAATATACACCGGATTTCAAAAATTTAGTGCAAAGAAAAGAATGTTAAATATTTAATTAATACTTACATAGCTTACATATTAAAGTGATAGTATTTTGGGTATGTTGGGTTTAACAAGATACTCAAATTTAATTTTCCTCTTTCTTTTTCCACATTCTTCAATGTGACTACTTAGAAAATTTTCAGTTGCCCAAGTAACTTGACTGTATGTCTGTCGGGCAGCGATGGGCCTCGGGCAAGGAGTTTTGTACAGCCTGTAGGCTAAGAATGTTTCTTACTCTTTTAAATGGTTAAAAAAATCAAAAAAGGAATATTTTGTGATATGCGAGAATTGTATTAAACCCAAATTCTGGCACCCAGTGCTTCTTGTTAGTACACTGGCACTGCAAAAAAAAAAAAAAAAAAAATTGTATCCAATTAAAATTATCACATTTTGAATGTTGTCAATAAACAGAAGAAATTTATTTTCTCTTTGTCATGTAAGTATCTACACGACACCTTCACTTTTGCCAGTTGGCCCTCCAGGTCTCATTATCTGGTCCTGTAGATGTCGGCTGCCCATAGTGTGAATGGTCAGGGTTGAGTTCAGGCTGTTTACACTTGCTGCTGGCTGTCCTTGTCAAGTCCCTCCTATTCCCCGAAGTTGTTTTGTCATTTGTCATTGAGGATACTTAACTCTAGTGTCAGGGCGTTATAGGATCAAAGGAGAAATTACAGTCTCAAGACTTCGTAAGTGGTAAAGTTCTGTACACCGTTAGCTCATTTGTTTGGAAGCCCGTGGACCTCAGTCCCAAAAACACGATAGTAACGGGAAACACAGATCCAGGTTGTATTAATTTGGGCTGGCCAGGCTAATGCGTACATGGTTTTAATGAGATATGCTACATTTATATGTGGTGCTGTTACTGACCGTCCCTTTCTGTGCTCTTTTCTTGAAGTTGAACGAAGAAGACGGTTTAACATAAATGATCGCATTAAGGAACTAGGTACTTTGATTCCCAAGTCCAATGATCCGTGAGTACAATTCCATGTTAATCTGCGTTGTATATTTTTGGGGACCTTAATGTTTATTCATATGTTGCAGAAAGGGCATAGTTCTAAAAACCGGAGTCGGGAAGCACCCCGTCTCTTTGGTTCCGCGTCTGGTAGACTTACCCTTTCCTTGTTAGTCTCGCCAAACTAAAACTTCGAGGGAAATCAACTGAATTGTGTTAAAGGGTTATGGGACATAAGCTTGTCAGCTTTGGATTTGAGGAGGTGGCCTTCTGATATCTGAGACTCGCTTGGCAAATGATCATCAAGTTGCTGGAAGGATTTTCTTAAGGGTTCCTGCCGATAGAGATTTCAGTAGCTGGTCAGGCAAGAGCTGTTGACTGTTTACCGGAGCGCTCCTAAGTATCCGTGGGCGCCGAGAGCTGGTATGGGAGACTCCACGTGTAACACTCAACAGCCGAAAGGTCAAAAAAAATTTTTTTTTGAAAACTTGCGTGCCCTTTCTGTGCCTTCCCAGTCCCGAAAAAGTAATTTTTTAAAATCTCTTTTAAGCCCAGGTCAGCAGATTTGGATTTCAGCTTCCAGTCTCTGCCCACCTTCCCCCCCCCCGACCTTTCAGACGGAGAGAACAGTTGCAAAGATAACTTTCCTACCGTGTCAGCAAGTAGGACAACTAGTGCACAATTTTTATCCACCAGAAAGCGGCCCTTTGACGTAAGAGGCCGGAGGATGTGTTCGTTTTAATGGGCCCCGGTGGCATTGTCTGAAATTAGCCTCTGAATAGGACCTTTCAGCTACCTAATAAAATGTAAAGATGAAATCAAGCATTCCTCATGCAAGGCTTATTAAATTTGCCATTCACGTTATTGTCAGGGAATTTGTGACAAAATAAAATCACATCACGGCCCACTGTGAGGTGGCTTTGATGAATGTTCAAGCACAATTTCCATCTTCCCCAGTTTGCTTTGCCAGGTTTCAAGGAAAAGCCATTTTGAAACTCACAACATTCAAATTCTCAGTTGTGCCGCACAAATTCATCCTCCTAAGGGGCTGTGACCTTCATTTCCTACAGTCAGTCTTGCATGATAGTTGAAATTGAATTCCCGTTTTCCTGTTCTTTATCAGCTTTCACTTTTTAGCATATTCTTTTAAACTGTAGCGTGTGAATCTCTTTAGCCACATATTATGAAATTACGGGGCTGCAGTGAAAGCCTCTATTTGCATATCTTCTGTCTCTATTGTACTATAATACTTACGTGTTTATAATCTGAACTGATAGTGATCTTTAATTGTAGGCATTGTTTTAAGATAAATGGGCTGTAATCTCTAATGGGGGTCTTTCCCTACCAGGTTGCTGGAACAGGCTCTGGGGTTGCTACAGAGACACAGTCTCATGGACCAGGGTCTCGGCCCCATACGCTCCCTTCCCATATAGCTGGTCTGCTTTCGTTGATTTATGTATTGGGAATCTTTATGTAGTTTTGTGTGAAAAAAGGGGTTGCTCTCATTACAAGAAATTGATTGCATGTCAGAAGGAAGCAAAACCTAAGGTAATTGGTTGAAATAGTCACTTCTTAAAAACCGAGTTGCTGCTCGCATGTATCACCGTGGGTTTTTCAACTTCCTGGCCTCCTTCAGGCATCTTTCATTATGGTTACATTGCTCTCTGGCTGCTCAAGTGTCAGTTGCTTTGATCTCAGCCCTGAATATGAAACAAGTCAGCTCGGGTCCCTCTGTCTCAGCACACCGCCCTGGGTAGCCGTCTTCCGTGCTCGGAACCCAGGGGTTAACCCCAGGGAATTCTCGAGGGGCCGTACGTCTGCCTCTCGTGGGAGAACTTCTGTTTTGTTCTTCATCGAATCCATATGAGAATCAATTACTTGCTGACTTGTTTTCATGGCTCTCCACTCACACATCCCTGCTGATACTTCCGGTCTGCCTGGAGCGGCTGTAGGTTACGGGGTAGGAGAGTTTTCAGACATTAAGTTGTTTTCGTTTCGTTTGGTTTTGTTTTGTTTTTTTCATCGTCCTCATCCTCTTCATCGGGAACACTGTCTGTGAAAGAGCTCAGATTAATTTAAACTGCTCCAGAAATACCACTTATGTAATTATAATTTCATTCTTAATTATTTTTCTGGAGTGCTCTACGTTTTTCAGTTCACTTTTACCTACATTTTAATGGTGTTCTTAATTTCCTTATATATGAGCGCATTACAGCTACAGTGATTAAAAACTGAAAGGCACCAAGCTCAGGCTGCCTACGTTTGGATTCCGAAGCGGTCCCTTACTAGATGCGTGATCCTGGGGAAGACACTCGAATTCTTACACTTGATTTTCCTCATCTGTTAAAAAAAAAAAAGGCAGGGTGGCGAATCAGAATATTCCTATCTAGTCTGGTTGTTTTAAGAACTCAGCCACATAAGAAGAATGATTCTGTAGCTTAGTACATGGTGTCTGGAGCCAGATTCTCTAGCTTTCCAGCTCTACCGCTTCCTAGCTGCGTGACCTTGGGCCCTTACTTCTCTGTGCCTTTGTTGCCCAGTCTGTAAAATGGAGCGAATAGCCGTGCCTAGCCATGGAGGTAGTTATGATTAAATGAGAAGTATGATTAAATGAGAGATAGTAAATGCTGTTTAAAGGTAGCCGTGGCAATTACCGTGGCGAGCCCTCAGCCCAGTGCCTGCTCTGTCATTTGAATTGCATTCTAAACTTTTCATGGCACCTTCACGTAACAGGCCTCCTGAGATTCCAGTCGCATACCTGTGAGCCTGCTCATACATGTGCAGTATCACCATTTTATAGATGAAGAAACTGGGACACAGAGAGAGGTCAACTTGTCCAGGAAGAGTCACGAGAAAACCCAAGGGTACCACTTTTCAGCTTCATGCAGTCAAGTAGTAGGATCTCGCGGAATATTTTTTTTCTTTTTAGCGTTTTTATTTTATTTTTAAGAGACAGAGAGACAGAGCGTGAGCAAGAGAAGGGCAGAGAGAGAGGGAGACAGAGAATCTGAAGCAGGCTCCAGGCTCTGAACCATCAGCACAGAGCCCGACACGGGGCTCGAACTCACAGACTGTGAGATCATGACCTGAGCCGAAGTCGGACGCTCAACCGACTGAGCCACTCAGGCACCCCCAGAATTTTTTTTTAACTGTAGCTTCTTCTATCTGTCCGAATGAGTTAACTTTGATAGTCCTAGAAACGTTGAAATCTTTTTTTTTTTAAATTTTTTTTAATGTTGATTTATGAGAGAGAGAGATAGAGACAGAGCATGAGCAGAGGAGGGGCACCGAGAGAGGGAGGCACAGAATCCAAACAGAATCCAGGCTCTGAGCTGTCAGCACAGAGCCCGACATGGGGCTCGAACTCACAAACCATGAGATCATGACCTGAGCTGAAGTCAGACGCTTAACCAACTGAGCCACTCAGGCACCCCTTGAACTTTTTAATATGGTTGTTAAGAATACTGATTTTTGTCGTCAACAGACCTAAATAGAAGTCCTGACTCCACCTTATAGTAGTTCCGAGACCAACGGCAAGGGGAACACGTGCATGACGCCCCTCCCTTTCGGGGTGCTCATCTGGGTTAAGTAGGGTAATGTGTAACAAGCAGGTGGACAGCAGCCGCCA
The DNA here is from genome assembly GCA_030068075.1 of Paguma larvata. Classification (NCBI taxonomy): domain Eukaryota; kingdom Metazoa; phylum Chordata; class Mammalia; order Carnivora; family Viverridae; genus Paguma; species Paguma larvata. Next base: position 35,573,762 of record CM057842.1, read on the forward strand.
CGTGGCAAGCGCTGGCTGAGTGACAGCTGTCACCAGCCTGCCACTGTTACCAGGCCTTTCGAAGTGGAATGGCTGCATCACGAATTGTCGGTGCGCCTCGGGTCCTGAAGCAGGCTCCCTCTCGTTTCCGCATTACAGAGACATGCGCTGGAACAAGGGAACCATACTGAAAGCCTCCGTGGACTATATTCGGAAGTTGCAGCGAGAGCAGCAGCGCGCGAAGGAACTTGAAAGCCGGCAGAAGAAGCTGGAACACGCCAACCGGCACTTGTTGCTCAGGATACAGGTACGCGGCACGCGCGGAGTGCCACCGACTTGGGGGCGGGAGGAGAGGCTGTCTAGCAAGCCGCGGGGGACCCGACGCCCACGATCCTAACCCAGTAGGTCCTCGTGATCCAGGGACTCCCTCTTTGCGAATTTGCCGGCGCGTTACGGTCCCCCTGTAACTCCCCGATCCACGGTTGGGGTGCGTTGTGGTCATTGGTGGACGTGCTCAGGGGGGTGGATTTGAGCGAAGGCTGAACGAGGCAGTGACCGGCCGTCTTCTTTCAGCTCACCCTGTAAACAGGCATCCTTTTGGTGGTCCTTCGTCCCATGCTTTGTTCACAGTTTTGTGGATTTCACGGGTGAGTTTGCTCTTAAAATGGCCCTCAAGTGTAGTGCTGAAGTTGGCTGGTGTCCAAAGCACGAGAAGGCTGTGACGTGTCTCACGGAGCTGTTTCCTTCGTATGTGAGTTACAGCGCTGCCGGCTGCGAGTCCGGTGTTCATGCATCCATGTTAGATGGTGAATAAGGTGTCTTTAAACCTAAAACAAGGTTGCCTGTGGATCAGTTGACAAAAATGTTGTGGCTGGACACGCACAGAAACCTAACCCCGTATTTCCTCTGGGAATAATCATTTGGTATTTGCCAAATCAGGGTTCAGAGTGACTTTACAGACCGTAAGTGGCTTAGTCCGTTTGGGCTGCTGTAACAAAAATACCGTAGACTGGGGGCTTTCGCCACACACATTATTTCTCAAAATTCTGGAGACTCGGAAGCCCAAGGTCAGGGTGGTAGATTCGGTGTCTGATGACAGCCCGCTTTCTGTTTCATTGACAGCTGTAGTCTGTAGTCTCACTCGCGTGCTGACATGGCAGCAGAGGGAGGGAGCTCGCTGGTGCCTCTTTTATAAGGGGCACAAATCCCATCCCTCAGGACTGCACCCTCACGACCTAGTCACTGTCCAAAGCCCTACCTCCAGATACATCACATTAGGGATTAGATGTCAACATATGAGTTTTGGGGAGGCGAGGGATACAAGCATCCAGTCTGTCGCAATTATTACCTCAAGTAATGAGAATTGACTGGAGTTGTTCGAAGCCCAAGATGCCCGAGGAGTCGGTGGGGTTATGTGGTCTGTGGTCAAAGCCCGTGTGTGTAGGGAACTTGAGGACATCCGGAAGGTCTTATCATCAAGATAACACATTTTAGAAATAGTTACAGATAGTGAAATTATACCATATGTGTCTATAACTCACACTATTCATTCTTAGAGGGAGAAATCCTAATTTTTCATGATGAGTGGAATTCATCTGTCATTCTGTGTACTGACTGGATGTACAGCATGAAGTGTGAGCTGCAGTATCAGCTCTGGGTGCTTCTCTTAGGCGCTTGGGCTCTCATGCTCAGTGTGAACATAACTTCCTCTGAAACTGTCTTGAAGAAGAGCAAGGAAAACAGACCCTCCTAATGACCAAAGGAGTTGGCAGGAGTAATTTTCATTTACCTGCTGACTTTGCCTGCAATCCCCGGGGAAGAAGCAGTTAACAGAACACATTCTTCTTGAGCAGGTGGACCCTCATTTTGCCATTTTTTCAGGGGTCCAGTGCAACTGGTCGTCAAAGCCTGACCCTTCAGACAGCATGCGTCTCGGCTTATGGTGTTAATCGCGGACCCTGAACCTCTTTAACAGAGTAGTTCATTTATGATCATAGCCTCTGACCTTTCGAATGCCCCACAACACTGTTGACATTTCCAGATGACACTTCTCTCATTTCAACAGTGATCTTCAGCCCTGCATCAGGGCAACGGAAGACTCCTCCCCTCTAGGGGGCGCATTTTAGAACGTCCGTAGTGTAGTAGAGATTGCTTGTCATTTGAAAATACTTTTTTATTTTATTTTATTTTATTTTATTTTATTTTTTTTGGTTTTGGTTTGTTTCACGTTCAGTCTCTTCCATAAGTAGCCACCGGTCTTTTTCTCTTGAACTTAACATCCCCGTCTATAAAAGCAGCTCGTCCTAGTATGTTATTTCCTTATACAAATGTTAAAACATAGGAACTGTTTTGAAAGAGAAGCTAGGTTTTGTTTTAAGCTTCCAAACATGTCTCTTCCTGTGGAATGGAATATTGTGAAATGTGTGGATTGGAAATTCCACGGCGATGATGTCTTGGGTTTCTCCCGGCGACAGCCTTTCGATCTTCTGCATATCACGGAAAATGTTACTAATTAGCGAGTCTGAGTTCCTCAGATGAGATTTACCACATTGTTCAGAAATCTAGTAACGCTTTAATCAGCCGATACACATTTTTAATTAAACAACAAAAGATGAGAGTAAGATGTTTCGCTTCTTTTAATCCAGCCTTTTTTTAAATTATTTTTTTAAGACGAACTACACGTGCGGGTGCTGTTCTTACTAGCATGTTGGCGTAGATTGACAATAGTGCCTGTTTTCAGCCTGGGCCTAAGGGCTTCCTTTCATTTTTAGTCTAAGTGGCGCATGCAGAAATTTTCACAGAAGAAAGAGCATGAAGCCTTCGTATCACTGGAACTGTAATTTTATTAAACAGCCCAAGACTTTTAAACGAGTCCTGGAGAGCCTCGTGTATCTGGAGACGGTGCCCAGGAACATGCACACGCTTGGGTGACATCTCCGGCTCCCGTCTCTTACTCATCACATCCAGAGAACGGTCTTGCAAACCGAATGATCTTGACTACAGACCGAACGTGACTTTTCAGGAACAGGGGTTTCCAGGCGCGTGGGCAGAGAGGTTGGGTGGCCGGGCCACCTCCTTCATGAGGCAAGGCCTCGCTTCAGATTTATCTTCTGTCCTTAGTATGTTAGTGTATGGGAAGCTTAGAAAGGACCGCCTGGGCCTGTGGAAGCAGAACGCTCATTGAGAGTCAGTTGGGTTCATCTTAAGAGGGTCCAGGAAGAGGATACTCAGGAAGGATGGAAAGAGCTTGCTCGGAAGGTATTTTGAGATCAGGAACCAGGGGAGGCGAGGCTGTGGCCCTCAGGAAGTGCGCTGGTCTGCTCACGCTGCTGTAACAAGTACCACAGGCGGGGTGGCTTCAGCACCAGACACGTAGCTTCTCAGAGTTCTGGAGGCTAGAAATCCAAGGTCGGAAGGTGGGCAGAGTTGGTTTTTCTGTACTTCTTTTAGAGGCTGCCTTTTCCTTGTGTTTTCCCAGATCTCACCTGGGCGTGTCTCTGTGTCCTAATCTCCTCTTCTTAGGAGGACATTGGTCCTGTTGGATGTTGGATTAGAGCCCACCCCCATGACTTCATTTAAGTTAATTACCTCTTTAAAAACAGTATCTCCAGGGGCGCCTGGGTGGCTCAGTTCGTTAAGGGGCCGACTTCAGGTCAGGTCATGATCTCACGGTCCTTAGGGTCAAGCCCAGCATTGGGCTCTGTGCTGACAGTGTGGAGCCTGCTTTGGATCCTCCGTCTCCCTCTCTCTTCCCCTCCCCCGCTCTCCTGCTCACATGCTCACTCGCTCTCTCTCTCTCTGTCTCTCTCAAAAATAAATAAATAAACATTTAAAAAAAGTAAAACAAGAACAGTATCTCCAAACACAGTTATATTCAGAGGTGTTGGTGTTAGGACTTGAACCTATGAGTTTTTCAGTTCACCCCATAATAGGAAGGTTGGGAAGAAAGCGTAGAAAGAGATTATTCATCCTCCATATAAGAACTTTCTTTTGGGGTGAAAACAACAGCAAAAGCAACCAACCAAAAACTTCCCTTGGCCTCGGTAGGAAGAATTAAGTGATGTTTTTCAGACCCAAGTTACTCGTGTAGAACTTTTGCCACCACTACCCAGACTTCATTAGCTCATGGTACCCTTAGTTGTTTTTGTTTGTTTGTTTGTTTGTTTTTTTCACTACACCCTAGACCAAAGGAATTTCTACCATTTCTTGGTTAGGTCCAAACAGCTTATTGAATATTTAGTTCCTAACAACTTAGCAGCCATTTGAAATTATAAAACCTATAAACTGAAAGAAAAAATAACATTTTTATTTTATTTTTAAATAACCACATTACTTACTAATGGGATGTGTGTGTCTGTTGGGTGCACACAGCTTGTTCAGCCTTGGAATCCGATTGGGCAGTGCCACCCTCATTTCTCACTCCTTCTTGATTTTCATGCAGTTCTTAGTTTTATCACAGGAACCATTACAGACCCGTCTTTGCGATGATTATGATGCGATGGAAAAAAAATGTAGCACCATTTAATGGTGAAACTGTGAATTGTCTTGAATTTGGTCCTTCCCCGAGTAGTGCACTATTTCCCTGGGTATTTAAAAAAATTTTTAATGTGTATTTTTGAAAGAGAGAGAGACAGCACGAGTGAGGGAGGGGCAGAGAGAGAGACACACACAGAATCCGAAGCAGCTCCAGGCTCTGAGCTGTCAGCACAGAGCCCGATGCGGGTCTTGAACTCACGAACCGCGAGATCATGACCTGAGCTGAAGTCGGACGCTTAACCAACTGAGCCGCCCGGGCGCCCCTCCCCGGATGTTTTAAAATTTCTCAGTGCCCTGGATGTGTGGAGAGACCCCAGAACTATATTATTTACCAAATATTTTCATTTAATCTCACATTTTGAAATTATATTTTATGTTTATTTTTATTTTTGTGTTTTTACAAATTTATCTTTGTGTATATTGATATCTGGGAGAGATGGTCTCTGTGTGATTAATAGATAATGAAACGTGTGTATCACCTAAAATTCTTGCCCTTATATGATCAGTGGTTCCTATACTTTAAGAAATAGCATTTATTAATTAAAAAATATTTTAATGTTCATTCCTTTTTGAGAGAGCATGAGTAGGGGAGTGGCAGAGAGAGAGGGAGACAGAGAATCCGAAGCAGGCTCCAGGCTCTGAGCTGTCAGCACAGAGCCCAACGTTGGGCCCGAACCCATGAACCGTGAGATCACGACCTGAGCTGGAGTCGGATGCTTAACGACTGAGCCACCCAGGCACCCTAGCATTTATGCATTCAAAAGAGCAAAATAATTGTTTTCATAATGTATTTTTCCCCTCTAAGTGTGTGGTTCTTTTTGAATACTTTACTTTTTCGAGAAGTTTGGGGTTCGCAGGAGAATCGATAAGGTAAAGAGATACTCCCCATATACTTCTTGCTCTCCCACATGTACAGCCTCCTCTGCTGTCACCGTCCCCCACCGGAACGGCACACTTGCCGTCACTGATGGACCTACACTGCACGACACCATCCCCCAAAGTCCCTCTTTACACTAGAGTTCACTGTCGGTGTCCTACAACCTATGAGTTGGAGCAAACGCAGAGTGACACCTGTGCCTCATTATCGTGTCCTCTGTAGTACTTCCACTCCCCTACAGTGTCCTGTTCTCCCCCTTCTGAAGCATCTGACTGTTGACTTTCGTCTTAGGAACTTGAAATGCAGGCTCGCGCTCACGGACTGTCGCTCCTCCCCTCCACGGGCCTCTGCTCCCCGGACCTGGTGAATCGGATCATCAAGCAGGAGCCCGCTCTCGAGAACTGCAGCCAGGACCTCCTTCCGCACCACGCAGACCTGCCTTGCACGACGACGCTCGACCTCACGGACGGCACCATCACCTTCAACAGCAGCCTGGGAGCCGGCCCCGAGAGCAGCCAGGCCTATAGCGTCCCCACGAAAATGGGATCGAAACTGGAAGACATCCTGATGGATGACACGCTCTCTCCCGTGGGCGTAACTGACCCGCTCCTCTCGTCGGTGTCCCCCGGAGCCTCCAAAGCCAGCAGCCGCAGGAGCAGCGTGAGCATGGAAGAGGGCGAGCGCGCCTGTTAGCGGGCCCTCGCCGCTCCGCGCTGCCCGGACTGCTTCCTCTCTCGATTCGTAGGTTTCCTAATTTCCCTGAAGGGGTTTTCTTGATCATTTTCCTTTAATATGAAAAAAAAAAGAATTTTTTTTCATGCTTTATCAATAGCCCAGGAGATATTTTATTTTTAGAATTTTGTGAAACGGACTTGTATATTCTATTTTACAACTACAAATGCCTCCAAAGTATTGTACGATAAGTGTACAGTATCTGTGAACTGAATTCACCCCGGACCTGAGCTTTCTGAGCAAGAGGTTTTTTTTTGCCTCAGAGAAATTCGTGTCCGTTTTTATTCAGGGGAGACTTGGTTTGAGATTTTTATGCCTGTGACATCTTTGGAAATTCAATGTAAAGTTTAATCGAAAGAATGTAAACCAACCAAAAAACAAACGAACGAACAAAACCCAGAGAGAAAGAGATAGAGGAAAGAAAAGAAGAAATCCACACTAACCCTTTTTTATTTTGGAAACGTATTGGTTCATCGGTACTGCCTTAACGATCCAGTACCGTCCTAACAACATTTAGTCTTTCTGCTGTGAACTGTTTAAGGCAATACGCTATTCTGTAAAAGAAAAAAAAAAAAAGTGCAACAACAATTTCATGACTCTTGTGTGGTTAGAAAATGTAACTGCTATATACCACGCTTGGGTGCAAGTGAAATGAAAGGGGTTAGAGGCTCTGAAACACGGGGTCTAATCACGCTGCCCCGCACTCTCTGCTCTGTCACAGTTACCCTCATCCACGAGTGTGGTTCAGTTTCCCAGAAGATAGATGTTATTTTGAAAAGGAATTGCGTGTCCTCTCAAAGGAGAATATTGAGGAGCCCCGAGAGTTGTCCTGTTTTTGTTTGTTTGTTTTGTTTTTATTTTTCCCTCTTCAGTTTCACTCTTGATAAGAAAACCAAACTGGGCACATTTCTAATCGGCTTTCCTGTTTTTATTTTTAAATTATGTTTTCCCGTTCATTTGATTTGTACAGATTTCTTTGTTATCATGGTTCTTTTCAATATGTTTGTATTAATTCGTAAGAGTACACATCTTAAAACGGCAAGTTTTCAATATTTTTACAGCTCACTGGTGGCTTTCCGCATTCTTTGTACACACGTGAAAGAGAACTTTTAGGCAAGGTCTTGCGTTTCAAGCGAGCCTTGCGAATATTTTGTATATTACAGTCTCACTCAGAACTGTTTTTTCCACACATTTAAGGTGTAGTATTAATAGGTTAAAACCGGCTTTCTAGAGAGAATAAACTTACATATTTATTTTTAGTGATATACAAGTAGCAATATTCTTGGAGACCGATAACCATAGCGTTAACACGCCCATCGTAGTCATTTGAATTGGGGTTTATTTCAGCAAACTTGCTGAATTTTTTTGACGGAGAGAAATACCGTGTTGGCAAATTACTGTTACTCGATAACAGTGTTCTAACACGCAGCAACGTTGTAAGTTAGTCTCAGTGCATTGTCTTGTGTAGTCCTATGCAATAATAGTAGTGTTCCATGTAATCGATCTGGCCTACGTGTTTTATACAGCTGACATATGGCGTTAAGAGCCAGGCTGTTGAATGGAATTTCTCAGTAGCAGCCTACAATTGAATAGCAAGCGGCATAAAGCATATCCATTCAGAATGAAGTGCCTTAAATATAGCAGTAGTCTTTTTTGGACTAGCACTGACTGAACTGTAATCTAGGAGACAGTTTCAAGATGGTATCTATAGTCAGGAGGATCATGGAGCATGGTGCCTATGTAGACAATATAAGAGCTTCCAATTTTCCTTCAGATATTTTTAATATTAAATATATTTTAGTGACTGAGTGCCAACTTCTTTCATCAGGAAACCTTATTCAGGAGGGTTGTTTTTTTTTTTTTTTTAAGCCAACGAGTTTAAATATCAAATCCGAATTGGTGGATGGGCATTGGAGGGTTCACAGAGAAGGCATGATTGTCAGGTGTATGAAAGGATGGCTTCCGCGAAAATAATCAGTTCTGTAGTTCCCATGCACGTCGGGCAATGAGAATCCTTGGAAACATTGATGATGCTATCAGTTTTATAGCTTTATTACTTAAGGGGGTAGGGAAAATTAATTCCCATTCTTTCAGTCCCCTTAATTGTATAGCCCTTTTCCTAGAATAGTGATGCAGGTCTGCATGAACAGCTAACTGTACCGTAGTGTTCCTTGATACAATCATAGCATTGTCTGTTTTTCTCTTCTTATCTCTATGGGGGGAGGGGAGCTGGGTGATGAAGTCGACGACCGAGATGGGATGATGCTTGTTTTCTTTAGCCGCCCTCGGGGGCTTTTAAAACACGGAGCCAGGTCGCCTCGCCCCTGGCCCAGGGAATGCGGCCAGGGCCAAGTGACCTCATAGAGAGCCCTGTTGAGAGGAAGCGTGGCATCTTATACCACTGTCCTGACTTTCGCAACTCCTGAGCTCACTGTCGCCTCCTTCCCCACCCCCCTCTTCTTAAGAGACAATTTCTGGGATCGGCGGGTGAGTAAGCCCAGGAGAATGCTGCAGCCTCGGGGGTGGTTTTATTTATTTCTTTTTTGCCAAACCGAGTGTGGATTTGTTGTAGGGACTAGTTCAGCCAAGAAGCGGTGGTCTGGGGTCGCCGTTTGTGACGAGAGAAGGATCCGCACCACCCCCCCACCCCCATCCCTGAGACTAGACTGGTGCCTCGGGGTTGGGCCTCCATACGGAGGGACCAAAAAATGCCAAACTTGCCCACCTGCCTCTGGGTAAGGCACCGGAAACACCAAACCTTTTGACTTTGCCAAAAACCCTACCACCAACGTGGTCATACATAGGATGACAGAGTTCTTTCTGGTTGTTTTTTAAATAATAAAGCAATAAGAACAAATAAAATACATAGGAAGTTAAGAGATATACAATAAAGCACAAAGGAATGCACTATTAATATTTTTTAAAAATGCACTGGGGAAAAGTTGGTGTTGATAACAGTATATTAAAAACCCTATTTCTTGAAGAAAATGACAAACGACTGTCTCTCGCGGACGCTTGGTACTGTAATGTTAATAATATAGTCACCTGCTGTTGGATGCAGCAATAATTTCTGTATGGTCCATACCACTGTATATTATGGATCGATATTCATGTATCCGATGAAATAATTGAACTGTTGTTCTTGATAGCCTCATTAAAGCATTTGGTTTTTCACATAGTGGTGGCCGGTTTTTTGTTTTGTTTTGTTTTGTTTTTAGCTAATGACAACCTTGAGTCCTGCTTGCCTTATCGGAAATGGTAGCGCCCATTTTCTTCGGATTTAACGAATAACAAATTGCTTGAAAATTTTTTAAATGCCAGTAAGTACTTTTCTGGTTTTAAATGCCATTCTAAGATACTACTTTTTGGTTTTCATTGCTTTTTGATGATGACTTGCACTCAGATGAACTATCATTATTCCGCTCCCCCCCCCACGCCGAATTTGGGGGAGACTTTAAACTCCCAGATGCCAGGAATTCATTTTACATATAGGAGTTTTATTTAACATGCTTTCGCGAGAGGTGGCTTTACAAAAAGAGAAATTGTCAGAGAAGCCCTTGCATATTTACGAAAAAGATACTGGGTTTTTAAAATACAAATTTACAATAATGAAAGCTTCATATACCCAGGTTGCCAGCTCCTGGCTGATATATATATTTTTTTAATACAGCACTTAGGAATCATTTGATAAATGTTGGATTTGACTTGGGAACTGTCAGACAAAACATGTCTTTATTCCCTAGCTAGACCTTAAACTTCTGCCCTCTTGAAAACACATTCTGGCTTAACCTCTGGAGGAAACGAGCAAGAAACTTCCTGAAATGCTTCCGATCTGATTGTCAGCTTTTTCTTAAATTTGGGTTTTTTCCCCTGTAAATTGTAATATACAATAATCAACCCCTTTCTTTTTCAGAGTTCTTTGAATTATTTATGTTTCGCGTAGAAATGTGATTATGTGATGCCTTAAAAGCATGTAAAAGTAGGAAGATTTCCTCTCCGAACTGGAGGTTTTCCTGGGCAACACTGAAAGCAGGTAAGTTGCAGGTTGGAGCGATGCGTCTCAGAAAGCCTGCGGCAGAAGCTTAACCCTGACCTGTCGCTCGCCCACTCACGTTCACGTCACAGTCTTTAAGGACCCTTAATCTCCAGCTTCCCCCCTGCCGAACGAAAAGAAAAGAACCCATACTATGTGTTACAGCACTATTACCGGCTCATCACATATTCGCCTACAACTTATACGACTTTATTTCATATTCACAGGCTTAGACATGTCTTAAATTTTCTATTAAGTGAATCCACGTAACAAAGAAACCTACCCATGAAGTTCCAGAACACGGACCGTCAGCTAAATGTCCTGAATTTGAATCTTGTCTCTCTACCCATTTCCAGCTTGTGATTTTGAACGAGTTTCTTAGCCTCTCCCTGCCTCCATTTCGTTTCTGTTTATCGGCGATAATAATAGCAGCTACCATGTGGCGGTCTGGTGAAGTCCGTTCAAAGTACAGACTGGAATTTTGGCTTGGCAGCACATAGTAAATGCTCAGTAAACGGCAACTGCTTTTGTATTGTCGTAATCACCTTCATGATTAAAATTGATCCCCCTCCCCGGACTCCCTCAAATCATCGTGTGTGTCCGCATGCACTGTTTGAAAAACGCTGCATTTTAAGCCAGAGCTAGTATTTGTGTGAACCGGCAAGGTGACAGAAGCCACGGGACACACTAGAGAAGAAGACCTCACTGTATCTAGGACCCGGGATTTGAATATTTTAGAGAACAATAAACCCAATTTCTCACCCTTTAAGAACATCATCAGCACAAATGACCTAAAATTTAAATGCTATTAAATGTGTATAATCTGCACGTGTGCCTCCGCCGTGAGAGTAATTACGCGATATTAGTCCCAGAAAATGAGCTTTGCTGAAGTTGAAATATCTATTACACTCCCTAGAGAATTAAAGTTTTTAATCCTCTATGATATACCCTGATGTTATGTATCTAAAGAGTAGCGTCTCGCCTATATCCTGTCTGTTCGCGTTCCTATCAATATTTAAATGATTTTCAGGTTTTTATTTTCAATTATACTTACATTTGATGACTTCTTTGGAATACCATCTGAGGAGTTAATCTTCATAATCCCGCCAACATAAATGAACCTTTAGAACTACCCTGTTTTTATTTTTTGTGTATGCCAAGATTTCATGCATAGCCAAGTAGCGTGAGGAAAGCTTGTTTAAGAGGAGTGTTGTAAAGTTAGATTTTCATTATATTTAGAGAGAGATGGTGATGACCTCTTAATTCCTTGCTGCCACATCTGAGGCTCAATAGCAATGGCTTCGTGTCCTCACCCATACTAACATGAATCCTTAATATACATCTTGTGCAGAATATAAATGAAGAAGCTTCCATTCCATTCCCAGTGTTCCCAAGAGGCATGTACCAAAAAAAAAAAAAATGCATTTGCCATATTAAAATTGTCAAGCCTTTGTTTATACATAAAATTTAGACAAGGCTAATCTGATTTGTGTTCAATATTTATAGGTCTTTGGAGCCTATTACCTATACCAGAGATACTGGAACGTAATATAACTGTACGCAAATCCAAGGAAGTCTCAGCGCCATTTCTAAATGGTAAAGGCAGTTTGCTTTTGAAAAATTTGCATTTTAAATTTCTAATTATGGAGTCAGTTGAAGTTATATCCAAATGGGTGCAATTGTCACTCAAAATGCCTTCCATATTATTCAGACAGCAAAATCTGTGGAGATAGAAACCACTAAACTAGTGTTTCCCAAACTTTGCTTGATGGAACCAGTTCCACAAGCTGTTGCAAAAGTTGCTTTGGGGAATTGGGGCTTGGAGGTTGGGGTCGGAAGCAAAGTGCTGGATTTAATTCTGAGGAAGTTAATGCCGCATTCAACACGTTTGACCAGGCGTCTCTACTGAAAGTCTTCTCACGTTCTCAAATACGCTAATATGCCCGGAGAGTTTTCAGGATTGAGAATAGTTAGTGTTTAATGTTTCACAGTCTTATTTGACCCCCGGCTTTTGTGAGGGTGTGTGTGTGTGTGTGTGTGTGTGTGTGTGTGTAAAACATTTGTTTGTAGTTCCAAAGGCTATAGTTTGGGAAATTCCAGAGATTTTCAGGAAATTTTATAGAATTGATCAAAGATCGGTTCTTTCATTCACTAAGGTAAGTAGCTTACTCTTGTTTATTATTCTATAGGTAGAAACCATTGTCGCTAAAAAAAAAATGATTCCTGTATAAGGAAATTAGCTTAGGTTTGGATTTCCATTGAAAGTATAAAATTCTGCTTAAGGAAATTATTGCCATTAAAATATTATCATTCCTGAATTTACGTGGTAATCTCTGATCTCATTTTCAATGGAAATAGAAATTCTCTTAACGCTCACGTTCGATGTACTTTTTCTATGGCTGGTAAAAAGTAGTCCTTTAAACTTTGGGCCTCCCACCCATTTAAATACAAATACCTGATATTTGGGCAGTAGGATGGAGATCTTGGCTACTTTTCAATTGGTTTATAACTTAGGGTCCTGATCATAGATCTTTGGTGGAAGAGAGTTAGGAAGAACTGTGTGGTATTCAGGATTTATATAGTCTTCTCAATGATTTTTTTTTTTAAAGCAGGCAAATCCTAACATTTAGGTTATACTTTAGAAGTTCAGTGAATGGGTTGTAGGCCCGCCCACAGAAGCCACACTAATCATCATGTGTTTGGTAAATTATAGTTTTTACATTGTTCAAGAATTGAAATACCCTGTATTACAAAGTCTGAGGGAAAACACGTTAGCCCATCTTCCTGTTCCTTACAAATGAGATCAGAGACTTCTTTCATTCAACACCTTTTTAAAAACATGTTTTTTTCAGGCCCCACTCTTGGCCTGGAAGGAAACGGTGAACAGAGGAACTTCGCTTCCGTAGGACAGAGGAATTAGTTGGCTCATAGGACCACACAGTTGAAATGGTAACTATAACTTCACGTCTGCCTGAAATGAAGGGCTCAGAGGCATTTGATAGCCCTGGCCTTCATTTTCTTGATTCTCTACTCTTCTCTGCAGGTGAGTCTTCTCCATGTAGACCTCAAAGTCCCGGTGAAAGCCGGCACCTCTTTCCTAGTGTCCATGGCCAAGTTCCCAAATCAGTTCCGATTAGGCCTGTTGAGTAAGATCACCATTGGAGGAAGATGGAACACGCCCATCGGCCAGGTCTGGGGCACGTGGTCCACTCCACTAGATTCCTTCGGCGGCACTTAAACCCCACGGATGTGGGAAAGGAAAGTGGGGTCGATTCACCTAGATCGCAAGAGGGTGATGCTACTCCTGAAATGGGGAGGAGATGCTGGGCAGACAAAACCACACGCGGTCTTCCTTGTAGCTCTCCAGAGGTTTGGCCAAGCTCTTGCTTCTCCCAGCTGCATCAGTGTGGGATTTTTTTTCCCCTCTACTTCAATGGCAGAATGATGGAAAGGGAGGGAAAGACGCGGTATTCACTTCCTATAGTTGTATCTCCCTCCTTCTCATTTGTGGCTAGTTTTTCAGAAACAGTTCTCCGTCTCTCAATGTCCGTCCTGACTCATCCTAAGACCCTAGTGCTTCCAGAAGAAATTGAGGGCACTCACGAAGCACAAGTTCCTCTAAATACCCAAGAACTCTTACTTGCGTCATTCCCAAAGCCCACTGGGCTGTCAGGGTATTGTCACTTGCACCAAACTTTTCATTTGGCTCCAACTGAAAAGAGTTAGTGGTCACGTAACAAAAAAACCCCATGGATGAAACTCAGAACAGTGACCTCAGATACTCTAATAAAATGTCATGAATGGTTTCCTGCCTCCTACTCACCTCTGCTCTCCGCTCTATTGGCTGAATTCTCTTGCAGGCTCTCCCCATGAGATGGCAGAATGACCGATAGCCCCAAACTTGCCTGCCCGTGTGGTTTATCAGCTGTCATGAAAAGGTGTCTCTCTCCTCCCAGAGTCTGCTGAGCCCGCATTAGCCAGGGTGCCTATTCCTGGACCAATCACTGTTGCCAGAACATGGAGGAGACTCATAGGTCATGCCTCATCGTATTTCCACCCATTGAGCCAGGGGCACTCTGTCCCTCTCCAGGGAAGAGGGACAAGCTGAAAGCTGAGAAGGCCACCATTTCCTGCTTTGGCCCCTGTTCAGGTGTCCTTTCTGTCTGTGGGTGTCTACTTCTTGCTTCTCCAACATTTGACTCTTGATCATTTAGGGTTCAGATTAAATTTTACGTCTTCAGAGATAAGGGCATTGGCCACCTTTCAAAAGGAAACTCCATCTGTATTTTCTTAACACCATCTTGTGTATTTTCTTCACAGCCTGTTTGTTCTTCTCTTCCTCCCTGTCCTGTTCCGCCTTTCTCCACCCTTTCCTCTGCCTCTTCCTCCTTTCCTTAAACCCCTGCGCTGGTTTCCTGTCACTTGTATATAAAAATAACACTAGTGCTCAGTAGAAAAGTACTCGCAGTTTTTGCCACACTATTATCAATAAGGATACCGTCTTTTTAAAAAGTAACATAAAACATAAATAAGGTTGGAAAAGAGTGCCAGGTTAAAAGAGTCTGTTCGCTGAACTGTAGAAATATCTGGCCACAAGAATGGTCATCACATCGTAGTCATGTGAGTTCTTGGGAGAGTACAAGTTCCATATGAATTGAATAATGTAACTTTATAAATTCTTTTAAACATTTATTTATTTTTGAGAGACATAGAGACAGAGTATGAGCAGGGGAAGGGCAGAGAGAGAGAGGAAGATACAGAATCCGAAGCAGGATCCAGGCTCCAAGCTGTCAGCACAGAGCCCGACGCGGGGCTCGAACTCACAGACCGCGAGATCATGACCTGAGCCGAAGTCGGCCGCTTAACCAACTGAGCCACCCAGGCGCCCCGAATAATGTAACTTTAAATGGCCCAAATGTCTTCACTATTTTGATGATAGACTTTCTCAAGGGTAGTATTCCCTGCTTTTTGAAATCGAATACAAAGAATATAATTTTACCCGACCTTGCAGGCATAAGGTCACTTCAGATCATTATTTCATCGTGCTGGAAGACATTGGTGTCCTTAGGGTCTTCAGAGCTGGAACAGAGGTTGTGGTCCCTGTATTAAGAGGTGCTAGAGGGGCTCCTGGGTGGCTCAGTTGGTTGAACATCCGACTCTCGATTTTGGCTCCGGTCATGATCTCATGGTTCGTGAGTTCGGGCCCCCCGTGGTGTTCTGCACGGACAGTGTGGAATCTGCTTGGAATTCTCTCTCTCCCTCTCTCTCTCTACCCCTCTCCCACTCCTCTCTCTCTCTCTCTCTCTCTCTTTCTCTCTCTCTCACTCTCTCACTCCTTGCCCCCTCAAAATAAATAAACTTTAAAAAAAAAAGAGGTGCTAGAGACGGTGCTCTTACCCTTTCCTCCCCAACCCCTTCCAATTTACTGCAGCTCCGCCATTGGTCTGGGAGGGCTGCTAATCTGATTACACCACTCCCAGGTCACAGTTTTGTGTCTTGTGCCATGCGTGAAGATCTGGGCATTTTTCTTATGTGCACTCTGTCAGTGTTCCTACTTTGATTATGGCTGTGAAGAGAAGTTTTCCCTCCTACTCTCCTATTTCCCACTGGGATTTAGCTAACAGAAGTTGCCAGATTTGTGACTTGCTTAAGGAAGTGTTACTATGGTTAGAAACACAGGCCAGAGTGCTTGGGGTCATGGAGTTGTGTTTTGCGATGCCACCCACAGGCCATTCTTCTGTCTGTACTTTGCAAGAGTTTGATGAAATTAGTCCAGCTCGGTCGATGACAGTGGCCTGCAAATCTTTCTGGGAAGAACCAGGTAGTAAATCCTGTAGGCTTTGTGGACCAACGGGAAAAATCAAGGTTATTCTGTTGGTACTTGAATGAGAAGAGAGAAAACAAATGTCCACGAATTTTACTTACGTTAATGAGTCTCAAAGGATAATAACAATAATTGAGTACAATTTTTGCAACATACTTTTAATCATGAGACTGATGAAATTTTGGGAGGGAGGGAATAACATTTTGCTTCAATTGGGGTTCAATGTAAGTGTTCTGTAGCATAAAACCGATTGTAGGTGTTCATCTGTAAAAGCCATCTGGGCCCATGGGCTATTCAGGAATAGGGTCGGGCCAGAGTTGGGCCATCATTTCTCGACCCCTGGACTTTGGCATAAATTGATAATTGCCCCCCAGTATCTGTTTTTTCTTCTTCCTTTTAGTGATGTAATGCTCTGATATGAGGTCAGCTCATAGCCACGTTGCTGGGATCCTTTTCTTTCAACCTTCCTTGCAACTCCCTGGGACCAGGTCATTCAATGCCAGACAATAAGATGTGAGCAGCCCTCCATTCCTTGCTTCCTGCTGGCCAGGAAAGAGACGGGGCCCTGATGATGATGGCCGAGCTACCCCATCAGCCCTGGACTGTTGTGTGGAAAAGAGAGAAACTTATTTAAAGTCTATATTCTGAGATTTTGCAGTATAGTTATACTTGCAAATACTGTATACTGTACACTCTCCAATTAAAAGGAAGAAATGTTCTCTCCTCTTCTTACTTTTCCTCCTCTTTTTCCTTCTCTCCTTCTTCATCCTTTTCTTCAATGACATGACTTTTGGGATTGTTCACCCCTTCCTCCTGGCCTGACTACTCAAGTCATTTAAATCATTGTTTTTTTTTTCTTGCTTAAGCAAAACGGAGTTAAATTCCCGTTGTAAAAGCTTGAATGAGAATCAGTGAATAGAATTTAAAAGCTACCCAAGGATTTTGTGTATGACTCAAACAGAGCTCTTGAGACGAAGTTACTCTTTTACAATAGTGAGAAGCAAAACAAACTTGGCCAAACGGATCGTACCTCAGTTAGTGAATCCGTCAGTCCCATTTATCTCTTTATGGGGATGATTGTAAAAGGCTGGATAGTAGCCTTGAAAATTTCTTTGATTGTCGGCTGAACTTGAATCCTATCCCGTTGGAGATGAGGACCTGCTGAGCACACGATGTTACCCACACACGCGCGCACACACACACACACACACACACACACACACACACACTGCACAAAACTGAAAATCACACAGGAGGCCTTGAAACCAGTACAAATGCTGTAGTCCGTGCCGTGCAGGAAAAGAAGGCTATAAAGACATTTTTCTCCTCCTTTTTTTAAGGCTGTGATTATGAAATGTGATGACTCCTTGGACAAATAACTTTAGTGCTCTGGGGCTCAGTTTCCTTATCTAGATGTGAGGGGTGAACGTGCCCATCTCCGAGGGCTGGGGTGAGGGCCAAGGAGAGAAAATATAAATTCCCCGTGCTTCCCCACCTGGCCACGTCTCATGGCTGTCGTTCCTTTCTCTCTGGTTGCGCTTACACTACAGCGTTTTCTTTTGAGCAAGAGTTGTCTTTTCTCCATAAAACAAAAACAAAAACCAGAACTCCGTTCTTAGCCAGCCTATCCTCGTGGCTATATGAAGCCCAGACTGCATTTGGTCCTAGAGTTTGAAATGTCAAACTTTGTGTTTATTATCTCTTAAATAGAGTTTCTTGAGGTAAAAGACCATTAGTTGGTTTTTTTTATGTTTACTTATTGTTGAGACAGTGCAAAAGGGGGAGAAACAGAGAGAGGGGGACAGAGGATCCGAAGTGGGCTCTTTGCTGGCCGCCGAGAGCCCAATGTGGAGTTCGAACTCATGAACTGCGAGATCACGACCTGAGCGGAAGTAAGACACTCGACTGACTGAGCCACCCAGGCGCCCTACCTGTTTTTCTTTTATCAAAAATGCCAGTAGGACCCTCTCTGGGTTTGGAAATTTTTCTATAGGACCCACACAAGTTCTGTCCCGTAGCAGGCTTTATAATGTGCTTAAGAACATGGATGCTGGAGACAGATTGGGTTTGAAGTCAGTGTCATCCCCTTATAAACGTATAACCTGGGGCAAGATCTCTAACCTCTCTTTACCTCTTTTTCCTCATGTGCAAAATCTCAGTAAATGCCATTCCTTACATCACAGTGTGGGACTAACAGAATCTCTGCATATCAAAGAGTCAGTGCATTTTACAGACTAACATTCAGTAATTGTCAGCGCTTACTGTGCCGCGGATGCTGAGTTTTTTTGTTTTTTCTTGGACGGACCTTCTATTCTAACAATAGGTAACTCCGGCTCATTACTTTTCTTGTGTTTTTCTTCTTTCTGGTTCCCAACGGTAGCGCTTATCTATTGCTGCTAAAGAAAAAAAAAACCAGCTCAAAATTGTGGCTTTAAACAAAAAGCATTTTGTTATGCTCACAGATTCTGTAGGTCAGGAATTTGGACAGGACAGAGCTGGGATGGCTTGTGTTTTCTCTGCTTCATGATGACTGGGGCCTCAGCTGGGAAGATTCCAGCGACTGGTAGTGACTCAGTAGCCCAAGGCTAGAATCATTTGGAGCTTCTTCACTCGCAAGTCTGGCGCCTGGGCCGTGTGACTCAAAAGACTTGGCTCGGCGGGGACCGTTGACCAAAGTGCCCACACGTGGCATTTCCATGTGGCTTAGGTTTCTCCCAGCATGGTGGCTCGTTGCTGAGAAGGAGCCACCCAAGAGCAAGTATTTCAAAAAACCCAGACAGAAACTGCCTGGCTTTGTGTGACCTGGCCTCGAAAGTCACCAAGTGTTGCTTCTGCTCTGCTGATGGCAGCAATGACACGTTTTCTCTGATTCCAGGCGAGCGGACATGGACGCCACTCTGGATAGAAGAAAGGTCGAGGATCTGAGGTCTTATTTTCTTTTTTTTAACTTATCTTCCTCTTGGGGCTCCTGGGTGGCTCAGTTCATGGAGCATTGCACTCTTGACTTCGGATTGGGTCATGATCCCAACGTAGTGGGATCAAGCAAATGTTGGGCTCCACGCTGAGTGTGCAGCCTGCTTAAAATTCTCTCTCTCTCTTTCTCTCTCAAATTAAGAAAAAAATCCTATAAATAGGGCTCTGTTGGGAACTTTTTACCCAAGTTCTGTGAGTGTCCCTAGTCCTCCCTGGTTGCTGTGTACCCTTGACTAATCCCAACGTGTCGGATTTGGACTCTAGAGCTTCCTTCTGACAACCTTCACTTGCTCCTACCACAGCCCAGACAGCATTCCCTCTCACTGCCCACTCCCCAGCCCTGCCTCCCTCCTTGTTTCTTTGCTTCAGTGCATCTGCCTACAGATGAGAAATTCACCGGATGGAAAAATATTTTTATAATACCAGCCAAACTTTCCCACTTCCTCCTTGGTCTGTCCACAACTTGCTGAAGCTCAGCTCTCCTGTGCTTATGGACTCAGAAGAGGGAGGCGTCTTCAGAAAGTGGGGAATAGAGGAGGCTCTTCATAGGAAAATAGAAGAGTATCGCCGGACAGGACAAGTATTTGGATACAGAGACTCTCTGGTTAGCGGGGAAGAGAAGGCCAGAGGGAGAATAATGAGAGCAGAGATACCAGTGGTACCAGAAAGACAGGCCCTATGCGATATTACTTCAGGTAAAGCCCGGGGAGAGGGCATAGACCCCAAGTAGTTTTATGGGTCTGAAAACAGAGGAAACATGAAGCTCTTCCCAGTTGAGTTCCTGGCGAGGTAGCAGTGCTCTAGAAGAAAACGTGACGACTGGAGCTTGAGGCAGGATGGGGCCTTAGACATTGAGACAGGATTACCACCCCTTAGGAAGACCTAGAATTGAAGAAGGAAATAACCATTCATGGAAGGACCTTGCAGAGGAGAGTGAGAAAAGACTCATCAGTAACCCACAGGGGCCCATCGCCAAGGACCAGAGACCATGCCATGGAGGGCAGGGCACTTCCTTCTTCCCGAGCATCCTTTCTACAGACTCCGATGAAACTTAGACAAAACCCCATGGGAAGAGGAAGGGGATGACCCGAACATGGCAAAGATGATCCTTCTACCTCCTTAAGAGGAGGTGATAGACTCAAATGAGAAATTAAATCTTATTTTAGAAAAATGGAATACGTTCTTTTTTCCTTTTTTCTTTTGGCCCGCCTACATATGCGTCCTGCAATCCATGCTCACCGCATATATTCACTGTTTCGTATTGAGATTTCTGGGGAGAGGTGGAGGGAGGTATGCAGTAAAATTCTATATGGCTTTGCGTTTTTTTTTTTTATAATCGATTCTCATTTCTTTTGGAGTTTTATTCTATATTGCATTTCTGTCAAATACATTGATGGAGACTTAGCCATTGAGTAAGTGGAAATGTCGAATGAAGAGTTACCATTCATTCATTTAAACCTTTGTGAGCAACTACTGTGCAGTTGCGTAGTGTATCAAACATTGTTTTAAGTGTAGTTTATGCAGGTAAAAAGGCCAGAGTCTTTGCCCTTGAAAATGAAGCTTATAGTCTAACAGCTTTAGAACAGACATGCTATTTTGATCTCATAGCTAGGGCTTCTGTCCCTACATATAAATGTGGGGAATTTGATCAGTTAAAAAAAAAAACATATATTCTTAGGGCTTCTTCCTCCAAACACACAATAATATCCCCGTGGCATTTCCCTTCTTCTGTGGTTTGGTCAGCATAGTCAAGAGAAAGGCTTGAAACACACACATGCACACATACATCAACACACACCATCATTTTATTCTGTGGTGGAACGTGTTGTTGTTGCGTGATATATTTAGACAAAAATCGCTTACTTTATAATGATCTTTGTTCACATGAAATCTGCAGACATAAATAGTATTACTGATTGCTTCTTTTGTTTGATGTCAGTTTGAGATATTTATTAAGAAAATGCGCTGGATGTAATGTCACCTTAATTATAGTATGAGAAGGCTTAATGAAGGCAAATTCCCCTTTATAGCTTTAGGCTTTAATGCCACTAGGCTCTTCTGTTTATTCCAACGAATTGCATTCTGGCGCCCACGATCTCATGTAACAAATGCATAACTAATGTGACATTCACACAAAACATCGCATTAGTTCCATACGATCAGTTCTATTCCAGTGAACACCAAACCAAATCATGTTATTGTAATGTGAGTTGTGATTTAATACTCTAATTTGTAGGTAGTTTTGTCTGAATCTAGCATTATTTACACCACTCACAGTAGTTTCTAAGCCATGTTAGATGCATACTTTATTTGCCTTGGCTACCTTCCCTCCCGCAATAGACACACCCCTAAAAAATATATCGAGGAGTACTGTATTCTGGTACCGAATGCGTTCTCAGCTATCTTCCTACCAGGTTCAAAATGACTGGGTGACGAGAGTTGGCTGTTTCAATAACGCACAAATTCCCATGAGGTAACATGCTTTGAAGTTTGGAGAACCAAGAATTGTGGAAGAAAAGGGCCTAGCGGCCCTCCCAGGAAAACTTAGTAGTTGCATAGTATTACTTATAAAATAAGGTCATTCTGTGAGCAGAAGTCAATTTATTTTGAAATGAGGCATTCTTGGGGCACCTGGGTGGCTCCGTTTGTTGAGCATCCGACTCTTGGTTTTGGCTCAGGTCATGATCTCGTGGTTTCATGAGTTCAAACCCTACGTCAGACTCTGTGCTGAGTGTGGCGCCTTCTTGGGATTCCCTCCCTCCCTCTCTCTGCCCCTCTCCTCCCTCGCACTGTCTCTGTCTCTCTCAAATAAAGAAAATTAAGAACTTTAAAAATAAGATAGAAGTAAGGCTCACGTGTCTCCTTCAGGTTTCAACTTAATTGTTACCTCCTAAGAAGGCTTCGACTACCTTATTTAACACAGCCCCCTCTGTATCGCTTACTGTCTTTCGCGACACCCTGTGTGACAGTGTCAGGTACCTGTCTCTCTGTTCTCCCTTGTTCCTTAGTGATAAATTATTGCATAATTTCCAGGGTGGCAACTGGCCACCTAGAATGAAGGCTACAGATTCCAGGTTCTCTGGCACCCATGGAATGCAGCAGGCTATGAGGAGAAACCCTAAAACATCTTTAAGTGGGGGCGCTACGGTCCTCATCTTGCCTTTGTCCTTCACGTAGTCGCCATGGCTGGAACTCACACCAGCATTCCTTGACCGCGAGTAGAAGCCCTGGGTTTGGAACGGGGAGCCACAAATCCAGGTCCTTGAATTCATGAAGCTTCCTTATCCATTCGGAAGGAACTTCTTCACTGTGAAAGGAGAAATTAACTCGTGAAACCACAATCACCATTCAACATGTAAAGTAACTTGTCCAGTACATGAACCCGAACCGACCAAAGAGAAGAGGTATTGATTAATTGGAATAGATGCCGGTGTCGCAGACTCGCCATAGCTGAATCCCAGCCTCGGTTTAAGCAAAATGATTTTGACTCTTCTGTCGCCTTGTCCCTAAACCTAATTGCAAGTAATAAACTCGACTTCTTTTCAACCCTCGTTATAGTCTCTGATGATCTTTTCATTGTTTCACTTACTTATTATCTTTCCCTCCCCTTACCATCTAATTTCTACGAGGCCAGAGAACGCCTCTGCGGTTGACTCCTGGAACACAACTTTGTTGAATGCCGAAAGAATGAATGAACTAATTCTTTAATTTGTTATCGTGAGATACAATATTTTGGGAATTGCAGATCTGGAAGAGTGAAAAGAATTCTATTTGGAGGACTAGGGTTGGCAGCGCGATTGACAAAAGTTTTTTTTTTTTTTTCTTCTGACTTGAAAAAAAAAAACCTGATGAAATTAGCGGTAGATAAAAATTCATTTCTCGCTTCTAACAAGGAATCGCAAACAATGGAAGACACACAAATAGAGTAGCAGCTTTATTAATAATACTTTCCTACTCCGTTCGTGATCTTTTGATGACAACCCTACCGGAGGCACTCTTTATCAGGCACCGAAGCAATTTAGATGCTGTTACATGCCTTTCTTGATATATACGTATTAGACATAAAGCAGTTTTCTGCTCTTTAGCTTATTTTAGTATATAATTAAAACTCTGACTGTCTGCTACTAAGCAACGGAGCATGGCAGAGGTTGATCACATGCTATCGCAAAGATAGAAAGAGGAAAAATAATAAAAATAATCATACCCATTCCTGTAATCAGCCTTCAGATCTTAATTATGTTTTAACTCCTTTGTCATGCCAAAGGCAATGCCTAGTGGCATTTAAAGGACACTCTTACTCTTCTGCCTCGGTTCAATCTAGTTGTTTCATTTGGATCCTGGTCCATTTATGGACTCCTTCTGGGGACATTTCAGGTCCCAGAGGATGATGGAAAACAGATAGGAGTCTGGAGGTTTGGGTTCCATTCAGCCCCCAACCTGGTCAGGTGTGCGCGGGGAAGCAGCCAGATTCTAAGCTGGAGGAAAGGGGGAAGGTGGGGAGGTGGGGAGGGTGCATGCAAGGCTGAACGTGGGGGGCGGGAGGCCTTGGGAAGTGAGCAAGCGCGTGCAGACCCAAGACAGCCCGCTACCACCTGTCTCCCTGACTCGTGGTCTGACCTCTGAAGTGTGAGTTGTGTATTTCACTCGGCTTCTAAAGATGCCTTTTTATCCGACTCTTAACATTTGTATGAATGGTATTTCTGTAGAATTGTGAGCCGCACCAGCTTGGAAGAATATGTTCCGAGGGAATAGCTCTTGCTCTGTTCTGGCCCCCACCACCCTCAACTCTCCGAAAGGCTTCTGTAGAGGAAATTTATTCATCCGCTTATTCGCTCTTCCACTGACTGGTGAATAACTTCTGAGCCCCTCTTTTAGGTCAGGTCCGCTTCCATACATTAGGGCTATAAAGGTGGGCAGAACGGACGCCTCTTGCAAAGCCCCGGTTCCACAGGAAAGACGGCCAATTATCAAGAAAAGCTTTTTTAAAGGCAATGGGTATTTGTCATGGTTGAGCTCTCCCTATACCAAGCATTGCAGTCTCGTGGTGCCATTAGCCCTCCATGCCAGCTGACAACAGAGTTATAGACGATGCAGAGCGGTGGCACATGGGCAGGAGATGACCCGTCTAGCCTGATTCCCACCTCTGCCGCTTCCTAGCCGTGTCATCTTTAGCAAGCTAATTAATCTCTCCTTGCCTCGATTTTCTCATCTGAAGAATGGTCGTTCTGTCTTACGGGCTGTGGGGAGAATACTTATTCAATGTATCTGTAGCTTTTAGAACAGTGCTTGGCTGTTGTACAGTGGTCTAATCTTGAAGCTAAATAAATTGAAGCCTAGATGAAACAACGTGCCCCAGTCCATGCAGCTAATAAAACGCAGGAACCAAAGTTCTAGCTGAAGTCTCTTTACCTCTACAGTGTGTACGCTTACCACAGTTCTGTTTTGTTCTTCTGGCAAAATTTCCTAACTTCGTGGAGAATCACTTCCTGCACCTACAGTCTGGGCGTGATAATACCAAACCCTCTCCCTTGCAGCGTGTTGTGAGAATCACCTGTGAGAACGAATTTGAACATTCTTTGAAACCATAAACCACCACGGAAAATACAAATTGCTATTATTAGTATTGTTAATTATTAATATTATTGATTTGTGGTGTTACATTCCACACTTCAGTTTGCCTGTGATGAGTCGTGTTTGCACATTCGTCAGGTAAGACTTTCTGCTTCATCCTTCCTTTATATTATAAGACCTTTAGGGGCGATTGGGTGGCTTAGTCGGTTAAGCAGCCAACTCTTGGTTTCAGCTCAGGTCGTGATCTCATGGTGCATGGATCAAAGCCTGTATTGGGCTCCGTGCTGACAGTGCAAAGTCTGCTTGAGATTCTGTGTCTCTCTCCCTGCCCCTACCCTGCGCTCTCTCTCTCTCAAAATAAATAAATAAACATTAAAAAAAAAAAAGACCATTTACCTAGCCTGAGAGTCTCCTGGCTGCCTCCTCATGCTTCATTTGTTGCTCAGTCTGCTTTGACAGAACGATCCTTTCTGTCATTTCTCTTCTAGATGGAAGAGAAAATACAGAAGAGAGGAGTTGATGGAATCTAATGTTTTGGATACTTATAGTTTGGAGGGTGGGTGCAAACACTCAAACTGTTGGGCAAAAGCATGGCACCGGAATCTGACTCACATATGGCTGACTAAAGGAGGCTTCTTTGAACGGGTAGAGAGACAGCTTGGCCAATCCGCCATCACCAGACTCTTTCAGGAAACCAAGGTATCCTGCTTGCTAGCAGGAGTGACCTCCGGAGGGTTCCAGATAACTTCACCTGACCAATTCGGTCCTGTAGCTTGAAATGTTTCATCTGGAGAAATGGCTCTACAGGAAGAAGCCCTGTGATTTCTGGAACACAATTCAAGGAATCACCTGTTGAACCAGATTTAGGTAGATCAACACAGGTCCTTTCTGTCCATGGAAGCCCGAGGAGGGCTGTTGAAGGTCCCTCTTTTCCAAAGTCACTCGTTCCCTGGAACCCATATACTACCACACCACCCAAAGATTTCTGACCATGTTAGATGTTCCAGAGCCCAGACCTAAGTACTTTCTTTCTTTTGGAGGGAGTATAGGGAGAGATGATGATTGGTAAGGCCATGCAAGGACATGAAGAAGATCTGGAGTTAAGGGGGACAGGAAAAGCTGGTCTAAAACAATGAGCTCCATTAGGAAAAACCAAAAGAGTTTATTTACGTGCTGGTATCTCTGCACTTGACCTATAGAAATTCCTGGTGGGAGGTGAACAAGAGGAAAGAATTCTTGAAGGTGCGTGACAGTCCGCTCCATTATATTCCTTCGGTTTTTACCATCTTCCTACATAGTAAGAAACTAAAGCTGACATGACCTCTCGTCTTTGTCCTTCCCTCCACACCTGAGCTCTTCTCCTCACAGGCCAACCGTGGTCTCTTCTTAGTCATCTTTATGCCTAGAGACCCTCCATGGTCTGCCGCAGAAAGAGAGAGCCTGTGGAGAGGAGATCGGAAGACCCCAGTGGAAACAGAGAAGCAATGTAATTGGTCAGCGTCAGCCACTGAACCAGCTCTGTTGGCGTCAGATGTCCGTCCTTGCCCCAACCAGCTCTCAGGGGGACAGAATAAGCTTTTGAGACTTGCTATGATCGATAAAGGGGTGGCGGACTGGGCAAGCTTTCCAACAATTTTCGATTTTTGCTAGTCTCCGGAATTTTATTTTCCATGCCATGGGTCTAACTCCTGAACCTCTGCTCTCAACAGTACCTTGCAGATAGTTAACATGAGTTATATTCTCATACTTAATATTTATTCATGACCTTCTTCACTGTAGCAGTGTACAGACTGCTTTCAAAAATCGCCATTGGTCTCTGTGAATAGAGCAGCTCAGAATCTTACACGCTCGTGTTTCTCTGTCAACCCTCGCCAGCCATGGGCCCTCTCAGCCTGCCAGTGGAAAACAGATTTAATGTACGGCTGTGTTTTATGCTTCTCGTTAATCTGTGTGGTCCCACGGTACTACAAGGAGCAACAGAATTTCTACCCTCAGGGAGTCTTAATCTACAGTGGATCATGACAGATAGAAGATTTTCACGTTTTCTCCAAGCTCAGCTGTGCAATGGGTAACTAAATTGACTCCTTGAGACAAAACAATTTCCTTTAAGAGCAACTTCTATTACAGCTGCGTGTAAAAGTTTTAGCTACTCTCTTCCTCGCCTCCTTTCCTTTTGGGGTGGCGCCTAGTGGTTGGCTACTACTCAGGAAAGCATTATAATTGTAGGCACTAGCAGAGCCAAAAGGCCATGTTTTCGCTTTAGGGTAAACTTGTTAAAACTGGGCACTCAGCCAGGGTCATCCATCTAAGAACATTGTGAAAGCGTCTTACGGTTGTTCATCCAGCTACGGTCTAATTAATTTTCAAATGGACAAAGTAGGTTCTCGGGCCATGTAACAAGCATTTTCTTTCATTTAAGCGAAGCTGGATTTGGCTCTGAGCAGGGTCACGAGAAATTCTAATGGCTTCTTCTCTTCTTTGTGTGTCCTCAGGAGAGCTTGCGTTGATGTCAACAAAGCAAGATTTGTGCTCCGGGCAATCGGAGTAGAATCAGTTTCCAGAGAGCCAAGTTCTTTGACTTCCCCTAGAAGGAAAGGGTATGGAATTGAGCATATGGGGAGACTCTCTAAACCCTTTTACATTATTGGATTTAGCTACGCTCACATAATGAAATTGTTGAGATTGTTTAAACCTTCTGCAGGGACTTCTGTTAGCAGAGAAGAAACTTGTACTAAAGCCATAAGAAGATTGTGTTATAGATATAATGGAATCTTTTTTATCTTTTGCCTGGTTTTCTGTAGAGGGCTGACATTTTTTTCTGGGCAGAAAGCCAAAGGTCTATTTAATTTCTCAAAATTTCCCATGGTCACTAATACTGCCCCCCGGACAGCAGTTTCATAAATTCATAAATAAAGACAAAGCCATTAGAAAGGTTGTGAATCCTTGCAATTAACTCCAAACAATGTTTGGAAGCTTTTTTTTTTTTTTAAGGTGGCTATTTTGCTCAGTAACCATAACACCTACAGAAAGCTCTTGATTGATTCATCAGTTCATTTTTCACTGCTAGTACTTAAATTCCAAAAAATAATGGAACTTTGTCTCGAAACCACATCTATGATTAAATAAGGCTTGAATATAAAAACACAAGTTGACTTACATGTGATGAATTCTCATGAACAGTTGAATTTATATCACTTTTCTTTTTATTGCATTTAGGATTTGGGGGTGATAGTGGTATTTTCATTTTGAGTCGAAAATCTTTCTTTCTTTCTTTTTTTTTTACTTTTAGATTTTCTAGGAGGATTTTGCCAGTTTAGAGACAGAATTTGTTTGTTTTTTTGTGTTTTTTTTTTCTTTTGTTTGTTTTGTTTTCGGTTTTGTTTTGTTTTGTTTTTTGTCTTTTGGATTTTTTGAAAGAAGGGTGGTGGCTAGGCAGGACCCAGGTGGCAGGCAGCTTCTCATCAAGGACCATCATGGGGGTTTGACCGTGAAAAACGCACCCCATTGAAGATCCCAATGTTCCAGTAAGTGACTGGCCACAGGAAACCCTCTGTCCCTAGCCTTCAGTTCAGCAATGTCCCCAGATGGCTAGCTGGCTTTCTTCAGTGAACCAAGGACCACCAAGCATAGCTGGAGAGTCATCCTGGCTTCCCCAAAGCCCACCTTCGCAGAGTCCCTTACCAGTCAGAGGCTATCTCTTTTTCCCTCTATAGATCTCACTCTCTGTGCTAACACCCTTGACTCTCTCCTGAAAGAAAAGTGACAGCCGATGGGTTCTTTTGCAAGTTTATGAATAAGTAGTCTTTGTTAATTTTGTCTCAGACTCAGTGTTGTCTTGGACAGACGTATCCCCAACTTAGAACAACACCTCGCCCAGAGAAGAGTCAAATATTTACTCATTTAACAAATACCTGCTGGTTACCTACTCTGTGCCAGATACTACTCCCAGCGCTGAGACAGAAGATACCTAATCTGCCCTCTGTCCAGTATACTACATTTCATGAATGATAATTGTAGCATCTAATAGTTTCATAAATAATAACTTATTCACAACGATATTGTGAGTAATAACTGATTATTAACGAGACTTCCTGAGATATAAAGCTGGTTTTTATACTTGAGAGAGAAGTGGTTGCTGTTTTAGAAGTGAAAGGGAATCAAATTGTTCTCTGTGGCCCCAGAAACTACCTGTGATCGAAAAGCAGCTATTGTTCCTGGTGCCATCATTGCGTCACCTAGCTGTGATCGGGGAGGCGTTACATTTTCAGAGAAAAGAGGAAATGAGTTGCCACTTGCCCAGAAGAGTTTTCTCAGGCTGGTGATATGTAGGCCCTTTTACTCTTAACTCCTGAAAATAAACATAATTGTATGGTGTTATCTATTGACAATATTCCTATCCCGCCCAGGTTTGATATCTGCTTTCCACATTAAATGACAAAGGAGATTTTCAAAAAGCTAGCGAAAACAGTGGAGAGCAAGACTCGGTGCCAAATATAAACATATTTCTGTTTAGCCAATAGCAGGGGCATATAAAACAGTCCCATTTCTCTTCTCGCGTAACAGAATGTTCTATGCTTACTGTATTAGTTAACAAATTCAAGTCTGTTTATTTTGTTTGAAATTCCACTTCATCCATAAATTACAGCGTTACACAATAACACCAGAAGGACAATATCACCATTGTTTGCTTTTACAATCATCTCAGCCCACAAAATTCTGTTCCATTGTCAGCTTGCTGTCATCCAGCCATTGTTGTTTTCCTCTTGCCAGGGTCTCCCTGCTAATATCATTCACATTATTTAGACACTCAGCAATGTTTTTGCTATCAGTGCAGACTTCTAAAGAGCTGGAGCCCCAGCGTGATGACCAAATCACCCTTGACTATTTATCTTTCCACAGTCATTATTTCCCGAGGCCCGGAGTAGCTGAGTTGCAGCCTGTGCAGCACAGGGAGGCGGGGGAGCCTCCCCGGCCGAAGCTGGTTCGTTCCATTGGACAATGAGGCCTTTCTGCTTGGCTCTCTCTGGGCACGTATACAATGACACGGTTCCGGGGAGGGTGGGCACGTCGTTGCTAACACCACTCCCCAAACTTCCTAGGGTAAGGAATTTTCAAATAAAAAATATATATACGTAGTTTTATTTTGGAGTTCGCTTTACCTTGTTTCCTAGTTGCAAAAGAACTACGGGCTCCTTGACCCCTCCCCCCCCCATAATAATATATGAAAAGTAAGCCCCTCTCTGTCTCCCTGCTCTCCTTAGAACTGCATTGTTCTATTCATTCTCCATCTACTTATTATGAGTCCCCTGTGTGTGTTTAAGAAAAAAAATTTTTTTTAACGTTTATTTATTTCTGAGAGAGAGACAGAGTGCGAGCTGGGGAGGGGCAGAGAGAGAGGGAGACACAGAATCCAAGCAGGCACCAGGTTCCGAGCCGTCAGCACAGAGCTCCACGCGGGGCTCAAAGCCACAAACTGTGAGATCATGACCTGAGCCGAAGTTGGACACTGAACCGACTGAGTCACCCAGGCGCCCCTGCTGTGTGTTTGTCGTTGGAGATATAGGCACAGTTCTTGCCCTCATGGAATGGAGGGCCTAATGGGAAATACAGATGTAAAAGTTTTTCTAATTCTTTTAAAGATACCTCCTATGCAAATACATATACATAATACATATTCTCCATATACCCTCTGTACATAATATGTTTTCTCTTTAAAAACACACGTGGTGATTTACTCTACACACAGTTTCGTGTTTGGTTTTGTTTCTGTAATAGTATATGGAGGGCATTTTTTTTGGTTTTTATTGTTGTTGTTGTTGTTTTTTCCTGTGCAACGTTCTTTCTCCCTTCCAAATAGCACCCTGATACGATTTTGGAGAATCACGTCTTTCTCACTTTGCTTATTCCTTGTGGAAGTGTAAATCACGTCCTTTGTCCTCTGGTACCCAAGGGTTAGGTATGCGCCCCGGGCTCGCTCTCTCTTTACGGTGAATCTCAACCCCAATGGCTCAGGATGGAAACAACGATATCCAGACAACAAGATGGAGTGATACCCACGTGGAGTGGTGTGGAGCTGCTAATGTGTCCCGTGCCCCCCAGCCTCCCGGCCGTTCTGTGGGCTGACTCACCCGGCTCCAATTCATTTCGAGTCTGCCCGCCCCCTCCAGAATGGATTTCTGCGGCTCGTAACCAAAGCTATTTAACTCAAGACCTACGGTATTTCAGCATACACAGACCCGTCTCATTCTTTGTTAGCTCCTGAAAGGCAGTCCGTCGTGTCCACGGTCAGGTTTCCCCCTCTGTCTAACAGGCGCGCATCCCCTGAAACCTTTTGTAAGGGTGTAAGGTGAAGAGGCAATTACCATTAATTTATAGGGAAAAATGTTGAGCGTTCCCAGACCCCCGAAATAACTTCTTAGGCTTTTATGACACCTGAGGACACATCTTGCCAACAGATGAGCAAAGTAAATGGAGATAAAGCACAGATGCTCACAGACACCGTTCAAAGCTATGGCGGCTCGATGCTGAGATGCCGAGCGTGGTCTCCGGGAAAGGAGCTTGACGGGGCCTCTCTCCCTGCTCAGCTTTCGCTGCCTCTGTTCCAGCTCCCTGCAAAACGAACACTGAACTCTCTTTTCGCTTTTCATGTTTTCTAGTAAAAGTGAAATCCTCTTCAGATTTCATTGGGTTTGCAAAAGCAAGTACTGATGTAGGTCTTTTGGAAAAGCCAAGTGGCATAAAGCAAACTTTGGAAAAGTGGGGACGCCTGTATCCTGGTTTCTTGAACCGTCACTTCTAAGTGGGTGTTGAAGCTGCTTCCAGTATTCTGTCAACAAATACTTCACAAGATACATCTACTCACACTATATGTTCTTGAATATCCATCTTTGGACAGCTATGTGAATATATTGTGGGGACTAAACTTCTAGAAGTGAAACGGCTGGGTCAAAGGATATTTTTATACATTTTAAATAACATCAAATAGTGTTGAAGACCTTCACATGAGAATGATTGCCCTATTGTAACTACCGATTGAGAATATAAACAATGAAAAAGTTTTAATGACACTTTATTTGTAATAATTCTTTATGGTCACTAATTCTACTGAAGTTAGAAAACTGGGAAAATAAATATAAACACACAGAAAAGGCAGCCACCAAATCTTTTTCTTAAGTTTATTTATTTATTTTGAAGATGAGAGCATGTGAGCTGGGAAGGGGCAGAGACGGGGTGGGGGAGAGAGAGAGAGAGAGAGAGAGAGAGAGAGAGAGAGAGAATCCCAGGCAGGCTCCACACTGTCAGCACAGAGCTCAGTATGGAGCTCAAATCCATGAACCATGAGATCATAACCTGAGCTGAAACCAAGAGTCAGGTGCTTAACTGACTGAGCCCCCGAGTATCCCCCAAATCACTTACAATTCTCTGACCCATATGGAAGAATTACATTTTCTCATCATTATTTTTTATCCCTGCTTTTGCAAGTGTTTTTTTAAAAGATTATTATAAATAAGCAATACCATCATAGCTAGAAGTAGAGGCCATTAATTGTATTTCTTGAATTCCAAGTATATGGATATCTACTTAACTTATATTTTTGATTTCCAGTTATTGCTAGTGGTAAGCCAACATACTCTGTATGATTTCAGTGCTTTGAAGTTTGCTAGGACTTGCTGCGTGGACCACTTTACATGTTCAATTGTGGTTGCATTTGGGTGTGTCTTTGAAGACTATCTTCTCTACTTTTGAGCAGTATTCTTT
This sequence comes from Paguma larvata, assembly GCA_030068075.1. Classification (NCBI taxonomy): domain Eukaryota; kingdom Metazoa; phylum Chordata; class Mammalia; order Carnivora; family Viverridae; genus Paguma; species Paguma larvata. The sequence goes on from CM057842.1 coordinate 35,606,045, forward strand.
GTACTTGCTCGTAATTGGGTTTGGTAGTTGTGCTATTCAAATCTACATCCTTACTAATTTTATTTGTTAGTAACAGAGAAAGGTAGGTTAAATTTTTCTACCCTGATTATGGATTTATCTGTTCTTAGAATTCTGTCACTTTTTTCTTCATATTGTCTGAGGCACAGTTGTTAAGTGCATATAAATTTAGAATTGTTGTATTGTCCCGGTGAGTTACATATTAATTATTTATATTTTCGTTTTTCAATTCCACTAGTACATCTCTATTTTTGTTATTTCACAGCTTCCCTTTTGTCAGTTTATATAGCATAAAATTTTCTTCTCTTTAAAATCTTTTGCTTTTGATTCGTTATACCTACTCCTTGTAAACAGCTTATAGTGGTTTTTTGTTTTTTTAACCTTGTCAAATGGTCTTTGCCGTTTAAATGGAACATTAGGACATTTACATTTAATATAATTATTGATACATTACAGAATGTATTCTGTCTGTCCAGTCTGTTCTTTTCCTTTATTTTTTGGTATTAATTCGAATTAAACAGTTCTTAATTGTCTCATATTTTTCTCTAGGAGTTTGAAAGTTTTATTGACATGTGTCTGTTATTTGTATGGTTATTACATCCATTTTTGACTTACCAAAGTGACTTTAATGCTAGTCACTTTAATGCTATTTATCCCCTAGTGATGAATATGACATTGTACACTTTAATTTTATACATGACAAAGCAAATGAAACATTAGAGTTCTTGTTTTCTGTATTTAATATCCACTTTAACATATTCACCTAGTTACCATTTTTGTTGCTTTTTGCTCTTCTGCATTTCTATCCTTTCATCTGGGAAATAATTTTTTCTACTTAAAGGACCCTGTTTAATATATTCTATAGTGAGCATTTGCTGGTGACAAATTCTTTTAGTCTTTTCGAATGAAAATGTCTTTCTTTTGCCTTCATTGGGAATTATTTTTTTTAATTTGCCAGTTTGACAAATGCTAATGGTGTCATACTGCTTTCATTTGCATAGATTTTATATATTTACCACCTTTTCTCTTTCTTCTCTTAGGTATTTAATTTCTTTATAAAGTTAAAAGCATTTTTTTGTTGTCGTTGCAGGAGATGAGGAGAAACTGATTATTCACATCGATGAGGTTAAAGTAGTATAACATATTTTTTGGGGTATCTTGTCTGCTAATTTTGCTGGTGTGTCCCTGCACCCAGAAAGACACAGGGATCTAAAAGCTGCCTCTGGCTAATAAAGTAACTTAAGATGGATAAGTACATTATTAATGCCTCCAAGACTTTTAAACCATCCTTGACAGTCACTCATTTCACATGGCAAACTCCTGGACCAACTTTTCCACACCCGTGTGACTCTGAGCATTTCTCTGTCTTCTCTGCATTGTTTCACAAGAGGTACTGATCCTTGTGAAATTGATTTGAAGGGAAGAGAAAAATCCCAGGTCAATAGAAACTCACTCATTTAACTAGGTATTTTATTTCGAGCACTTACCTGAAAAGTTGTGTTCAGTCCCTTAATTATTTAAGCCTCTATTTAAGTTACGTATTTTGAATAACGGAGCACCCTCACATTTAATGGCTTAAAACAATTATGATGTATTATCTTTCACAGTATTTGCATCAGGAGTTCTGGCAGAGCTCATCTGACCAATTCTTCTGTTCCATATGGGTAGGCTAGGCTGGAATACACAAGAAGATGTTACTCGCTTGTTCAGCGTCGCAGCTCTGTGATGTTCCTCATATCCTTTCTCTCTCCGCCTGTGTCTCGTCATTTAGTATTCTGGCCTAAGCTTCTTTAGAGCCTGACATCTGGTTTTCTATGTTGAAAGTGAGGCTCTCGAAAGGTCTCTTGAAGACCTCGAGCGGAGCTGGCAGAGCGCCATTTCCACCATGTATCATTGGTCAAAGCAGATCACAGCAGAGGCCCAGATTCAGGGGAGGAGAAATCGAATCTACCTCTTGGTCCCTGGAGTCACTCACATGTGCAGGGACGGAAGGAATTAATGGAAGCCATCTTTGGACACTATTCACCACTCTCTGTTAGCGAGTATTTCATATTTCTTTTCTGAAGACCAGAACACATTGCTTCTTTCAAACTTGTATTTATTTTAAAGCATAAATTAGAACATGAGTCGCGCATATGCTTACCCACTTGGGCCTTTCCTTATTGACTAAAGATAGAACAGACTTGTTCTAAACAGGCTGCACTTAATGCAAAGTATGTAGGCCACCCCTATAGAAGCTTGCTTTACAATCAAGGATTCATGTAATGTTTTAGTTTTTCATTTGCTTCAGCCTTCCTGATATTAGCCAATAAAAGAATTATAGTTTTAATAACTAGTTGACACAGCTGATTTTATCGATTTTAATAAATAATCAAACATGCCTAAAAGCAAAAACATCAAACAAATGACTTAAATCCCTAAAACCTTGCCTGTGCTAATCACGAAACTCAGTTCAATGACAAAGATAAAAACAGATTAGTGTCATTAGGCAAAAAAAGAACACGTACCAATTACAGAATATAAGTCTTATCGGTTTGCTTAATAAAAACCTGAAATGCTAAATGAGAAGCTACACTCACGCACATTTGTGGAATGCTTCAGCCTCTTATTTCCAGTAGTCATCCAGAGGAAACCAACGACCACAGCAAATGGAGCAGCAAGAGAGTATCAATGGCGTGCCTGTCCTTTCTTCATTGTGTCTGCTCTTTTGTTCCTCTTCTGAGACCTCTGTCAGTGACCGAGATGGAAGCTGAGATCTGCAGAGCTGAAGCATGTAGTTCAAGGACCTACAGCTCCAGAGAGACGGAAGTGGGATTCGAACCCAGGACTCAGGGCTCCACAAAATCTATTTGGTTTCCCACTCCCATACGGTCTCTCAAAGGGAATAAAATTGTACCTGGGACAATTTTGACTGAGGATCATCCGAGGGCCCAGCCTGTTCTGTGGTCTGTTGATGTTCTCAACAGGCAATAGAATGAGGGATGAAGGCTACTGAGAGTGATGTCATTCTCATATCTATGGCTTCTGTTAAACCTCCCTAAGTGCCTTTTAATAATCTGCTTATAATTGCATCATACATAATCCCTCAGGAATAATTGATTTCTGAGAAATGTATATAATACAGAGTACTGCCTGTTACACTTTAGGGTGTTATCTGGGAGTTTTTAACCTTTTTTGTGCTTCCTATCCTTTGGCGGTGTGGTGAAGATTCCTAAGATTAATGCTTCTCAAAGCACACAGTAAAATACAAAGGAAGCCCATTTTATTGAGATATGGTTTAACTTCGGAACTAGAACTTAACTTAGCTCCAGCAAAAATGGAAAACATGCCAGGAGTGAAGATGAGCTAATGGCCCATGGGCTAAATGTGGCCCATTACCTAGTTTTGTAAAGTTTTTTTGGAACACACTTACTTTTATCTGTCTATGACTGATTTCTAAGGAGATAAAAAGAAAAAACAGAAGCTCTCCCATTTCCTTATGCGGGACAATCCACTTCTCCCTTGCTCTTCCTCCGAATACCTAAGGGTTTGACCAAAACTTTTAAGTACCTTTAGTTAAAGTCTGGCCATTGACATTCTTAAATTTAGCCCCAATATGTACCTGGGAAGAGTTTTGTTGTTTTTTTTTCTATTATTCATTCGAAATGTATATGATTTGTAATCTTAATGAAAGTCTACTTTGGGCCATGATCGCTTTCATTTAATCTGAAATTCAAGGGAGTGAAGATAGCTCAGAAGTGCATGGAGATTGAAATGAACACAGATTTAATGTTTTAATTTATTTAGAAGCGAAGTCCCTTGGTTAAGAAGGGGCTGAAAGGAAAACTCTGGGTATTTCATTTCTAGGTCTCTAATAGTAAAGAAGACAAAGATTGGAAAAAGCCGATAACACCCATTCGAACATGACCTGGGAGGGGATCCAAAAAAACTAGCTATAAAACAAATAAATCATTTGCTTTTACGAAGCACAGAAATCAGCACACTGATCTCAGACCGAAACAGGCAAAGAATCATCATTCATACCATGTTTTAAAACACACTTGTTCAGGAGGGAATCTATGGAAACTTATTCTGGAAGTAGCAGAGGAGATGAGTTCCCGCAGGGGACTGCGCCCCTGGCCACCATGAATGGCAGTGCTCAGGGTTAAAAGGCCATGTGACCTTTGGCCCAGAAGAGACAGGGATAATTGTGCGAATTATCTCCACCCCTTCATCTGAGATCCCTCCCGGGCAGCAGGAGGGCCTGCTGGTTCCACCCCAAGATCCTGAGCTGGAGTAGAGAGATGCTACTTCACACAGAAGGCATCTCTTGGCCTCCTGGGAAGCTCGAACCTCCTTTGCCTGCGGTGGTAGTCAAAATAATGTCTCCTCAAAGATGTCCATGCTCGAATCTTTGGAACCTGCGGATGTGGCACCTTGCATGGATGACGAAAGAGACTTTGCAAAGGTGATGAAGTTAAGAAACTTGAGGTGGCAGCTTGGATCAGCCAGGCGGGCCCGTTGTAATCTCAGGCATCCTTTTAAGTGAAGGTGAGAGGCCAGAGAGTCAGAGTCAGAGAGAGATTTGAAGATAGACACTGCCGGCTTTGAAGGTGGAGGACGGGGCCGTGAGCCAAGGAAGGCTGTAGCCTGGAGCAGGTGGAAGAGGCAAGCAAACAGATTCTCACCTAGCGTCTCCAGAAGGAACACAGCCCTACTCATCACCCATTTTAAATGTCTGATCTCCAGAACTGTAAGATAATACATTTGTGCCTTTTTAAGCCATAAGTCTGTAGTAATGTGTTACAGCAATGACAGGAAATACACACCTACTTGCCCCTTTCCTCTATACCTACAAAAGCATTGGTATGTCGTCATCAAATCAGAAGACACATATTGAGTGTGATATAAAGGTGGGCTTTCGTGTGGCAGATTTTCTGCTTCTTTAGTTTTTGATGAAAAATTAGGAGCTCTTTAGTTTTTAGAACCTCCGGTTTCTTATGTGGGAGGGATAGCATAAACATCCCGGGGCCTCTTCTACCTTGGAAGGAAGCACCGTTGCTTGTTTTTAGCTACCTTAAAAGGCCAAGGAGAGAAGACAGTAGGTTGGCCAAATTTGCAGACTCTGGAGCAAGACCATCTGGCTTGGAAATATACTGTGATACTGTAGGCACATAAGTTAAACTTGGTCGCTCCATTTTTGAGTAAAGGGTAATAGTACCCATCTGATGAATTCTTTATAGAAAACCCTGGAGCAGTGCCTGGAGCAGGGTGAATGTGATGATAATGACAACGGTGATGATGAATTTTCCAGGTTTTGATTCGGGTTCTCTCATTAGGTTTGTAATCTTGCCCAATGTTTTTACACCCAAGCATAAAAGTGGATCCATTTTTTTTTCATCCATAAACTAGAGATAATAATAGTAATCACCTCAGAGGTTGTTGTAAGAGCTAAGATCATACAGAGAAAGCTTGTGGCACATAGTAAGTGCTCAGTAAACTTAAGACATATTGTAGTCAGTGGGAAGGAGACCCAGGAATCTATGTTTAAACCTCCGTAGGATGTAATTCTTCACCTTCTTTTATTCAGCTTTTCCTTCCCTAACTTTCAGGATAGTAAAATTAAAAGGACCAAGAAAGACGTTTTTGCATTCTTATTCCACAATCATGCAACTCAAACCTGAGAACCCAGCAGTGTGCCAGGTGGGTGAGAAGACACTCTATAAACATGGCACATCTTCCCGGAAAGTCAACTTTACTCAAAGGTAAATAATTTAACGTATTTTTCTTTTAAAACAAACATGGATGTATTATGAAGGAGAATGCAAATGTTGCATGAATTTTTAAGAATCGGAGTGGATTATTCAGCCACTTTTCTTCTTGAAGCTTGGGAAACCCGACTCAAACTCACTTAAGCACAAAAAACATTACTGCCTACTACCATTGTAATCTGAAAGTTTGGAGGGCTACATTTCAAGAGGTGCGGCTGGGTCCAAGGACTCTAACCCTGTCATCAGTAATCTTCTCTATTGTTTATTTATTGTGTGAGAGAGAGCACAGGCAAGGGAGGTGCAGAGAGAGAAGGAGAAACAGAATCCCAAGCAGGCTCTGCACCAACAGTTCAGAGCCTGATACGGGGTTCGAACTCACGATCTGTGAGATCGTGACCTGCGCCAAGATTAAGAGTCAGACGCTTAATCGACTGCACCACGCCGGTGCCCCTGTCCTCAGTAATCTTTACTTTTCCGTCTTCCAACTCTGTTTTTCTCAAGGTTTTATCCACACGGCAGAGAATATCTAATTGGCTAAAGTAACCTGCTTTCCAATGAGGGCAGAGTGTCTGGGCCCTTATCTTGATATTCCACCAAGATATGGATGTGTCTAAAAAGAAAATAGGGACAGTTGGGTGGCTCAGTCAGTTAAATGTCCAGTTCTTGATTTCGGCTCGGGTTATGATCTCGCAGTTCGTGGGATCGAGCTCCGCGTCAGACTCTGCAGTGATAGCACAGAGCCCGCTTGGGAGTCTCTCTCTCTCCCTCTTTCTCTGCCCCTTCCTGACTTGTGTGCATGTGCCCTCTCTCTCTCCCAAAATAAGTAAAATAAAATAAAAACATTTTAAGAAAGAAAGAAAGATTGGAAGGAAGGAAGGAAGGAAGGAAGGAAGGAAAAAAAAGAAAGAAAGAAAGAAAGGAAGGAAGGAAGAAAGGAAAGAAGGAAGGAAGGAAGGAAGGAAGGAAGGAAGAAAGAAAGAGGAGAAAAAGAAACTAAAATCCATTCTAGTAACTGAAGACAATGGAAGGGATTGTACGCATGATCAACCCTCATGTACCATAGGGGACTTCAGAGAAATTTGCTTCCTTCTGAACCACGCTCCCTGATTCCTCAGGACAAAAATGTGTTCTATGCTTTGACACGTTTGCCTGCTCTCTAAGCAAAAAGACTGCCTTTCTCTGAGTCCACACGTTCCCGCCGAATCCAGATGCACCGGTCCTGCCATGTGGGATCGAGGTGGAGTGAACACACGAAAGACACACCCATCTGTGAGCCTGAAAATGTGCCACTTACGGAAAGTGAGTTTGGGAGCAGAATCAGTCTTGTGACTTTCCTCTCGCCCCCCGTGTAACTTCTGGCCTTGATCCTCAAGGGTCTACCCTGAAGTTCGAAGAAAAGACATTTTCATTAAAGTCAAGTGTGTGATTTTGTGTGAGTTGCCCATCTCTCTCTCTCTCAAGGACTTGTGGCTTCGGCTAAAGATCCAAAGCTCCGTGTCCTTAACCATCACACCCACATTACTAAGAAAGATTCTAGGATTTCTACATTCCTCCCCTAAGCAGGTAATAGGGACTTGGGTTTCTGAATCTATGCGAGTTAAGAAAAAAGAAGCAAATCAAGATGAAAACCATCTTGGGACCTGCCAGAGCATTTTCTCAAGAGTTGAGGGGACCACTAATCAATCCCATGAAAAGAGCTGCGAAAAGAAGTGTTGGGATGATTCAGGAAGTGCCTCTCTGGGGAGTCTGTGTTCCATATTACAACACTAAAGGCTCTGAGAAGTCTTGCAATAAGGGAGCCTGTTTGGCTTTGTCTGACTAGCCTTTCTCACACTGACTAACACCTCGTGTTTTCACCTCAATTTTTCACCTCAGTTTTTCAAATTTGGAACACTTGGTGAAGAAAGGCTACCGCTAAGTCCAGGAACTGGAAGCTCCGGAAATTCTTGCTTGGTGTCTCAGTTATAGGGAAGGAGTGTCCAAAGACTTGGTGCCCTGTGTGCACCGTGTCCGTTGTCATCAGATCAAAGGCAGTGCTTCTACCATGTCAGGGCACTGAGCTGAGTACCTCCCTTGAGTATGATTATGCGATTAGGCAACTCCCTGGGTGAGTAGTGGGGAAATCAATACTGGGTGTAATAAATTTGGGTCAAAAAGTTATCTTTTCATCCTTTCTTATAATTCGTTTCTGTCTCCTCAACTCTCTTTCCTAATCAAGAGTTAAGAGATCTGAAAGGCAAGCAAAAATTCAGCAGGAACAGAATGATTCAACAGCCCCCTAGATGAAAGTGTATAATCACCTGCGAATTGGCCAATGCAGCTGAGCTTCTCCGAATGCCTTGTATCTGGACTTTGTACCAACTCCACTGCTGTGATGTTTATGTTCCTCCCAAATTCATGTTTACACTTGACTCTGAAGGTGATGATATTAGGAGGGGCAGTCTTAGGTCATGAGGGTAGAGCCCTCATTCAGGAGATCAGTACCCTTACAAAATAGACCCCCGAGACCTCCCTTGTACCTCTTACCATTTGAAGACACAGTTAGAAGGCTGGCTACGAACCAGTCTCACCAGACACCAAATCTTCCAGCACCTTGGTCTTAGACTTCCCAGCCTCCAGTACCGTGAGAAATAAATCTCCGCTATAAGCCGCTCTGTCTGGGCGCCTGGGTGGCTCAGTCGGTTAAGTGTCCAACTTCGGCTCAGGTCATGATCTCACAGTTCATGGGTTCAAGCCCCATGTCAGGCTCTGTGCTGACAGCTCAGAGCCTGGAACCTGCTTTGAATTCTGTGTCTCCCTGTCTCTCTGCCCCTCCCCAGCTTACTCTCCCTTTCTCTCTCTCCCTCTTTCTCTCTCTCCCCAAAATAAATAAACATTAAAAAAATTTAAAAATTATAAGCCATCCTGTCTACAGGATTTTGTGACAGCAACCCCAAACTGCAGCATCTGTAGTAGCAGCAAATGAGTCAAGTCAAGCCTGGCCCTGGGCGAAATTGTCACAGACCGGCATTTATCTCACCTTCCCCCCACTACCGCAGCATTGCGCCCGCCAACTTGTCTTTCACTGCTTTCATTGTACATTTCTCTCACTCCTTCGCCATTGGCTAATTGGAATAGTAATAGTAAGAAAAAAAATAATAATAATAGCAGTAGCAGTTACTGTTGGTTGAGCTCCTTCTGCAGTTCATGAGGCGTGATGCAAAGTAACCACTTTAACGAAGGTTCATATCACCTCCCCAGATTTATGAAACATGTATTGTTATAGACACATACAGAGTTACTTACCAATGGAAAGATTCAGACCATCAAGGTGTAAGCAAATTTCTGTGTTCCGCAGATTGAGATAATGAAAGGACCACGTTTTGGAAGAAGTGGTAGTAGCAAGTAAAATGTTTTACGTTCCTGATTGTAAAATACAAATATACAAATATGCAAATAATACAATGAGTGTTCTGGAGATCATGATACCCTAGCTTCCAGGAAGGAGCTAAAAATGGGATTTTATGTTTCATGGGAAATGACTTCAGAAATTGTTCTCTTTTCATCACGTTGTTCGTGGAGAGAATTGTGTGTGTGTGTGTGTGTGTGTGTGTGTGTGTGGCCCGGAAGGGAAGAGGGGACAGGAGGAGACTTGACACCTGGAAGAGGCTCCAAAACCCATTTCCTGCTATTATAATTCGTATAATGAGTTTTTGTTTTCGGTTCAAAATGTACATAATTTTTCGTATTAGATTCTCCTTTCTTTTTGTTCGATAGGTTTACTTTTCAGGACAGAAGCTGGCACCTGGCCCGTCAGCCTGGTTACTCTTTTGCTGTTTTTGTCATCGTTTACCGTGTCTTTACAAATTTTAGTCGAGAGAAATGATGAGGTGTGCTAATTTATAAAATAAAACATCTGGGGCAAAATAAAGAAATGGCAAATGCTGAAAGAGCAGTCAAGAAAAACGTAGCTTGTTTAAATGATGCCAAATGTCCCTCTACTCTACCTGATTATAATTTTTTTTACTTTTCAAAGCCTCCCTTTGATTTTCCATAATGAATTGTCATTACGGGTCCAAATCACATTTTAGTTTAATGCCTCGAAGGATGTCTCGGATTGTGGTGATATTAACAGGGGGAAAAGTCAGCGTTATTATATATTTTATTATTTCGGAATTGTTTTCAAGCCACTGGAGTAATTGGCCTGTAGCCTGTTCCAATTAATAAGGTTTTTAAATGAATTTGTACAAATCTGTTTTTTGGAAGCAAAACTCTCGACTTAAAAAACTTGCTCGCAGCTGAGGCTGATTGCTATGCGTGGATAAAGCCCGGGAGCCATTTCTTTTTTAATAATTATTTTCAAAGAAACCTGTGAAATCTTCGTCGACACTTTTAAAGAAGTAGTTGCTATCAAGGAGAAGAAAGACTTGGAGACCTAAACCTGCGTAGCCACCGTGGTAGGTGACAAAGGCTCATGTCCCCTGCTGAGAAGTAGTCTTGGGGAAGGCAACGTATGAACAAGAAGGGCCTTTTGTTTTTGCCAACCTAAATATTTTGTTTCTCCAGTAATCTGTTGTCCTTGAATTGAGGCTAGAATATCTGGAGATTTTCTCCATGCCGATTCCATACGGAGACTCAGAGAATTCAAATGACATTGTGTTCCCCCCTGGACCCAAAAGGTACATGATTTGATTTCATTAAGGAATCGTGGACAGCCAGGACAGAATGGAGACAAGTGATTCTTTTATTATTATTATTATTTTTTAAATTTTTTAGTGATTGTTTATTTTTGAGAGATAGAGAGGCAGGGTGTGAATGGGGGAGGGGCAGAGAGGGAGGGAGACACAGAATTCAAAGCAGGCTCCAGGCTCTGAGTTGTCTGCACAGAGCCCGATGTGGGGTTTGAATTCCCGAACCATGAGATCATGACCTGGGCTTAACCATCTGAGTCGCCCAGTTGTCCCAACAAGGGATTATTTCTGATAGTCTTCGTTGTGGGTTTTTTTTTTTTTTCTGTTGTTTTTATTGTTGTCATTGTGACTGTTGTTTTGGATTTTCAGTTAGCAACACTTTGGGGACCAATTTCATTTCTCATTGCGAAATGTATGTAGTAGTCTGGCTCGAGTCATAGACGACCAAGGAAATTCTCATTGACCAAATGAGGTCCCTTTGGACGGAAACACGTCCCCGAGTTGTTTCTCTGGAATCTCATTGAAGAGTTTGGTGATTCTGACTCACTTTGGTGCATAGTAAAATGGTAGCTGCCATCATTTTCAAGTCACTTCTCTCATTGTAAATAATTTTTATTTATTTTTATTCTGGAGATGGAGGAAAGATGGCGAGGGAGACGTTTCTTGTGAGGACAAAGCTGGATGGCTCTTCATGTGATCGCCCCGAATGATGAAAATGGGTAGAGGATCGAATCCAAACTCTCCTAATGTGATATCTCTAGATTCTCAGCCATCTTGCTATGACATCAGAATTGCAAAACCCGAACTAATTTCATAATCTCTTGCCTGAAGTTGCCTCCCTAAAACATTATTCATTACAGTGGAAACTGCCAGATAATTTACAGTCTCCAAGGCTAGGAATCATACGATAATCTTTTCTGCCTTTTTCTTTATTTTTCTCAGTCACGGCTCTCTCCTTGGGTAGCTCTTCATCCTCACAGGCACTGCTGACAATTCCCACCTGGGAGGCAGTCTTCCTAGTACATAAAAATTTGATCTCCTGACTTTGCTGCCCCCTCTCCTCATGCTGCTTTTTGACTCAGGAACTGTCAGTGGCTCGCAGTAGTCTGCCTCACAGACTGAGTTACATCTGCTTGTTGTCTTCTGAAGCGAGGTCGGTTCTCCATCTCCCTCTCTGGCCGTGTGCATTTCTGTCTCTGTCCCTCCACTCACACTGAGGCCTCCTCCCAGAGTGTCCTCACTTTTTCTTTCTGCCTGTCTCAGTCTAAGTTTCCTTTGGTTCAGACTCCTCCTTCCTCGCCTCTTTCCAACCGTTAACACCCACAGCGGTTCAACCCTTGTTTCCAGATCTGCCTCAATCAACTAATAGGGCCAAACCCCACTATTCTCTGTCTGTCTTGTTTTCTCGGCTAGATTGGCAGCTCTGTGACTCAGAGAACAGTGTCCCTTCGCTCTTCTATATGCCTGCAGGGACTGTCACAAGGCCGGTAGGTGTTTGATATTACCCGAGCGTATGATCAGTGGAATCATTGTGTGGTTTCTCGGTTTTCATTGATAGACCATGGCACAAAACATTAGTTCACTGTGATTTTTCATGTCTTGGCCTCTTTGTTTTTGATTTGCCTCAAATTAAAAATTAGGTAGACCTCTCCTTTCTAATAGAAATAGAAGCTAGGAGATGATTGAGGTGAGCATCCCAAGACCGATAGTAAAATTAGGTGGTATTTATCGACAACTTGTCATATGCCATCAAATGAAACGGAAGTTGGAGGAAGTGAGATGCTTGCCCAAAGGCACAGCACCTCTGATGCCAGAGGACCGCTCGACCACTCCACTCCGCTGCCTCCCAGCTGAATTCTGCTTTGTCCTGATTTCCGTCATTCTCCACATGGTCCCTTGGGGAAAAGGCAAAGGAAATCATCAGAATGCTCTTTTGTTGGCCACCCCTGTTACTCCAAACCCCCGCCATTTAGGCTGATGCCAATAGAAGGCTGGTTTGTTTTCCGGAGAAGAGAGTATAAATCAAATGATCTGTTTGCTCCTACCCCATATGAATCTTGGATCTTAACCTTGATGGCCAAGAAAGAAGGATACGGAGGAAAGGGAGTGAGAGAAGCAGAGAATTCCAGAACATTTGACTCTTCCAGTCTGTTTAGTCAGTTGTTGGAGGAGGTGGAGGAGAGTTGGCCTGGGTCTTTTGTGGTCCCAAGCGTGTCCCATTCTTGGGAAAAGGGCTGAAAGGGCTGGAAGACGACTCGAGATTCCCACAGGGACCACCATGGGCTAATAATCCACTTAGGCGCGGAGGACATATTATTTTCAAGTGAAATCGGCCGGACTCCATAACATTTGAGGATTGCTGGGTGGAGTAATGTTTTGAGGCACACTTACTTAAAAGAATCCGGGGGAAAAGGTGTCTTAGAATGAACACAGTGGTTGTATCTTAATATTGAGCCTCCAGTTGCTTTTTTATTTAATTTGCTCACGACTCAGTACATCAGAAATCCTATTCTCGGAAAGCACTTAGAAGAGAAAACAGGAAGCAGGAAGGAGAGCAAGCTAGGATAATGGAGATGGCAAGCAGCGAAGGTTCCGTAACTCGTAACAGTGAATAAGGAGGAAATAATTTGGGAAAATTATTCAATGACACAAAGATACGTTCCTTAATTAAATATTTTATTTTGCCAAGGTTTTCTATTTCATGAAAGGAAATAATGTCATTGGAAGATGATATTCAGCGCGGCTCTACAGGCATGGAATATATTCTCTTTTAACATCTGAGGATAGGATTTCTGATTTCAGATAGTTGTTAGCTCATTAAATATGAAACAATTTGAAGCTCAACAATTTATTTCTTTTATCCACTTCTTTTTCATTCCCTCCTCCCTTCTGCCCCCTCTCTGTGTCTCAGTCTCTCTGACTCTCTGACTGTGTTTCTTTCCACCTCTCTGTTTTTTCCCCCACCAAAATCAAGATTTCCTGCTGGGTTAGCAAATCTGTCACAAACAGCAGAGGGAAATGGCTGTGCAGAGACGAAAAGATGACAGAGTGTAGGAGCATTCCTGATCGCCACAGACGAGGGGTCTAGACCAAGGTGTTTTTCTCCCTCCACAACATGCCGTGGGAGGAAAGTAATTTGCTTGTGAAGGTCAGAGAATACGATGCTCTCGTAGCAGGCTGAGAGACCCGAGAGCCCCAAGTCTCTTTCGAGATTCATGTTGGTGGGCATGGGGCAAAAGGAGCTGGTGGTGAGTTCACCACACTCAGATTCCAAGCTGATCGGGGTGTCAACACAGTTATGGGAAATACACTTTTTGGCCCTAATGTGGGAGTGTGCGTGCCCAACATTTTATCCTCTTAATCTTTTCTTCTTCTCTTAGCATCGGGAATATTGATCAACTCCAGTTGAAGAAACATGATGGGCTGATGGGGTAGGGTACCAAGTTGGACTGTGGCAACACTTAGCCCTGACTCCTAGAGACACAGTGCCTAAGATGGGAAAATAGGGCCAGTTCTTGAAATGTGCCGGAAAGTTTGAAAAACCGGCACTCCCTCCCCATTTTAAGAAAGATGTCGTGGCCCTGCAGATTACTCTAGCGTGCATGAATTGGGCCGGTGAGGCGTTTTCATTGGCCATAATTTTCTTTGAGGTCGAATGTTCACGATGACTTATTTCAGTAGTTAGTGAAAATATTTGCATCCTATTTAGGCAAAAGTAATGGAAAGGACAGTATCCTGGACTTTGAAGAATGAAAATAAGGGGACTAAGATTTGGGAAAAATGTATCATCAGCCATGGAGAAAGCTAGAATTTGGTATTGACTCATTAATTGTGACTCACTTTGGGTTCTAATACCCTTGAAGACCCCGGACGTTAATATCTGCTCTCTCCTTGGGAGAATTGAGTGAAAAATTTAAGCGAGCGAGAGGTGGACTAAATTAGAGTTTTCTTGAAAGCCACAATTGAAATCTATCATCGAGCTTGTGTGAGATTATCCCTCAATGTAAAAACCCACTAATTTTAGAAACCTTCCTTCTTTGTCATGAAAAATCCATTTAGTGTCGTGAATAATTGTCTCTCTTTTTTTTTTTAAATCAGAGAAGTTGTAAAGATTGTTACAAGCGTTAGAGGGATTGGTTGAAAATAGCAAATATGGGCTTATTTCAGAGTTAACGCTCCCAAGGTGGATCTATCTATACATTTATTCTCTTACACCAGGTCTATTCTTAGACCCATTTGTCCCCAGATGTTGCCATCTTTGGAGCCATACATCATCAGAGCGAGGTGTTCTTATAATGTATTGCGCTAATACATTGTGCGAAGGACAGCGGTGATGATAAATTTCTTAAATGATGGTGCTGTCTGGGGCTAATGACTCTAAGAGCGAATGCAAGGTAATGCAGTGATTTCTTTTCAGGCCCCAGCGAAGAATACAGAAGACACCTCAAAACCATTTTCACTTGGGGGTAATACTGGGATAGACGGTACTTCAATGCCTTAGCAGTAAGCACTTAGGCAGCATTAAGGGAAGTGTAAATAAACGGAGTGGCATTTTCCGTGACAACCGATTGAATGCTTGCCCACACAGGAGTCAAGGTGTCTTTTTGGTTTGTTTTGGGGGTTCTCTTTTAGTTTTATACATCTCTCGTCCCAAGTTGTTTCTCTTTGTGGACGCCCTGTGGCTGGTGCTCCCTTGACTACGCAGAGTTTACCCTGAGCTCTTTGCTTCGAACGGCAGGAATGTTCCTAAGACCACTGTTTCTCTTGCTTGCCGCCAGAGAGGGATGGACTGACTGGCGGAATTTGTGGCTGGAGACTCTAGTTCTGGCAAAAGGTATGTGGGTGGTTGGAGCATTCCTGTGTGTGCCACAGAGTTGGTCACATCTATGCCCAGAAATTGCGCGGCCGTTCGTCGGTTGGCAAACGTCAAAGTCGAGAAATTGAGAAGCAAAATGAAACATTGAACGGAACGTTTGGGTGGAAGTCATGCCTTTGGTAAGTGTGGTGTTTTCTCGTTGTGCTAAAGAAAGCAAAAACTGTGACCGAATTATTTCTTAAGGCGAGTATCATCCCTGCTCTTCAGGCGTCTCCCAAATAAGACGCGTCTAATGTTTTTCCAAGGAAAGAAATGTAGGTCCAAGTAGCCACCCAACAGAGTTTCTCTCTTGATAATAACAATGGGAATAGTCGCTGAAACGTATGGGATGCCGCCCGCCCCTGCTCTGCGTGCTCCTGTGCACGGTCCCACTGAATTCAGGCGGGCACACATTTTAGGCCCATTTTACAGATGAGCAATTGAGGTTTGAGGTGGGTAAGTCATTTGCTCAGGGTGACAAGAGATCTGGCGTTTCGACCATCTGAGTCCTGATGCTGAGATCTCAACTATTCAACCAGCTTGTAGGCTCATGGGCTTCACAGCGAAACTTGAATCTCCTCACATCACAACGTGAGAGCCTAAACATCAAGTCATAGCCTGGATTTGAAACTAATTATTTCTTCGCCCAATTTATTGACATTTACCAGATGATAATGCATTTAATTCATCTGTTTTTCCAGCTAAACATACACACAAGGGTCAATTCTACCCTCTTTAGCTAGGTGTCATATCGTGGTTGATACTTGTACTTGATACTTGTACGTGGTTGATACTTTAGCTAGGTGTCATATCGTGGTTGTACTTGTGGTTACAATAGAAATCATTTTTTTAGGGGCACCTGCTTAAGCGTCCGACTCTTGATTTCAACTCAGGTCATGATCTCATGCCCAGGTCGGGCTCTACTTTTACAGTGTGGAGGCGGGTTGGGATTCTCTCCCTCCCTTTCTCTCTGGCCCTCAAAGCTCCCGTGTGCGCATGTGTGCACGTACTCTCTCTCTCTTTCTGTCTCTCAAAATAAGCAAAGAAACTTAAAAAAGAGAAAGAAATCCCTTTTTTTCATCTGTTCGTTACCTGATAGCTTTTCGCTTCTAAAATTGTTTCCCTGAATTCATATTGATTCCAGCTTCCCTTCATTGTGAGGAGAGAACCCAATTGTCATGATCTTTTTAAATGAGCTTAATTTTGGTTCACACTCTATGGAATATTTATCTTGTGCAAGTGCCAATAAGAGGGAAATGGGATGACAAATATAGTTGTATTTGATATTTTTGCCAATAAATTGGGACAGATGTGACAGGAAAAAGTTACCGATAAAACAGTTCCCACTTGTAAGTGCTTGGTTTTGCATACCAGGCGTTGAATGAACTTTTAAAAAAAATTGAACAAATTGTTGATTTATGGTCTTAATGAGATTTTCCTTTCTGAGGCGTAAGTGACTGAGAGACTGGAAACATCCTATAACTTTAGCTTCGTTCTTTGTCAATTTTGTTTAAGAAGGAACGCTACTCCAGACTTCCCTCAGAGACTGTATCAATGAACCAGTTCTGATTGGGTGATTATCTTGCTTCTTTTCTACAAAAATAACCAGAGAAGACATGTAGGAACCTTACCACTTCCCTAAGAAAAGGACACAAATAGATTCAGCACAGAACTATGTTTCTGGAGTCCTGACCATGTGGCCACCCATTGTACTAAGTGATTTTTACCTTATTATCTCATTTGTTTGTTCCAGCAATACCTTAAAGTGATTATTAATAACCTCATTTTACAAATAAGGAAACTAAGGACCCAAGTCGTTTAAGTAGGCTCATCACCTTGTAAACACGTTGTTTGTCTAATGCCAAAACCCATAATGATACTGTTCAATATCACTGACTTTTCGGATATGTGTCAGAAACTCCACCTGAAGATAATGACACAAACTCTTGTCGCTTTTTGTTTTGTTTTGCCAATGCACATGTCATGTACATGTTTTATTACATTCGAGACATTTTATTAATAACATTTTGAAATGTTCGCTAAAAATGCTTTCGATCGTTAATGCATTAAAGTCACAAACGGTGAGATGTTTTAGTGTTTGTCTTATACGTGTAATGGAAAGAATTGTATAAAGCAGCAGTGAAGTCTTTTTCCTCGTGCTTCCTACCGCTACCACCTACACTCGGGCTCCTGGCGTCTCTTCCCCAAGCAAACCACAAGGCAATACTAAAGAGCCGCTTTCTTCCCCCAACCCTTTCTCTCCCCGCCCGCAGCATGACTGAGATAAAATTGACAGAGTGTAGAATTGACATCTTGTAGAAGATGAAGCTGTAGGGTGTGATGAATTTGATGCAGGTACATGTGGCAAAATGATGACAACAATATCAGTTAGCACCTCCGTCACCTGACGTAATTACTATTTTTGTGTGTATGGCGAAACCGCTTAAATCTACTCTGCTAGCAACTTTCAGGTATATATAGTACAGTGTTTTTAGCCACAGTCATCCTGTCGTACATCGTCTGGCCAGCACTTGATTATATTATAACTGGAAGTTTGCACCCTTGGTCCAACATCTTCCTATTTCTCCCCAGCCCCTGGGAACCCCCATTCTACTCTCTGTTTCTACGGATTTAGCTTTTCCGGCTACTACATATCAGTGAGATCGTATGGTATTTGTCTTTCTCTGCCTGACTTCTTTCACTTGGCGCAGTGCTTTGCGGGTCCATCCACGTCGTCGCCAATGGCTGGATGTCCCTTTTCATGGCAAATGGTATTCCGTCGTGGATATAGACATCACATTTTCTTTATCCACTCAGTCTGCCAGCGGAGACTTAAGTTGTTTCCATGACTTGTCTGTTGTGAATAATGCTGCATTGACTGTGAGGATGCAGCTATGTCTTCGAGAAAGTAATTTCATTTCCTTCAGATACACACTCGGAAGTGGGATTCCTGGATCTCACGGAAGTTCTATATTTAAATTTTGAGGAACCTCTGTACTGTTTTCCATAGTAGCTGTACCACTTCACATTCCCGCCAACCATGCACAAGCCCTTCTCTCCACGTCCTTGTTAACACTCGTTATCTCTTGGCTTTTTGATAATAGTCATTCTAACAGGTGTAAGGTGGTATCTGTGGTTCCGATTTGCATTTCTCTGATGATTAGTGATGTTAACCATCTTTTCCTGTACCTGTTTGAGCCATAGGCTTTATAATCTCTTCATTTATAGAAGCTCTGTCCATGAACGGCCTCAATTATTTCCTCTGATTTTTTAAAAAAACTTCTATTTTTATGGTTTTCTGTTTTGTTTTGTTCTCTTTTGCCTGGTAACGTATTCAAAGGAAAATGCAAGATGAAACTTCAAGATGAAGTTTGAAGTAGCTGAGATGTTTCCAGTACTTTTTCTAGGTCCAGGGAATTGTGCGCCCTAATCTTAAACTAATTCTGTCTGCTGAATCCCTTAGCTAATAATAGATAATGGATTGAATTCAAGCGGGCAGTAGAGTCATCTACTCTTACATGAGGAACCTAGAATATAGAAGAGACAAATTCTTAGAGATGGAAAGTCAACCAGAGGTTACTAGGGAGAGAGAAGAATACTTAGCTGTTTATTTAATGGGTACAGGGTTTCTATTTGGGATGATGAGAAGACTCTGGAAATAGCCATGATGATTGTTACACATTGTGAATGCGCTTAATGTCACTGAATCGTACACTTAAAATTGTTACAGTTATAAATTTCATTTATGTGTATTTTATGTTATATTTGTATATTATATATTTGTGTATATTTTATGCATACATATTTTTATATTTATTATACATATTTTATATAGAGTATATATATTGCATATGAAATGTATTTATATATGTATTTTATAAATAGTACGTTTATATATTTTATATATAATATATATTTATGCATAATAGATAACATATTATATATACACAAGTATCAAATACTTCTGGGTAAAGAAAAGCGTAGGTAACAACGGAAATGTAAATCTAAATATAAGCATTGGTTGAAACTGTAGGGACTATTACCTTTAACAGACGGTGAGCATCTTTGAAGAGGGAAAAATTCTTATTTTAGGCGTATGCACCATTAGCGGGATATTGGTTAGCTTTGCTAAATGGAACCAACTTGACTTTCCACGAGGGTCTGATGATGACATCTCAAAACACTGCGAACTTTTGGACTCTGAGCTGGCAGATGGGCTCTGCGTGCTTCATAATAAATACAACCACCAGCACCATGCCAGCCCACAGTGTGTGCTCAATAAAATACCTGTTGAATGGCAATGCCTAACTTGACCAAAAGCCAACAGCTCTGCAATATTTTACTTTACCTGTCAGGATTGTTGAGGAGTTGTGTACTGCAAATTTCTTCCCAGCCTTATGTTTTATAAAATGGAAAATTCATGCAAACTGGCGTACTTGATTGAAGGCCCTGGAATTCATTTTAAATGGATAGAAGTTTGGGAACCTGATTGTTTTAGGGATGTGCACTGCCTGGAATTAGGCTGAGACCGTCATTGTGATCAGCCAG
This sequence comes from Paguma larvata, assembly GCA_030068075.1. NCBI lineage: Eukaryota > Metazoa > Chordata > Mammalia > Carnivora > Viverridae > Paguma > Paguma larvata. The sequence goes on from CM057842.1 coordinate 35,625,886, forward strand.
TTAACATTTCTAGGCTGCCCCTCTGAACGGCCACCCGTATTTGTATTGAATTTATGTCAGGGTGCATCAAGCAAACAGGAAAAGAAGGGTACAGAAAAAAAAATTCTTCAAATTAACCTGAATAAAGTCGGAACAGAAAAAAATATATAGCCACTTGCTTAAATGATTTGAAAGGTAACTTTTTACAGATTAAGTTTCCAGTAAGAAAAAAAAATTTAAATATAATAAAGATGTATCGAATATTGACTTCACAAAATAGACGTGTGTGTGTGTGTGTGTGTGTGTGTGTGTGTGTACATTTTCATGTCTTCAGCCTGGAGGACCTTGCTCCCTCTGGCTCTGTTACGTCTTACTTTTAAAATTACAAAGGATGAGATGAAAATAACTTGACCTTGGTGTTTTTGACTGAGTCTAAAGTATGTCGTTGTGTATTTGACAGGGAAGGGTGCAGATCTTACACTTCACGTGAAGGAATTGGTTGTCCTTTTTATCTGCATTCGAAATATTTGGAATTGGACATTACCTACCGTGGAGCGGCCTCCGAAAACCTTTGTTGGTTGATTCATTTAACAGACCTTTGAGGGGTTCAAGTATAGACGCATTGCTTTACTAGCCCAGCCTGTCCTTTCAGAGCTCAGGGTGGAGGGAGAAAGAGAGAGAGAGAGAGAGAGGAAGAGAGAGAGAGAGCGAGCGGTAAATAGACCATCATAACACGCTCTACTAGGTGCTATCGGAAGACTAACTGCAGAGGGCTTCGGAAGAACTGTCTTTGGAGGGGTAGGGGAAAGCTCTGCAGAACACGTGTAGCAGGTGTTTTGGGGGGCCATTTATCACCTCCTCTTTGCCCCCCCCCGACTCGTTGCCGGGCAGGCACTAGTTCCGACCCCCTGACAGTGTGAATGGGGCCTCTCAGCTGTTCCATCACAGAGCTTTCTCTGACACATCAGGACCCGAACATATAGAGCGCGAGCTGCCCAGGAAGTGAATGCCTCCGGGGTCAACCTCCCACCGATGGGGGAGTGAAAGCCAATGAAATGCTCTGTCTCTCTACTTTTAAAATAACCACTCTAAGAAACATTCTGTTTCTGTGATCCAGCTTCCAGCCATCACTTCCCAAACCAGCTACCTGCGCTCAAGGGTCGGATTCAGGCTCTGCTTTAAAAATTTTTTAAAATTAAGGTTTATTTAGTTTTGAGAGACAGAGCATGAGCAGGGGAAGGGCAGAGAGAGAGGCAGACACAGAATCCGAAGCAGGCTCCAGGCTCTGAGCCATCAGCACAGAGCCCAATGCGGGGCTCGAACTCACAGACCGTGAGATCATGACCTGAGCTGAAGTCGGCTGCCCAACCGACTGAGCCACCCAGGCGCACCCAGGCTCTGCTTTTAGAAGAACCCAAAAGAAGACAGAAGGTGGCGGTTGAGCTGGGAAGAGTCTGTTGAGGTTGTGTGAGGGCCAAGGAGCGAGGTGCCTTCCACACGGACAGAGCAGCTGCTGTTAAGTCACCAAGCACCGGGAGTGGCCCTCGGAGGCAGGTGAGATGACAGGAAGTGTGGGGCGGTGGGAAGGGGAGTGTATGCTGGGCTGAGGGATCTGGGAAGGCAGAGAGGGCATAGAGTCTGTGTGGATCAATCAAGAAAAGCCTCGTTAGCGTGAGAAGGATTCAGGACTCTCTTATCAGTGAGGTCGGGTAACATCTCAGCTTGGATGCCATGTTCAGAGATGAGAGACGGGAGACAGGGAGTCAGGAGCATTTTAGCAGTGCAGGAGAGAGAGGATGAATGAGGGGGCTTCAGGGGCCAAGGGGGAGGACGTGAGAGCGTGGAGAAATGCGGGCGCAGCAGGCCCAGAGGACTCGGTGATGACACAGGACTGAGGAGGCTGAAGCCGAAGTTGTCACCCAGTGTTTGAGCTCGGCAGGTCAGGTGCACGCTAATGCCTCCGTCCGCAGGGATCTAGTCCCCATGCCATAAGACCAAGTGGCAGGGCCTTGGGGAGGTGCCTAGGTCATGAGAGCAGAGCCCTCGTGAATGGGACTAGCGGTCTTACGGAAGAGCTCCTGGGGGGCTCCCTTGCCCCGTTCGCCGGTGGGAATGCAGCCAGAAGATGGCCTCTCTGAGCCAGGAGCTGGGCTTTCACCCCACACGGAATCCGCCGGTGCCTCGATCTCTGTCTTCTCCACCTCCCAAAACGTGAGAAATAGGTATTGTTCAACCCACCCAATCTGTGTTATTTTCGTTATAGCAGCCCAAACGGCCTGAGACACCTCCTTGATGGGGAGGAATGGGTTGTCAGGTGAATTTAACAAAGTCGCTGAGCTTAAAGTATGGAGGGAGTTGAAGGCCGTATTAAGGTGTTTGGCTCTGTGAACCTAATTCCGTGCGTGGCTTCTTACAGATGAGAAAAAGGGTCAGAGAATACGGCTTAGAAAGTTTAAAACACGGATCTATTTGCTATGGAGAAAGAAAGAGTGAAAGAGAGGTAAAAGAAAAAGAGGGAGAGAGAGAGAAAGAGAGGGAGAAAAGAGAGAAAGAAAGACAGCAAGCGAGGAGAGAGAGGGTGAAAGAAGGAGAAAGAAAGAGAGAGGGAGAGAGAAAGAGAAAGGGAGAAAGAGGGAGAGAGAAAGTGAGGGAGTGAGGAAGAAAGAGAGGGAGAGAGACAGAGAGAGATGGAATCCAAATACGGAAGGAGAAAGTCCCAAGCAGGGATAAGATGTTGTGTGAAGTCTAGCTCCAATCTGATCTATAAAGTCGTTCCGCCTGAACCCTTTGAATCCTGTATTAATCAGTCATTGGCCACCTGGATGGGCAAGGCTGGGGGTAACCCCCAGTGACAGCGAATTTTACGTGTCCACTTGGTGAATATTTTTGGGTGAGATTAACACCTGAAAGCATGAATTTTGAGTAAAACAGATGACTCTTCATAACGTGGGGGGCCTCGCACAATCAGTTGAAGCAAAGAAATCCAGCCTGGTTGCCTGTGGACTTCGTCTGCACCATCGCCTCTCTTGGGTCTCTCCCTGCCAGCCTTCGTACTGAATCCCCACTACCGGCTCTCCCTGCTCTCCAGCTCGCTGGCCCATGCCCTGGATTTAGGCTCGCTAGCCTCCATAAGCGAGTGAGCCCATTCCTTACACGAAGTTTCTTCTGCAGACACATTCTCTGCGTTCTGCTTCCCTGTAGCTCTCTGTCTCAGAGGAAGTGGCTCCCATGTGCCAAGGGCCGGTTTCCTGCAAAGGTCACAGGTGTCCGAAGCAGCCGCTGGCGGGATACCCGCCGCCCCCCCCCACCCCCCGGGACCCGTGGGACAAGGGGGTCTGGCTGGAGCACCCATGTGGACAGCTCTTTTATGGAGCGCTTCGAGAATGCTGTGGGAATAAATAGCAAATTAAGTTTATTCCGCGGCAAGGTGAGTTCGTGGCCCTTCACGAATCTCTCCTCAATACTCTGTCCGTTCTCATGGGCCTCCTTTGAGCAACATTTATTAGCGCGGCAGCACAGGATGGCGACGTAAACCTCTCGGTATGTGACATCGAAGAGGCATAGATGTCAAAATGCCAACTCTTGGCTTATCTGCTGAGCAATATTTACCCCTGTCACTTCATTTCTGAGTTTGGATTTCACATCTCTATGACAAATATTGCAGATACACTCTGTGTTGTAAAGATGAAACCGAAAGGCAGTGTAAAGAGCAAATAAATGTGACCTGTGAGCACTGAACTCCTCTTTGCCCGGCTGTGAGTTCAGCAACTGGAAAAGGTTACCCCATTAAATTTCTACAAGAGTTCCCTAACTTAGATATTATTTATCTTACTTCTTTTTTTTTTTTAATTTTTAACATTTATTTATTTTTGAGAGACAGAGAGACAGAACGTGAGCAGGGGAAGGGCGGAAAGAGAGGGAGACACAGAATCTGAAGCAGGCTCCAGGCTCTGAGCCGTCAGCACAGAGCCGGACATGGGGCTTGAGATCACAGACCGTGAGATCGTGACTGGAGCCGAAGTTGCTTAACCGACTGAGCCACCCAGGTGCCCCTCGTCTTACTTCTTAACCTAGAAGCCGAGGTGCAGAAAAATTAAGACGTGTGCCCAAGGTCCCTGGGCTAGGAAGTGAGGGAGCCGGCACGGTTCCGAGTGTGTATCAGGAAGCAGAGCCCTGACATAGTGTTTAGCTGCTGATGGGTGGGATTCTAGAAATGTTGTGACTTGATTGTCACTCTGGAAGCATGAGATCCTGCCAACGGACCTGAAGTTATAGGCCACCACTGTGGTACTCATAGCCCCAAGGAATGTCGCGGCAAGGGCGGTGAGGGGTGGAAGGACTCCCGCCATCTTGAATCCAACCCATCCAGTGTGCCACGTGACTTCCCACTGCCTGCCAGTCACCTCAAGTCACACGATGGTTTGGGGAGGCGAGTAAACGGAATCGAGAGGAAAGCGGTACTTCCGAACCCGAGTCTGGCAGGTCCTTTAGTTACGTCGTCATGAAGATGGGAATCTTTGGGTCGAAAAGCTCATAAACTGAAAACCTGCTTCATCTCGGAGTTTTCACAGATTTCAAGGATTTGGTCCAAATCCTGAGTCTCAAGACAATAAAAAGGCTGCGGAATGGTTACGGAGGAGGACGACTGAAGTCTCGGGGAGCTACTTTGACGGTACCTGACGCATTTAATTTTCATGGTCTTGCAGTAAATTTAAAGGCAAATTATAAAAGCGAGGCTCGGTTTTGGTAAGGCTCCAATTTATGTGCTTTGGGCTTCTTCTAACTAGACTGTGGGGGCAGCCGGCTAAGAAAGCTTAGGTTTAAAGACCTTCGCCGAGGTGTCCTGTGTGAAAATTTCCAGCATTTTGTGGTATTTCCAATGGCGTCTCATTGTAGACTCTTGGGCGTCACGGGTTTGGAAAGTGGGGCTTGGCTCCTGGAAGGTAATATTTTAATGAGCAAGTGCTGAAGTTAGGGACCAATTTACTTGGTCTCCCGTATTTAGGGAAATCACTTCGAATCTGTTTCGGTGTTAAAATTTAATTATTGCTTTAGTTTCACGGTTTCCCCTTCAAGGGAGAGCAAGCTCTACAAGGCTTTGCCTAATCGTTAAGACCTCGGAGCCTCAGTTTCTCCATCTGCATTGTGTGATGTTATTAACTACCCCATGGTGATGTTTGCTGCAATAAATTTGATAGATTCAATAATTGTCGTGAAACCTTAATAAAGTGGCTGGCATGTATTAAGTATTGATATAGTAATCATTAACAGGAAAAAAAACCCCTCTGTTTCAGGATGAACCGAATCATTTGTAATCTGTCAGACGAGAAAGAGCCATCTGTGGGTTTCAACCTAGACAGTACGTGGACCCAGGTATCCGATGGAATGGCTCTGAATAAGGCATCCTTTAAAGGAGAGAAAATAGATTTCTTGTCTACTCTGAGCTTCATCTGACTCTGAGAAGGCAGGGGAACAGTTTCTTGGTGTATTGGAGTTCCGTTTTTACAACCGGTTGCACACAGCCCTCATCCGAGGGTTCAAATGGGTAATTTAGGAGAAAAAATGAACGTCTCTGTTCTTGAAGGCCAATCTGGGAGTGCATGTCTGGGATTTGGGATCTCATTGGAAAGTCTGCGTTATTTAAATTTCTACCACGAGCCCTTCTAGTATGACCTCAAGCTAACGCGCGGGTCTGTTTGAATAACAGCTTCGAGTAATTTCTTCCCACCGTGCCCGAGATGCAAGTATTGTTTTCCTGCGCATGGTGGAATTGTCAGGTCACGAATCGCCCCAGACTTTGGTTGATGAAACAGAACTCCAGCTTTCTCAATTGTTTTGGACATTCGCAAAAGCAAAAACCAAACCCAACCCAACCTTTCAGAGACGCCCGAGGTGAAAATACGGTGTTCTTGCCAGGGGTTCTGCAGATGACCGTACGCTGTGCCTTATTTCTCCCTTCCCTGCGCCCCCCCCTCCCCCCGCCCCCCCCCACCCCGTCACCGTCTCTCTCCAGACAGAACAGGTGAAGAGGTTGAGCCGTAGATCTCCTTTCTCCTGTTTTGCTGCTTGTGAAGTCTGCCAACAGAATCCACCTTGACAAAGTCAAGGACTGTGCGTTTAATGTTGAACCGAGTGAATAAATTATGCATGAAATTGTGCCGGAGTCTCTAGTGTGCAGAATTGCTGCTTTTGATATGAAAGGTTAATTCAGAAAGGAGTCCAAAATAGCTGGAAATTGTGGGGATAAGTGGATAGTATTCACTGTTGTGAGCTGTTATTACTAGAAATTGCGTTCCCTCTCTGGCTTCCCCGGAGATTTCGCTTTGCCAGTGAATATAAACTGTACTCAATAGAATAGCATTTAGGAGTAACCAGAGTGTATGTCCACACACAATAAAATATTCTAATGGCGTTTTAAAAAGAAGTTGTACTTTTTCATGTATATCATGCACCCCCAAGGAAGAATTTCTATTGCATTTAGGTCAAGAACAAGGCATAGCCAACGTAATGAGTTTTGCGCGTCTAGGCAAGGGGCTGCCTGGGACTCCGGTTTCCGTGTCGGGGCTGGTCATGCCACCGATTAGTTATGCAAGCCCGGTTCCCGAGAAAGCCCAAAGCATCCTTGCTTAAAGAAGGAGCAGCCCCCAATTGTTATCACCACATCGGACACACCCAGCTTTAATTCAATCTCCGGTGAATTTATGAAACTCTTCAACCTGTTTCTCTTAAATGTCCTTTTTACACACATCTCTCTCTCGTTTTTATGCGCGTTCATTATTTCCAGCAGAAAAACGTAGTTGTCTGGAAAGCTACGTTTTGCTTAAAATACACACACACATATTTTTGGAGCTTGTTAGAGACTCCTTTTTGTGTTTCCATCACAAGGGAACAGAATTGTGCCACCAGACTGTGGAAGTTGTTTATTTTTGTCCCTCTCATGTACATTTTCAGAAATCCTCCCCTGCTTAATCTCCACCGGGGACTGGTAGTTTTTTTTCCTCTAATTAGAAAGTGGTCTCCTTTCTGACCTGGGGTAGTTTTTAATTTTAATTCCTGGCTTGTGTTTATAAACTGTTACACTCTGTTATCCTGGTGGGAACATTGAAAGAAAGGTTTCGGTCCTGTGTTGGTTTTAACAAGTACATATTCATTCCGGGTCTTCAAATGTATTTTGGGGGAACCAAGATGCGTTTTTGAGGCCGATTTTTTTTTTTACTTTCTGTGTTTCTCTTATCTGTATATTTCACATTAGCGATAAAGCTTTTACAACACCGGATGGGCGATGGTAAAAGTGGTAGTATTTTTCAAAAGTCTAATGGGAGTGAACCCAACTGATACGGTTACGTCTTTAAAGGTATTCTTCTTTGTTTCGAGTGGAAACATTTGTTTATGTGGGAAAAGATAGAGAACTCTTAGCACAGGGAAGGTATCCTACAGATTTTGGCGGATTCTGGGTTAAAATAAAGTAGTTGTTCAAACACCAAGGTGCCTGTGGGTTTTTTTTAAGTGTTATTTTGTTACTTTATGGCATTACTAAGGCGCATTTAAAATGCCCAATCCTTACCCTTCTCATTAATGCCAAGGGTGTTAAGTTTCTTTATTCTGCTGTCTGCGACTCATTAGTCTGAATTCTGGACAGCAAATTGGCAAAAATGGGCTCTTGTCGCTGGAAATGGTTCCTTCTGCACAGTGAAAATATTCTGTGCCTGAGGGGTTGCGAACATATTTTTTTTTTTCACGTGAACCCGAATGCCCCAGGCTGCGAAGAGTCCGCAATTAAGTCACGAGGCCGTATGGAATTGTGTGTAATATTCCGATGACTTGATTACAGGGGCCTCTGCTCCTGTGATACTAGACTTGATGTATTTAAAATGTTACGCCCGTCAGAAGATGCCTTTTTGATGCAGATTCAAATGCCTCCAGCGATCAAACTGAAAAGTCATTGAATTAACAACTTTGTGACTTGGAGGATAGGTATTGAAGGGAGCGAAGTGCTCAGTAGTGTCCGATTACATTTGACGCAATTCTGCAAGGTAAATAGTAGCAATTTTCATAGAATTATGCGACAGGCCCACACATACACAAATGAAACAAAACCAGAGCTCTTTTAAGAGATGTTCAAACGAGCATTTATATATGCTTATATATGGATATGGGTATATTTACATACATTTATATGTATACCGATGTTTTTACATCTAGATGTATACAATATATAATACATATAATGATTTTACATATGAATATATTTTTTTACATGGAAAACCATTTTAAATAGTTTATATAATTTAAAATATCCTGTAATAGTTCGAATTACATTCACGTAGAGTTTCTATAATTTTAAAGTAACGTGTAGATGTATTGTTTAAAAACGTTATTTAAAATTATGGTGACGGAATGTTCGCTTTCACCCCAGACATTTTTGCAGGCAAAGAATCACCCAAAGAAACAATTGAGAGGCAAATGGAGAACCTTTTCCACAAGTAATTAATACCTTTAAAAGCATGTTTGAAATAATTAGTTAAGAGAATCAATCTCTTTTAAAAGCTTCCAATTCACTGGAGGCCAATTCATCAGCACACACCTGCTCACCAACAATCCAATACCCTGACACCATCAACATTTTCTGTATCCACCCTCCTTTTTCTTCAGGGAGGGGAAAGGAGATATACATTTTCTTAAAAATTGATATGACCCCCTGCTCCACCCACAAGTCCAAAAGCATGATGCATTCACTGTTCGTTATGAAGTTCATTTTTTAAAGCTTGGGGTTAAAATCGCCTGTATTAAATGCACATAAAATGAATATTTTGTTTGTGAAATATTAAACACGAGTACTTTTTCTCCCCCCAGTTTTTAAGTACATGGTCCCGCCGTGCACCTGTGCCCTGTGCTATCTGGGGACAATATGGGGCTTCTTAAAACCGTACAAATTATTCCTTTTCACTCCAAATGATCTTTTCTGTCGGTAAGTTTCCCTGACTAGAGATAGCTTCACCAAAGCACACGTAAGGTAACCAGAAATACAAGGAAAAAGTAACTCTTGTTCTGAAGCGATTCATCTTTTTAAGCCTCACTTGGGGGCGGTATAAAAGGCCATTCTTAAAATGCAAGTGATCTTTAGGAAAAATAGTATGAAAGGACTTTATTAGTATTCCGTTGTGTTGTGTTAGCATCCATTTCATGGGAAAGATGTTTCATTTCAACAAGATCCTTCTCTGCAAGAAAATTATTTTTTTTTTCCTTTGGCACAGCTCCAAACTTTTTTTTTTTTTTTTTTCCTTCTTTCCCCTCCCGGGGGATGAAATGATCACAGCGGAAAACACACGTTTATGAAAGAACAAATTTACAGGTGAAAGTGACCAATGAAAAGATTCGAAGTTAAACTACGAAAATCGAGTGATTGATGGTGGCTTTTGTCGGTGCTCGGCTTGCAGTTCTGCTGACTGGTTAAAAGGAAGGACCATCTACCCCGACTCGTGAGGGAGCGTGCTTTAATCCACTCATGTTGCGTATTGATTTTGGAGGATTTGCAACGTGATACGTGCGATAGATATTTTTGCAGCTGGTACCCAGTGTCTCCAGTACTAATATTTATTTTATTATTCATGACATTCGTGTGCTTTCCAATTTTGGGGCATAAAATTTGATATTTACGCTTTGAAATACTTCTTAAAAAATCAGCTTTCCTACTCTTTGGAAGTCTAGGAGAATGGCTTCTCTTTCGGTTGCCGTGTGTATCGGTTTCCTCTTGCTGTTGCAACAAATCACAGGAAATAAGCCATGTAAATTGATTATCTGACCGTTCTCGTTCTCACTGAGCTGAAATCAAGATGTTGGCAGGACTGTGTCCTTTCTGTGGCCTAGGAGGTTGTTTGTTTCCTTGTCTTTTCCGGCTTCTAGAGGCCGTCCGCATCCCATGGCTCATGGCCCCTTTCTCCGTCGTCAAAGCCGGCCTTGTTACATCCCCGCGACCATTCTTCCGTGACTCCACCCCCCTCTGCCTCTCAGCTGAGCAGACAAAGGCTCTGGTTAGGGACCCATGTGCTGAGGTTGGGCCCCTCCGGATAATCCAGGCTGACCTTCCCCTCAAAGTCCTAATGCCTGCAAAGTCATTTTTGCAAGGTAAAGTAGAACATCCACAGGTTCTAAGGATTGGGGGGTGATTGTTCTGTCTACACGTGCAGAAAGATGAGGAAATTCAACGGCAATAGCAGTTACTGCCTTTTATTTTAGTCGGTGCCTCTTTGGTGCCCTCTACACAAGTGACCGTGTATGGATACCTAGCAGACACTCAACAAGTATTTGTTGGGTAAATGAATGAAAGGTTGATTGGTTCCCATCTGTTTTCATCAGACGGCTTTATTGAGAGCAAGTAGCAGAGGTGGGAGGGCACTTCGGGACTGGTCACCAGCCGAGAAATGGGAAGCTTTTGCGGGAATTTGCTGATAGGCATAAGCAAATCCAGGCTTGGTATGACGTTTTGCCCGAGGCGTGGGGGTATAATAAAACTGAAAGTCAGGTGTTCGCATGAAGTCACCGTTCACACTCAGGGGTCCAAGCGCAGACCTGTACACCTGTTCCCGGAAGGAAACAGTCAGCCGAAGCTACACGACTCTGAGTATTCCCTCAACCTGTAAAATATAGGGAAGGGACAAAAAAAACTCTGCACACACAGGGCCCCTGGAGTAATCTGGGATCACGGATGATTGTTCTTGGTCACCGTCAACAGATCGTGAAGCTTCTTGTAACCCCTGAGGGCTAGTTGTCATGAACCTTGTGTTTGTCTGAGACTAAGCCGAGCAAAAGCCTACCTCCAAGTTGGAGATGTAAAGGGGAAAAGTATTGGGTTTGGACCATAAGATCTGCATTCAGATCTTGCATAACCGGGTGACATAATGTATTTGTAAAATATGATAATAATATCTACTTTATGGGTCAGTGAAGGGATAAAGATGCCTTTATGAGGCTCTAGTGCAGGAACAACAGAGCAGGCACTCCGTAAATAACAGGTCTCACTGTCGTTGTTACTATAAAACTAACTTCTCACCCAGCTTCTCGTTTTGTCAGGGTTGTGTTATTCACAAATATCATCCATCTCAGATAATTAAGGGGCGTAAGTGGCTAAGAGTTTAGGCTCTGGATTTATTCAGACATTTACTTATTTGTCTACTGATTATTCATCATGCAGTGGGCTGTAAAGACCATAATGAAGAGAACAGGTGTGATCTCTTGCCTCGCAGGGCTTTCACTCTAATGAAAGGCAGAGGCCATGCAGGAAATAAAGAGCTTCAGGTTCAAATCCTGGCGCTGCGACTTATCAGCTGTGTGGTCCTGGGCAGATGACCGAACCTCTCTGAACCTCTGTCTCCTGATGTTCATAGGGCTTAACTTGAAACATTAAATTACATCATGCAAATGAATGTTTAGCATAGTCTTTGGCACGTAAGAATTACTCTTTTTTAATATTTAAAGTTATTATTTAGTATTAAAAACTAAAGAAAACATGGTACTATTTTATTTTAACTTTTTTTGTCAGTTTATTTATTTTGAGAGAGAGAGCACAGGGGCAAGTGAGTGCAGGGAAGCACAAAAAGAAAGAGAGAGAGAGAGAGAGAGAGAGAGAGAATCCCAAGCAAGCTCCATGCTGTCAGCACAGAGCCCAATGTGGGACTCGAACCCACGAACTGTGAGATCATGACCTAAGCCGAAATCAAGAGTCAGGCACTTAACTGCCTGAGCCCCCCAGGTGCTCTGACATGGTACTATTTTTGATGAGAAAGTTATACCCTTTACAGGGAAAGCACCAAACAGCATAGAAACTTAAAAGAAAAAAAGTGCAGCTGTGTTCTAACCTTCTCTCCCTGATGGCTCATGCTCAGGATTTCAGGGAATACTACCGCTGCTCATATGATCGCTCTGATGCCTGCATATATTCCTATTATTGTTATTCCTACTAATGCTTCACTTTCACTAGGGCGTTGCTCTGTGTCAGTCGCTGCTCTAATCACAGTGATGCAGTAGGACTCTTAATCCGCATCACAGCCTCTAGGATGCGTCAGGTGCCGTTGGAGAACCCATTTCAGTGCTGGGGGCAGTGGAGGCAAGAACCCTAGATCTGCATCAAGGGAGTGACGGGCCGGAACTCTAACCCAGGTGTTAGGACTCTGGGTCCGTCACACCTGGGCAGGAGGCGGGCTTTGGCATAGCTGTCCAGGGCGGCCAGTGTCTTGGCGGGGGATGAAGTGAAATTAGAAGAGGAACTTCTGAGATGTGTACGTTGCTGCTCTGAGAGCAAAGAGGTAAGACTCATTTGCTCATATGTTTCTTGTCTGATTAAACTCTGAATGCCTACCGAGGACTGGGTGCTATTCAAGGAGATGAAATTTGTGCCCTCAGGGAGCGCTCGGTCCATTGTGGCGACAGGTGGTGACCAGAAAGAGGTCGTGAATATAGAGCGGGCTGCCTGGTCTAGTCACCTGGGTATGCGGTCGTCGGAGAAGTCGAGGACATCTCGTCTGGCTTCCGGGGGCCCGGAGAGGTCTCCTAGAGGAAATACGTTATGAGGAAAATTCGAGATTTGCTCCCTGGAGCCTTAGAAAATTATTTACGGAGCTATGCAGATGAACGTGTATCATAACAGTGAAACACACAGGCTTTGGAGTTATAACTTTGCTTTCAAACCCTGTATCTGCCATTTCCTATTGTTTAGACCTTTTCCTCATTAAGCTCTTAAAGCACTCATCGGAAAAATGGGAACACTAAAAAAAAAGTACCTCTTTTTCTTTGAATGATAGTGAAGACTACACCCAAAGGTGTTGGCACAGTGCCTGGCATATGGTAAATGTCCTTTGATTATCATTGCCCTTGTTGTTGGCATCATCATTATCATCATTGTTGTTGTTTTTTTTTAAAAGAAATATGAAATAGCTTGATAGGAAACAAGGGATTAGTTTGGTTGTTGTTGCCGAATTATTAAGAAACCTAGTGCGTTGGCCTTAATTTTGGGGCTGGAAAAATTTCAGACACTTTATAAGTCCCCGTGATCTTATACAAATATATATTCCGGGACTTGATGTGTGCAAAGAGCATGGTTTGTTTTTACCCTAGTTGAAAATGTGCAATGACATAATGTTACCCTTTAAGATAACAGAAGCCAGCTGCCCCATTCATATTTAAATATGAGTCACCTTCCAGGGAGACTTGCAAGATTCTATGTGCCAAGCTGGAAAAGTAAAAATTGCTAGCAAGGCAGGAAAGAATAAATTCACACTTGGAAGTTGGTATTATAGGCTAGAGGCCCCATCTAGCCGATTCCTTTATGGAGCAGAAAACGGCACCCTAGTGGCCAGAGGGAAGAACCGCAGCGCCATGGCGTCAGGGTCCACATTTTTGAAGCACAGAAACCCTGTCACGTTTGGGGAATCATTTCCACTTGATTAAAAATATTCTGTATAAGTGGCGCACGTGCCTGGGCACAAACATAGTCTGCTATAAAGACTTTTGAAAAACAGAGTGTAGTTATTTTTTTAATTTACTCCTAAGACCTTGGGATTGGTTTGGCCAACCCCTTCCAATGTCTTCCAGTTTAGCAGAGCAGATCTCAGAAGAAAAGTAAAGACAACAGTCTCATCTATTGGTACAACGGAAGAAAGGCCTGAAGTGTCACATAATGTGTGTCTTCATGACCGTTTGCTGAGAACCTATCAGAAAGGGGAAGCCTGTATGTGGTACTTGGGAACAACACTGAAAAATTAATTACGTATGTAAATTGAATTGACACATCGACGATGGGATGAGGTTAGAAGGTTGGTTTGAGGGAACAATAAACTGCTAATTAGGGTTCCCTTTATGACTGAATCAGATTTGCTATGGGTCTGTCTCTGATCAGTTATCAAACTTGATTGAATCAAAACCCGAAAGTCAGTTCAATTTAGGTAGCTTTGGATGAGCTGTTATGTCTTGTTGCAAAGAGTAGACCACATCGCTGACAACAATCACGCTCACCCAGAATGGCAGTGGACACCACTTTCAGGAATAGAGTAACCTTGTTAAAGAAGGTAAAACAGCAAGTATAAAGGTGAACCTGGATTTGGCCTTCCCATAAAATCTTTTGGAGGACAACTCAGCTATTTGAATCCCGAACTTCGACCTCTATTCAATTTCTACCAAGTTAACAAGATAATTCAAGATATACCTAAGGATTTAACAATGAAGATGTTCAGAGAAGCATTGTTTACTTTAATTAAAACGGAAAGTAACATACATATTTACAGTAAGCGATTAAGTACATTGTAAACACCCACACAGTCATACCATCCTGTATTGTTAAAGGAGTTGTTTAGAGTTATATATATGGACATGTAAAGATGTGTACTACATATTACTAAATGAAAATTAAGGCAATAGATCTGATCCTGATTATGATAATGATCCAATTCAACTGGTATATTTTTGTACAATATTCTTTAGATTAAAAAATTGTGGAATGTCTTTCCTGTTTGGTCTCTTTCCATTTCTATTAATTATTAAATTGATTTTGGTGGAGTGTTAATGTTTGCTTTCTTAGCTCTGTAAAAGATTATAGTTACTCTTGTTAAAGGGAGTTAAAATATAGAACCTATTATTTTCTTAACTCAATCACTAGTTATTTGTAAGAAAAGCAAAAAAAAAAAAAATTCTTGCTCACAAGAATAGTCCTACCTTAACGATGTCCCCGTAATCAACTGAATCTCTTATGTGTTTTTGATGGCCAATCTAGTATCGGCGCGACTCCACTAGAGAGTCAAGAAATATATTTTGTAGGAGTAAATGATGAAGAGGCACCCCTAAATCTGCTTGGGTCAAAACCATCTCACCTCCTCTCTCTGCCGTCATCCCACCAGCTTTCTGCAGTTCTAGACGCTGAGAGAGTAAATGATACATGGTGTCATGTTATCATAAATGCTGCCTCCATGAAGTGTGTGTGAAGAAACATGTTATAATTTCAGTATTAGATTTCATATGACATTGCCTTTATGTTGTTGTAATAGGCATGCCATTAGATAAATCCGGGATTCAGGGAATGCCATTCCACCTTGCATGACTTGGTGAAAGGCATTTGAGAATGATTCTGGCTTTAAGTTATATGTGAGGCTATGTATGCCTGTATGTTGGGTCAGGATTTCTCATGCTTGGTGCCACGAACCTTTTGGGTTGAGTAGCTTTTTGTCATAGAGGGCCGTCGTGTGCACTGTAGGGTATTTGGCAGCCTCTCTGGCCTCTATTCATTAGATGCCTCATCTCTCCCCTCTTGAATTTTGAACAACCAAAAATGTCTCCAGAAATTGCCAAATGTCGCTTGGGGGAAGGTGAATTGCCCCCCTCCCCCATTGGAGAGGTGCTGGCTTAGATTGCTATATATGCATAGTGTTAATGGGTGTTATTTGGGGGAGGGGGCGAGAATGCAAATGATATCCCCCCTTCTGTCTGCTTATCTTATTTAATGTGTGTAGATTGATGCATATTACTCATATTTTAGAAAAAAGGTCAAAAGACAAGAACTAGAGAAAGACAGACAGAAAGAGAAAGAAAGAAAGAGAAAGAAAGAAAATGAAAGAAGAAAGAAAATGAAAGAAAGAAAGAAAATGAAAGAAAGAAAATGAAAGAAAGAAACAATGAAAGAAAATGAAAGAAGAAAGAAAATGAAAGAAAGAAAATGAAAGAAAGAATGAAAGAAAATGAAAGAAGAAAGAAAATAAAAGAAAGAAAAAATGAAACAAGAAAGAAAATGAAAGAAAGAAAGAAAATGAAAGAAAGAAAATGAAAGAAAATGAAAGAAAGAAAATGAAAGAAAGAACAAAAGAAAATGAAAGAAGAAAGAAAATGAAAGAAAGAAAATGAAAGAAAATGAAAGAAGAAAGAAAATGAGAGAAAGAAAGAATGAAAGAAAATGAAAGAAGAAAGAAAATGAAAGAAAGAAAGAATGAAAGAAAATGAAAGAAGAAAGAAAGTGAAAGAAAGAAAGAAAGAAAGAAAGAAAGAAAGAAAGAAAGAAAGAAAGGAAGAAAGAAAGAAAAGAAGAAAGTCAAAGCCCTCAGAAACAGAACACACCGCGCTAGGCCCCTATGGTCCTTGCTGTCGTAGGGCGCTGTGCAATCTGCCTGTACCTCCTTCACACACACAGCATTCTTTTGGAGTCCTTCGATTTTATGAAGTAGGTGGATACAGATTATTACCTTCCTTCTTTACAGATATTAATGCTGGGGTCTAGGTGGATTCCATCCAAGTGGTTATTTATAACAGAAGTTGCCTCAGAGCTCTGGATTCCTTAATTACATTAATCACTGCCCGGGGACCCGTAGCTTTTTCTGCGTGTGACATGGAGGGTGTGGCTCTGAGTCCTGCTGGCCCCAGGGAGCGGTGCGCAAATCACTGTGGTCGTGTAGCCTCTTTAATGGGGGATTGGAACTGACAAATAGAAAGGAGGGCAGAAAGGCAAGGCATCTCCCGCTGAAGATGTGAACAATGGTGGAGTCTGGCTTGAAGGCTGATTTCCTTGACTGAACTCCCATGCAGAGGTTCCAAGACGCTCTGAGGTTTTTAGCGCACAAGGAGACTGACAAGTGTCAGTTTTGCGAATTCTTTGCCGTGAAATCCTTTATGGACTCTGCTTCTCTGTCTTGGATGCGTATTTATTTTTGAGAAATTTTAATGGAGTGAATTCACCCACTTTTAAGAGAAACAGACCCTTCCGCGTTTACTTTTGTATTAAGTTTCTGAAGTTCTCCCTCTCGCTCTTTTTTCCATTGGTGCGTTTTCTCTCGTTTTATTAACTAATGGGAATTAAGCATGTGCATCGGCTGGCACACATACCCTAATTTCTCAGTCTAGGTGTGTCTTGGATAAGGAACAGTAATTATTATTACCCATTAATATCAGAGTGCACACAAATACCCTGAGAAGTAAATATTTAATATTTCACACTCATTGCCTATTTTTTTTTTTTTTTTTAGTTTTTAATTTACCGTGCGCATCGCAAGCAGATCGTATGTCTTCTCTTCTGCCGGTCTTAAAATTAAGCTCTTTTAATTTCGAATAGCATCTGGTGGTTAAACGCACACCATTTTATTTTCTTACGGTGAGTGTCGAGCATTCCAGCATATCTGAAAAGGAGTCAACACGCAGATATAGGTGAGTGTAAGAAATCTCATTTTCGATTTTTAATTTTAGTTTCAATTTTAAGAGCATTAATACCTCACCCCAGTGACTATACTTTTAATTTAACCCACCTCGATCGCGGTCTCACATTTCGAAACTGACGAACGAGTGGGGAGGAAGGGAGGGCTTTATGCAGTGTTGGACTTGGCATACCTCCTTTAAAAGCTACGTTACCCAACTCTGGGTCTTGGAATGCAGCGCAAAGAAGAGAGCCCAGAACATAATTTGGTTCTCCAAATAATTCTTGTCCTAATCAAATCATGCTGGGCCCGGTAACTCCTCCATTTCCCCCTCTTGGCTTCCTGGTCTGTTGACTTTACATCTTCTCTTGTTCTGCCCTTGGATTGACCTTCTAAGCCGACCGTTTGTCTTCAGGCTCGTGACTTTCTGTTCTGCGACTTGCTCACGTCGGCTGGGGTCAACTGTGAGTGTGGCCATCACTTATGTCATCAGTCAGCCCCCGAACTACAGGATGGATTCCAGGCACCCGGGATTTCTGTTAGCTTAGATTTAGGCTCTCACTTGTGTCCGAGAGCCAGACAGATAACACAGTCTTGTCTTGCAGTGAGCAGGACAATAGGCAGTGATGACGACCTTATCTGGAGCACACAAGACCTGTGTGAGAGGGGGCGTGGCTGCTCTCGTCCTGCTCGGTGGTACTATTCCAGAATGTGTACCCAGAGTGACCAGATGTTTTCATTCAGAGAAAAGTACAGAAATCTAGGCTTGAGGTTGAAATATCTCTACTTCCAAAGGTGACGATAAATTTTTACAAATACTATTGCATAGCTCTCAGGGAATTTTTAAATTTGACTGGATCTCGGATTTTGTTAAGGAGTTATTATTTGCTTGCTTGTTGAATTTGATATTGGTATCCTAGTCGTGTTTTAAAAAATCTCCTTACGTTTTAGAAACAGCCTCTGAAATCTTTCCAGATGAATGATGTCTTGTGTAAGACTTGCCTCAAAAGGGTCCAGGGATTAGCGTGGGGAGAGTGATTAGAAACGAAGCCAAAGGTGTAAATAAAACAACGCCGACAACGAATTGATAATTATTGAAGCTGGATGATGGACGAACATATACATACCGGAATGTGTGTATGTTGGAGGTTGCCACAATAAAGAGTTCAAACAAACAAACAAAATAAAACCCCAAACCCAGGGCCCTAGGCCGGATTCGATCTCAGGAGCCGACTTGTTAGAGCTGTCTCCGATCCAGGAATTTTTCTGTACCGTCTCAATATATTTATGTTTTCAATCTGGACTGTATTTCGTTGTAGTGGTTTTTAAACTTTGTCACACACATACCGCTCTAATGCAACGTGAGGGGTTCCTTACCCCATAATTTGTGAGCTTCTTTGAACACATCCCATTATGACTACATTTTTAAACGTCCTATCATATTCCCTTGAGGTTTCCTTCCTTCCAGAAGACTTTTTCTTTCTTCCTTCTGCTCTCCTCATTTAACAGTTCTCACATTCGTCCCCCCGCATTTCAGAGGTGTCTCTCTTTCGATCCGTTGTCCTTTTTTTTTTAAGGCACGTGGGATTTTGCACACGTTTCAAATGTGTCATGTGTTGGGAAAAAGAGAGGTTTATGTCCCTTGTAATTTTGTCACCCTTCTTACCCATTTTTCCCTTTTCTTCTTTCAGGACATGACTCTGCCGGTTTATTTCTCCCTGTTTCGGCTGGGAGCTTCCGGAGGACCGCCCTGGTTTGCCGGGCTGATGCCTAGTTAATGGACAGCCTTTCGTTTCTTCAGAGATCATGACTAGGCTCCGTACTCCGTGACAAATTGTTTTAGTCTTATTTTTCACTCCTTCAACTCCGCTTCTTTCTTGCTGAGTGTGAGGTCTTACTCTTGTGAAAAAGGCGACTAACGTTCCAATCATTCTTTGGGCAATTCTGTTTCCTTCCTCTCGGCCTTTCTCCAGACTGACCAGAGCCTCGTTTATTGACTCATCTTGTGGCCTCTTTTTCTTTCCTCTTCCCCTTAAGCAAACTTTGAAGTGACAGATGAAGGGTTCCTGGGAATTTCCTTTGCTTTTTACCCATCTCTAATTGTATATCGTGCCTGGCCAAGTCTCTTCCTTCGTTCCTCTAGTCGACAAACATTTATTGAGCACCTATTGTATGTCAGGCACTGTTGGAGACTGTGAGGGTCTGGTAGAAAACAACACAGACCAAAACCTCTGCCTTAAATTAACAAGGAAGATGGATAAAAAGTGATTTTCGATAATGAGAAAAAGGATTTAGTAGCTTTTTAAAAATCCGTATCTGTTGATCAACAATGATGCTAACGTTCATATTTTCTCTTCTTGTTTTCTTTTTGAATACACTTATTTAGAAAGAGCTCTTCCCTCTTTTCCTCTTTCCAAGCCCCGTTTGACGTTTTACATGTGATCTCTCTCTCTCTTCACTGAACATGTTAATGGAAATAAACTATCTAAGTAGGAAATATACCATCTTGAATAAGATAAAGTAATATCAAAATTCATAGTGTATCTATAAAAATGTTTATATTTCACATCTAACACTTTTAGTAGGTGTTTTGAGACAGTGCTATTTGAATTAACAAAAGATATTTGTGTCAGGAGAGAAACAGCCCTTCCCCACGAATGCTTCCCACTGTGAGTATCAGGCAGGGTTCAGCCCTTACCAGTTTCCAATGACAAGAGGCTATATTTTGATGCCAAAGTTAACTGATGCTAAATTGAATAAAAGCCTTATCTATATAAACAAACTAGTTAAGAAAATATTCTGGCGTTTAGTCAACTAACCAGCTATGAAAGTAGTTGCATCCAGAGAAAACATCGATCTGTAAGAAATACCTCATCTGTCTGTCCTGAAAAAGGCAGGCAGGAACTTATGTACTTGATAGCCAGAGACCTGAGCAAAGAGGGAAAAAAAAAAAACGCTTCTTAATACTCCTCCTAAATTATATCCAGCCTCCTCCTTTCTATTATTGAGTCACAAAATGACTCTGCCTGATTTTAGGCAAGCCAGAATGCAGGATAAATTTTTGGGATGATTTTTAATTTTTTTGTTGAGGAGGTGGCTGAGGACAGTTGTGTTCTTTAAATATACCATTCTCTTCTATCTTCCCTCCTTCCTTCCCTCTCTCGTTGAATGTTTATTTATCTTTTTAAGGTTATCTGATCCTAAAAGGGTGGAATATTTTTCATTCGTTTTGAAAGAATGTTTCCATATACATTCTTAAAAATTTTGGATTATTCTTGTAGGACGTTACCACAACACTGAAAATTTGGCATCTGTAAGCATAATTCGACGAAGAATTGTCTTTGCTTTGTTTGAGGACATTTAGTTTTGAAATAACAGCATTAGAGTCTTTTGAAAATAACAGAACATGAACAGAAAATTATTTCCCTTGGAAAAAACTGTAGCTAATTTTTCCTTTGGCTGATGTGCTGCTGAAATCACACATTCGTATAAATGCCAAGCTATACATATGCATATACATATGTATATAGATGAACACGTGTATGTGTGTGTGCGCGCGCGCGCGTGTGTGTGTGTGTGTGTATGTAAAATTCCACTCTACAATCATGGTATAAATTGGAGAATTTGTCTTTTTAAATTAACACTCATTCATATACAGGTCAGGAAGTAATGCAGAATGTTGGTGTTGCTAGCAGATTTCATCCAAGATTTCAATTAATTAAGTTTTACAATTCCCCCATGCAGTGGGCAAATACTGTCATTATCTCTGCTTTATTGATAGGAAATCTGAGAGCAAAATCTTGTTCAAGGTCAAACAAAATCCAGATCCTCAGAGCCCAAGTGAAGGGGAAATTTGAGACATTTATTTGATACTTCGGTGGAAGATTACTCTTTGTTGAATGAAGAAAATATACATATTAAATAAAGATTTTGGATCTGAATTGGTCAGAATATCTCCTCGTGTTTTTTTTTTCCTTTTGAGAAAAATGCCATCAAAACTGTGAATTTAGTTAAATTTCGTTCAGCCGCAAGAGAGTCGATGCCAGTTCAATTCTCAGTCCAGTGTGGGGAAGGCAAAAGGCGCCCGCTCTCATTAGGTGAGGATGGACACCGAACTCCATAGCCGGAGCTCCATTTCTGCTTGACTTTGTTTTGAACCTACAGTTCTAGCTTGCCTCAGTTTTGGTGCAGTTAAAGTTCCAACTAACTCGGATTTGGATATTCCAGACAGAATCACCAGACTGAACGAAAAAGTCTCCTAAAAATTCAGAGAGCTGTGGGGGCAATTACAGGTTTATATACTTTGAAGTACAATGCACGTCCTGGCCCGGGGCTAGTCTCAAACCATAAAAGCCTAGTGCTGACTTTGTGGCTGCAAGACAGAGGAGGGAGAATTTCGTTGAATGGATATTAGGTAACTGATCATTTAACTCGCCAATAATCACGAGGCGACTCATCCCTAGGAAGTATTCTTGTTCAAAGTTCTTTTCTAATTACAGTGTCTCCTTTGTTTCTTTGTGATGAGAGAGGACCCGGATTCACCGAGCCCTTGCTACTCACCAGGAACTACGCCATCATACATGCCTCACACAGGCGGGTTCTAGTTTTAATCTCATTTTACATTCGAAGAAACCAAGGCAGAGAGATAAAATAATCGCCTAAGAACACCCAGCTGCCGCGAGATAGGACACAGATTTGAATCTGGTTTGCAGTACTCCGAAGCCTAAGTCTTCAGGGCAGATATTAATGTACCCATTATATGGATTGAGGGAACCAGCGAGGCTAATTGATCTATTTAAACTCACAAGTCTCTATTTTTTCCTAACAAAGAACGGACTCTCCCAGATCACAGACTTGTGGGATGATAAAAATGTGTGCTGACTAGAAGGTTTTCGTATGTATTATTTTGTAAAGTGACATGTTTATTGTACAAATAAATAATAATTGAACTCGAATCAATAGAAATTTAATTTTAAAGTACAGGAAGAGAACATTAGGTAAGCATTTTAGACAGAGATCATAAATTCAAAATTTAGTTTCTCAGGTTCAATTTGGTTATGAGCTTTCCAGCCGTTTTAGCGAATCACAATGTCATTTGTACATTTCACCCGCAAATACTTAGAATTGTCAACCGTCTATTTGTTGTTAAGGGTCATATTTTAAAAAACTTGAAGATGCAGGCTCTCTGGAAAATCTTGAATTTCTCTGACGATAAAGATCTGCTATATGGACAACGGAGTAACAGGATACCTTGAAGTTTTGTGTAGATTTATAGGAAAAGAAAGACTGCTGTCGGCTGGCATTAGACGGGGATGTCTTCATGAAGATCATTGCTCTTGAGCTGTGTCTGGAAGGAATAAGAGAGTTGGGAATTCCTGAGAGCTAGATGCTGGGCGTATCCCTCTACTATTATTGCAAGGTTTGTCATGCAGTGCCAGGATGCTCGCTTAGTGCCCTCTCTATGCCGGGCACTGTGCTACGAGCTGGGGAAACAGCTTGGGCAATGACGCGTAGGTCTGTGCCCTCGCAGACTGTACGACCTAGAGGAGAAACCAACATGAAACAAGCAACGATTATAAAGTCTGTGCTCTGGGAGCCCAGAGCAAGGGAATTTGCCCTAGCGTGGGAGTCAGGGGGGCAACCCCTCTCCCCCACCCCGGGGGAAAGTGCTCTTTTCTTTGAGAAGAGATAAAAAAGAAAAAGTCAAAAAAGTCAAGGGATGTGTTAACTCTGGTTATCGGCAGTATAATTCATATACACGATCACTTTTCCTCAGGGCCCATCTTTCCTCGGCCACTCTGGTTATGCCTGAGGAAACTTTTCCGCTACTTTCTAGTGAGTATCTGGAGAGGTCCAGTTCATTGGAAAGTTATCCTGGGAAAAATATTAGGAGGACTCGGTTGTGCTCATCACGTCCTGTTTGGCAGTCGTACCTCAGGGAGGAGCTACCGGCATCTAGCGGGAGGAGGTAAGAGCCACTACTAAAAACCCTACCATGCACAGGACAGTCCCTCCTCCCCACCCCTCGCATAGAATCATCTGGCCCCAAATGTCAATAGTACTGACGTTGAGAAACTCAGATCTAGATTCATGAAAAGTTGGGCTGAATCTAGGAAATCAGGTAGTTCGCACTGGCAAAAAGCTTAAAATATATAAAGATCCGGGAAGACATTTTGGTTAGAAAGGCTGGATTCAGGACGTCTTATTGTGAAGAGTCATGGTTGGCAAGTCAGCTGAGGTTGTTCGTACTTATCTTAAGAAGCGGTGAGGGACGTCGTTTCCAGTTTCT
Organism: Paguma larvata; assembly: GCA_030068075.1. Taxonomy (NCBI): domain Eukaryota; kingdom Metazoa; phylum Chordata; class Mammalia; order Carnivora; family Viverridae; genus Paguma; species Paguma larvata. The sequence continues at coordinate 35,649,313 of CM057842.1, forward strand.
GGGCTGGGCCTCAAGTGCCCGGCAAAAAAAGAACCCTATTTGAGAAAGATGTGTCCAGCGACATGAGTCGCACGAGAGGAACAGGAGACACGCCGAGGTGGGAAGTGATCTCAGTCGTCTAGACTGGAAGTAGGGGGAGCTTAAACTAGAAAAGACGACGGTGAAGAGAGGGAAAAAATAAGGACACAGGCCAAGATGCTGTGAAGGCTGTGACTTGAGAAAGAGGCTCGTGGAAGGGTAGGGGAGGGAAAAGAGGCAAGGCCACGTCAAAGATGAGAACTCGCACACTGGCCCTGGCCTTCGTGACAAGAAGGCAGAGCAGGATGAAGGGCTGGAGGGGTGGGGAATGAAATTGAGTTTGTACCTGTTGTGGTTGAGATGCTGGCCACACCTCGAGGTGCAACCCCGGAGCTGGTGAGCGTGCCACTGTGAGTCAGGGGCCCGGAGCCACGACCGGGTCTGGGGACCTCGGTCACATCTTCCTTCCAAGCCAGAGGTCCTAAACTGGCAACCTGCGGGTCCCATCTGGACCCCAGATGTGTTTCGTTTGGCCCGCATAGTGTTTTAAGATTCTTTAAAACCTCCAACAACATACACATCGAGAGACTGCATACAGAAACCCATCTTTTTAGCTTGTCTTGAAATATCGGAGCATCTGGCGATTCTGGGTTCTCGTTTTTGCACGGCAGCAGTCGGAGCTGAGGCTCAGCTGCCCCCTGGAGATGGCATGATGTTTCCAGGTTGCCTCCTGCCATCACTGCCCACCTGGAGCACTTGCGTTCCCTGCCTCAAATCTGAGTCGGCCATCGCTGGTTTAGAGGCTGATTGCATTATTTACACGTTTCTGAAAGAAGCCTTTTTGGAGACCTGCTCGCTCCACCTTTGAAATTACCAGGCACTTCCCCCCTGCCTCCTTAACTGTGCTTGCAGGTACATCCCTCTCTCCAGACTGACTTTCTCCTCTCTCTCTCTTTTTACTTTTTTAAAGTTTATTTTAAACTTCAAACATGAGCAGTGGAGGGGCAGAGGGAGAGAAAGAGAATCCCAAGCAGGCTCTGCACTGTCAGCACGGAGCCCGACGTGGGGCTCAGGGTGGGGCCTCGAACCCATGAACCCTGAACCATGAGATCATGACCTGTGGTGCAATCAAAAACCTGACACTTACCCGACTGAGCCACGCAGGCGCCCAGCCTGACTTTCCTCTGCTGTGGAAATGTACAAGTCTCCCGTAACTTACAAAGCGTTCACGTGATCCCACCACCGCGTAGGTTCCTTTGCCCTTGAACTCAGTCATTTGGTTGGATGAGCGAAAGATTATATGAGTGGATGAATCTGTTGCTTGTATTCGCTCCCTTGCAAGCCCCCCATTCTTGTTAACTTTCCGAACGGGCTGGTCTCTTCCCAACCTGCTTTGCAAACCCTGTTTCTTCTGAGCTATTTACCTCTCCGCCCCGCCCTGAGGATGTAGCCCTTCTTCTCAGCGGCAGCAGCTGTGGCCGCCCGGGGAGGTTTGCTCTTCCCATAATCCCCAGCAGCTCCTCTCGCTTTGCCTCACCGGGATCTGTCTGCCTCCTCGGCTGGCACGGCTTCAGACGACTAAGCGCCTGAACTAGTCCTGTCCGCCCAGGTATCTGTCCTCAGTCCCTCCCACGGGAAAATTCTAGAGCTGCCACTGCCCAACCCTGCGTCCACCCTTTGACTAAATGTATCGCGTTCCTCCAGAAACCCCTCCGCCCTTGTTTCTAGAAATCGCATCCTTATCACAGGAGACGGTGCAGCAGGGTGCTTCAGAGCGTGGGCTGTGGGGTCGGGCTAACCTGAGTTTGAGTCTTAGCTTCTGAGCAGAGTCGTTTGGAGGATTAGTTAAGGTGACATTGGTGAGAGGCTTAGCACAGCGCCTGGCGTCTTTTAAGCGACAACATCCTCGTTCTTCGTGCTGATTCAAGCCCCGCTTGCCTGCCGTCAGTGTTTTCCGACAAAGTCAGTCCTGAGATCCCTCCTGCGAAGCCGAATGCTCTTCTTGTCCGGGCTACTTGAATTCACCCATTTTACAGTTCATAATGATATGACTAGGCTCTGAGCTTTCAGCAGACCGGAACCGTCTTTTATACCTCGTTGGCCCCCCCGCCCCCTTCAGCGTATTCTAAATGCCAAATAGGCACACGGCTCTCCATGAATCTGGGCAGGATTTAAAAAAAAAAAATTATTGGAGGCTGTGAAGCCCCAAACTGTCTCAAAACAGAGTTCCGCTGCCTTTGCATTTCACTAGAAGGCAACTGTTTTGTGTTTCTTATTTATCTATTGTGCTGTCTAAAATAGGAACGATAAAATAGGCCAAGTACTAATCCAGCATTCTCCGAAAATGGGGACTTGACGCTTTAATTAAGGTCGTGTAGTAAAGCGTTTGGCCAGAAGATGGCGCGGTGTTCAAGGGATCGTTCCCTCGGAAAGTCAGACCCGATTTTCTAAAGGAATGAAAATGCCATCCAACCAAGGTCTATAAAGAAACAGAAGAAAGCGATGCCAGTCCCGCTTTGACACCATCCTAGGGCTTAGCAAGTGTCATGCTTTCATGTAGTTTCTTCCTTCTCAGTGCCTAGCATAATGAGCTGGAGGAGCCTTCTAATTAGCTAAATATTATTGTACATCAGAGCGGGGCCATGCTTCCTGTACCTTCTTATTTGTGTTTTGTCAGCCAAGGGAAGAAAGCTGTCAGAGGTAGGAACAGATGTAAGAAAGGCCCAAAACGTGCCAGAAGTCACGGCACTTCCTTACTCTGGGACGAGGCATTTCGCTGCGCGTGTTTTTATTCTGGTATCAGTCGGACTCCTTCGCGGCCACGCGTGTGCCTGGAAAACACCTTTTGTGCGCGCTGTGCGTGTAGTGCGCATGTGTCCAAGTTGCGCCTACCCTTGACAAGGTCGTGCGAGGAGGCAGGCGGCGTTGCCCAAATATCCACCGTAAAAAGCGAACGGAGGCGGTGCTCCCCTTCTTATTTTCCGTAACGCGACGAGTCCGGTGAAGAATATTGTGCTTTGCTTAAATTTCCTGTGTAAGTTGATTGGAAACGAATTAAGAAGCGAAGATTCAAAGTTGGTGCGTGGATCACGCATCTTGTATCAAGTTTGTGTATCATGGACTGGTTCCTTCTTTTCTTTCTTTCTTTTTTTCTTTCTTTCTTTTTTTTTTTTTGCCATGTAAAGTCTTCTGAAAATTGAAAACTAATTTATTATCATGTAGTTATTAGCACAGTCACAAAAGAGGTCACTGGTTTTTTCCTTTAATTTCTGTCACAGGCTGCAGGCCGTATTATGCTAAATCAAGGATACGGGGAGATAATTAACATAGCAACTCTGGCAAGTTTAATAGGTGAGTGATGAACAGGGCGAGTTAGGTTTCAGAATCCATGTCTTAATTACCACCCGCCTGAGTGTCGGTGATGAGGCAGTGCTCGGCCCCCGTATCACGGCGACCCCCCTGGCAGGCCCAAGTTTTTGTGAGTTGTCTGTAAAAACTGTTGTTAGATCCAGAGACTTCAAGGAGAGGGGGGGGAAGGTGTCTTGTGTTTTGTTTTAAGAAGCGATGTGAGGTACCTTAGGCTGTTCCAACGTGTGGCTCTTCCAGAAGAATCCACTGTACCATAGCAACTCTCCCCTGGGATGACGTTGTCCCCCCAGGGGACATTTGACACCCGCCTGGAGACATCGTTGGTCGTCACCAGCGGGGTTGGCCTCTCGTGTCAGCAGTGCCGAGGCCGAGAAACGCTTGCCTCAGAAACAGCTCGTGTATCTGTGCCTGTTCTGCACCGCTGTTTGCCAACAGGTGTCACCACAGCCCCTGTTCTAGCTGCAGCGCTGTCGACGAGAGAGTCCATAAAGCCTTGTAACATATGGAATGAAATCCCCACTGCAAAGCTTTTGTGGAAGGCAGTTACATGCTGGTGAGCTGAGGCCCTGTGCAACCAAAATTGATCAATTACACAAATTAAGCATAGCCCTTAAGGAATTTATTTTATTGGTCTGGACATCTGTTGCAGTATTGTCCAAATCCAAAACTCAAATGGTGCCTCCGGTTGCCAAGTTAGGCAAGAAAATCTAGTAGCTATAAAAGTACAACTGAAAACCCTATATTAATATCACGTCCATCTGCTGAATGTTACATAAATATGCAGACTTTTTATTTTCCTTGGGAATAACATTTATTTTTACTGTGCCCAGTTTGACATTCTTATGACATTCTGTTCAGTTTATTACATTGTAACTTTAAATGTTTCTTCAAAAATGCATTTATAATGTTGTTGTTAATCTTTTTTCAAGGGTCCGTGCCACCTGTTTAACTTACAGTTAAATAGAGAAGTCCTTTTTCTTATAGGAAGAATGGGAAATCTTTGGACAAAGAGGCTCAGAAAAGATTTTGAGTAACACTTGTGTAGTGTAAAGGGAAATTATATAACAGCCACGAATGCTAATATTCCATCCTGCTCTTTTCCAAGTTGAAATGTAATCTCCATTTTAAACTAAATTCGCATCATTTCCAAACAGAGTATCATATTTATATCAGATTTATACAACCACATCAGATTACTAGTAACATGTAAAATAGTCTCTTTTATGCCGCGGGTAAAAAATAGATGGGAGAGAATGATTTGGTTTCCACTGTAATGTCAGGGATTTAAATTAATCTGAGTGGACTTGTTTAGATGGAGAGTTACTCCAACGCTGAAGAGACAGCAGGTAGGGGCGGCTTTCCCTTAAGAACCTGTTGGGATCCTGGCAAGAAGAAAACCTTGCCGTTGTAAAAGTACATCTGAAAATCAGGACGTCCCTTCATGTCCATCTGCCGAATGTTAAATAAATATGTTGGTTGGTTATTTAAATATGCTGAGTGGTTAAGCCAACTGGAAAATTATAGGATATGTGTAGGAAAACGTAGAGGGCATTTTTGTTCATGTTTTTTCTTCCTTCATTCTCATCTAACGTGTTCAGTAAAATACTTTTTCGTTGCCCATGATCGAAAGGATTGCCGTCTGATAATAAGATAAGCTAGGGGTGAGCAGGGAGACTTAAAAAGCAAAAAAAAAAACAACTCCAAAAACCAAAAAAAACCCCAAAACGATAAATAAGCACCTCATAAAACAAACAGAACTTGGCACAGGCTCCTGGGAGACTTCCTCGTGTTATTTTCTGTTTTGCAAGACAAATGTCCATGTATAGCATTTTATCAGATTGATTTTAAAGAACATGTTCAGGAATCTTCGTTTTAAAAGCGCGTACGTGGACCCTAAGTGACAAGGCTGTGAGATTCAGGACAAGCGTAGCGATGGGTGCTGTTTTTTCTTTACTAGAAAGTCACATTGAATCGACCATCATTTCTAATGGACTCTTGGACCCTTCCGTTTGGGAACTAAAGAAGGGACGGTTATCTAGGTAAGCCCCGAATAAACTCACGTGGAGGGAAACACATCTCTGTTGTTAAAGAAGATAAACAGTCAGGAAGATGAAGGAGATGTCTCAGGGTCTGCACTGGCCGTGAGCCGCCAGACGGGCCCGTTACTTGCCATTTACATATTTGGTGAACTCAGCCTATTTGAAGTTTTCGTGCCAGAGATTGCCTTAGAAAAATGGGGGATGAGTGACTCATCGAGGCTGAGGGGCCTAAGGGAACATCCCCCAGATACACATGAGATCTGAACATCTCCCCCTGCCTCGGCTGCTGTCAGCCCTCTTGTCTTGGGCCCATCAGTTACTCCATTGGTGAAATAACCAATATGGAAACTGTCACAAAATAATCTGTGATGGGAGGGGGGGGGGAAGTCTGTAGAAAGGCATCCGTAGCTCACATTCAGCATTCTATCACTCTCTGGGGATCCCTGCGATTTATATTGATGCACCCACTTAAGCAGATGGATGGTGGAGGAGAGGGGGTAACTGCTGCTTTTGGAGAGATTGACTCTAAGCGGCCCAACTAAGAGTCGCTCTTTGATTCCCAGTAGTCTTAAAACCAACAGGCACTTGCTTTTCCTGTTATAGAACTGCCGCATTTATTGAAGTCCTAAGCCCGTAGTCTATCTTTAGACTCTTGATGTAATTTCTGAATCACCAACCATTTCTGAGACCACAAGATATTTAAAAATAAGATAAGAAATATTGACTGAGAGACTCCCTGATGCCTGCAAGGGAAACGAAGATACCGTGGCCGAGGTTTACAGTGAAATTTCTCTCCTGTAGCTCGCGCACATTGAAAATGACATGATCTATCCCAAGGAATAACTTAAGGCCTGATCCACTTAAACAGCTCCAAGTGATTTATCATAAATGTGCTTATTTGGAACGTTTTGCAGTAACTGCTTATGGGAGGTGGTGGGGTTAACTGCCAAAATTGTGCATAACTTGGGTCCTGTGTATGGCAATTAATCAAGAAATTATATTCTTTGACTTCCTAACAACCCACACAGAGTGCTACATCTGCGGTGTGTTTAAAGGGAGAGAGAGAGGGGGGACAGAGGGATGAAATATTTCTTCTAATAAAATGCTAATGGCTTTGTTTTGGAGGAAAAATATTGAATTATTGTGGGGTTAGATTTATCTGTATAAAGGTTTCTCAAGTCACAGTCAGTAAGTACTTGTGACAGAAAACCAACTATTTTTCTGAGTACCACACTCCATTCCTCTAAACGACTTCGGGATTGTGGCGAGCCCCTTCTAGAACACAGGAATACACGTCGGGATGGAAAACCGTAGCATCCAAGGCTATTGCTGCAGGCATTTCCTAAGTTGTCAAGAGTATTATTAACCCGAAGCCTGTGGGAATATGCTAACAAAGACAGGGAAGGCATTATCATCTCTTTGTATCCTTCAGAGGCATAGCTTGTACCTCCTTGGTCGTGCTAGTACTTCAGTTTTCCCAGCAAGCGTTCTCAGAGAATACCTGCTGTATTGTGGAAACTCCCCAGAAGGTTTCTGTCACAAATGGAGTGGCCTAAAACTTGAAAACTTGAGCATGGTCCCAAAAGGGAAATTTCCGGCCACCAGAGGGGTTCCGTAATGTCTTTTCCCTCCCGTGGTCCTTTGGGGTGTGGTTCCGATGGTGAGACTTACTGTTTTCTTCCTCAGTCGTTGACTTTTTAAAAATGACAATTTAACAAACATTTAAGGAGCAGCCGCTTTGTTGCAACACTGGGCAGGGGAGGGAAAGACGGAGTCATACCTGACTTACTCTGATAGGATCTTATTGTACAGTGAAACTGACAGTTACGAGAAATACTTAGAATGTGGTAAACGCAACCCTAATGAAACAGTCTGGCTCTGGACACTTATTCTCTACCAGGCACTGCATCATTATTCACAGTAACGACGAGGGAGCTTGGCTTGGACAGAGGTGAGCTCACGTAGTTGGTAAGAGAAGGGGTTGCCACTTACAGGAAACTCTCTATGGTCCGGGCTCCCACCCGCCTCACTCTTGAGTCACCCGCTACGTAGGAAGCATACAGTTGACGTGGACAGAGCGTTCACCGCAAGCCAGGCCCTACGGTTCAGGGCTTCGTACCCACTGTTTCGCTTAATCATCACAACACACCTAGGCAGGAGATCCCATTCTCTCCAATTTACAGATTAGCAAACTGAGGCTCTGAGAGGAGAAGCCATGTAACTAAGTCTGTGCAGGCAGCCTCAGAGGAGCGATTTGAACGTAGCCTCTCAACCACTAAACTTAAGTGCTTTGCAGGATGAGGGGGGATGTTATTGTCTTCCTGGGACAGTGGGTAGGTATAATGTTTGGGGCAAAGAAAGTGTTAAGACAACCAGAGAAAGTTGGAGACTTAGTCGATCAGGACTACGAGAATGATAACACTTGTATCCACGTTTCCCTCTGATCTGCGTAAATGGAAGGAATCTATTTCTGAACCTTCCAGAAATGTCTTTTAAAAGTTTGTGGATCTGAATTTTAGTGAAAATCTATGCGATTCCTTGCGTTGAGAAAATGCATTACAATGTCTGGGAATTCAGACGTATAAAACTCACATAGAGGTATTTTTTAAAACATTTGATTTTGAAATAATGGAGATGTATGAGAAATTATAAAAACAGAAGAGAGGTACCATATACCCTTAACCCAGCTTCCCCCAACGGTAACATTTTATATAATCATAATACGTGTCAGAAGCGGGAAATTGACTTTCACAAAAGACTATAAACCAGACTACAGACCTTATGTGGGTTTCATCAGCTTTAGGCACAGTGTTGTTTTGTATAGTTTCATGAAATTTTGCCACATGGGTAGATTTGTGTAAGTATCAAGAAGTAGTTCCTTTTAATGCTGGCATGAAGAGAAAGGAAAGTAAAATGTTTTGAACAATCGGTCGTTTTGTTGGACGGCATTGTTATGTGTGAGGTTTACTTTGCCAAATACCCTACTCTTTTCAAATAATTCATGTTGTATGGAACATTTCACTGGTACAGGATTATTATTGGTAGCACAAAAAGGTTACATTTCATAGAAAACACCTCCCCTCAGAGGATATAAAAGGATTCCATCAAAAAAATCAGGTTCCCAAACCTGTATGACTTAAAGCTTACCTGTTAGATTTCATTTCTTAACCTTTACAGATGGAAATGACAAGCTCGTGTGTGTGTGTGTTTGTGTGTGTGCGCTTTTGTTTTGTTTTTGTGTGTTTCAAATGGATGAATAGTCAATACCGAACTGAGGTGTCTTTTGAAGGACACACATGATATTAACACAGGCTACTGTTCCCTGTAATTCTGTGTTTTTTATTTTGGATCTCTTTTTGTCAGCAGGATACGGAGGCAAAAGCCCACGATTTCACTATGTTCCCCAGAGCCCCAAATGCACGAAGGGTTAAATTTTAACGAAAACATACCTTCTCGTCAATGTGCTTTAAATTATAATTTTAAAAGCCAATCATTTTCTTCTTTGACTGACATGTGGCATTTTGGAGAAATTTTTAAATCTTCAAAGTCTGTAAGAGATGAATTTGGGGGGCTTGGAGCTACTGTATTTAGAACAGAGGGAAAAAAAGGATAGCTCGTTGTGAAGGGGTTGAATTAAAATCATTTGTAATTATGCATCGCAAAGAGACACAATCACAGAACATCCACGTATAGGTGCATCTGTGCTTCTGCTTCTGACCCCAGCTTTCTGGTTTCTGTCCCCTTCTTGACAGAATCTTCAGTTCTGCATAGATGCACACTTTACAGAGGCAATTGGGGCTAATGATTTAGGAACGTGCTAATTAATTCTCATTATGTCCTGTGAACCGAGAGAAAGAAGCGAAAGGGGCCTGCATACGCGTCTAGACTATGTCTATTTTTCTGCCCTGTTTTTCTTCTGAAGGAAGGTTATGCTGTGTTGGTTTTTTTTCCCTCCTTAGGTTCTCACACACAGTGACAGCTAGCAGCGTCCAAAGTGTTGACATTATGACTTAGAGATGTGATAAAGAGAAGCCGAACTGCATTTTCTGTAAGCAAATGTGTCTCCAGCCTTGAGGGAACCTGCGTCATCGGATACCTGTTCTCCTCGAGTTTCCTCATTTAAGCATCGTGATTCCTAATTAGCAGTTAGATTGCCTTTGTTGTAACTTTGTCGCTGGTGAGCAATGATGATACACCTTTCCTAAACAAAGGTATGCCATCGTGCTACGGATACTCATGGATTTTTTTTTTTAAGGTGTTAACATTTGATAATAGGTTTTCCAATACCTTGAAGGGTAGCTTTTAACCTTTCTTTTCTAGTTGAAGTACTTCCTGCGTTCTGTCCAAGCCCTCTCCGGTTAAAGAAAAGACTTTTTGACACTTAATAGACAATGTTGTGGCTTCCCCCGCTGCTTCAGCCAAATGTATAAGCATTTAAACAGCTACATTTTACTACCATACTTGTGATGCCTTGCAGAAACGACAATGACAGAGTGACTTGTGTCAAAAATATTCAGAACAGATTACATTTTACCTAATTTTTTAAAACTTTCAAAGGTTTCGCCTCTCCATCTCCCTCCCTCTCTCTTTCTCTCTCTCTTTCTCTCTCTCTCTCCCCCCCTCCCTCCCTCCCTCTTCCTCTTCCCCTCTCTCCTCAGTTTCTGTCTCTGTCTCTCATTTCTTTTAAATATTAAGCAAACACTTGCATTTTCCCATTTTATTCCAGTTGCCCCAGATTTTCTTTGGGTTTCGCAAAACTCCAGATGTGCTGCCCAGATCAAAACAATCGGCACAGACCGAGGTGTTCTTACTTCCTGAAATGAAAACAAAATAGACGTTCAGAAGGTTCTGTTTTGCTCTGGCTACCAGCTTGGCTGCCTGCTCTGAGAATATTCTTGCTCCCAAGTTAGTTCCAGTTCTGTTTATTCCGCCCTGAGCTCGGTGAACTTTCCAAAGCCATCCTCTTCAAACAACACATTTTTTTCTGAGCTGGAGTTTATTTTGTGCCCAGCCTTCGTTGCGTGGGTCCCATGAATAATTCTAACACAAAGAAAAACTCTCCTTCTGACCAGTGAGAGAAGGGGGCCGGGGATCCGAGAATAGAGATAAAAATCGCAAGTTTAATCCAAAATGCAAAGGGCTCGGGGAAAAGAGAGAAAAGGAGAATAAATAGACTAGCAAAGTAAAAAATGAAACCTTTCAGTGAAGATTTCAGTACAAAACAGGTGTTTGATGAGACATAAGCGAAATAAACAGGAGCACACTCAGCATATACGGGCCACGTACTTGACAGAGATTTTAACGACGGGGCTATTTTTTCATTTATGAAATAAATACGTATTTCCCCAAATGAGAATTTTGAGCAAATGTTTACATCTGGAAACCTATCATATCTCGACTGATAGTATAAAATGGGGCAACAGCCCTTTGAAAATATTCTTACCTGGATTAAATGTAAATTTTTTTCGGTTTCAGACAAATGGTTCAAACGATCTTTGACCTCTCTGGAACGTTGAAAGGGGAGGAATTTTGGGGTATGGGCATTGTCCTCAAAATGCCTCACAGGGAATTTCATTTTAAAAAGTGAAAAGAAGGCAGAGGAACGCAACTTCTTGTTTTAAATTAGCCCAGTGCCTAGTCAGAGATGGAAAAAAAACCAAGAACCACACCAGAGTCTGGGGCTCCAGTGGCCGTACTTAGGAGGCCACGCTGATGGCCACAGCCAGACGGCGTTACTGAGATCTAAATAGTTTGAGACTGCCAGTGTGCAGGTACAGCATAATGAAACCGTGGCATGTGTCATCAACACGTTGCTTTTTGAGGCCGTGTAGAACAAAGGAGCTGGTTGAGAAGCCAAACATTCAAGCCACGAAGAGACAGGGAATAGATTGTTGTATTTCATTTATTTATTTATCGAGTGCCCACTATTGGCCAGTTCTGTCGCGCCGGAGGGAATCCAGTGGTGGCTGAGGGACATGTAGTTCCTGCCCTCATGGAGCTTATAATCTATCAGAGAGATCAACCCGGGAAACAGTGAGAAGAAAGTGTGAAGAATGGGGAGCTCCCAGAAGAAGGGGGTTCTTGCTTTAGCTGGCTTTCTTCTCCTTCCCTCGGTGCTCTCTCTTGTTCCAACCTTCCTTCCCTTTTTCATCTCTCCCTTCCTTCTCTTCGCTCTTTGTTTTTTTCTCTCCCTCTCGAGCTTTCTTTTCCACACAGAATTCAGCCGAGCTCATTTTTAAAAAGAAAGAGGCGGCATATGCCAGTGGTTAGAGCTCTCGGCTTGGGAGGGTGACCCCGATTGGAATCCTGGCGCTACCATTAGCTAGTTTATGATCTTGGCCAAAAGAAATTATCCCTGTTTGTTATTTTCTTTAAAAAAAAATCTAAAAATACTTAGTACACAGGAATGTTCTAATAGTTAGATGGCATAGTGTAAGTGAAGTCCCTGGCTCCGTTCCTGACAGAGAGTGAGCGTGCTAAAATTATGAGCTGCTGGTGTATTAGTATTAATTATTATTATTATTTTTACCTTGCATGTTCTAGAAGCAGTGTCTTTATTATAAAATCGCTGAGAAACAATGAATGATATATTAATCGGTTGACATTTTTTCTCTGAAAACAGCTGACTAGCTTTGATATTCTATAACTCCTTTATCTCGTGATTTTTTTTTTGCCCATTCACAAAAACAGAGTGGTTGAATCTTAAAATTAAAAAAATATTTTCACGAAACTAGGTTATTAGATAAACCTTTAGAATCTCTGCCACGTTAGATGCATTTGCTGTCTTTTCTTCTAAACAGTTCGAGGAGTAAAGATCGGACCGAATTTCATCGAGCTCCTTCGACAGAGAAATGTGTTAATATTTGCTCTGATTCAAGAGTGATTGAGACACCTCCCTCAGTGTGTTCCTACCGCGTAGTGTGATCAGATTTTCTTGTATTGTGAAATCAGCCTCACTGTGTTACCGACAAACCCTATCGAGGTGCCGTGTGAATGTCTTTATGTAATTCGGTAGCAAGACAGGCAAACTTGAAAAATTAAAATGGTTATAAAATTTTGTCTCATCAAGATTTCTGGTCCATCTTCAGGAGCACTTTTCTGTCTCGGAAGGGCTCAGAGAACCCTCTCTGCGTTTGTCTTCAGCAGAGCAAAAGCGTACCCAAGGTGCAGGCGACAGAGCCACGTGTAGAGTTTGCATCTCTTTCTCTCTGTTTATGTGTCGTATAGATGCACCTGTCCTTTCTCTCCTGCCCCCCAGCCTAATCTTTAGCATTGCCAAGAATCTCTCTCCCGTGAACAGTCCATCTAATCTCTTGTTTTCTGTTTGGATTGTGCGCTTCCATGTGCCTGAAATGCCTTTCCCTGCCGGACTGAAACATGACTTCTCTCTGAGGATGTGATGCCAGCCACTGGGGTGATTTCCTTCCCAGTCCCCCTGGGCAGAATAAACTGGTCTCTTCTGTGGATCCCATAGCTCTTTGTTCTTCGCCCTGGTGCAGGATAACTGCACAAGTGAGCGTCTTCCCCCCCCTTCCCCCACACCCCATGAACTCCTACTTGGTGGGGTCTCTGTCGTGTTCACCTTCCCAGAAAACTTGACTCCTGTCTTCAAGGGCTTCCCCGTCCCGGGCCGGGAGACAGACCTAGAAACACGCAATTAGACTGCAATTTGGAAAGTGATATAAACAATTGTCTAAATTAGTGAGCACAGATGAGCCCCAATTTACTCAAGAAGCCTGCTCTTCTCACGTAAGAAAGGAGCAGTCGGCGTGTAGGTGTAGTGTATTTTTTAAAATAGCAATGTTTTCCCAGTGTTCTATCAATATTTATATTGTTGCTTGCGCTCTGTAAAACAACAAAAACTCTCAAATGACATTGTATATCTAATGTTAGTGAGAAGGATGGAGGGCTCTGTGGAAACTGACAGACAGCAGGAGCGCGGCGCAGCGCTCCAAACCAAATAAAGTATCCCTGAACCTTAGCTGTAAGCTAAGACTTTAAGTGCCATTTATTTGTTGAGCTTTGCCACTCTAAATTGCTCCGTTTGGCACAAGAACCTTACAAGTATTTATAGTTTAATTGGGATGTGGTTTATTTTTAATTGTATTAAAATGACCTGCTTATATTAAAATGACATGCTTTCTAAAACCTCATATTGCCTGAAAAACGTTGTCGTAGCAGTGGAAGATTTCAAAATGTTATTCTAAGAAGTGGGGAGAAGGATTTCAGGCGAACACACGGTCCCTGTCTCAGTATTTTTGTTTGCGTGACGCTCCCAGGACATAGTTAGAGAATCGCTTTCTGTTTTATATACGGCCAGTGTTGGGGGCTTTGGGAAAAATTATTTTTTTAATTATTGTTATTTTTTGGTACCTGCCTTTTTTTTTTTTTTTAAGTACTCACTGTGAGTCAAGTTACAGCAGGCTCATAACACCATAACCTTTCTCCATATATAGCCAAGCAAAGCTTTCTGCTGTTAAGTAGAACCTAGGAATACTTTAGAGAAGGAAAGCACTGCTATTTTTGAGCAAACTCAGAGAGTTTAGACGCATTATTTTGAAATGTGCTTCCTTAAAGTCAGAAGAACTTAATTAAGTTCCCAGGGTTAATTGTTTCTGAAGTGTTAACATGTCATTTGTCTATTCAAACGCTAAAGCACGCCTAATACGGGATTTAATAACCTGTTTATGTGAATAGAAATTTGGGGTGGGGGTGGCGTGGGAGACGAGGGGAAAGAAAGCTAATAGGGCTTTTTACCTAGTTAGGGGGTTTAAGGAAGAATGCTTTCTGTCTCCCTTTGAAACAAAAGGCAGAGGCTATGTTCGAAACTCCTTCTATTTGGGAGTCTAAATTGGGATGACAAGGAAGTTGCGGCACAAAACAGGATTTTTATACTTTGTTCATTTCATATTTATCACTAGCTTGTTTGCTAATTTTCATTTGCAAGAGGCAATTCTTCCAGCTAACTGGGTGCCTCAATGGGCCACTGATTTCTTTGAAGTGACAGTCTGTAAATATGCATAAAAAAGGGATGCAATTAGCGTGTGTGTGGTTCAGTGCAGTGTGATTCCATTGGCAAGTTTACCCACAGTGTTGATAAGCTACATTATCTAGAAAATTGGCCGCTGAAAAACAGCACCTCTGATTGCCAGCAAAGGTTCCAGATAACAGGGTGCTGAAGAGAAATATAATTGAGGTTGAATATATTAACCAAGGTGTCACATGCTCCTTAGAAGCTCTAATTTATCAGCATGTTGGAATTTTTATTAACATTTGGAATGCATTTCCACCACACTAATGAAGTAGAATTGGCAGTTCAGGTTTTAGTTATTGTCATTTCTGAGAAGTTAAATGTAATTTCTCGTTAGACACAGTTATGTAAATATATTTGTTCGGGGGCTAAAAAAAAATTATACATTTTGCAAAATATAAATATGTTGGGAAGAGGCGGTGTGACAAATCAGTGATGGCCGAAGTCTGAAAACCAGCCACGCATGGGTGCTGTGTTTTGTACGTTGTATCTCTTCTTTGCTGGGGGCGGGGGGGGTGGTGAGCGGGGAGGGGGGCCGTTTGAGAGAAATGAAGGAAGCTTAATTTTATTAACTCTGCGACTGGCTTGCCATTGTGAAAAACAGCTAAAATTAGCCACTGTTTTAGTAGGCTAGCCGTTGAAAAGGATGTCATGATGAAAATATCTTTTTTCAAAGGAAAACTTACTCAAATGATAAGGCTGAAGCATTTCTGGAGGATATTTGGTCTTTTTTTTTTTTTTTTTTTTTCTATCCCGTTTGGAAGACCCAAGACTTCTCTCTTCATTTTTCTAATTCTGATACATAGGTTTAGGCAAACATATGCTAGCAATAACATTAATTTCTATCAACTGGGAAGACGTGAAAGTGTGTCAGCTCGTGAGTATTTCAGGTTGCATCCTGTGCGATAAAATTATGTATTTTTTTAAAGAAGAGAATAAAAAATTATAAAGTTTGGGATAATAAAAGAGGAAGAGCCAGAAATATCAGGGGAAACACACAGGCATCTCCATTAATGTACTTCTTAAGTTACGTGGTGGATTCTAGAGTATTTCATTATTCTAAGTCTTAATTACATATGTGTAACATACACCTGTATATATCATGTATCAAAACACAAAACGTTTTCTGAAAGAAAATAGCTCCATTTCTATTGAGTCATGTAGTTTGTTTTCTAGGGGAAATGATGATGAGTTGCCGACTATGGAGTGCTGGGTATTTGTAACAGGCTTAGTATTACTTCATTGTACACACCCCCGACCTCGTGGAAGGAGGCTAGTATTTTTCTTCCATTAGTAATAGATGTGGTGGTCACAAAGCAATAGTTCCCTTGAAATGAATGACCCGTATGAGGCATTTTCTCAGCTTTCCCTTAGCATTCACCCCTTAGCAACTCCCAGCCTTCTATTGTTCTGTAGGGCTTCTGATTTTACTCCTTCTTTTCCTCTGGCTGCCACCTCTCCTGTATTCCTGGACCTAACTTTTGATCCCTGCTGCAGTTCTTCCCATGCATCTTAAACCCTCATCCTACAAACTTCGGATCCCTCCCATCAATCTTATTAAAGGTGTGTGTGGTGGTGGGATTCGTGTTTCCTGTCATAGCAGCAACGTCTGGTTGGACCTGAATTTGTTACAGGGAGTTGGACAGGTACTCTTAAGCTCTCACCAAATAAGGCGTTTCTTAGGATTCCCATTATGATTGGATTTCATCAACTTTCACTTAACATGTGTTTTATCCTTCTTCTAATGTCATGGGTTGGGTGGCTAAAATCCACAATTCCCAGACTCCCTTGCAGCTAGGGTTCTGAAAGGAAATTAGGTTCACACAGGTGCCGGCAGGTACTGTTTGGAAGGTCAGAGCAAGGCAAGGGCATTTTCCTATGTCTTCAGCTGTTGCTGTGGTAGGCATGAGCCTGAAGGTGTTGGGTTTGTTTGCAGCCAGTTTAGTGCCGTTTCCTCACTTGCTGAAGATTGAGTGATAGAGCTAGTGGCCTTGACCGTGGATCATGCCTGTGTCCCTGTATCTTTGAACTCAGCAGTTCTGTGGGCTGCTTCCAGGTTGGTTCCTCAGATTCTTGAGCAAGACAGATGTAGAAGCTCCCGTGACAGACTGGTCGTCCTGCCTCATGTGCTTCTTTAGCCCTTCCAACATTTTTTTGCAAACTCTTAATTTCATGTCTTTTATGTTTCTTGTTGCTCAAGGGTTCAGATGTGAACAACTGAATATTGCTCAGTACGTCTATCAGTCTGGTTCCAGTGACTCAGTGGCCCAGGGTGAGGAAATAAAGGCACCCGAGGCACAAAATTCAAGGAGGCACTTGCTTTCAGGGTCACAGAAGTGTCTCATGGCTCTGGAAATGTGGTTCTTGTGTTTCCTACTAAGGGCTCCAGTATAAGGGTCGCCCCAAGTCCACAGCTTTTGTGCGGCTCTGGGAGGGGGACGTTGGAATACAGTCTCCTTGTATTGCCTGCCACATTTGTTGCTTAGACTTTCAAAGGGTTTTAATGGCTACATTGGGTAGATCCCCCCTGGCCCCAGTATTTTAGCTGGTTTATAGGTACTGTTGTGGTCTGTCTGAGCATCCTGTTGCGTTTATTCATGGTTCTCTTCACTACTGATGCTTTTCTCATTGATTTGTTTACTGGAACCATCTTTGTCCCTGACAAGTCTATACGTTCTGTGAAAGCAGGCTCTTGGCTCTTCCTCCCCATTGTATCTACCCAACCTGGCATCCGACGGACACACGGAGAATATATATTACCATGACCGACACAACAAATGAAATGTGTTGACTTTGGGGCTACACTACTGTAGTGCAGGCTTAATAAAGATCTTTAAGTTGAGTGAATGAAGGAAGTCCCTTAAAGAAACTCCCTGGTATTTGTTCCATGAGGCCAGGAGCTTGTCTTGTTTGAGCTGGAGAAATCTTGTACTTAACTACAAAGTGCAAACGTTCATGGGTCTTTTCCCTGAAATTAGTCCTTCTGTGAAAACTAGAGAAAGGTTGTCACATCTAAAATGGAAAATGTGCCCCACAAATTCTTTCCTCCGGCTACATTCACGTTGTGAGAAGGATGAATTTAAGGTAAGGGTTATAGCTAAAATAATTAGGATGACACTCAGATGGCTTTACAGATTGACCCAGAGAGAGATGGCCCACCTCATTGCTTGGCCGAGAAGGTAGAGTGCCATAAGAGTCTGCTTTGACTGTAATCCCGGCACAGGAGCAGCTAACTGGTATTTGAAGGTGTCATTTGTTTTAGTGTCAGCTATGTTTTCAAACTGGATTCCTTAGAACCCTGTACAATTCCTAAGAGCTCCCTGGGAGGCTGTGTAGTCACGTAGATTAGAGGGCCACAGTGGACAAGATAGGTGAATATTAGGAGACCCACCCCGGCTTAAAGGAGAACAATGCTGCTTCTATCTGTTAATAATGTCATGGGCACCTGCTTAAAATTTAATTTAAAAATGCTTAAAACACATTGCTATAAATGTACCGAGAATTAAACTAGAATTCAAAACTCTCAAATCAGACCATGTTGATACTTGTACTCTTTCCAGAGGACTGAGGTAATTTAACTTTCTGGACAGACAACCTCAGTCTATTAGGTTTTTGGGTTGGTATTCATAAAAGAGTATCAAAATAAATATCCCTCACTAAAATACACACAGATATTCAAATTCTCCTGTGCCTAACAGAGAAGTGGTATTTAGTAAATACTTTGCATGACCTTATTTTGATATTAGAAAAAAATAAGTGACTTAACTTTTAACTTCCTGGTCTTTTATGCTTCCGTGACTAACAAGGTCATTGTGTTATGGCCAATATGTTGTATCCTAGTAACCACTCACCTTTGTATCCGTGGCCCCTTAATGACATTGTTCTTGGGCCAAAAGTCCATTCATCTGTCAAGCATGTATTGCACTTCTAATACATGCCAAACATTGGATCTAAGGCTAGATGGGTTACTACAGATGCACCTGCTTCTTGCTTTCATGAAGCTTACATTCACCTGGAAGGAATGGAGTCTAAATGAATAATTACCTAACACACATTTCAATACTTAATTTAATAATTTAGTAATTATTTAAAAAGGTCCAGCATCTTTAGGACCGTTTAACAGAAGGGGCTAACCTAGGCCAGGGGCACGGAACAGTGGGGAGAGAGCATCTCGACAAAAATGATACTCACTCCGAAGCCATGGGCGACTGTACCTTAAACCCTTGTGGAGGGAGACCGTTGCTCCAAAGCTGAAAGTTTGCATGTCAGCTCCCTGTCTTCACAGCAGGTGCCGTGGGTCACTTCTCCTCTTGTTCAAGCTGAGGACTCTGGAAAGTCATTCACACCCACAGGCCTTATGTTGTCTTTAGCCACGAGTTGTAGCCACTGAGGAAAGGGCTGAGGTTGTCTGGCTCCGCCTCGTTCTGCCTATAGTCAAATCTTGCCACTCCCCACCTCCAGAGAAGGATCAGGACGTTCGATGATCCCACAGTTGCTGGGTTCCCGTGGCTGCTTTTTGGTGGCGTGGGCATCAAGGACGAGATGCACTTCATTGCAGGGCAGGCTCTGACTCTGCTTGCTGCCTCCTTCTCCCAAACCTGAGCCGGCTGACTGCTGCATACTCCTCAGATCTTGGTTCTGCACGTCATTTAGAATATAACCTTTCTTCCCTGAATCAGTCCTGTTAGGAACTGTCCTCTGTCATCTCATCTTTACTTAACCTTCTTGTATTTATCACCCAGTGTCTATGCATATATGCATGTATGTATTGTATGTATGTATCTATCTACCTACCTACCTACCTATCATCTGTCAGTCATCCATCCATCCATCCATCCATCCATCCTTTTGTATGTTTAATTTTAGTGCCTTTCCAGTGACACTGTAAGCGGTATCCCAAAGGGGAACTCTATTGGTTGAACGAATGAATGAGTGGAGATGGGAGGCACCGATGCAGGTATCTTACCTACTGTTAGGCCATTTCAGCAATCCACGCATGACTAGAATCCCAACCACAGACCTCGATATTTGCTGTGAGGTATGCCAGCGATGCTCTTTGTATGTCTGTTCCTCATCACACCCTCCCACCTTTCAATCAGCTTGTTCATTATATGCCTCTTTCTCACTTTTTAGTGGGGTTCCTCCTTATGGGGTTCGTAAACCTCAGTGGGGCCCTGAGGAATTCATCCAAACCGTTGCGCCTAGAGATTATTTATTAGGGGTTACCTCCTGCCTGCTGCAGCCTTTTCTAGAATCATGTAAGGGTAAAGTGGCGAACAAGAATGGATTTGAAACAGAAACCACCATTGCAATTGACACTAATTAATAGAGCTGAGAAAATCTTTCATTAGGAGCGTTTAAATCACGTAGCCTCCTTCTACTTAGAATGGAAAAAATAAAATAAAATGGCCTGTGAACCATTTAATGAAATTTGAAGAGATTATTTTCTTTCCTTCTTCTCAGAGGATATATCGCGATCAGGGAAGTTGTATTTGTTGAGAAGTAGGGTAACAGAAGAAGAGGGATACAAGGCCCACTGCCTTCAAGCCTGTTCACTCTTGGCCTGGCCCCCATCCCTTGTGCTGTGTTGATTAACTAAGCAGCTCCCTGTATGCATGACAGAACTTTCCTTGTTACTTCTATGTTTTTTCACTTCTGTTTCCCCAGCCATGGGACTTTGAGCTTATCACATAGAAACAATAGCAACAACGACAAAATGAGCCAACATCTGTTGGGTGCTTGCTGAGTTCACATTACGTGAACTATTTTATTAAACGGACAGACAACTCCATGAGGTAAGTACCATTATTATCCCCAATTCACAGATGGCAGTTGAACTGTGGGGGAGTTCACCTAGGATTAAATTGATGAATGAATCTGTAGCAATGGCTTACCAGTTCATCCCTTCTGAACAAAATGTGTGCATTAGCACAGCTCGTGCTTGAGCATAAAACGTCTTCAAGAATGGGTTGCAGGGTGGGGGGGTGAGTGATTTCTGGGCAGGAGTCGGTAAGCGGTAGGGAAGAAGGTTAGTTACCATGTCTAATAAAAAAGGGCAAGAGGTCGTATTTGGAAATGGCTTGGCTTCAGATGCCTCTTAAATCGAACCGTGGAGTAGGTACCCTTTCCAACTCTGGGCTAGTCTGAACTTCCCCATATTCAGAGTGAAGGACCAGGTTTTCACTAAACTTCCTAATCCAAAAATTTTTGACAGCCAGGAACAGCTAATAGTTTATCTGCCTAATAGCCTTCTTATTGAGAAGGGCTGACTTCCTGAAAAAGCCATGCAGGAGTGCTTGGATTCTTTCTTTTCCATCGGTTCCTTAATAACTTGATTGATCACCAAGATATTTTATTGTCATGCAGGACTTGAGAGTAATATCAAGGAAACAGTCCAGTGAGGTTTGAACACGCATAAGTTTCAAGGCATCTTTCCTTTGCTACATTCCCTTCATTCAGGGTGGCCGGTGGTGTTAATTTGATTTGAATTGTTGTGTTTTGTTTTCAACTTCACTGAGTTCCCTGCTACAGAATTTGCACTCACATCACTCTTGGGGACCTATTCTTGATAGAGGGAATGAACTCAATACCTCCCGCCCCAATACACACTCTTTGAAAGTTTTCTAAGTAAATTCTACATTCCTTCCTAATTTTGAAGAGCAAAGTGATCATTGTTAATATTTTAACAAGTCTAATCTGATCGTTGCTAATGGACCCAATTTAAGCCCAAGGAATTATGTTGTCTCGGATCCCTTCAAAGTCATAATGCAGTTACCATCAGTTTCTCAATCTAGTTCCCCGAAATAAGGGAAGGACTAATATGACTGGCATAGTAACAGGACAAGTTCTCGTCCACTGAACTGACATAGTCCTTAAAGAAGTCATCAACGAGTCACCTTGTGAAACCACAGATGTCCTCTATGGCTCAGGCCTTCCCTTTAAGGGAGAAAACAACATTCCGAGCTCTCGGTTGCCTCTCAGTGTCTAACAGCTGAGTCTCCGTTTCTTAGAAGCATCCCTTTGCAAGTAAGCATTTATCATGGCAGCTGTTTTATTTCCAAAAACCTTCTGAGAAATTATTATGGGATATAGCAGGTCATTTCAACAGGAGGTCAGTCTCTTATCACTAAGAAAAACAATGATGGAAGCAAACTTTGATACTGACCAAGAAAATCTCCTCATGAAACTATCTCAGGGACCATGGCTTGCCATCCTCTGCTCTCATCTCCATAGGATTGCTCTATTTTGTGGACTCGTGGCTGTCCCTTTATCTTATGCCTCCAGTGTGAAAGTTCTTTTCCCATACTTAGGCCAAGACAAATTTGATGGGGCGCCTGACTGGCCCAGTCGGTTAAGCATCCGTCTCTTGGTTTCAGCTCAGGTCATGACTCACAGTTCATGGATTTAAGCCCCTGTGTCCCACTCTGCGCTGACAGCACAAAGCCTGATTGTCATTCTCTCTCTTTGTCTCTTTGTGTGTGTGTCTCTCTCTCTCAAAGTAAAAAAAAAAATAAAATTAAAGAAAAAGAAATATAAAAAAAGACAAATATGAGTGTTTTCAAAAGGATCTGTTACTCAGAAACTAAAGTGAAAGAAAGTCATACAAAGACAGGGAACTGAGCTTGTCCTGCCCAGAATCTTAGACTCACATAGTTGAGGTCTTGCTACCTATTGGGTTGGCCGGTCAAGTTGGTGGGCACCCTGCCCTGGTTTCTTTTGCCACGCTCAGTCCTGTCTGGGTTGGATGCTAGAACAAGAAGCCCAGACTTCCAGCCCGAAGTGGGTTTTGGTTGGAAGTTCCATCAGGCTTGTTGAGACTTTTCTGTCCTTTCTGGAAACAGTTTCTTACAGTTCTATAACTTTTGGCTCCCAAGTCCTGGACTCTGTTGTTCTTGAATTCTTTCAGATGTCCTTGTTTGAGAAGCTTTCCTTGTAATTGGGTCTCGTCATGATCTAATTAGTTCTGACAACAGAGTTCACGTTGGTTGAGCACCTCCTGCATGTGAAGCAAAGTCCTTGTGTTCTACACAAGCAGAGGCTCATTCATTTCATCCCCGTGACAATCCTACAAGCCTTTATTACTCCCATTCATCTGAGGGGGAAAAATGAGGCTTAGAAAAGGTAAAGTAACTTCCTCAAGCTTACATCCTCATGGTTGAGTGTGGATGCAAGGCCACGGTTGTGTGAGAAGTCCAAGCACCGTACTTCCGCTCTCTCTGAGCCCCAGAAATTTCATCTCTGAGATTCAGGCCATCTTTAACTGACCTTAAGCTTTTTTTTCTGGAAGTTGCTTCGAGATATTTGTAGTGGCCACTGGCAGAAGCGTCATCTCTTGCTTTGGCCAAGGTGGTCAATCCCTACTTCCCCACTCCTCATCTTGGTTTGCTAGCTTTGGACCGTAAGTCTTCCAGGGTGACCAGTTCCCAGCCCAGAATCCTATCTGCAGATTAACATTATTTAATTTGATGGGAAATGATCTTAGAAAATTTCCCACTAGATGCAAATGTATGTTCTAGGAGAAGCAGCCAGTGCCATGTAATTTGGAAGCATATTCCTGCCACCCTAGAGATCCTCACCCAAGACCTTTTCCTGTGAATGTACACACAGGCATAAAAGAGGCCCCAAGTTTGCAAAGAAGTAGCCTTCTTGACTCAGTGGTCTTATAGATCTCTTCCACACAAAGCCTACTGATGTGCTCATTAGCAGAGATGACACCTGAGTTACCCCCTCAGTTACACACAGGAGAGGAGAGGAAGGGGGCTTTCCTCTTTAAGACATAGAGTGGACTGGGGGCGCCTGGGTGGCTCAGTCAGTTAAGTGGCCGACTTCGGCTCAGGTCGTGATCTCACGGTCTGTGAGTTCGAGCCCTGCATCGGGCTCTGTGGTGCTGGCTCATCACAGCCTGGAGCCTGCTTCAGTTTCTGTATCTCCCTCTCTCTCTGCCCTTACCCTGCTCACGCTCTGTCTCTATGTCTCTCACAAATAAATAAACGTTAAAACAAATTAAAAAAAAAAAAAGAAATAGAGTGGACTGGCCAGGGCATCATCTTTGTTATTGATCATCCATACCGCCTAAAGACTTGCAGCAATGTGCCAGGAATGATCAAAACAGAGTAAGAGGCACTTCATTTCTCCAGACCCTCTCTGTCCATACAGCAGGAACACACTAAGGCAGCTCATAACTCAGAAGGAGGGCAGCATGTTCCCAGACGCAGGCACAATGCAGATGAGTGTATTCATGGAGAGCGCCAAGAAGTGCAACCCGCCTTGGTGTGCGTCACAACGTCAGTTGGCTGACATCACTGAAAAATCTAGGAGACAGCATTGCTTCAGGCATGGTTCAATCCAGGTGCCTAAATGTTGACAGAAAAATTTGCTTTCTTCTCTATTTGCCGTCTCCTTTCCCCTGGGATGGCTTCATTGGCAGGTGGGCTCTCTTCAGCTCAGGTCTCCAAACGCTCTAGGCTTGTAGTCTAGAATTGGAGCAACCCTACGATAAAGACACCTTCCCTTTTCTAATGCCTCCAATGGACATGAAACAGCCTTGGGTTTCATGCCAGTCCCTGAACCTGTCTCTGGTCAGGTTATAACTGCTCTGATTGGTCACACCTGGTGTCCACACCCAATCTTGGGAGTAAGGTAATAAGTTAGTCATAAGCCACATGGACTAAGAACTGATAAGATAGTTTCAAAGGAACACTGTGATAGTATCAAAACTAGGGGGAGGAAGGCAAATAAAACAGATGTCTGCCTCCATGCATTCATAATGGAAATAAGAGAGTAAGTAGGGTGGAAGGCAAGGTTTATGGTTAAGGTCAAAACGAGACACAGTCTCATGTATAGATTGGCTCTTCTCTGTTAAATGTGGGAGGCTTTGTGGAGAAGAGCAGACCAGAAATATGATGTGTACTTGGTATAGGCGGGCCATCGTGGGTTCAGTTACTGAGCCTCAGTGTCCTCTTTTTTTGAAACTGAGGGTGATGATATCTCTCCAATAGTTGCATTGTACATACCAAAAGGCATATGCACGGAATCGGTGTCACGTGATTCCAAGGTGCTGTAGTAGTTGTGCATCTGGGAGTCTGCAAACATCTTCGTGGCATATGAGTTTTGCTATCCAACGGAGTAGAGATGACAGGAAAATAAAGAGCTCCCTTCAGATTTCAGACGAGAGTTACTGCCGATAGAGGCCGGGCGGTCCGTGCGGGGCGGGAATGAGGGGTTAACTAGGCACCTCCACTAGTGAGGCCCTTGTTTTCACTCGCAAACCTCCTAAGGAGATCCAAGTTTGTGCCTCAGCAAAAAGACAAGCAGACCCTTGGGGCCGCTAAAGACAGAGTCAAAATAGAAGTTGCTAAATTTAAAAATAGGTCTCCTCTGCACTGAAGTGGGGCAATAAAAGAGGATGCTTGAAAAAACAAACGGCTTGCTATCGAGGCCTCTTTGAGAACGTATGCTTTCTGTATCTCAGTTATATTCCGACCGCGTTCCTGGGAGCCTCCGTCATTTGGGAGTCTTTAAAAGTGATCAGGGGGAAAAAAATAAAACGATCTTTATTAAAGAGAGCTAATAGGTATGTGCTAAAAAGCAGTACTAGGAAGTTAATTGGTATTTATTAATCACCGTACACTCCGCGCTAGATTCTAAGGGCTTAAAACATCGTCACTGTAATTCTCACAACTTTCTGAGGTAGGTACAGTTAATACCCCCCATTTATGGATAGGGAGACTGAGTCAAACAGAGGAACAGGAATTTAGCTGAAGCTTTTCAGCTAGGGAAGGATGAAGTTAGGATTCAAATGCAGAAAACCTGTAATGCCGACTGCTTCACTGTCCTAAGGTCAGTGTTGTAAAGTCAACGTCATAAGATCTGGCAGGAAGGCTGGGGCTGGGTTCCCAGGGTGAACACTAGTAACACTGGGACCTGGGCTTGACATTATGGGAAATGCCTGTAAGAACACCACCTATGCCTTTGGGTTATCTTGAGGGATAATAAGGTGATGCTTTTAAGGCGTTTAGTTCAGGGTCAAGAACATGGTTGTTTTCAAGAAATGAGATGTTAATAATAACAATTATAATTTATTCAGGATTAGAAGAAATATTTGTTCAGGTGCACCTTTTACTCTCATGGGTCAGTCTTCACGGGCAGAGTGCGGGATTCTCCTTTGCTCAGCCCTCTGTGTCCCTAGAGGCCCCACTTGGGCCTCCTTTGATGGATTAAATGTTCCTATTAGGCAGATGGCTGGGAGACTGTCCCTGTCTTCGTGGGCCTTCCTTTTCTTGAGTGATTTCCCACTGTAGGAAGGGAGTATCCCATAATAATGAAAAATTGACAGAGGCTATTGATTCAATTCTTTTCTAGCCTCTTTTCCTTGACTTCCCCCCATTAGTTAAATACGAACACCTCAGAGATAAGCGTAAAAAGTGGAAAGGAGGTGAGCTGGTGGAGGGCCGCCTTCTGTCTTTTTAAGAACGAAATGTTATTATTTTGTTTGGTTTGGTTCAAGTCCCATCTTCCTAAAAGATCAAGGGAAGGGGAAAAGTTTAGATTACCCAATTACTGGCAATAAACTATTTTCTTTTCTCGGGGCCATATGAAAGCTTAGGATGGCAAATACCATCTGAGAAATGTTCTTTTAATTTTGGTGGCACAGCAGCTCCAGAAAATAGGTTAATTGGTTCAGAGACTTGCTCTTACTGTTAATGGCATTTAGCTTGTGAAATTGAACAACTGTATCTCAAGACAGAATGTTCATAAAATCGATATTCTGGTTGCTAAGTGTGTGTTTTTAAGATATAGTTTGAATTAATTTATTCAAAGCCAGCTGGTGCTGTTCCCAATATAACCTCTAGGGGGAAACCTCAACCCATGTTGTGCCGAAAATAATCGAGTTTTCTGTTCTCTATTCAACTTTCATATTGTATCTAAGTTAGTACTTTTGATATTTCTAAGTTTTTTTTTAACATTTATGTAGAACACCACATAATTGCAGAAAAGATAATAGTCACATACCCTAGGGCCTACTGTACACTTATGTTAAAAGTACAGCTTTTATTGGCAACTAAAGTAATAACCTTTCTGTGTCAAATTGCTTTAAATTAAACTTAAAAAAAAAAACCCACTGGCTGATACCCACACTTAGTAATTGTCAAGCATTAGCATAATGTGGAATACTAAAGCTGCCTAAATCTTAGGTTTAAAAATAATTATTTACTTAGATAAATTTTGTAGGCAGTGGCATATTATTAGAAACCCTTTTTCTCCCCCTTCTAAAAACGCAGGATCAATGTATATGTTAATATTATACTTAGGCTTGACATGTAAGTGGAACTGTAACTTACGTTAGCCTCTGAGAAAGGGGTCTCATTTAATCTCTGCTCATCCATCCATCATAGACCATATACAAATGGGGTGAATCGACACTTTGGATGGCTTTGTGTATTGTTCCTTGGGTCGGGTGACCTAACACGTGACCTCAGGGGGAAAAATGTACAAGTCTATTTTTGATTAGGCTGCAACATGGCCCAGGCTGCATAATTTTCAACCATTTCAAGGCACTTGGGAGATGAGGACCCTAAATGATTGTGTGTGTGAAGCCCTCAGGCATAGGTCACAGCCGCCTTTCCCGCTAATGCATTTGTATTTCCCGGATCTCTCTCAGCTCAGCCATAGAGCTTTCAATTAAGACAAGCTGCAGTGGTTTTACGGTGGTGGGATTCGTTTGGTTGGCAAGGCCCATCCAGAGATTGGGTACCACCTGGCCACATCTACCAACTAAAGCGAGAGCTGTTTTTGTCAACTCTTATGGTACATTGCTGATCTGAAGTAGAAATTTATTCATAAGGATTGACTTTTCTGTTGTGCACTGATTTCACAAAACCCCGGTTGGTCGCCTTGAACAAGTACCCTTCAAATTTACGGATAAAGCATCTTGAAATCAAGCACTTCCAATACTAAAGGATACTGATGTATGTGTACAGCTCGTAAGCAAGTTGTCTTCATGCGCTGGTCCTGCACTTGCCAGGTCTTACAGCATCTGCGGCTGGGAGCAGATATTTGGCGATGTTACCAGAAACCAAACTCGGAAGTTGAGCGTGTGATAGATGCTGGGTGCAGCAGCCTTCACCACGCTGAAGCTTATTCTTGTAAAAGTCAGAAGATGTGCATTCAAAGATAGCTTACGTCTGTGCCCTTGCAAGGTTATCGGGAGAATAACTTCTCTCCGTAACGTTGGATTAAATCTTCAGCTGAACTCCAGGTGCCCGTAGTCTGGGATTCTCAGAAGCCTTCTTTCTTCAGTTCATGGAAAAAGCAAAAAGAGATTAGAGTTTTTCCCTTCTTCTTCATTGAGCCTGAGACTGTCCTGTCTAAGATGCGCATAAGAATAAGAAACGGACGATCTGCCTTCTAGAGCCATGTCTCTCCTCTGCCGGTGGGCTTTGCGGTTGGCGGTGAACCTCTTTCGGTCTCAGTTTTCCCATGTGCTAAGTCACACCTGCTTTGAAATTAAGCAACGAAGCAAGAAAGAGATGAGAGGTTTGCAAAGATGATGCTTCAGAGCCGTATGCACGTTTCTCGTGTACTTCCTTCCCTCCTAGTGTGCCGTGTTTATTCCCTCCTTCGGGTCATCACGTGGATTGTTTACCCCCTGCGGCAGCCTCTACTTGTCGTTTGATCCTCTTTCTCGATCTAGTGCTTGTTTTCGGTCCTTTACAATGCTTTCCTCTCCCTGGTCTCTCCTTGCTCTGAACTCCTGCAATGTGATTTTCTCCACTACGTCATTTCTCATCTTACTGTATTCTGCTTCGCACTGTGTAGCTTTAAGACCACTGTTTATTGTCCCACCCGGAGGGGAAGCATTCTTTTTTTGTCCCCAAGCTGGGATCTTGCAGGAACTCATGCTGCGTTCTCTTCGGCACCCATCGCACCACCGAGCACCGAGGAGGTGCCTCGTACACACCGGGCTCATCGCTTTGGCCTTTCCAGGAGCCTGTTCGCTTAGCATCTCCTCGTATCCTCTCCTCAATGCGCGTGTGCTTTTGTGTCTCGATGAGACTGGGGCTCCTTTCATTTCTGGAAGAAGACCTGCGACAGACAGTGTAGTGACTTGCTTTATTAAGTGCTTGGGGAAAAGCCTCTGCATGTGCTGTCTGACGTTCCCCCCGCCCCCTGCCACCGGATCTGTGTTTCTCAAATTTCTTTCTGCGGATTTGTGCCGGAGCTCCTAGGGGGCCCTCTCAGGATCAGAACGGCAAGGACACAGGGAGGATCAAGGGACGGGAGTGGTCAGGATCCTCGATCCTCCTAGTACAAGCCTTTGTTTTTACTGAATCTCTTCCCCTGGAATGTGAAGCTCTTATAGCTCAGGGCCGTCTTTTCTCTACCCTCAGTGTCCTCTCTCCTTTCCTGAATATCACGAGACGGGGCATAATCTTAATAATGAACGCGTAGGAAGAAATACTCTGTTCAGGCAATGCGTGAAGCATTTGTGTATTTCTTCACTCAACCCTCACAGCAACTGTATGGGTAACTGTTATTATACCCACTGTCTAGATGAGGAAGTTGAGGCCAACAAAAACTGGAAGCTGGAGAAATGCTCCGGACTGGCCACAAGACACCAGAGGATCGTGCCACCTTGGCTGGCATTGGTTGGGATTGTGGATTTTTTTGCTTGACTTGGAAGACAGCTGAGTTGTGTGAGGACAACTAGACAACTAGGCAGCCTGGTTTGCCTTAGATCTGTGGCATTGCTCTCTTCAGAATGAAAGAAACTGCCTCTAAGTTAGTGTCATACTAAAAGGGCTCCTCTCTGAGTGACAGGAATGTCCTGTCACCTGCGTGCAGGGGCGGGAGGTGGGGGCGTTGGGATTGGGTGCACAGAGATGCCCCGGACAGCCGTAAAAGGAAGGAGTGAGGGCTGTGGAGTTCCGTGCATCCACGTGTTGGGGTGGCACGGGCCGATCTCTTTGCTGCTCTAGTTTGGCAATGCAAACTGAGACGTGGAAATACTTCTGCGAGAGAGGGTTTGAAATGATGCCTGGAGCCAAACTATATTAGCCCATTCATTTAAAAAACCAGTTTTCTAAAACCAAAGCTGTTTGAGTTTTAAATGAATGATTGAAGTCCTCAGTCAAAGCCCCTAGGTGCCTTTGGGGGGTGTTTTGCAACCCCTAACCTTCTGTAGTGAGATTTCTATGTTTTATGTTGTGCTATATGGGGAAACCACAAACCTGGCTCCAGGGGCCAACTTTCCTGAGGCGCTGACTTAGACTTTGGAAATCATAGAACCGTCAGCCTGCAACTGGGGGATGTTATATAAAATTCAACTTGTGCATGGCCGAAATCTACGAGTCGTAAGTCTTTGAACTTTCATTTCCCTTTAGCCAAGCTCTGTTGAGTTTCGTCTCCTAAATTTCTCCTGGTTGTGCCTGCTTCTCTTCCCTCTCACCTCCTCCTTTGTTGAGGTCACCACCATCGTCTCTCGCCTGGACTACTCTAATAGCCTCAGACACATATTCGTGCCTCCTGTCAGTCTGTTCTGTTTTAGACTCTGTGGTGACAGTCTCTCATGCACACATGCTCATGTGAGTGTCTAGCTCCTTCTTGTCCCCAGGGAATGCCTTCAGTGGCATTGCATCTATTGCTTTAAAGATGAAGACAAAGCTCCCTAGCATGGTCCGCAACACTGTGTGTTGTCTGGAGCCTCTTATCTAATCTCTTGTCAGTGCCTCGGCCTTCCTCCCTACATCCGCCTTATGTCGTTCTGTCTGCCTCAGGTTGTTTCTTCCTGCCACGAGGCCGTGGTATTTGCTCTTCTGGCTCCCTGGAGTTCCTGCCTTCTCTAGTCAACTCTTACTACTCATCCTTCAGGTTTCGCTCCGGTGTCTCTTACTCCCTGGGTGGGTTCAATCCCTTATGATAGAATCTTTCAAGACCACATCTGTTTTCCTTATAGAACTCATCACGGTGTACATTTTGCACTTGTTAGTGCGATTATGGCATCGTGGTTAAGTAGTAGGTTCATCGGCTGGTTCTACGAATCACCAGAAAGGGCATGCTAGGCAGTCCCCACTCAGTCGCTCCCGGCCTCAGTTGGCTCACCTGTAAAATATAGACAATGATAGTTCCTAGAGACTGTCATGGTGATTAAAAGAGAATATATATAGTAAGTGCTTAGAATGTTCAGTGTATGCCGTTATGATAAGGGCTAGATAAGTGTTAGCTCGGATATTATTATAGGATATTATGTATCTCCATGCATAGCCCCAATACATCAAAGATAATTAATTAATTAAATTAGTTTTGTATTGCTGCTTAACAAATTACTTAAAGCTTAGAGGCTTAATATAGCCCACGTTCATTATCTCATGGTTTCTGCAGCTCAGGAATCCAGGCATGGCTTAGCTGCATCCTTGGCTTCAGAGTCTCTCACCAGGTTGAAGTTAAGGCATTGGCCAAGGCTAAGGTTGTACTAGGGAAGGGGTGATTTCTAAACATACACGATTGTTGGTGAGACTTAGGTCCTTGTTGGCTGTTGGAGGGAAGCCACTCTCAGTTTTTTGCCACATGGGCCTCTCCTCTGTGCCACCTTCCTTTGTCAAAGCCGGCAAGAGAGAAGGCCTGCTAATAAGACAGAGGTCCCATCTGTGACTAATGATGGTGGGTGACATCCTATTATCCTTTGGTTAGAGGTAAGTCACAAGTCCCATCCATACTTAAAGGGAAGGGATTGCCCAAGGGCATGAATACCAAGAGACGGATCGTGGGACGCCATCTTAGAAGCTGCCTGCTGCCTCATTTGATTACTTAAGATGTTTATGTTGCTCTCGTGCTAGCGATGAGGTCACAGAATGCATACACAGAACAGTGTTTACCAAGCCCTCTCCTGAGTAATCCAGGGTATTATGAGATGTTGACAGATGTCAATGATTCGATGTGTTTGAGAGACATTAGATAATCAAAGTAAATTCAGTTTGTGACTTTTTCTGAATTGAAAAGACCCGTATGACTTGGGATTTTCCTGGAAGAAGGTGTGGTGATAGGCAAAGGATCACTTGTGAACATCTCCGAACCTCATTTGGGAAATGCCGACCCCCAACTCGAAAACAGGATGCCAACGCACTCCCCGGTTTTAATGCAACTAACTGGTCAAGAAAAGGTGTGGGAGGCACACCCCTGTCACATAATCGTGGCATAATTGAAGAAAAGTTGGGTAATCACAAAGCGACCAGAATTGTTGATTCGTATAGAGAAATAACAAGGCTAAGAACAAGACAGATGTGAGCCTTAGATGGCACTTATGCCTGTTTCTAGGCCATGAGTCTTCCTGCCGCTCGAAAGAGAGCCTGGCTTCTTCAAGAATGTGCCCACAGGAGGCTGGGCAAGGGAGTGTGGGTGAATTGCTCTAAACCATTACCTACTTCTAGAAAAACTGCTCAAAGAATCTTCTTTAATTATCTTTATAAAGAGCGTAGACTCCCTTTCCATTGGATTTTATGACTTGATTTGCTGCATTCCAGCCCAAACCCCAGCTTCTTCCTGATAGACCCCCAAATCAGGATGTCTTTCTATTGGCAGACATGGGGTGCTAAGGCCGAAGCCATTCAAGATTTAAAGTCTTCAGAATTATTGTGGCAAATTGAAACTCCAAATACAATTTGTGTCATTAACCTCTTAGGGATTATTTTTTCGACTTTCTCCTTTGTGACATATATCTGGGCACATATTCATTGTGAACCAGTGCTTAAAATGCATACTCCCCAAAGGTTACGGGCAGTCGTTTCAAAGACCCCGTTATTCATCTCAAACTACAGAAGTGGGGAAATAAGGTTTAGGGGATGGCTGAATGGGACATTGGCATCAACAAGGCCTTTCATAATTTTTAAAATACTTACGGAGCACCTTTTTATCTACAACGCTTGAGAAATGAATTTATTAATCCTCACAACATCCCCCATGTTATTACCACCACATAATAAATATGGAGCAAGGGGTTGGAAGGTGAAATTGGCTTTATTTCCCCCCGCCGCCGGGAAGTTGGTACTACTTTTGAATCAGAATGGAGTTGTCTTGTGTTTCCCAGCTTGACGTCTGTGTCCCATTTGCCCAATGTACCCATTTGTGGGTGTTTTTGGGTATATGATTCTTGCAGAGTCAAGTTTGAGGTTCAAGTCCAGGTGTGGTCAGCCTCTGGTTCAGTCCTCCTCAGAGAATGTTAGTTCATTGAAGGCAGGGGGCTTTGCAAGTGGAAGCTGGTCTCGCTGCCTCTGCTTCTCGCCCTTCCTCCCTCATCCCACCCCGTTCCCCTTCCTGCTATCTAGGCAAATTCTCATTTTTTTTTTTTTTAAATTTTACTTTGAAGTGTTCTGGACATATAAAAATGTATGGAGAACATTGTAATAAACTTTCCCATCCCTTCTACCCTGCTTTAGAAATAAATTGTTTCCGGTATAAGCAGAAAGTCCCAGGGTCTCTGACCCTACCCAGGAAGGTACCCTTCTCCTAAGTGTGACAGTTATCATTTCCATTTCCCGTGGCTTTCTTTATACTTTACTGCACACACACACACATGTCTGTATGTGTGTGTGTGTGTGTGTGTGTGTGTGTGTGTGTGTATACATATATATATCTCCAAGTAGTACTGGTTATTATGTGGCATATTTTAAATTGGCCCATGACTTACATGATGAGATTTATATGTTTCTGCAACTTGCTTTTTTTCCTTTTCTTTGCTCAGTATTGTAGTAGGAGATTCACCCTTGATACATATAGCCCTAGTTTTTTTTCATGCAATTTAATAATTCATTCTATCAATATGCTGTATTTTGGCTTGTTTCCCGTTGATAGACATTTAAGTTCTTTTTTTTTTCAAATGTAAATACCACTCCTATAAAGTTTCTTACCTACATATATTTATATATATAAGTGAGACTTACATCTTTTCTTTCTTTCTTTCTTTCTTTCTTCCTTTCTTTCTTTCTTTCTTTCTTTTTTTTTTTAAGAGAGGAGCGAATGGGGGAGATGGGCAGACGGAGAGAGAGAGAATCTTAAGCAGGCTCCATGCAGAGTGTGGAGCCTGACATGGGGCTTGACCCAGCGACCCTGGGATCATGACCTGAGCCGATGTCAAGAGTCAGACACTCAACTGCCATGTAGGCACCCCAAGACGTATTTATCAGATATATTACAAAGAGAGGAACTGTTGAATCGAGGGGAATTGGTATCCTAAGTTTTATTGACGATTGCCACATTTCTCTCTAATTAAGCCAATTTACTCTTAACAGTGTAAGACAGTTCCGGCTGGTCATTATACTTCATATTCTCATTCTCAGGTTTTTATATCTGATACGTTTAAAATGATACCTTGTTATGTTTTAGTCTCCACTTGCCTAATTAGTACCACAACTAATCATCCTTATACATTTATTTGTGGTCATTCAGACTTTGTGTTCTGGAAACTTCCTGTCAAGAATTTTCGTTCAGTGTTTCAACTGGATTGTCTTTTTTTGCTCTGTAAGTGTTCTTTATATATTCAGGATACCAACCATTTGTCACTTACCTGTGTTGCCAGTATTACTCATGTTTTTGTCAGACTGGGTCTTTTTTGCCTTCAGGTTAAAAATCTAAAATTCTTAGCGTGGCAGAGACAGATGTGGATAACTTGGCCTTGATTTCTCCCTTTAGTCTTGTTTCTAAAAATTTTCCACCTCCTACTCTTGTTTTGGCAAACATGTCTTGTCCCTACAAGTCCTTGCTTAGGTCGTTCCCTCTGCTTAGAGTGCACTTACATGTCTTTGGCTGGCTAACATTTATCATTCTTTCACAAACCAGTCTTTTGGAAAGATTTCGCCACTCTACCCCACACCCCCAATCTTTGTACCTCCTCTCTGTACTTGCATAGCCCCCTGGGAAGATTTTCAGCTTCTCTTTTCCCAGAAATAGTGCCTATGGGTTTTGCCACCCACAGGTTTGGCTCTGGTGAAGCCTCCCCGAAAGGCCTACCAGGAATGGGTGGCAAGACGGCATTTTGAAGAAACTTGCAGCCAGAGCTCAGCTACAGAACCCAGGTCCTGGGTAAACATTCTGAGTCACTTAATCTGGGCAGTGCTTCCGTCGGGTTCCCTATCATCAGAGTCTTTTGAACCAGCCGTATTTTATTCTGATTTTCAAAGCTGGTTACCCCTGAAAGAAAAAAAAAAGAAAAGCCCGAAACGTAATTTTTGGAAGCCTAGAAGAAAGTTCCATGGGTATTTCCCCCTCTTCTTCTTTCCCAAGGATGTTTTCCGAACGGAGCTCATCAGAGAACTTAGCGATTTCCTGTCCGGTGTGAACCCGCACCTGAGACGCATGTTGGTTTAGTCTCTTTTCCTCGCGGGTATGACCGGAACATGCACTGGGCATCTGTCATTCTGAAGCTGGGATGTAACCCAGCTAAAGGGGAGAATAAACGCCATGCACCCAACTGTGTACTATTTACACATTTCAGTATTTAATTTCCGGTCTCCATTACACACATTTTAGTATGCAGATTATTTGCCCAACATAATTTATCCATTCCTTGTTAGATAATACTCTCCTCAGGGTACATATTGTTCATATTTAGAAATTCTTATTAATCTCGAGAATCATATTGTTTATCCAACAAAATTATTACAGCTTTGATGAAGCTTTTAAAGTGTAACATGTAAATCACTGTTTTCTCACTTCTCCAAAGCAGCTGAATTTTTGATCTGGTGGATTATTATGGGTTCGAAGATATTTTGTCTTAGGGGAAACGCACAAGATGGTGCAGTCATGTGTAGATCGGGCTATTTAATTAGAACTGCTGTTAATGACAAATTGGCGTCATCCTAGCTCCCCCTCCCCCAAATTGCCTTCCTTAAACAGAAAAATGAGTAGTGCCATCCCGTGTTGTTATAAATAAGATGGGGCTAATATTTAAAGCTATAAACGTTACAGTAACAAATGACAGGACGGAAGGCGTAAATGAATATTTAAGTTATTTTCATCACTTCTATTCTAGATTGGGTACTGACGACTTTACCTGAGAAAATATCAGGGGCGTCCTTTAGTGAAAAAAGACCTTAAAAGAATTTTAGGAGAGTAAGATAAAATGAGCATGTCATTTTTTAACACCTTTAAGAAAAAAAAAATTTGCCTTCCTTGTCTATGAGTTATGTTTTTATGTGAGACAATAACATTATCTACCCGACATGCTCCTATTTTAATAATTCCTACCACGGAAGAGCATTTTACCTTTTCCAAGCATTTTGACATCCGGTTTCGTTTTGTCCTTCTGCTCTCCCTGGGGCGGTAGCATTCCTAATTTGACAGATGAGGAAACAGACCAGAACAGGTTACGTGGCTTGAATAAAGCTGAAAAATCAATTAATAACAAAACCAAAATTACAGTTCCCTGACTTCGTACGTGATGCCTTCTTGCCAACCTAGGCGAAATATAGAAGTGGGAATGTCTAATGCTGCTCAGAGTTCGGAGGGTTTAAATATGAGACATAGCACAGCCCGGTCCTAGGTGATTAGAAATAAGTGATCACTTTCTCAGTTGCATCCACTGTTTCCTCTGTCCGATATATTTTTAGCATCTCCTATATGTTCTATAATAAATTCTTTTCCTTCATCATTAACACACTGCTCAGTCCCAGTGAGCATTCAATTGAGGGCAAATGCTTACCATTTTCAGATTGTTTGAGAATTCCGTCTTTGTCTTATTTGAATTAAGTCCATAAGATCCACAATTTTTAGGGGTGCCGGAATGGCTCAGACAGCTCAAGTGTCTGACTCTTGATTTTGGCTCATGAGCTCATGGTTTGTGGGTTCGAGCCCTGCATCGGGCTCTGTGCTAGCACCACGGAGACTGCTTGGGATTTTCTCTTTTCCTCGCTCTCTGCCCATCCCCTGCTCATTCTCTGTCTCTCAAAATGAATCAATAAACTTCAAAAAATCTACAAATTTTATGACTAGGATCAGCGTCTCATCTTTTTGTCTTCTCTTCTGTTGTTAGTAATAATGAGGTGAGAACCAATACAACTTTCAAATCAATGGCCCTGCATTACTATCCAGAGGAATTGTAACTGAGCCGTCACAACACTGCTGGAAGTGTCTGTTCAGCAGTCGATGTAAGAACATTTGAACACTACACTGTAATTTCAGTGTGTGAGCCCTGGAGTGTGAGTTCTCTGAAATTTGAGGACCGCCTGCAGTTGTTTCTCTAGGGGCCCCTGGACTTTTCCAGGAATCCCAGTCTGTGGTTGAGTGACCACAGAAGGAGCGACTCGATTTCATGTCTCTTCCTCTTTCCCAGGTCCTTCTTCCTTCCTTGACCATTGAGCGGGGGATTCTGTTCTACACGATGAATTGGGGAGAGGAGGTAGAATGCTTCTCTGTTCCCGTATGAATAGCACCAGATTTAGGTTCATAGTCAGTGGGCTTGAACAGTTAGCTCCCAGTTCAGAGGACTGCATCTTGTCCCTCACCTTCTGAATGCTAACTGAGTTTCTCTTTGTATTCAACAGGAGAAAATGGGCGTATGGAGTGAAAATTAATGGGTATATTTGTTTTTTCCTAGGCTCTGATTGCAAAAGGCATAGGATTCTCTGCTCTTATGTTTGATTTGGCTTTAAGCTCACCTTCCCCCTTTCTTATCTATAGTGTGTCTCTCTGTTGAGAGGAACTATGGATAAACAGAAGCAGACCAATCCTTTTGAGAGCCAATTGGGACATTTTTTGACCAGAAATCATTCTTCTATTTCAAGGATTGCAAGTCCAGATGCATATTGAAATAAGAGACATCAATGAGTAAAGCAGACTGAGGGTTGCAATAGTGAGTGGTGGGACTGTAGCAAACTGGCGTTGCCCCATCTAAAGGCATTCTCTGTGGTCTCCACACAGCGTCTGCAAATTGGTACCCTGCTGGAATGCAGGCCCACAGTTACCCAACACTCACATTTTTATCCCATCACAAGTCAGAAATCTGAATGTTTATGTGAGATCTCTTGATTTAACAAACTGTGAAAGTAGCTAAATAAATTACCAGGTAGGTTACACCAACTAGCCAGCTTGCAAATGCTTATTTCCACGTATATTAGGAAACCAGGCTGACGAAGGGAGACCAGAGACAGCTCATGGAAAAACGTCCCCCGCCTCTGTATTGTTATCTACACCTAGATGCATGGGATGTATACCTACCAACCCAAATAATTCCCTGCCGTTGTATAGACGTGGCAGAGCAAAACTTCCTGCCCCAATATATGCAAAATTTTGCACGTTTATTCATCTTTATGGAGAAGTTGTCCATTGCCTTTATGACATTCTCAAGAGTCTGCCACCCTAAGAGGTTGCGAGTCTCTTCTGTTACATCCTTGGCAAGTTGTCGTCTAGTTCTACTTGGATTTCCTGAGGGAGGGAACTTACTACTGCATAAGATAGGCCACTCCTGTTTTAGACAGTTTTCAAGATAGAAAAATTCTTAATGGCAAAAATTCTTACTCACCCTCTTTGTTATTGGCAGCAGAAAAGGCATCTCATCTTTAGGAAAATGCACTTGAAAAAATAGTCTTAGAAATTAAGAGGTTGCTGTAATTTCCTGTAACTATTAACCATTCTTACCAAAAAGTGAGCATTATTAAATTGTGATAGTTACTAATGGAATTTCTAATTCTTTTACAATTAAGGTCGTTGAATCTTTATGTCTTGACCTTCATTCTGAGACCATTTGCATGAAAAATAAAGACTCCAAGTTTTCATCGTGTTCCATTGACTCATTTACGCTTCTTTTATATCATAGATTTCTAGAAATGAAGACCTGCAAATGATCTGAATGTCTGAAGTAGAACAGAAGACTCAATGGCCAGAAGATGCTGGACCGATTGTTTGCCTTCTTATTAACTGTGTCATCTTAAGCTAGGAGCCTCGGTGTCTTCATATGAATGTGAGAGTCTGATAAAGTCCTTACAGATTGTGTGAAAAACAAATACGAATGGGCAGCACATTGTAGTGATCAGTAAAAACATGTCTTTCATGGCTGTGATACTGATTAATCTGACTTTTCTTTGCCTCAGTTTCCACATCTATACAATGGGGTTAACTAACTATGAAGCGAGATGATGGATGTGAAAGGCTTACAGAGTACCTCTCATACAGTAGATAGTCAATTAATGTTGGCCATTAATATTTTGATGATGCAGTAAAATATGAAGCTCGAAACTCTTATGATCACCTAGACCCTTCATTTTCAACATGGAGGAGTGGGTATGATCAGCCCCAAGGTAAGAAGAGTTGGGTCAAGGTGTGCGTGAAATCATGGAAAAGCTTCAAGAAGGGCCAGTTATACTGTGTGGCCAGGGGCTTAAAAATATATTTTGAACCTTTAAAATACACGGGCATATTAAGGAACACAATGCAGAGTTGGAATGAGATTTGGCTACAATATGAGATGTCACAGAAATTTTGCTTTGTGGTAGCACGTTCAAGCTGTATGCCAAGGCCTTGGGTGTGTATCTTTGTCTGTGGGTGTGTTGGACAGTGCAAGTTTCATTGCTTTCTAGGCTCCTGTGTTTCAGATGTGGGGCTCCGGTGGGGATTAATCTGTTTCATGATCCTCTTCCCTTCGTTGTGAATCGCTGGACAGCAAAGGCTCCTTCTGATGTCGGTTCTTGGTAGCCTGAACCACGCTGTGAATATTTTAAATAGTAATTGTGCATGGATTCGGGGCGAAAGGAGTAGGGAAGAAAGTCAACATTGGAAAAAGAAGTAAAAACATGCCTACCCAGAGAGTACCCAGGCTCTGTAAAAAGTTTGTTGTTAGGCACAGAATCTTATTCAGGGAGAGATTCTTGACAGAATCAAGGGAAATATAATCCCAATTATAAAGATCAGGTGAAATCATGAGAAGGTAGTCTTTCCCTTGACTAATTCACTTTGCTTTCCCATTGTTAAAGAGAAAAGTTGTTGATTTTATACTTTGTGAAAGGCAAAAGGGACATAAAATTGCAATTATTTTTTGCCGTTAGCCTGCCTTTCTTTGTTTGGGGGGCGTGCAATGGCAGGATAAAGGTCTCTGCTTCAGAAATAATGAGCAAGGAGAGGCTATAGGCGTAGTGTAGACATCAGTCCTTTTGTAGCGAGTACACAGAGCCGTTTTATTTGGGAACTGAATATTTGAGGGCTAGGGGGACCCCTCCCCCTGAAAGTGCAAAGACCCTGAAGCGTGACTGCTCCCTCCATTTCAGCATTTGAGTGGCATGTCGAGATCCTTCCAGCACGAGGTGCATAATGTATTGTGCAGGCTGACTCCCATGTGGAAGAGAGCACAAAACTTCCTTATGCATGAGGCATTTTTAGCAAATTGGACCCCATTTCAATCTTGATGAAACTTGATGACATTTCCAACTTGCAAGTGCACAAAACGAAAAAGCAAATTTTTAGCTATT
The DNA here is from genome assembly GCA_030068075.1 of Paguma larvata. Taxonomy (NCBI): domain Eukaryota; kingdom Metazoa; phylum Chordata; class Mammalia; order Carnivora; family Viverridae; genus Paguma; species Paguma larvata. The sequence goes on from CM057842.1 coordinate 35,689,218, forward strand.
TGTGTGTCAGAACATCAGAAGCTCAAAAGCCATAATTAAGGGTGTCAGCATGGCAGGGAGGCCATATTTCTGCTCTTCTCAGGGGTCTTGTGGGTCTCTCCTTAGAGGCTAGACGAAGCTCTTCCTCCCCTGGAAGACTTGAATCAAACAATTTGGATTTCCCGAGCCCCACCTGGGAAATGGCCTCTCCACTTGCAACCCCGTCATGTTGATGTTTAGTGGTTTTTGTTTCTTTCACGAGAAGAGAGGTTTGGGGAACAGCTTTGTGGTTGGTGCTTCCTATGCCTTGGTTTCCCTGTGCTTTTTTGTTTTTGGAAGTCTGAAGAGAAAATATAAGAAATGGTGCTTTCATATGATATTTTAATTCCTTTTCATTTTGTGTTTCCATTATAAGCAATTAACCTTCTGACTTTAAATTCTGGTAGATTCATGAAACAGGCTCTTACGATATGCTCATTTAGTGACTCTATAGCTCGAATAGGGTAGAACACAAATAGATGTCCAAACAAATGGAAATAAATAGACTTTCAAAACTTAGCAAATGTCCATTTAAACCAGCCCTTCTAAAGTTCTTTTGGATACATTTGTTAAGATGTAGCTGTAAAAAAACAAAAAGAAAATGTAGCTCTGATTCACTAAGTCTGGAGAGAACCCCGAGATTCTGCGTTTCTCACACGCTCCCTCGTTGAACAATGCTGACGGTCTCCAAATCATGCGCGGAGTGGCAAAGCTTTATATGTCTTTCCAACTCAAGGAGGAGTCTTAAAATTCAGGTGTGGTCACTGCGATTATCAACAGGTGCCCTTGTCTGGGATATACATGTTTTGGTTAAGATAGCCTTTGAATTTTATAACAGAAATATTATTAAAGTTAATCCCTAGTACCGCTGCTGCCTGTTAATGATTCACAAAAATCCTTGCCTAATAAGAGCTATTTTCTGAAGAGCTCGCATTGAATTGCAAATACTACTTCTAATCTGAATGACATCCGCAATTCACTTACATAGCCCGAGTCTGAGCCCGAACAGCTTCTGCAAGTGTTGGACACCCGTTATGCGCAGTGCATTGTCTTGAGGGCTGTGCGAAAGTCTGTTGAATAAGGTCCATACCCGCTACTGAGAACCTTAAACTCCATTGTGAGTGGGGAGGGATGGGGGAGATAGATCATACGTATAAAAACCTGAGTAAAATGGAGGCTCTTGAAAGTGATAGCAGATCTAAGAAAGTCCCAAATTAAAGATTAATTGGATTCAAAGAAAAGAGAGAGCTAGATCATCTGACGGCAGAGCCCAAGAGCCTTCATGGAGAAGGTAGCATCTGAACGAGGCTTGAACTGTTTGGATTAGGTGTGTAGAAATGAGACTGTGAGGTTTGGGCTGAGGTGCAGATGTGTTAAAGGGAGGGGAAACTTTGAGGAACCAACATGATAGGAAAAGGAGCTTGTGTGTCATAAATTGGGAATAGTTCCAGGGTGGCTCAAGCGCAGGTTTCGTGCAGAGATTTGGTTGACAATAACCTTGGAAAGGAAGTTGGAAATGACCTTAAGAGTCAGTGGAAGATGCTTGGGTTGAGTTCAGCAATCTGTGGAGAGCTGTCGGTTACCCAATCCACTTGTTCTCAGTTCTCCTTCTTTTTTTAATCTTTTTAATGTTTATTTATTTTTGAGACAGAGAGAGACAAAGCATGAGTGGGGGAAGGGGAGAGGCAGAGGGAGACACAGAATCTGAAGCAGGCTCCAGGCTCTGAGCTGTCAGCACAGAGCCTGACACGGGGCTCTAACTCCCAGACCGCGAGATCATGACCTGAGCTGAAGTTGGCTGCTCAACCGACTGAGCCACCCACGTGCCCCTCAGTTCTCCTTCTAAAATGTCTTCAGTCTTGTTCATTTGAATGATTTGTGCGTGTTTGTGTGTGTGTGTGTGTGTGTACATTAACATTTTATTTCTTTTCAAATTTCTTTTGGTAGTTGGTGAAAGAGATTATAAAAAGAAGAGAAGTTTGTCATAGGAGCTAACAGGAAGTGGAGGATGGGGAGAAGGAGGATTCCGTGTACTGCCCTGTGAGAGGTGACTCTGTCTTATAAATTGCAGAGTCGGTATAATCCAGAGATATGGAAACTGTTAGCTAGGAAGTATTTGAATTTCTGTCTCTTACCCGGAAGGCATCCAGCCATGTGGCAGGTGACACGGGAGGGATAGACTTGGTGCATCTTCCTGGATCATCACTTTCATTCAATCAGAGTTTCACTCCACACTATATAATTTAAAGCCTTTAAAAATGTATTAGAAACAATTATATTTATGCTTAAATTTAATTTATACAGTAATTAACACTAGTCTAAAATCAGTCAGAGGTACCATTTTAGATTTAGATGTGGTTTCCTCTTGTTTTTTAAACTTTAATGTTTACCAATGCTGGTTATGTTAGACTGTTTTATTAAGAGCTCTTTTTCATTTTCAAAAAGTATAGAGATACATAAAGAATTAAAAAGGAGCACGCTAATCCCTCACTCTGTTAATCATACATATGGGATGCCTGACTACGGGAGCTACATGGCTTTATTAGGAATGAGGCACCCTGGTGGCAGCCTACTAGAATTGCAGGCATAGGGAAAGAGGGACGTAACCTTTTGAGTGCGGAATGGAAAAAGCCAAGTTGCTAAAGGCAACATGAATACTATGGATGGGCATAGCCATATGGCATAGCTTGCCTATGTCAGTGTTGCTCTGTTCTTGTTTTTACCATCACATGCCTAAGAAGTCTTTTTTAGACACGTTTTTCCTCATTATTATTCCTCCCCTGTCCTTTCGAAGGCCACAGACTATTATAATAACTAAAACTTTTGAACCCACAAGACCCAATTTTGCCCCCTTCCAAAAGTGCTTCCCCCATTGACGGCACGTGGTCTAGAGTTTTCCGGCCTGTCTTTCTGGGGTAAGATCTTGTTCTCATACTCCTGGGGCAACTCTAAACTGCATTGCCTAGAGTCAGCCTTCTGTCAGACAGAGACTTGTCAGACACTCACTTTTTGAGGCTTCTGCTATTGGAACTCAGAAGAAGTGCCTTTACTAAACACTCATTTGTCACACAAGTCCTGCTATGTCACCAAAGTAATTAGTCCTGTTGGCTGATTGATCTTTTAGTCACTCACCCAGATGAGATTCATAACCATTTTCAGGGCTCCCCTTTCCTCTATATGGTCATTGCTCTCGGGTCCCAGCTGCATGGAGTCTGCTTTTGACTGCATGGAGTCTAGTTACGAGTCCTTCACTTCTCCCTGCTAAAGTGGCCAACAGCAGGCTCAGAGGTGCTTTAAGTTGCATTCCCACCCCCTGCCCCCAGTCCACTTATAAATGGTGCTGGGAATATATATAGAAGAGCTTGATCTTTTATGCTGGGAAGATTCCATTCTTATTCTCTTTCCCTAAAATCCGGACTCTAACTAACAGGATTGTGTGTGTCCTCTTTGGTTCTTCCCATACCTAATGTTCACAATAGCTCCATAAGGCGTTTATCAAGAACAGCCCCATATTATAGGCGAAGAAAAGGTCACGCAGCCAATAAATGCGGGATCCAGTCCCCCGAACTCAGGGATCTCTGGCTCTCAAAACAGTGCTCTGATCTTATACTGTCTTTGAGAGAGATGCCAAGAATTGGTAGTAACAACTTAGCCTTTCCTCTGCCCTATTTCTATATAGAACCCTGTATTTATTTTTTCATGTAGTTATTCACGCAGCAGATATTTATTGAACAACTACTATCTGACAGGAACTTTAAGTTATTAGAGATACTATAATGAAAAGCACCCTTTCTGTTTTCAAGGAGCTCACAGTTTATGACGGAGGTGGACCAGTGAGTAGGTATCTATAACTGCACGTGACACAGTAGTGATGGTGATAGGTAGATGGTGCTATGAGAGAGGCACCCAACCTGGTCTGGATGGTGGTTTGGAAATGGTGGAACGCCCGGAAAGCTTTGAGTTGGAGAAACATCCCAGGCTGCTATTATATGTTGATGTGTCTTTCATTCTGCTCTGTAAGATCCTCAAGGGCTAGAACCGTCTTTTCCATATTTGGTTTTCCAGCACCAGTTATAGTTTGGCACTCTGTCCATGTTGGGCCCATGTTTGCTGAACTAGAGGCCAGTGTATTTCCCTTGCTATCTGCCGCATGCTTTTGTGCCCCCTGGAATTATGTGTTAGGACTTCACTGGTTTTAGGACAGAGCTGCCAATGTGATCTAATTTAAATGAAGATGGGCGATTTATTATAAGGATATAAGGGTGTCTCATGGAAATCAAGTATAGACTATAGCTGGTCCTCAGGTGAAAACTAGAATCAGAAGTAGGAAAAATGTCAGAATTCTCTGCTTTTCATTCTTCCTTCTCGTGCAGAATGACTGTATCCTTCTCTCTCCGTGGCGTTAAATATGACCACATGACACCTCCCAGGTTTAGTTATTTTAGGTTCAGTTGTATGAAAAGACTAACCCAGCTTCTCTCAGTCTCAGTTCTAAACTCTCTGAAGAGAGATTCGGATTGCCCATCGGAGCACTAAGATATGGCTGTTGAGGACCAGTCCTTGTGGAGATGGGAAAGAGGTGGTGAGAAGCACTTCCCCAGGGGCGCCTGGGTGGCGGCTCCGTTGGCTGAGTGTCTGCCTCTCGATTTTGGCTCGGGTCATGATCCCGGGGTTGTGCGATCAAGCCCCGTGTTGGAGGTGATCTACGCCAGATGGGGGTTCTGCTGGAGATTCTCTCTTTCTCTCTCCTTCTGCTCCTCTTCCCCACTTGCACGCGCCCTCTCTCTCAAATAAAATTAAAAAAAAGAGAGAGAAAAGCAGTTCCCAGAGAAAGGGGACATTTTCATGAGCTAGGTGAGCACCTGAAGAAATGCCACTCACCCAGACAGTTGGGAGAAAGCTCCGGGCATGGCAGGATACCGCTCCCAGGTATAAGATATGAGTAAACTTCTAATAGGAAACTGTTCTTTGATGACATTGAAGGCCCTTCTGAAGCCATTTTCTCACATGATTCTGGTTTTTCCTGAAGGACTCTGCTCCTTGTTTCATCAAAATAATGGCCCTCGGTTTAACTCCTTTGGTAAAGGATTATCTTCACCGAGAATATTGTGCTATATTGGTCTTAGACCTTTACATAATGATGTGGTGTATGTGGGAGCTTGGGAGTGCTTCTAGCTTTTGTAATACAAAGAACAGAGGCCATGAAGATCTTCGCTGGCCCCACATGAGAACACATGGATAGGTTGGATAGAATAAACGATAAAAATAATCTTTCAAAACAATAGCTGCGTTAAAGAGAAATAAGGGGGATATTCTGGTATCATGGACTTGTAAATAGGACTTATAAATGATGTCCATGCGGTTAGCAAAATAACGGATCTCTGTATTATCTGTAAAGACAAGAGGCTGAACTCTTGACACTGATGTGGGAACTTAACTCACAGCTCAGACCACTTACCGTGGAGTTGTCTCTATCACTCGCGGTACATGGAACTTCTCTAGAAAAACCATGTCGGCTAAAGTTGTATTCACAATAAAATATTAAAAACCACGCGAGGAAATGATCCACTCTTAGAATCACCTGACTTTACAAATAGGAGGATTGATTCCAAAATGACCTTAAGATTTAACATGGTATTATTTAAGTAGGTTTAAATTGGTTAAAGGGAATCAACGAACTAACAGGTAATTTTGATAGGGCTCCTGGGTGGCTCAGTTGGTTAAGCGTCCAACTTCGGCCCAGGTCATGATCTCATGGTTTTCTTGACTTCAAGCCCTTTGTTGGGCTCTGTGCTGACAGCATTGAGCCTGGAGACTGCTTCAGATTCTATTCCCCCTCTATCTTTGCCCTTCCACCACTCACACTCTGTCTCTCTCTCTCTCTCTCTCAAAAATAAATAAACATTAAAAATGTTTTTTAAAAAGAAAGAACAGGCAGTTTTGATTTCAAAATCAGGAGTTAGAAAAATAAAAAAAAATGTGGCTGTAAAATTAAACCTAAGTGAATAAATCAAATAGCATATAAGATATTTGGGGGAAGGTGGGGGAAGAGAGAGATCTCTAAAGAAATAATACCAGTTACTGTCCTGAAGGATAAAAAATTGGAAAATAAAGGAGTAACATGCAAGATAGAATAAGAAGACCCAAGAAATTTACTGGATTTTCTGGAAGGAAAGAATAGAGTGAATTTGGAGAAAAGCTATACTATTGTTGCTGATTTTACGTATTGATTAAAGATACAACTCTTCAGATTGAAGAGCTACTTTGAATCCCAAGCAGGGTAAACAAACAAACAAAATGACCATCTGGAAACATTGTAAATAAATTATAGAACACCAAAGATAAAGCAAAAGCCTTAGAAACAACTAGAGAGAAAAGATAGATTTCTTCCAAAGGAGCAGTAATTCCACCGAATAGAATTCTCTTAAGTAGTAGCAGGTGTCAAAAGACAATAAAAATCTGTGGAGAGAAATCAGTATTACCTTACAGTTAGGCACCCAGCTAATCTGCTTTTGGGAGAACATTCTTTCAAAGAAGTTTGCTAAAATAATCACTGAAAGATGGGTTTAGGAAGAGGGAAGTGGAAGCCTAGCAGGCGAAGTCTGGCGAAGCAATGTGGTTCCAAGACGCTGGAAATCATCTCAGCTAACCTGAAAGAATATTGATATGAGGGAAACAACTAATATGGTAGAGGGCAAAAAAAGCAAGTGGAGTTGCAGTATCCCACCACAGAACATGCCTGGGCAGAGTTCAAGTGCTCTTGGGTCCATCTAAAATGCTTTTATCCATTGTTAAGAAAGTATGGAAAAATTTAAGAAGATTTTTTTCTTTTTGTAGGGAAAGGTATTAGGCAGGCAAAGGGAACACGTAGCCACTAGGTTTCTATTTGTAAAATAAAGTGGCAGGAATAAATCCAAATATTTTAATAACCACGGTTAATAGAAATGAATCAACTTGCCCCTTGGCAGTCTGAAATTTACATTGGTTTAAAAAAATTCCAGTTAGATACTCTTTTAAAAGACAGACCTTAAATATAAAGGCACCTGCTATTATAGCAGACTTGGTTTCTTTTTAATCTCTTGAGAGCCCCGACGAGGTCACTGCAACTCCTTTCTCATGATAGATGCCCAAACTCACATGCACGTATTCTGGAGTATTGAGTGCCTTCTGTGAACAAGAAGTAACAGCCCTTGAAAATGGCCCGACTTAGGAGTCCAAGTATTTTAACACTTTATAACATCAAATTGAAAAACTGCTGATCTCTGTTTGCCACAGGATTAATTTTCATAGACGGTGGAGAATAAAGCCGTACGCATGGAATAAAGGATATACATGTCTCCTTTTAGAACAAAATGGACACATACAAGAGCATATGGTATATTCGTTTCAATGATGAAGTTTTACCACACCATAATTAACGGTCAACTAGAAACCGAAAAGGCATGAACGCATTAATTGGCGGTGAGAATGCTATGATCCAAAGCTCTTGTTTTTCCTAAATCAGTTTTTCCACTGTATCAGGCTGTCGATGTTTTGTTCATGCCCATGGTTCTTAAAAGCCCGAGCAAATAATAGGCTGGGTGATGTTCACATAACTGCACACAACCCAACTTTATAATTATATAAACTCAACATATATACAGAAGCAAGGTCAGGTGGCTTTTGAAACTGTGGATCCTCAAATCTCACTGCATATTTATCTGAGCACATTTATATTTATAGTTTACTCCACCTCTCATTCAAATAACGAAGGGAGAGCTGGCCTTCAGGGATCCGATGTAGCACATTCATAAATAAAAAGTGATGTATACACGTTTCTCTCCTGCTAGGATTTTGAAAGTCAGATATGACACACTAGTACCCGGAAACAGGTGTTATGGGATGAATGTTTGTATTCCCCCCAGTTCATACATTGAAGCCCTAATCCCCAGTGTGATGGTGTTTGGAGACGAGGTCTTTGGTGTGGAATTATGTGTCGGTGAGGTAGTGAGGGTGGAGCCCCTAGAATGGAATTAGTATCCTAAGTGTCCAGAGCTTCTCTTTCTTTGCCTTGTGGGCATATGCATAGCGGGAAGGCAGCCATTGGCAAGCCAGGAGGAGACTCCTCACCAGGAATCTTGGACTTGCAGATTCCAGAACCATGAGAAAGAAATGTCTGTTGTTTAAGCCATGCACGTTGTGTGGTGTTTTGTTACAGCACCCTGAGCTGACTAAGACCACGGGGCTCCCTGATGAGGCTGGAATTGACAAGGAGATCAAATAGGGCATGCCGGTTCATTCATCTCTGTTTCACGCTCACCAGAGGAACAAGTGGGAAGGAAGATTGAACCTTGAGTAGCCCATAAACCCTCTGAGCCTAAATCTCTGGTGTGTGCTTGTCTCCTTGGGTGTGTTCATAATAAGAATATTTAAAACCGAACCTTACTTTACATTCTGTCGAACATTACAACAAGTACATTGCCCTGTGTTGCCTGCCTTAATGGGCTCTCAGGAGGAATTGATAAGACATCTAGTTCCTGCATTCTTAGCTAATGTTCCTTTTGGCCTCAGGTAGAAAATATCAGGCAATTGTTGTTGTTTTTTTTTTCTCCAAGCAAACCTCTTTGTAAATAGAGGAAAATAAAAAGGGTAGAAGTCACACATAAATTTTTTATGCAAATGGGCATCAAAACACATGAATTAAAGGCCCTTTTTTGTAACTTTCCTACTTACCCTATTTGTCAAGAGATTCCTTTAAGCCAAAGTGAGTAGAGGCCATATAGGTTCACAAAAAGCACTTATATTTTTGTGCTTCTTGCTGCCTCTGCTTAGTCAGCTCATTCATATCTCTGAACCAAACAGCAAATTCGGGGAAAAGTAGAATTTTTGAGAAATCAAGACATTGGGGAGAGAATTTTAAGGAAACATCTTCGACGCAGGCTTAGTAGAGATGAAGAACACTGAATTCTCTGATGGAACATATTTCGTTGTGATTGAAGCATGATATGGAGTTCAAGGTATCACTATGTATAAAGATATTAATTATTCCAGTGGACATTTTAAATCACAATGCAAGTTCTGTTTAAGATACAACTTCCTTTAGGATTGGCATTGACCAATCTTTTTGATGGTGCTTTATTTTCATATTTTTGTGGAGCATTTTGTAAAGTTACTACTAATAATCTTGTCATATCAGAGGAATTTGTGCCAGTATTTCCCTAGAGAGAGGTAGAGAGAAAGCAAGAGAGAACAAGACAATACAAATCTTGTAGAAAATTATGGAACCAAATATATAGCTCTGATTTTGAAGGAGACGAAATTGTCATCAGGCCATTATTTTGATTGGTCAGGTAAACTTGGACAAGATTCTAAAAAATACCTTATCACTTCTGATCATTCATTATAATGATTCACTACTCATTAGCTCATGTTCATTAAGTACTTGTTCTATGCCAAGTTCTGGTGGGAGTACTCCAGATGTGTTTGTCTCCTTTAATCATCTCAGTAATGTTGTGCCCGAATTCTCGAATCCCCCCACAAGAGACCACCAGAGTCGAAAGTCAAAGCCAAGTGGCAAGGGTCGTTTTATTTCAGGATCGATCCCGGTCCTTTCGCGTACCGCTGCCAGTATGCAAAAAGGCCTCGAACATGGTTGGTACAGCGTTTTTATAGACAGAGACAAATAGTATAGGAAGGCTTCAGGTTATAGGGTGACTGATTGGTCGATATTTGAAATACGAACATATGCAGCCCTCTGATTGGAGTTTCTTTGTTTGCTCTTTGGCGGAAGTCTCTGTCCGTTATGTGAAAAAGTTAGTTATTTATCCTAATACATATCAGAAAAGGGGGAAGGGGAAGAATGTGAGGGAAGCAAGGTTCTCAAGCTAATAAATGTCCACTCAAGCTAATGAATGTCCGAAAGGTGAAGGGGAAGAATGTGAGGGAAGCAAGGTTACTGAAGTGAGAAATGCCAGATACTCAAACTAATACATGTCAGACTAGACTCAGAAAAAGTTTTACAATGTTTACAGCAAACAGTAAGCAAAACAGAATACTCAGCAATTGTATTTCTTATCAGCGGTCCACAATCCGCAGAAGGCCAGGGCAGCTATCTTTAACCCGGTATCTGTCCATTGATTTACAGAAAAAGAGAACTTAGCTTCAAACTAAGGCAGAGCTGCCATTTGGACATAAAATTTAAAACTGCTCTCTTCAAGTAACATATTCAGTAGCTACCATTACCATCTCTATTTCAAAAACAAAGGAAGCAAAAGTCTAGAGATGGGAAGTTAAACCTGACTGGTAATTGGTCAAGACAGTATCTGAACCCAGGTCTCTTGGACCCTAAGGGCCATGCATGTAATTGGTGTGTTAGGTCTAAGCAAATATTCTCAGTAAAGAGCTTTCGAAAGAAGAGTTATAGAATAAAAGTAATGTTAAGAAGATTCTTCATGAATGATTTCATGAAAAAGATAATTTCTCTGATATTCGTGTATTAATAATTCTTAAATATATATTAAATATGTAAATTAAATTAAGCTTGTGAACTTCAAGCATCTGTATCCTGTCTAGAGAGGGAGTGCTCAGGGGTGCTGATTAAGGCGAAAAAGTGGATTCCATTTATTTCATGTTGCCATTAAAGTATTTGCCATCGTAATGAACCCGAAGCACTTTATAAAATGGCATGAGTGAAAATAATAGATGGAGGTAGTTATAAGTGATGTCTGGAGACACTGGAAATAAGTCATTTAATCTCACCCTAATGTAGTTTCTCGCTGTGGATAAACAAATGCTTTCCTTAAACAAGATTTGAAACAAAGCAAAAAGACCCCCCAACCGAAAATAACATTCATCTGAAACCACTAAGTTGGACATGCACCTTCTCATTTCCCCCTGAGTTGTCATCGCAAACATACTGGCTTGGGTTTCTGAGATGAATTGGTGATACTCAGGGAATCGGAAGTTTAGGTTCGTGTATGATCGAACTCAAGAACATTTCCCGTACGTCTGGTGGAGGTTTGGAACACGTTCTAGAATTCCAAACGTGAAGTCTTCCGGTCACGAGATCCCCTGCAAGAATTCTGCACGAATGTCATCTGGAAGTGAAATTCGTGACACCCTCTTCAGTTCCAACGTAGAGAGATTAACCAAAGGAACCGAGGCCACGACGAGAGGAAGGAGAGCCAGGAGACAGATGATAAAAACTAATTTATCGGAGCACAAATACTGGAAATTACCACACAGGGAATTGAAAAAAGGCTAGGTGAATAACTTGGAATCTGGTTCCACACATGGGACGACGCTTCTCTTTTTAAAATAAAATTGCCTGCCTTGCCCTTTTTTAATTTTGTCATATTTTATTTTGATTTAAAATATTTTCTCGGATTCTCCAGTTTTGCTGTATTGCATGCACGTTCCAATAAATGACCTATTTATTTACATGAAAGGCAAGCTTTGCTAATGTAAAGACAAGATGCAAGAATTTTCCTGCCAATTTTCTAATGAAAACCAATGACAGGTTTTTTTTTTTTTAATTTGGTTATGAGTTTCATTTGCTGAAAATGAAAAATGTATTCTTAAAATGACATAAAAATATCATATTATCAGGACTTCTGGCAGCAAACGAATGAATAGTTGTTCTGAATAGATCGTTCTGAATGGCCGCTCCGTAACTACCGTGTTTTGTTAGAAAAGTATATTAAAAAGTAGAAACAGCAACCTGAAGAAAAGAGATAAAAACAAAGTATAAAATATGTAATCTTTCAAAAGCCACTTATCAAGGAGAATCTTAGTGAAACTTTAAATAGGAGAGTCACACAATCCCAGAGCTTTCCCATTTCCCTCTGCAATGAATAATTTACTTTTTAGATGAGATCCACTAATATTATTGCAGAATAACTGTAATTGAAAATTATTAAAGCTCTATCTTTATTGCGTTCGAAAAATCTGTGCATTTGGTGTTTGACCAGGTCTGCCTCATCATTAAGAATTTTGAGGAAAAGCAAAATTTCTGTCTCCCGAAGAATGAAGAGCAAAACCCTTAATTGCTTTCTTGTTTCCCACAAAGATGCTAATATGATGAACTGAATGTCAAGAATAATAAGACAAAATGATGGTGTACACCCTGCAAAGAGAAAATAAAACATCTTTTTATGTAAACTGTCACCAGAACCTCAAGGAAACTCTTTGCTCTTTCCCTGCCCTGATTTTGAACTGCTTCATTAAAAGTAATTTTGTTTTTCAGGAGGATAACACCCACATTATTCTATAAAAATAATTTTAAGAGAAATCTTCAATTAAGAGGTTATTGTTGCCTGAAAGATTTTTTTCCATAGTTGGTTGGTAGCTGAAAATGGGGTCTCTCCAAGTTTGAATGGAAATGTGACATTCGTGATGGCTTAAAACAGGTGTCTTGTCTGTTTGAAATGTCCATGACTTGGTATTATTTATCAGATCCTTTGAAAATGTTGGAAGTTTCAGAGGACAGAATTTTCAGAAGGGAGAGAAATTAATCATCAATTCTTCCTGTCTTCATTTGATTGAAAAGTTAAATTAGAGAGACTGAAAAAGCCCTCATTCAGGGCAGTAGTTTGAAAATAAACAAGCGATCACAGGCTCAGGGCACATCCCAACTTCCCCCCTCTCCCCCCCACTAGTTTTGGGTGGAAATCCTGTAAAAGTCATCCCACTGACCCCCAAACGCCCACCAGGGCTTGTCCTTATCTAAATTGAGATGTTTGCTTAGTTCTGTCTGTAACCTGATAAATGTATAGATACATAAATACATATAAACCACTTAGAAGGGAATTTCAAAGAGCCCTTGGGTGGCCTCCTCGTCATCTGAGCAGCTGACTCTTGATTTTGCCAAAGGTCACGATCTCTCTGTTTGTAGGTTCAGGCTCTGTGCTTTGTCAAGTAGTGTGGAGCCTACTTGGGATTCTCCTTCTCTCTCTCCCTCTGCCCTTCCCCTTCCCCTGCTCATGCATGCTCTCTCTCTCTCTCTCTCTCTCATAAGTAAACTTTAAAAAAATAAGGGAATTTCAAATTCTCAATTAAAATAAAATCCCTGGTAATTTACTTACTTAATAATTTGTCCTCCAGAGGGTTTCCTCTCAATGGACACAGGACACTTGTCAGCTCAGGCCACAAAACTCACTTTGCAACTAAGGCAACAGTGACCAGGTCTTCTCACATGGTCTTGATGCATAAAAGCCCAAGCCCGCTGTAAAAGGGTTTCTGTTGCCTTAAGGTACCCCTTAGAAGCCTCCCCACCTCCCTTTGTAACAGTCTTCTGAGAAACAGTGATCTCCGGAAATACTCATAGAAAGCTTCCAGGTCAAATCATTCTGGAACATTCTAAATATTGAATTACCTTTGTGGTTAAAAAGTTATGTCGGTGTATGAAAGGCTCTGAGAAGCTCTCCATTCTGTTCCGCAGTGTGCTCTCCATTGTCCACTGTAGAATGAATTGCTCAGTGCAGCACTCTCCAAACTTACTTAGCTACAGAACCCTGCTTTTTTTTTTTCTCATCTGAACAACCCTTGTGAGGTAGATACTATCCTGTTTTACAGAGAGACTGAGGCTCAGGGAAGTTAAGTAACTTGCCTAAGGTAATACAACTCTTGAGCGATACAGCTAAGATTTGAAGCCTCAAGCCTTCTATCTTCATTTATTTGTTTTGGGAGAGAGAGAAAAAGAGAGAGAGAGAAGCAGGAGGAAAGAGAGAGAATCTTAATCGGGCTCCATGCCCAGGGTGGAGCCTGGAGTGGGGTTCAATCTCACCTCCCTGAGAGCATGACCTGAGCTGAAATCAAGAGTTGGAAGCTTAACCGACTGAGCCACCCAGGTGCTCGCTAAACCTTGTATCTTAGAGTCAGCACCATGACCTAAAAATGCAAGGAAATCCATTCATTTGAATATATGGTCTATTTCCAGTAACGTTTAGCATTTTTTTCCTGCGTAATCTTTAACAGATTTCTTTTTTCCTCATGTTCATCCTATTGGGATTATGTAAACAAATAAACAAAAAACAAACCGAAGAATCCCATGCTGTTACATACAATGTGTTTGCTTAAAAACAGGTTATTAAATTCTGTGCAGTACCATAGTTTGGAATGAGCCCAAATAACACATAGAACACATCATTTCATAACCAGTAGGTTACAATATGAAGTCAAGAAAAGCATGAATATTACCTTAAAGCTGGGACTGATAATTTGGTGAAATATTGTGAGTCAGCAGAGCAACACGAAATAAAGAAATCCATTTGCCCGAAAGGACCTTGTTTAAGCTAATTTCAGAAATATTTAGAGGATTTAATTGTATATGTAATATTAAAATGAATGATACATTGAGAAAAAACACTTAATGCATTGAAAGATCCCTGTCATAGTGAGAAAAAAATGTATATGCTTTTGATTTTTACGTAGACATTTTATCTACATATATCCCTTTATTCTCTCGATATACACGGGGATATTTGTGATTAGGAAAGCCTGCACAGGCATACACAAATATATATACAACTAATAAAAACAACCCCGTATGAGAATTGTTCAAATATCCATTTTAGTTATTTTAAATGTAATATAATTTTAGACCCCCTTTCATAAATATCCAGTGGACAAGATTTATTATTATTATTATTTTTAATTTCCTGCATCAGATCTAGGTCTCTGATAAATACCACAGACAGCCCCAGAACTGTAGGATGGGCTTGACAGTTCTTCAATAAAGGGCTGTGTGGTTTTTTTTGTCAGAGTCTTCCTTCCAGTGACAGCTGCTTTGTTCTTTTCTAGTCAGATTTTCTAGTTAACACATCAAAAGTGTATCTGTGTACACGAAGTACGAAGAAAACAGTTCAAAGAGGTAAGAGATTCACTTTTAACTCTTGCTACATTTTCCCCACACTTGTCACAAAAGACATCTCTTATGGAAGCTTCAGAACGAGGTGAGGAGTTCATGATGGAGCCAAGGAATCCATGGCGTTTCAGAACGAGCGTTCCGGAAGGCGAGTGGTCAGGCCAAGCACCGAGAGTCTCCAGGTCAATGAGACCTAACCTGGGGGGAGGCGTTTGCGTTTTCCCAAGACAACCAAGCCCAAGAGCTGGACACAGCTTTTTATTTTTGGATTATTGCAAAAGCATGATTTCTTCTTCTTGGCCTATCTTAATGACAGTAGCCACCTGCTTCTGTGCACACAACTCTGGAGCCACTGCCTGGGTCTCTGCCAGCAGGGATTTCTGTGCGCGTGCGTGAGCACAGACACACACACACACACACACACACACACACAGAAGAACTGAAGTTAGCCTTGCTTCCTGGCTAAGCAAATGTCCTTGGGGGTGGGTCTCCAAGATCTTATTGACTAAGGTGGCCAAACCTGGATTGGTACCAGAATATTCAAACCCCAGGAAAGTCACCTCTTAGACTGACTGTCTCTTGCAGCTTTCTCGTGATAAGCGTATGCAGAGATTGGGGGAAGGCAGTTTCCTTTCTCCTCCTCCCATCCCTGAGTAGGGAAAATGTCTAGAAAGTACCACTGCCTCTCCTCCACACCTCTGCCCCCCCCTTCAGTGAATTAAGTTGAGATAGACCAACCCTGGGTGACGCCATATGCATGTTTTTAGTGGTCCAAGTGAGGCCTGAGTGATAAACATTTATTTAAAACAACTTTTGCATTCAATCTTTGAACAAAGCATCTGCATAGTCATCATGAGAAAAATAACTTTGTTCAACATTCTTAGGCCTACTTTATAGTTGAGTGTGGTTTTAAAACATGATATATGTCAGCTTTTCAAAATTTGATAGATATCAGAGTTCTTAGAGGCTCTGGAAGCCATAAGCCACTGGCGAAGCAAAAGCCATGTGTGCAGCAAAGAAACAAAACAGCCCCACATCTCCTGAGTGCTCCCGGTACCGTGTTGTGTTTCCGGTACCATGGTGTCGGATAGTGACACGGGAGGAGACAGGCTGCTTGTGGTCAGCTGATCCTTGGGGCCAACCCATAGGGCTTAATGTCTCTAACCTTGTTCTCTTGTCTGCAGTGGGGATTCTAATGGTCCCACATTCCCTGTGGGGTTTATTTATTGATTTTTTTGGAAGGACAATTATGCATGTCAAGTACTTGGCACTTTCCAAACACATGGCGTGAATCTCAGGAAAGACTCTGAGTGATCGTGACATTGTCCAGGGTTTCCACAGATCTGGAATTTCACCGGTACCTGCTGTGTTCCAAAAATGCATCCTATCATAGTCGCTTCTTTGGGGCATTTGCCTTGCATTCACTGAGAAGGAAAAAGTCCTAGGGGCGCCTGGGTAGCTCAGTCGGTTGAGCATCAGACTCTTGACTTCAGCTCAGGTTGTGATCTTGTGGTTCATGGGTTCGAAACCCTACTTTACGCTCTGCCAGCTGGCTTGGGATTCTGTCTCTGCCCCTCTGCTGCTCCCGCGTGCGTGCATCCACATATAGAGACACACGTGTGTGCACTCTCAAAATAAATAAACTTAAAAAAAGGAGTCTTAGCAATGGAAGATTTTACTTTTCACCTGTACTATATGCAGCCTACAGTCAAGAATGTGATTTTCTTCCTAGATCTTGCCCCTTTTCTATTAATTTTCAATCATTTGAACATAAAGGACATAGGTATGTTTAATAAACAAAGATATAATCGTATTACAAATACGTAAACTACAGTAATGATTTAAAGTAGCGCTAAATGTAAGCAGAAAACAAACAGGATAACAATGACATTGATTTTATTGAAGACAAAGAGCTCTGGCAACAGATTGTTTCCTTTAAAAATTATGACCTTAGGAGCACCTGGGTGGCTCGCTCGGTTAAACATCTGGTTTCAGCTCAGATTATGATCTCGTGGTTCTTGGTTTCAAGCTCTGTGTTGGGCACCGTGCTGACGGTGTGGAGCCTACTTGGGATTCTCTCTCTCTCTCTCTCTCTCTCTCTCCCTCTCCCTCTCCCTTCCCCTCTCCCTCTCCCTCTCCCTTCCCCTCTCCCTCTCCCTCTCCCTCTCCCTGACTTGTGTTTTCTCTCATTCTCAAAATAAATAAATAGACTTAAATTTTTTAAATCATGATTTAGAATCAACAACTCAAAATCAAATTATTTTGCAAAATAAATTAAAAAAAATCATCTAGTGTAACTTTTGAACGTACTGCCATTAATAGCAGCACTCCTCAGTTTGTGAATTCTCTACCAAATTTCTCTTCCTTTATTAGTTCCCAAGGTTTTTTTTCCAATATTTCCTCGGTTTGTTTGTTTGTTTGTTTTTTGTTTTTTGGTAATACTGAGCTCACCTTCCTGGGGCATTCCAAATGGGGTTTTGAGTTGTGATGAATGCTCTTTCTTTTGGTTCCCAAGCTTCTTAGTCTTCAAAATGACTTGAGGTACTTCAAATAATTCCTGCCACCCACCCCATAACTTTAAGGTCAGTGGTTAGTGCCTTAGACTCACCCACAGAGCCCAGATCATGGGGCTACCCCCCTACCCCCAGACCTTCTGATTCAGCAACCCCAGCTTGGGGCTCAAGATTCTGCATTTCTTATGAGTTCTTAGATAACGTTGATATTCCTGAACTAGGGTCTGTGTTTTGGGAACTAGTATCCTAAATCACGTTTTTCTGGAAACCTTTTGTCTTTAAAGCACCCCTCAGTGGGTCTAGTATTCCGCCAGGCTTGGAAACCAGCATTCTGTCAATCTTAGACATATCTTAGACATTCTCTCTTCACATGTCATCTGGGCAGGGACCTGAGCAGGGGTTGGAAAGTTCTGAGGTGCCTCCAGGCTTATGGGGAAGAGGTGATCTGTTCTTGGAGTTCTGAATGTGTCCTGGGCAGAGAAGAGGAACAGAAAGGTTAAACCCAGGAGGTTTCAGAAGACCTCTGAAGATTCTCTTTCCAAAATAATTTTGAGGCAATATCAGCATGAAATGGAGTTGTCCTCTGTGAGGATGAAATGGGCACACGGCCTAGCACCTGGCATTCAATGAGAAGAGAGGAGGTGGGGGCCACTATCAATACTGTTACTTGGAAGAGGACGGGTGGATGGGGGAGATATGCCCCAGAGGCCGACTTACCAACGAACCAGAATGCCCCAGTCAAGTCCCAAACTCTTGGCTCTGCTTTCTTAAGCTTTCTCTCATCGTTGGGATTCATCATTATAATTATTTGATTGCCAGTTGTCCCCTTGACTGCTGTATCTCTAGCAGAAAGCCTAGCTCATAAAGATTTGTTGAATGACTGTATGAAATTAATGAATGTATTTCTTTATTTTATAATGAATGTATTTCTCTTCAATGATCTATTCAAGGGTTTGGCTCCAAGTCCGTATTTTATAAATATGTGCGAATGAACTCATGAATAAACCGGTAAGTTAGCGGTGTGACTAATCACAGATTTTCACCCTTTGGGAAAGCAACACGTATTTTTACAAAGTTCATCCAGTCGGTGCTGGGGAATACCACATACAAAAAAAAAAATATCTGAATCTTCTAATGTTAGTGGAGAACATTTTTATCTATGTGTAAGCATCTTCCATGATTAGGCTGTTAAAACACTGTACCTGCCAAACTTGAGGGTCCAATCCTCAATGAAACTTGCCTAAAAGCACGTACAGTAGACAGATTTTCCCCGAAAAAAGTTATCAATAGGAAAAGTTTCATATAATTTTTTTTTCTGATTTTCAAAACACTTGAAAATTTTCTCTCTTATTTGGACTCACTGCCTTCTGTGACAAGATCCGTTTGAAAAGCCGAGCGAGGATAAAAAAAATTACAATTTTAATCAAGTAAAATTAAGTGGAACATTTTGAAATGTCAAAGACAGAGAGCATATATTATACTTCTGTGAATAAATGCTTTCAATAATGACAAAAGCTATTCTGGCTGAAGACTATGAGTTTCTATGTCTGTGGGATGGAGGTATCCAATCCAAAACATCACAAATAAAATATGTGATTTCTTTTTATTCCAAAAGGAAGAATAAAAGGTGTATAGCCAAATCTTTATGGTCACTATTATTATTTTTAATGTGCAGGCTCCTCTCACTATGTTCCTCTTTCTAGGGAGAATGTGGGATGGCATGCAGAGAAGAGTGGTCCGTGGGTTTTTTTAGGCTCACAAAGTGTCAGAACGTAAGGAAGCCCTAGTGTAGGTTGGTAGATAAGAAGGCCATATGTTGCCACTTTCTCCACACGAACCCAGCGCAGACCTGGGTGGTTTATTGTGGCTCCATTTCCCCACATGTCACAAAGGAGATAGACGATTTCACAATTAAAAAAATATATACATAAATACATCTTTTAAAATATAAATAAATATATATATATTACCAAAAAATATGGGCACTACTCTGATTGATCAGCATTGACAAGGTGGTACGAAACCTTTTTGGCCTCCCTGAATTAGTCCCTGCCTCACGTTTTATCTGCAATCTGGAGTGCAAGGATTCGTGCAAGGATTAGTCAGGACCGGCATGGAGGAAGTCCTTGGATCAGGCACCTTAGAGTTCACATCTTGCATGAATCAAACGGCCTGCAGAAGCTTGTAGGCTCAACACGAATAGTGGGAAGTGAGATAAACTTTGGGGGCGGGGGGAGGAATTTCCCTCTTCCTGTTCCTGGTTTGCAGGCTGGACACTGACATCTGGAGGGCTTCATGCAGCGCCCGTCTGAGACTGCCTACCCTGGACAAGCCTTGGTTTTTCTTATTCTCTTTCCAGATAAACAACAATTTCTCCATCTGATTGGCTGACAGCATTGTGTAAATTACCAGTAAGGTCATCTCCCCAGTCTCTCAGTTGTATTCCAATGAATACTGGTCCAGCTGGAACCAAAACGTGCAAGTCACGGTTAAATCTGTGTAGGAAATGCTTCGCGGCCCCTTCCAGAGTTTTCTCAAATATTAGCCCAGAGAAGTCCCGGGGAAAGGAATCAGTTTAGTTTTTTTTTTTTTTTTTTTGATTTATTATTTTTTTTTCAATTTAAATTCAAGTCAGTTAACATATAGTGTAGTATTGTTTTCAAGAGTAGAATTTAGTGATTCATCACTTACATAGAACACCCAGGGCTCATCCCAACAAGTGTCCTCCTTAACATCCATCACCCATTTAGCCCATCCCCCACCCACCTCCCCTCTATCAACCCTCAGTTTGTTCTCTGTATTTAAGAGCCTTATGATTTGCCTCCTTCTCTGTTTAAGGTTTAAAACCATTATATAGTTTAAGAAATAGATTGATTATCAAAAGATAAGGATTGGAATAAGGATATCCTATGACCAAGAGACACTTCTGTGTCCCTCCCGGGCAACTTGTATTTGAGAGACCTTCCTTTGAAATGTTAGCCTTTCATATTGCTCTTTAGATTGTCCGCCTCTTTAAGAATGGGAATCACTTCTTACTTGTACTTTGGGGTGACATTATCCTGAGGGGGCCGGACAAAGCAATTCTTTCTTTCCGATCAGGAGCAAGATAAGAGGCATTTGGGGCATGAAATTAACATTATGGTTTATTACTAATGATGTCTGTGAATAACCCTCAGCATCCCTTAAACATTTTGCCCGGTGTATCTGGTGGTTCAGGCAAGTGAAAATTATTAAAAATATAGAGAATTTACAGCAATTACCATGAAATATTACGAAGTAGTAATATTTCACAGGGTGGGAAAGGGTAGTGATTTTCAATTCCAAAAACTACCTTACAAAGTTTATGTAAGCATCAAATTCATGTAAACCTTTAACACCAGGCCTGGTACCAATAAATATTTTCTATTAAAAATAACAGAAAAGAATAATTTCTACTCATTTGAGGCTGGAGTTCTACACATCTTGGTTAATATTTTGATAAGAGTATCCTTTTTGGGCGATTACATGTTTCCCAAATGGTCCAATGAGGCTGGTTTTCAAACTGTGACTGAATACTCCATTGAACAATAGGCAGTATTTATTGAGTACTCACTATAGTTCAGGTTTTGTTTTAAGCATTTCTGCATATATTATATCTTTTCATTGTCGTATTTTTTATTTTATTATTTAAAAGAAATTTTTAATGTTTACTATTTTTGAGGGAGACAGAGCATGAGCTGGGGAGGGAGAGAGATAGGAAGTCAAAGAATCTGAAACGGGCCCCAGGCTCTGAGCCGTCAGCATAGAGCCTGGCACGGAGTTCGAACTCATGAATCATGAGATCATGACCTAAGCCGAAGTCAGACCCTTAACTGGCAGAGCCCCCCAGGTGCCCCTCACTCTTGTAATTACTTTAAGAAGTAAACCCTGTTATACTCATTTCACAGATGAGAACACTGATGTTTAAGCAAAGCTATGTAACAGAGATTACACAGGAAGCAGCTGGTGGAAAATATTTGTGCTTCTTTTAAAATAGACAAGCTAGAGAATATTTGACATGGACAAATTTAGGAGATCATCTATTTAAGAAATCTCTTTCATCAACAATAATAATTTCTTTAATAAATAACAATACTGATGCATACGAAGGAGTAGAATCTAATTCTGGGTGACCTGGACATCGGTCAGGCTCAGGTCCTTTATCCAGCCAGCGATTCAGTGATTCGGGGACTACTTATAAACTATAGTCTATAGAGGTGCCTGGGTGGCTCAGATGGTTAAGTGTCTGACTTTTGCTTAGGTCGTGATCTCATAGTTCATGAGTTCGAGCCCCACATCTGGCTCTGTGCTGACAGTGTGGAGCCTGCCTGGAATTCTCTCTCTCTCCCTCTCCCCCACCTTCCCCACTTGTGCTCTCTCAAGATAAATAAATAAACTTAAAAAAAATAAACTATAGTCTGTAGATGTAAAATTATTCCTAATCAAAAGACTTCCAAGCTTGCCATAGCAGATTGTATTTTCCATGATGGCCATATCCTATATAGTCTACTGTACATGCTATTTTTACAATACGATGTAGATACTGTTCCTTCAGTAGGCGAGGTCTTCTCTCATATTTAACCTGGGTGGTCTTTTGTAATTCAACCAATAGAATATGGCAGAGATGACACTGAGTGACTTCCAAGGCTGAATCATAGACGGTTATATGGCTTCTGCTGAGCCTTACTCTTTCTCGAGACTCTTGCTTTGGAATCCAAGAAACATGTTTTGAGGATGGCCAAGACATGTAAAAGAGCCACGTGTTGGTGTCCCAGCTCAGAGCCCAAGAGGAAGTGACTTTTGGGACTAAGCGGTTGATGGAATTGGAAAGACCATGGAGTTATTCTTAGTGGAAACCTGGTGAATCTCTGGGAGGATCTTGAGAAGGGTGCTTGGGTAACAGAAGTCATGCCCTCAAAGAGGCTCTTGGTGAGGTCTTAAAAGAACATGAGGGAAGCCGAGAGGTCAAGAACTCTTCTTAGTGGTATAGTGGTGGAAAGTTTATCAACAGTGTTACTTTGGGGATGCAGGAAATGGGAAAGGTACCTCGTGAACATGTTCAGTTTTCAAGTGAAATTTAGAACAAACAGAAAAGAGCCAGGCTTTGCCAAGTTAAAGAGTAAAACTGTTTCTTATTTCAGACTTTCTAAGATTCTCAAATTAGGAAATGTTTTCCAGTTGGAGATCAAATCCAGGATAATGTCAAGAAAACATTTTATAAAGACAAATCTAAGGATGTGACTGTCAAACTCTTTATTAAGAACTAAGAAAGGTTAAGGCAGTGCCTCAAGCAAACAACAGGGCTTTTAAGGACCATAAATGTGTCTCCCCGTCCTGCGTGTATGAATAAGAACCAACTTTAGCAGTTATTTTGTGTCAGTCCCATTACTGAATGTCGGATGTGCCTCTTTGATTCACGGGTCTTAAGATAGAGAGGAATAAACTTGAGAGGCTATATTTAAGGAACCATATCTAAGGAGCCTCATCTGTACCTGAATCTGATGCCCGGGACAAGATCCTTCGTCTTCATGAGATGTTTTAATAAGACTCGAGAGTCTCAGGAGAGGAATGTGTGTATTTTGGACACGCCAGGGACGTGAATTATTGTGCCCAGAAGGCAAACCATGAGAGATTGCATTTCCAGTCCCATCCCACATGGTACTCTTCTGGCGTGATAGTGGCATTTCCTTGTTCCTTTTGCTTGAAACTGGGCGGAACTTGGTAGCTGCCGTGAGCAACAGAAGGCAGTGGAAGTGACACTGGGTGGCTTCTAAAGTGAGCTTATCAGAGGTGATGTGGCTTCTGCCTGGTCCTCACTGTCTTTTGGGATGCTCACCTGTGGAACTCCGTCACCACGGTTTGAGGAAGTTTGGGCCACACGATGAGGGCATGTGTAGGTGTTTCCGCCAGCAGCTTCAACTAGGTTCTCGGCAAAGAGCCTTAAGATGACACCAGCCTCAGTATCCGGGGACTCTGAGGACTCCAAGGTCTGGAAAGCCTCTAGCTGAGGCCTCAGACACAGTGGAGCGCAGAAGCGTTATCCCCATGTGCCCTGTCCAGCCGATTCCTGACGCACAGAATCGGTGCACACAGTAAGTTGTTGTTTGATGCCACTAAGTTTTGGGATAATTTTTTTACTGAAGTGTAGTAACTGGAACGCCAGTCAGTTAAGAAGAATCTTAAATGCCCCACTGAATGACCATTATTTGGTCACTGCTGGCATAAAGTATGGTGCTTTTGGTTGCAAGTAACAGAAACTTGACTCCAACTAGTTTTAAGCAGATAGAGGATGTATCATCTCACTTAACAGGGCACCTAGAGGTGAGATAAGCTAAGGTTGGTATTCTTGATGGTTTCATCATGTCTTCAAAGAGCTCAGGCTCTTCATGTGTTCATGAAGCCATTCTGAAGGAGAGCCCTTTTCAGTCCGGAAGCAAGATGTTTTGCAAGTCTGTTTTCTATCCAGTCACAATGGTATCTAGAAGAAAGAAAGAGGTTCTCTCTTCTTCTGATTGTCTTAGGGGCAGGAGCTTTGCCTACAAGTGACCGTCTTCCCTCCCTGAGATTTCCCTGTACATCTCATTGGCAGTTGAAAACTCTTACTGCCCGGGAGCAGCAGGGCTGAGGGATGGAATGACCATGACTGGCGTGGTCTCTTGTCTGGGGCACCGTGGGTCTGGGGAAGCCACCTTCATGTTCACTATTTCCTCCTCTTGTTGGTTTCATAGCTAATCACTAACAGGAAGAGGAGGGTTTGGTTAGCTCGAGGTAATAGACTTTGCAATTTTTGACCATGCTCGAGGTGTTTTGCTTCTAATCAAATCTAGAAAATAAATAGAAGATGATGTACACTGTTTAAAATGCCCTGAAAGCCTGGCTCTGCAGTGCAGGTCCTAAACGGGCTACTTTAAGCTTCTAGTGTCTGATTTCCAGAGAAGTCCTTGTCGCCAGGTGAATGATGTTCCTGTTAATGATCCCACCAGTGGAGGAAAGCAAGTACCTAGAGCCCAAAGACACACACGTTAAATTTTTGGAATAAAGCAGTCAAGAATTCAGACTTTCAGTTCAGACCAATGTGAGCTTCCTCACCAGTAAAGTATAACCCCCTTGACAGGAGGTTATAAGATTAAATAAAATAATAACGCATGTGGCAGAATCTATGGTCTCTCACCACCTGGACCCAGAAAGTACTCAATAAATGGTTACCCTTCTTGTTTTTTATTGGTTTTGTTATGTTTCTTCTTTTTTTAAAAATTTTTTTAATGCTTATTTATTTTTGGGAGAGAGAGACAGACAGACTGTGAGCAGGGGAGGATCAGAGAGGGAGAGGAAGATGTAGAACCTGAAGCAGGCTCCAGGCTCTGAGCTGTCAGCGCAGAGCCCGACGTGGGGCTCAAACCCACGAACCGTGAGATCATGACCTGAGCCGAAGTCGGAAGCTTAATCGACTGAGCCACCCAGGCACCCCTTGTTATGTTTCTTATAAAGAACCCTCATTATGCTATGGCTTATAAATTGGAGGAATGTTTTTTTAAATGTGTATTTATTTTTATTTATTTATTTTGAGAAGGAGAGTGAGCGAGCAGAGGAAGGCATAGAGAGAAAGGGAGAGAGATCCCAAGCAGGCTCCATACTGGCGGTGCAGAGCCCAATGTGGGGCTTGAACTCACGAATCACAAGGTCATGACCTGAGCAGAGATTAAGAGAAGGACGCTTAACTGACTGAGTCACCCAGGTGTCCCAGGAGAAAAGTTTTAACTGGAACATTGAGATATCCTTGCTTTCCATGTTTTTTTTGTTGATTACTGTTGTGATGACATAACATTTTAGCAAAAAAAGAAAATATTTCTCAATGGATGGATACAGAAAGTAGCAGTCTGTTACAAAATATAAAGATGTGACTTGCACACCTTATAGTGATGCATAGTTATTTTCAGCATAAGCCACAACTGAAAGGTTTCATTTTTTAAATGTATATGACCTAACAATATACTATGGTCTATAATTTAAGCTCAGTAAAATGGGAAACCATTTTTTTCTGACATATCTCTAATTTATTGTTATTTTATCACTTATACATATGATACATATTTATTTGCAATACAAATACATCTGTGGCCACCTATTTTCTTTTCTTAAGTTATGGGCAGTGCATTGCTCATGAATGACATAGTTTGTCAGTTATTTATATTTCTCAAGCATCTAAAAGTGAACGAAGCTTGAATTGAGCAAGGAAGTATCATAAATTAAAAAGTGAATAAGAAAAGCTGGGAAAAGGTTTGAATATAAAATTAAAGTACATTTTGCCATAAAGTGTAACTGTCAAAGTGGCATGAACCCAAATGTGAATTATGATTGGATTGAATTTGTACTTCTATCTGATGAAGCACTAAAGAATCATTCTGAAGTCATTGATCTTGGCCAGCTTAAATCTTTATTTTTCTGATAACATGTCAATCAGGTGTAACGGTGGCGAGAGGCCGTTTACGCCTGTGCATTTATTTGTCAATAAAACGCGTGCTCTATTGGTTTTTTCTCAGTTGCATTGTTTTATCATGTCAATATTTCATAAGATTATATGACTGACTAATGGGAATAGCTATTACCAGCGCTGATGTACTTTGAAAATAGCAATCCATATTTTATGGACCAGAAAGAGACAAAACCTTTACCTTTGACCTTATTGAGCATAACAGTAAGGTAATGTAAATGAAATTTGCTTCTTCTTTCACACGTTCCCAATTAGCTTCCAGGGGCCTCAGGGATAAATGTGAGAATAGGTACCTTATCCTTTCTTGCTTTATCAGAATGATTTATGGATATCAAATAAAATGATTCAGAAGGCCATTTGGGGAATAGAAATTACTTAATGCACATGAGAAAAACAATACTATGAGCAATTTTACACAAGTCTTTGCTTATTATAAAAGTAACTAATGAATGCTCTCTGTGAACATCAGAAAGACACATAAGCAAGAAGGAAAACAATCCTGTCCAATGAAAACACACAGACATCCAGTCAGTGGAGATACGTCCAGTTCTTGTTTTCCATGCACGCAAATTTCTTTTCCAAAATGCATTCTATGCCCGAGTTAGTAACCTAAATTTTTACCAGATCAATTTTGTACTTTTTAGGCTATACACTTTGTCAAGAAAATAATAAGCTAACGCAGGTAATTGTGGCAATATAATTTTTCTCCACTTGCTACTTGTATTTTTTCACGTTTACATGTGAATGATGCAGTTAGATAATTTGCTTGTATGAAATACCCTGAGTTCTCTAAGTGTTTTAACAGTACTGATTTGTTGGTTGTCATATTTTTGACAAGTTATGGTTAAGTATGCTTTCAATATAACATAAAGATTTTTTCCCCTGAAATACAGCTACAAACAAAATTAGAATAATGTAATCAGACTTCCATTTGTAAAACAAGGCTGGTAGCTGGATTTTGACCACGCCCCTGGCTGTCTCTAAATATTTTTGATTACGGGCTGGTAGCCAGCTTCCAAGATGGCATCCCATGATTCTTGCTTCCTGGTATCCACACGCTCGTGTAGTCCCTTCTTCCCTTTGAATAGAGGTGACCTAGAAACCAATAGGATATTGTGGGTGTAAGAAAGGCTGGGCCATAGGAGGGATCTTCTCTTTTGTATCACTCCCCTCTGGGGGAAGCCACCTGCCATGCCCTGAGTTCATCATGGAGACCTCTGGAGGGGCCCATGTGTCACAGGGCTGAGGCCTTCTGCTGATAGGCATCTGTGTGAACCATTACGGAAATGAATCCCCCGGCCCCAGTCAAGCCTTCTGATGATTGCAGCTCTGGCTCAGGGCTTGCCTGCAGCCTCTTGAGAGACGGTGAGCCAGAACCACCAGCTCAACTGCTCCTGAATTCTCGATGCACAGAAACTGTGAGAAAGTATACTTTATTTTTCCTTTAAGTCTATAAGATTTGGGGAGTAATTTGTTAATCAGTGATAGATAATTAGTGCACACTGAAAGTGAAAGTGTCTGCTGCCTCAACACTCTTCCTCATGTCCTGAACGAATAAGAGCTTATGAGAACACTGTTCCTTAACACGAGCTCAGGTAACGTTTAAGCATTTATACTTAGTCCTAGGACCCATTACTCATCTGAGGGTAGAATTTGGGGCAAACTTTATGTGCAAATAGAAAGGCAACATAAAGAAGGTCAGTAATATCTTGCGCTTAAAAATATTTTAGACCATTCTTGTTTGTTCTGGTCCAAATCATTGAGTTCATTGAGTCCAAATCATTGAGTTCATTGAGTCCAAATCATTTGATCTTAATAAGAGCAAATAAGCATGTATAGCAACATTGAAGTGATGCAGCCTTTTAAATATATGATGGAACTTTTGTGGTTGTCTGTAATTTAGGTACATTTTTTTTTATCAGAAATGTAATGATGAATCATACATGATTACAGTCATTAGCAACAATTAAGATAGGCACGTGTCTCTTTCTTGGCCTGTGATCGTATGTGCAGGGGTAACGAGTTGGACAGTTTGATTTGTATCCTTCCTTAGACCTCTGGCCATATAACATTCAATAAACATATAAACATAATAAATTTTTTATAAACATGATATCGTTGTCTGTATACTAGGCTGTTGTAGCTTAGAGAAAGTACCTATAGTACATAGAGATCTGAGCCATCCCTTTCGATACTCCTTAACATTCTAAAGCGGGAGTTGACAAGCTATGGCTGGTGGGCTACTATGTCCTGCCACCTGTTTTTGCCTGCTCTGTGAGCTGAGAGTGGTTTTTATATTTTTAAAAGGCTGGGGGCAATTAGGATAGGAAAGTATTTCCCAATATGTATACATTTCATGAAACTTAAACTGTAGTGTCCGTAAATAAAGTCTTATTGGGACATAGTGAGGCTCTTTTGTTTGTATATTCACAGCTCAGCTGAGTTGTTGCAACAAACGCTTTCTGACTTCCTCAACCTGAGATATTAACCACTGGGCCCTTTACAAGCTTCATCAATTCCTGATCTAGAGCATGCTGCCTAATAAAAATACAGCGCAAGTCACAAAGGGGACCGTGCATGTTCTACTGGCCACATTAAGGACACAAAAAGAAATCGGAAAAGTAATTTAAATAATGTTATGTTTTAAGTAACATAAAATATATGTTTTAAGTAACACATCTAAGATACCATTTCAGCATTTAGTAAGTATAAAAAATTATAAACGAGGGGCGCCTGGGTGGCTCAGTCGGTTAAGCGGCCGACTTCAGCTCGGGTCATGATCTCACGGTCTGTGAGTTCGAGCCCCGCGTCGGGCTCTGTGCTGATGGCTCAGAGCCTGGAGCCTGCTTCAGATTCTGTATTCCCTCTCTGTCTCTCTGCCCCTCCCCTGCTCACGCTCTGTCTCTGTGTCTCTCAAAAATAAGTAAATAAATGTTAAAAAAATTTAAAAAAATTATAAATGAGGCATTTTATGTTCTTATTTTTCATGCTAAGTCTTTGTTATACAGTGTGCACTTTGTACGACTAGCACATGTGGACTTGAAGTAGCCATAATTCAAGTACTCCGTGGCTCCCTGTGGCTAGTGACTGTATAAAGGACAGTGTAATTATACAGTGCAGATACACGATGACATATATATATATATGTGTATATGGGGATATTTATTTATTTATTTATATAGTTTGCTGATAGACATTCAAGTTGTTTCCAGTTGTTTCTGTCATTATCAACATTGACGTCCTTATATGTATTTATTTCCCCGTAGTTTGGAGTTCCAGGAGTGGAGTTGCTGAGTCAAAGACATGTACACCATTAATTTTCATAGATGCGAGAATTTGTTTTCAAAGTGAAGTTCAAAGGTGAGAGCACATGTTTTTGTAAATTGTCAGAAAAAGTTTTTGTTTCGTGTTGTTTTCTCTCAGTGTTCTTTGTAGAAGAGAAAGAACTTTTTTGTTGGTACTTTAAAATCTGCAATAATATGAAATCCCCATAGCTTATTTGGGGTTTGGCCACCAATTTCGGTAGTAAAAAATAGCGTATATGTTAGAATGCCTTGCAGTTTCTAAACAGTTCCAAACATACCGTTTTCCATGATGCTTTGGCAACCCTGTAGGATGGGTGCTGAGCCTCCACAAAGTTGAATGCTCTCCCCGAAGACACCAGGTGTCTTCTAGCTAAAAAGCTAGAGCCAAGACATAGAATAAGTCCTGGATCTCCCTAGTGCCATGTTGCTTGTCTAGTTCATTTGTTAATTTATTCAAAAAAAATCTATTGGGCATCATCTCTATGCCAAGCCCTGCGCGAGGTCCCAGCATTTCGGTAGGGCACGAGACCAACAGGCTTCTGCCCCAGCCCCAGCCTGAGGGATATAAAAAGTAGCAAATTCTGTGAAGCACCTGTACAAAAGAAACATAATTCAATTGCTTGAAGCATGCTCGAGTCCCTGTTTCACTGAGAAGAAGCCCTTCATCTCATTAGAGGGATTGTGATCAAGTGATGATAAAAAAAAAGACAAGGACTCAGAATTATCTCGGTGTGCCTTCTGAATGAGCCACTTAAAGCCTCAAGCACTTTAAATCATTGAGACATTGAGCTACTTTCAGAGTTGCACAATCAGATGCACTTACAGAACTTCAGAGGTTTACACCTGTTGCTTGTCCGTTTGCTATCCCAACGCCAAGCCCAATCTGTTCAGACAATGGACAAAGTGCAAGTACAGTTCCTATGGCTGTGTGTGTATATATATACATATGTAACATAATGTCTCCATGTGATGAAACATCTGGGCTTGGAAGTGTAACAAGTTTGTGCAACATTGATCTTTCAATGGCAGTAGGAGAATCAAGGGCTTGAATTTTAGTGGAAGGAATTGTCCATGTGAGACCTAGAAATAAATTATTAATGAATGGAATCAGTAAGTAGGAATGTGTGTGTGTGTGTGTGTGTGTGTGTGTGTGTGTATAATTGGGAGTGAAGGTGGAATTATTTCCATTTTAGTATGTGCAGTAGATAATTTTTATTTCGTGTACTTATTAATGCTTTCCGTTGCCTGCCTCCTTTAGCCCCCACCCCAGTCTCTGCACCTTTCTACTCTGTTCTGTGTCCCGGGTAGCTGAGCTTTATGGGTATCAATCACATTCTCTTGGGTTGGGCCAAAGGCAAGGGGTAAGGGGGGGGAGAAGGAGTTAACACTTGGCCGGGGAGTAGGATGTAAAAAGGGGTTCTCTTCTTCAACCACAGCTCCCCTGGGGCATCCTTTGGAGAGCACCTCTTCTCCTTACCTGTTCAGGTCAAAGAGTGAGCGCCTGCTTTGCTAGCCTCGATGTATTTCGCCATTTCTTGTTGATTTCCCGGAGCCTTGCCCCCAACTTTGTAAATAATTCCTATCCAAATTCTTTTCAGGGCTCCTTTGGGCTGCCAGCTGTTTCCTGTTGTCCTGCCAGGTTCCTGCCCGATATGCCCTTTTTTTCAAATGAGAAGTTCTTGTTGACTATTCTTCTTTGTAGACTTTATAAGTACATAAGTAGCAGACTATCATTATGCCTCTTGCTCAGTGGTTTTGGAGATGATTTTGGATTCCTATCAAGTTACACTTAGATATTCTTAGGCTGCTGGGACTAATTGTATGCTTAAGTGTGTGCATTTAAACACAGCTTTCCTGGGAAGAAGAAATCATCAAAAAATATTTAGAAAGGGCAATGACCTTTCGTAAAGGCATCCCATTAAAACGTTTTATATTTTTACCTTGACCATCATTTTTCTCATTAAACAATATGCATTATTTATTAATAAGCCCATTCACAGGGACGGGGAGCAAATTGGCAAATTGGCCTTTACATTAAACTTTTAATGCTACATCTGTGATGAATATGCCAGGCCGCTATGTATAAAATAATTCTCTCTCCTCTTTCTCTTCATAACTGTGAAAACATGAGTAGGCCTCAGGACTGCTGTGGGTATACAAGGTCCATTTCATTCTGAACGCTTTTCCGACCGAAATTAAGAAATCACATTCTTTATAGTTGGGTTATCTTTGAACTCTATTAGTTAGAATTTCACTATTTCTTTTTAATTAATTAATTAATTAATGTATTTATTTATGTTTCTTTATTTACTTTGAGAGAGAGAGCAAGGTGGGGAGCGGTGAAGGGCAGAGAAAGAGAGAGAGGGAGAGAGAGAATCTCAAGCAGGCTCCACACTGTCAGCACAGGGCTTGAATTCACAAACCATGAGATCATGACTTGAGCTGAAATCAAAAGTTGGATGCTCAACTGATCGACCCACCCAGGCACCCATTATCGATTTTTTAAATTAAAGTTCACGTTTCACCTTAAGGGATCAGGCATTTTATCCACAATATTCTGCAAGTTATAGTTAGGAAAGAACAATCTGATTATGTTATTTTCTGCTTAAAAGTGTCCATTTTTTCCCATTGCCCACCAATGAACTCTTACGATTATTTAAGTGTACTTTATAATCTGTTCTCCAGTTTTCTTTCATTACCATTTGTTTTTTTTTTTCCTTTCTTCTTCCTTCTTACACAATGCCACCCTTACCATACAAATCTGGGCAGGTCCCTGTAAACCCTGTGCATTGTCCCCCACCACATGCCTTTACGTGCTGGGTCCATGGAACCACAGACCTACAAAATATATGAAGCAAAACCTAACAGAAATAGGAGAAGAAATAAAAAATCCCACAACTATGGTTGGAGTTTCCAATACTCTTTCCTTAGTAATCGATAAAACTAGTAGACACAGAATCAGGAAGGATGGAGAAGGACTGAATAATACTTTTAACCAGTTAGAATCCAATTGGCATTTACAGAGCCCTCCATTTCTCCCTCTCTCTCTTTTTGTATATCTATGTCTATATCTATATCTATCTAGCCATGTATGTGTGTATATATGTATATATATATAATGAAATTCTTTTTTAGAGTACATTGAGTTTACCCAAGAGACATCATAGTCCAGGTCACAAAACAAACCTTAACACTTTTAAAATAATTGAAATCATATGAAATGATTTTGGTTTAATAGAATATATACTATCGCCCTATGAACGTAATGTATTATACTAGAAACTAATAAGGGAAAAACTCTAAACACTTGGCAATTAGGCAACATACTTCTTAATAATCCATGGGTCAAAGAGCCAATCTCAAAGGAAACTTAGAATATATTTCGAACTAAAAAAAGTAAAAAAAAATAGCAAAATTGAGGGTTGTAGGTAAAGTAGTGCCGAAGTGACAATTTGTGGCATTGAGTGTTTATGTTAAAAAGAAGAAAGATCTGTTTTTGAGTCTTTGTTTAAATTTAGTTTTTAAAATTCAAGTTAGATAATGTGGCGTGGGGGATGGGTTTCAGAAATGGAACACAGTGATTCATCACAGACCTACAACATCCAGTGCTCATCCCAACAAGTGCCTTCCTTAATGCCTATCACCCAGTGAGTGCACCCCCCACCATGCACGTCCCTTCTAGCGACCCCCAATCTGTTCTCTGTATTTCATAGTCTCTTATGGTTTACTTCCCTCTCTGTTTTTATCTTATTTTTCCTTCCCTTCCCCTATGTTTCTATATTGTTTCTTATATTACACATTTGAGTAAAATCATATGATATCTGTCTTTCTCTGACTTATTTCACTTAGCAAAATATACTCTAGCTCCATTCATGTTGTTGCAAATGGCAATATTTGATTCTTTTGGTCTCGGAGTAGTATTCCATTGTCTATATATGCCACACCTTCGTGCATGTATCAGATGGTGGACATTTGGACCAAAAGAACAAAGATCTTAAATAAATATCTAAGTTTCTGTCATAAGAAACTAGAAAAAGAAGAAAAAAAATAACCTAAAACTAGCAGGAAGAAGGAAAGATGAAAGAGGAAAACAATGAAATTTTAAATTTGTTTTTTAAAACACAAAGAAATTCAGTTAAAGCTGGTTTTCTTTAAAGATCCATAAAGCTGATAATTCTTTAACAAAACCGACAAAGAAAAAAAGAGAAGA
The DNA here is from genome assembly GCA_030068075.1 of Paguma larvata. NCBI lineage: Eukaryota > Metazoa > Chordata > Mammalia > Carnivora > Viverridae > Paguma > Paguma larvata. The sequence continues at coordinate 35,722,615 of CM057842.1, forward strand.
GACAGAAATTCTGAATATCAGGAATAAAAGTAATCACTACAGACATTAAAATAGTAAGGGAAGGCTACGTACAACTCAGGACACATAAATTCAACAACTTAACAAACCATTTTTTAAAAAAACTTATGAGTTATCAATATTACCCAATATGAAGTAGATAACATGAATCCTCTAATACTACTAAGAAAGTTGAACTGAGCTTAAAGCCTTCTGAAAAAGAAATCTCTAAGTCCAAATGATTTACTGGTTAATTCCACCAAACATTTAAAGAAACAATAATGATAATTATACTCAATTTCCTTGAGAAAACAGAGGAGGAGGGAACACCTCCCCATACCTTTTGCGAACTCCAATTACTCCAACACTAAACCCCAACAGAAACGGTGCAAAAGAACCCTACAGGCAAGTATCTTTCATGACCATAGATAGAGTCCTCAGAAAATATGAGCTAATCAAATTCAGCAATATTTAAAAATTAATACGACATGACCAAGTGAGGTTTATTCTGGGACTTCAGTCTTTACCATTCAACTAACGTAATTCACCATATTAGTCGTCTAAATAAGAAAAACTACAGGCATATCTCATTGGATATCCAGAACCCTCAAAACTCAACAGTAAGAAATGTTAAAATGAAATTCTCGGACTGTTCACCAAAGAGGATACCTAGAAGGCACATAAGCTCGTGAAAACATGTTTAGTATCACTAGCCACGAAGGGAGTGCAGTTTAAACCCGAGAGGAGATATCACTATACACGTGTTAGACTAAAACTGAACCTACTGACCGTGGTCAAGTGCTGGAGAGAATGGGAACAGCTGGAATTCTCACACACCGCTGACGGGAATGCAAAATGATGTTGCCGCTCCGCGGAAGAGCTCAGCGGTTTCTTATAAAATTCACAACACAGTTACTATAGAATCCACCCAGTCCCTGGTATGTATTTACTTTGGAGAAATGAAGACTTCCATTCACACACACACACAAACTGTGCCTGAGTTTTAGAGCAGATCTATAATCACCCCAAACTAGAAACAACCCAAATATTCTTCCGCGGGCGACTGGGTAGACAAACTGGTAAATCCATACAATGGAAAGCTCCCGGGAATAGGAAGTACAAACCTTTGATGCGCAAGACCATTTGCATGAATCCCAAAGCCCAAGCTGGGTGAAAGAAGTCAGTCTCAAAGGGTCACATACTCTGTGATTCCATTTCTGGCATTCTTGATCAGACACAACCCTAGTGACAGAGAATAGACCAGTGGTTGCCAGGAAAGGAGGTGTTAACAAAGGGATGGCATGTGGGAGTTTTTTGTGGTTTGAGAACTATCCAGTATGTGTCCTTTGGTGGTGATTCTTCTGTACTTCTGTTAAAATTCATAGAGGTGTATGCCAAAAAAGTCGAGTTTATTGGAGTTTAAATAAAAAAAAAAATCCAAATGGAGGTAGGGACAACATTCCAGACAATCAATTCCCCATTGATTCGAGGGGTTATTAATAAGGAGGCTTTTGCTGGGAATAGATGTTATGCATTTCATATTGATCCAGAGGTCTGGTGTTGGGTATCCACTCTGTTTTTTTCCCTAAAAAAGGAAAAGTGTTTTGCCATGAGAGGAAGTTGGTTTTCTTTTCTTGGAGCTCTTCAATCCAAGGACGGAAACTCTTGCCCAAGAGCTTGTAGAAGTGATTCCTGAAGTAAGTATGCTGTTCAGTTAGATTTTGGAGGTGAATCCTTTTCAGATTTGGTGAAATAACGAGGAGCAAGAGGGATGATGAAAAAATCTGGAGTTGTAGGGTAGGGAGCAACGCAGGGTGGCTAAACTGTACATCACTTTGTCTCTCACAAGGAGCAGGTGCAATCACGGTTATTTTAGAGATTGGTCAGTTTTGGAACCCGGACTATCAGACTAATCTAAATTGATGAAAATTCTCCCTCGACAGAAGATCAAATGAGATGAAAGGGACTACTCCGAGTTTATTTTTAAAATCCTTTTTGTAGGTGTGCCATATTTAATTCAAAAAGCATTTATGATGATTTTGTTGTGAAATTGTTCATCTGTTTCTATTTCGGCAAATTCCTCAGGCAGTTCTGGTCTATTAGGAGATGAATTAGAGCTAAAAGCCCTGGAGCCCCTTTTCTGGGATGTCAATATAAAGCACTTGCAAACTGGCTTCTTCCGTCAGTAGTGGCTCCGACCAGTCCTTAGCCATCATGTATGATTTAGTGGTTCTCTACAGATTGCCCAAACCAACAGCATCAGCCTCATCTTAGAGACTGTTAGAAATGCAAATTCTAGGGTTCCAAGCTGGACCTTCTGAATCCCAAACTCAGGGTGGAACCCAGCAGCGTGCATTTTAACAAGTCTTCCAGGTGATTCTGATACAAGCTAAGATTGGCTGATGCAAGGTTTCAGCAACCCTGGTACAGTTACCTTTGCTTCTGCCTTATTTCAAGCAGGGCTCCGGACACCCCCAGAGGTGATTTTCCAGCCATTGGGAATTCACATGGTGCTGTCCCAAGCCGACCGCCTGGCCACCGGAGTTCCAGGTGGCCCGCCACTCGCTTAATTCGGCAGTAGGCATCCGAGGCATTACGATTCCATCACATGTCTGTCTGTTTCCTACTCATAAGCCTTTTCAATTTCCAGCTCCAAATTACAGTCCCCAGAATGAGCAGAAGGAAACTGAACACATACCACTCTTCAGATTTTTATGTGATTAGCTCCTTATTAGCCCATTTAAGAAGACATATTCTTTCTGAAGTATATGTCATGTTCTAACTTCCTTCTAAAACTTAATCGTTTTACTCCTGACTCTCCCCCTCCCCCTTTTAAATTTCCAATTGGTAGTTATTTTTACATGGTGCTTGCCAGACTGAGTTTAAAACTTCACTGTCTGTTTTAGTATCTCAATTGGTTGCCATAATATGACTACAGAGGTTCCTTAAATCAGAAAACAGTCTGCCAAGCAAAGCTTTGTGTCTGAAACATGAATGTGACCTCTTTCCTCATCATTTTAAGCGCTGTTATAATTAAGGATTGGTGAACCCCATTGCAGATGGAGTTAGTTGAATGTCTAATGTTTATTCAAACATCCTGGTTTCAATAAAAACTCTAGATGTGAGTTGCCAGCCCTTTTTTCCATTAACTTTTAAATCCCTGTGTGTTTCAAGGGAAATATCGTTCTTAGGTTTCTGATTCATTTACACTTAACTCATCAAAATAGTATTTTGTTAGAACGACTTTTTTCTAAGTATCACGTACCTCTTGAAATCTTTAGACATAGGATGTTAGTTAAAACGCTGCAAAATATAAACCAAGCCGAGGCTTAGAAAAGTCGAACCATATTTGGCTTTGTTTCTGAATTTGGCCTCAAATGCCTTCCGTTTAAAGTTATAATAGATTAGCAGGATTCTTTTCCGTCTTCCAGAAACATAGAACCATTTGACTTGTACTTCTGGATTGCAATCACATGTTGGGGGAAATTATTAAGAACATGAATGGCAGTAAATACCTGTAGTACTAATGTTGGCATCTCGGTGACGGGTAGGCCTTTCTCTAAAATGTCCCTGGGAAGAGAATTATCTGTCCATTTAGGCCCGAATGTTGGGGAACACGGAAGGGAAACAGGTGGCCAGCTGCCGTCAGACCGAAGGCTGCACATGGCAAATCTCCAAGAACATAGAATAGTACGAATTAATATTTAACTTCTTAAATCAGGCTACACTTAAAAATGTAACCTTCTGTGTTAGGGAATTGACAGAACTGTACAAGTCAGTGCTTCTTGTGTGTGGTTAACGTGTCTGTATTAGCCAGAGTTCAGTCAGAGAACAGTCACCCGTTCAGTATTTCCACAGAGAGTTTCGTCAAGGGCACTGGCTAAGTGGGTATGGAAGACTCAAAAACCCAAACGGGGCAGCTGGGGGAGCACTGAGCTAACTACAGGAAGCTCTTACCATGCCAAAGGCTGCAGAAACAAAGGGAATAATGAGTGTCTCAAACCCAGAAGCTTGGAGGAGGGCCGCCATGGAGCTGGAGATCAGACCTCCGGGAAGGGGTGGGGCCGTTTGGGGTTCTGGAAAGGAGCCAGATGCCAGAGGTGATGGCTGCTATCAGGGACACGCCCTCTTATTCCGAGTTACGGTCCATTCAGGATCTCCACTGAAACCATTTACACAGATACCGGGTTGAAATGCTGTATGGATGGGTGGACTTTCTTTCTTTGTCTCAGTCTCTAAGAACTTCATCGTCCTCATTTGGAAAATGGGACTGATAGATATAGTCTTAGCCTCTGCTCATCTCGATGGTGTCTTTGGAAAATAAATATTAAAACACTTGGGAAAGGACAAATTACCAAATAAATTCTGGGTATTGTTATTTTTTAGGCTTTATATCAAAATATAATATTGGAGTAAGAGAAACTTAACACATAATTGCTTATAATCCCATTGCCTAATCAAGTCAATGGGTTCTTCTTTTTCTCTCTCTCTTTTAAAATATTTATTTTTGAGAGAGAGAGAGAGAGCGCGCGCGCGCGCGCGCGCGCACGAGTGGGGGAGGGGCAGAAAAAGAGACGGGGACAGAGGATTCACAGCAGGCTCCACACTCACAGCGGAGAGCCCGATGTAGGGCTCAAACTTTTGAACTGTGCGTCATGATCTCAGCCAAAGTTGGATGCTTAACTGCCTGAGTCGCTTCTTCTCTTTTTAAAATAGCCGTTTTATTTACTTTCTGATGTTATTGTCTCTTAAACTCAAAGCCCTAAGACTTTGGTGTTTGAGGATGAGCGAACTATTTTTTTGTGCACCCGTTCTCAAAAATAGATATAAATGAGGTGTTTTTTTTTTTTTTTTCTTAAAAGAAATCTACACAGACGGAAGGAAGGAACCTTGCATGAAATCAGTTTATTAACAAACAGTGTTAAGGACATTTTACAGCTGCAGACTATAGCGCTGAAAGAAAAGCTTAGCCGTGTTTATAAAACTGTAAACAGAAATATAATTCCTTGCTCCTTGAACCTGATGCTGCTGCTTTTACACAGGTGAAAGTGAAAATATTTATAAAATAAGATACGGTTATGGCACCTGATGCGGAAATATGTTTCTCTTCCAATTTTATATTTGTGACTTGAAACTGAACACTTGGTTTGCAGTACCCTTAAGGAAACAGGGTCAAGCACTTGGAGAGAAGATTTAAAGTCGCCATTTTAAGTATGTGGTTTGGAGCTCTGACGATCCCTGAAAATTTGGAGCAACTGTGTCCTCTGAATAACAGTCATTTTGACGCACCCTTTGTTTTTGGATTTTCACTTAGCAAAGCAGTGTACAAATTGAGTGAAATACCTATTACTGATGAATCTTTTTTGCCCACTCTCTTCCAGTCACAAGTGACACTGGGTACCTTATCCTATATTGTATAAAGAGACACAGTTTTTACGATGTATTTTTTTACTTTTCTCATTAAAACATAGAGAATTGGTGTGTTATCCTTCATAGACCCCCGCCCTCCGCCCCCAAGGTGTTTTATTCCCTAACCCTCTCTATCCCCATCGCCGAGAAGTGGGTGGCAATGGACTCATCTCCCCTTGGGATATTGTTGGAATAGGCTGCCGTTATGTGTATTATTTTCTTAGTCAATGAGCTTCGGAAGACAAAAAGCTATCAGTCTGCCACTCAGTGACTTCCTTCAACACAAAAATACCCTTAGGGGAACCACAGTGACTGGTAGAGTAGAAGGGATTGCTTCACGTTTAGACTTTTCCAGTGAAAATGAATTGGAAAGCGAGAGCGGTTGTAACATGGGGGCGTTCCAGGGGGAGTGCCACGATCAATTGGAAAAGGGAAATGTGAATCTGAAATAGCTATTTGGTCTTCCCACTCCGGTAGCAGAAAATGTTAAAATTGTATCTGGTCTGAAGCGTTCAGAGGCACAATTGAATTTCAGTAGAAGTGTCTCACACGGTGCGTAAATGTATGCAGAGTCGCCATCCCATTGGCCCTTTAATGAATCTGGAGGAGTTGCAGAGGCGACACATTGTCCCTGGAAGGGGTATATATGTATATACATGTACACACACACACACACACACACACACACATGCACACTTTTCCTTCCAAGGAAATGATCCCCAAATGAGGGCCATTATTCTGTCAATATAAGTGCCCTTGGGATGTCAATGAAGTATTTTTCCATCCTCACCCTACCCCCTGTTTTTTTTTTTAATGACTTTACAAAGTCAAGAGCAGTCTCTAATACGTTTGAACTAACAGTATATAAGGTTTGAAAAAGCTGTCACGGTATCAATCAGATGTCAACTCTTCAGAGACCGTACGATGTCAGTGAAAATGTACCCATCAGTGCTCAGGATTTTCTGTTTGAGAAAACCCTGGAAGTCCCAGGGCATTGTCTCTAGCTCTGATTCGTGGCAAAGGATATCATTGAGAAATATGTTTGTGTTTGGGTCAGTTTCCCATTGTACCTGTGAAGAGTGAGGTCATACATTTAAAAGAAAGTTGTTGAAATAGAGGCCTGGGAAACATGAAAGAGAAGAATGGATGCCAACGGGTTTTTAACAGAGTGAAGGTAATTGTATAATCTGGGAAAACAATGTACATTCTATATTCTCTGTTTTTTTGTGTGTTTTTTACTCTTTTAATATTTTTTTACATTTTTTTTGAGTTTATTTATTTATTTTGAGACAGAGCGAGAGAGAGTGCCAACAGGGAGGGGCAGACAGAATAAGAGACAGAATCTCAAGCAGGCTACACACACCAGCACACAGCCCAGTGCGGGGCTCAAACCCAGGAACCTTGAGATCATGACCTGAGATCAAGAGTCGGACGCTTAACTGACTGAGCCACCCAGGCGCCCCTCAACATTTTTTATTGTGGTTAAATATCGTAACCTGAAATTTACCATTTTAAGTGTACAGTTCATTGGTATTAAGTGCATTCATACTGACGAGCAACCAGCACCACCCTCCACCTACCGAGCTTTTTCATCTTTCCAAACTGACACCTTGTGGCTCTAAACAGCTACCCCCCACCTCTCCCCTCCCCACTGCCAGCCCCTGGCAACCACATTTCTACTTTCTATGTCTCCAAATTTGACTAGTCTAGTTATATCACATGAGTGGAATCATACAGGATTTGTCCTTTTATGTCTGGCTACTTTCATTTCACATAATATCTTGAAGTTTTATACATCCTGTGATTTTTCCCCACAATGTTTATTTCCAGTGTTAAATGGGGAAGTTTTTGTGATACCAAAACACTCCTTAAAACTGACTTTTTAAGGGCAGTTTTAGGGGCTATTTAAAGCCACCTCCAATTAAATTCAAATCAGGAAAAATAGATTAATTTCTTTAGGCATATCTGTGTCCTGCATCTTCGAATATAATAGTAATAATACTACTACTTAAGGCTTTCTGTATGGTAGGTACATAATTCTATGCGCTCTGCATGTATTCATTTATTTAATTCTTATAATATCCCTACAAAAGTGGCCTGTGATTTTCCTCATTTTATGGAGAGTGATCTGAGGCATAGGAAGGTTAAGTAACTTGCCTGCGAGCTTTACAAAGACTAAGTAGTAAGCTGTGGAAAACCCATGCTGTCCAGTTCCGGACGCAGTCCTTTCAATCACTGTATTTTGTTTCCTTTCACGTTCCTGTCCCATCAAGAGACTCTACTTAAATTGGTCCGAGGTGGGATCCGAGTCCTCACAGTGCGGTAAAGCTCCTTAAGTGATTCCAGTGTCTAGTCCAGTTGAGAACTTGTGGAAGAGGACCTAGGAAAATAATAGAAAGTGAGGCTTGGTACCTGAGCGAACTGGCCTTTGAATAGTTGTCTCCTGAAGGAGTTTGGCCTTGATTTATTTAGCAGTGGAGGAAGTCATGGAAGATCCAGGGAGTTATATAAGCAGAGCTTGTTTTAACGAAGCCGATGTGAATAAGTTCTTGGTGGCCAGCTGTTTCGTAGAATCTTGTGCTGAGGTGTGGTGCTTTTGCTGGCTTTGGCTTCACTTTTGATCGTGCGAAGAGGGGGCATCCCGGAGGGGAACAGTTTGCACCAAAAAGAGGTATTTAAATATAAGTTAGAGGCATAATGCACTGGAGATAGTATATCCAAAGGGTGGATGGTCATGAGCCAGAATAGTGTTTTAGGACAGTCAAGCAGATAGTAGAAAGTATGAAAAGAATGGACCAATCAGAACAATTGACAGAATTCTTTGACTCATTCTTACAACGTCCTTGCTTTTTATTTATAGCATTCAAATAAGTTCTGGTGGATATCTTACTTATATTAGCTTTCTTTTTCTCCAAAAATGCTATGCTAGGTATCGGCGCCCGTACCCTTAGACACGACACGTGTTTGGGTTTTGTTTTACTTGTTTGCGAAGTGTGAAGTTTCACTGTTCCCTAAAGGCCTTTCAGCATTGATTTTATGACTTTGGGGCTTGGGGTTGATCCCTCTGGATTGTGAAATCTCTTTTCTGTAGGCAGAGCTCCCAGGGGCCCAAAGGTCTGAGGCAGGAAGCTTTTTCAGAAAATAACATTAATGCATTAGAAGTGGACAATCATGGAAGATGGAATCCGTATTCCTCTTCTCATGGAGACAGCCGCTGGCGATCCATCTTTTGCCTCTGTCACCCTAATTTAGGTCATTCCTATTGTGAGATGTCTCAAATAGTACCTGTCTGGGTGTAAAATTTATGTTTTTAAAGCATTAATGCAAGCTCTTAATAAGATGAAGAACTTAACAGTATGCTGTTATCTGAGGATGATATATTTTATATACTCAAGACATGTTTAATTAGCTCTGCACGAGTTGAATTGGCTCGGGTGGTTAAGGAAGCTTTCGTTTTACCCATTTCTCCCGCATTCTGCTATAATCACAGGCAAGATATTTGAGAAATCTCCTTTCAACGCTGGGCTATTTCTAAATCGATCGGTCTCCTTGCCTCTTCCTCTGTTTCTACAAAATGACTCTGTTTTGAAAATTCATTTCTTGCTAAGGATGGAGCGCAGGGGAGAGCTTTCCGAGAACTATACAATGAAACAAGTAGAGCTCATAGGTGTTAGAATTCCTCAGATATTGAACACTCATTCTTTTCAAACAGACTTACTAAATATTGCATCAGCGTTTACATCTGAGCATCCCTGAAGGGTTTAATAACCGTTAGTATTCACTCCCGTTTTTCAGATGAGAACACTGACCGGAGTTTGAATGATTTGTTCATAGCTTTAGGTATCGAAGCCAAGTCTCGAATAAACCTCTGCCCCAAATCTCTGCCTCCTTTCAACCTGAGAGATCCAAGTTAATTTATGAAGGTCATTCCCCTCTTCCACAAATAAAAAAAAGATGAAATTTTCTAAGCCGACATACCTTTGACATTCAAGAGACAGGTGGGAGGTGGGGATTTATCTCTGGTGGGTCCTGCCATTTGGAGCCAGGAAGAAACGTAATGAGCGTGATGAAGAGTTTGAATTTTAACCCAAATCACTAAGTATTTTCATACTTGTGGTCTTAGTTATTGACACAAGGCCAGGAAAACGCCTGCCCCCAAACTCCAACCAGGACTGCCATGAAGTTTTCCCAAATTATTCAACAGCTAATACTTTTTGATAGAGAAAGACTAATGAATGGAGCTGAAAAGTGAAGATCCCATCAAAAGTGACAAAAAAAGTGGAATGATGTAGGCCGTTATCTGTTGTAAGGTGTTTTAAAAAAGGAAGGGGGCAATTTAGAAATCTTCTGAAGAATAAAAATCTTAGCAAGAGCAGTTATTTCCTTTGATAAAGACAGGTCTTTTGGTTGAAATTTTGATGTCTAAACTGGAAAATGTCTGATTTTTTTCATTTGAAAGAACTATAGGAGGTAAAATAAGGAAGCATTTCTTACAAGGTCTGTTTCTATTTTAAGGAACAGAGCTGCTAAGTTCTTAATAAAGGAGATTAATTGTGACTCCAGTAATGCCTGGCTTCATTCACAAAAGCACGGCTGAATGTTTACAGGATATGGAGAGAGTTCAAGAATAGAGGGGCTCAAAATTTCTTGACAAATTAGGGATTTAACACACTGAAATTTATTTTCTTGCCTATTCCCACAGAGTTCATGTCTACTAGTCTTGAGTGCTTAACCTTTTAGAAAGCAGGACAAGGAGTAACGGGCTCGGATTTCTTTGTCTAGTGGCCAAAGAAGATGTAACAGCTGCGTGGGCAAATTGTTAATAGGCATTTTATAGGACTTTTATCTTTTCCTAAACATTTTTATTTATCCATTCCAAATGGACCAATGGGTATTGATGCAAATATATTTCTGTAAAGCTTTAGTCTGGAGGCAGGGAGAGTAAGTATCTGTCAAACTCCATCCCACCTCTGGAATGGTGGTGAAGAAGAATTTACGAGTTTGATCTGAGCTCCCTAGTCAAAAATTCTGGGATTTGGTAACTTCCATGGTCTCGGGCAATGGAGACTATGGAAACACATCAGTCGAATTATACACTCAAGGAAAGGGAGCTGGCCATGGTGTGATTGTGTGCTTATAAATTTATAGAAGAGTTTGAAAGAGAAGCACCCCCAGGATGATGGCATGCCCTAAAGGGATTAGTGGATCTTGGAGAATAAGGAGTTAGGCTAGGCGGGGTGGGTAGAGACCTCTAGGTGAACAGAACGGTCACACAATATGCCAAATCAGGAATGTCTAGGAGAAACAGCTTAGCTGAAGCTTAGTTTGGAAAAGCCTGGAAGCACTTTGAAAATATAGCTAATAATTCCATCTATCAATCAATGAGCATTTATTCTCTGTAGCTTGGCTCAGTGTTTGGTGTGTCCTGCTTCTAATTCTCAGGATGATCTTGTAAGGGGACACCGTTATTAACCTATCTTACACACAAGGATTATAAGTCTCAGAGAGAGATCACTCACCCAAGACACACGGCTTGTAAATGATGAAGTCGGATTAGAAGCCAGATCTGTTGGACTCTGGAGTTCACACTTTTATACCCTCATAGTTTACGTTTCGTTTTTGGTTTTGTTCTTGTTTGGTTCTGGGTGTGATAAAACCGGGCTCTGTAGGGTCTTAGACGCCAGATTGTCGGTTTTTATTTGTTGGTTTTAGCAAACTTTTGCTTGGCATACTTGACATATCAGGTAATTCACCCTTTCCAAGCATACAGTTCTGAAAATTTTCAGTAAAATTACCAAATTCTGCAACCACCCGACTAAAGCAGTCTTGGAATGTCTTGATTGCCTCAACATGATCTTTCATGAGGATTCCCTGCTAATCCTTCGCCTGTCCCTTCTTCCATTCATGGCAACTGCTAATCTACTTTCTGTTTTTATTACTTTCCCAGGCATTTCCTATAAATAGGATTATATATTATAATACTATAATATGTGGCATTTATGTAGTATAAATATGTATTTATGTAGTATAATAGTATTATATACTATTATATGTGTAGTATAATAGTATTATAATACTATTATATGTGTCAGACCGCTTTCACTGAGAATATTTTTGAGATTCATGTATTCACAGTCTATGCCTTTTTATTGCTGAATAGTATTTTACTGAAAAGATATACCGACCTTTGGATATCCATTCACCAGCCGATAGACCCTTAAATTGTTTCCAATCTTTGGCTATTATGAATCATGCTGATAAGAGCATTCCTGTCCACCTCTTTGTGTGGACATATGTTTTCATTTCTCTTGGATATATATCTAGGAGTGGAAGTGCTAGCTTATAGGGTAACTCTGTGTTAGCATTTCGAGGAACTTCTCAACATTTTTCCAAAGTGACTGTATCATTTTACGTTTCTACTAGCCACGTCTGAGGGTTCCAGTTTCTCCACGTCTCTGCCAGTATTTATTATTGACTATCTTTTTTATTATAGCCTTTCTAGTGAGTGTAAAATCACATCTACTTTTGGTTTCTATTTGTATTTTTCTAATGACTAATGTCGAACATAGTTTCATTTGCTGATTAGACATTTGTATGTCTTCTTTAGATCTATTTAAATCTTTTGCTCACTTTTGATTCTTTTCTTATTCTTGAGGGGTATGAGTTCTTTATATGTTCTGAATATAATTATGTTGTCACATATGTATTTTGCAAATATTTTATACCAGCCTATTGCTTGTCTTTTCATATTCTTAATGATGTCTCTTGAAGTGTAAACATATTAAATTTTGATGAAATCCAATCTATCAAATTTTTTATGAATCAGTCTTTTGATGTCATATCTAAGAAATCTTTGACTATCTTGAAGATTTTCTGTTTTCTTCTAAAAGCTGTATTGTCAGATCTTCCTTTTAAGTCTATGATATATTTTCAGTTAGTTTTTGTGTATGTTGTGAGGTAAGAGTCTATTTTATTTCCTTTTTTTTTTTGCATGCAGATTGTTTATTGTATCAGTACCACTTGTTTAAAAGGCTATCATTTCACCAATGAACTTCCTTAGTGTGTGGTTTGAATATCAGTTGGCCATAAATATAAGAATTTATTTCTGAACTCAACTCTGCCCCATTAACCTCTATGTCTATAGTTATGCCAATACCACACTGTCTTAATACCTTTAGCTTTATAGTAAATTTGAAATTGGGAAGTAAAAGTTCTCCAAACATTGTTCTTTTTCAAAATTGCGTTGGCTCTTCTGGATCTCTTCCATTTCCGGTAGATTTTAGAATCAGCGGGTTGATTTTTGAAAAACAAAAACAAAAAGGGCCTGATGGAAATTTGAAAGAGATTGCATTGAATCCAAAGATCAATTTGGGGATAGATGCCACCTTAACAACGTTGAGTATTCCAGTCCATGAACGTGGAATGTCTTCCATTTATTCAGATTTTCTTCAGTTACGCTCAACAGTGTTTTGTAACTTTCCACGTACAACCCCGGAAACTTTTTTATAAAATATGTTCCTAAGTATTTTATTTATTTGTTTATGTTTGATGCTATTGTGAAAGTATACTTTATTTTTGGATTGTTTATTGTATATAGAACGGTGGTTGGTTTTTGTATACTGATCTTAAATCCTGTGACCTTATTATTACTGGTTAGTTTTAGTGTGTGTGTGTGTGTGTGTGTGTGTGTGTGTGTGTGTGTGTGTGCATGCGCGCATTCCCTGAGATTTTCTACATACCAGATAGGGGATCCTCAAATACAGACAGTTTTACTTCTTCCCAATCCGAATCCCTTTTATTTCTTTTTCTTAATTGATAGCACCGGCTAGAATTTCCAGCACAACGTGGAAACGAAGTGGTGAGAAGGCATTTGCACCTTGTTCCTAATCTTAGGGCACCTCCTTCAGTCTGTCACCATCGAGTATGATATTCCTTGTCGGTTTTTCATAGATGCTCTTCATCATGTTAAGGAAGTTCCCTCCTATTTCAAACTTGTCACAATCAGCTAGGGCAATTTAAGAAGTGGCAATTTCAACATTGAATACTTGCCTAGAACAAAAATTTCAGAAGTTCTAAATCATTGAAGTCCAAGGTTTGTACAATAAGTATTTTAGATTTCCTCCCCCTCCCCTCCAGGGGAGGAGAATGTTGGAAATGAGTAGGGCTAGAAATTATTACCTCTGTTTTGATATTATTGGCCTTAGTTGACCTCTGAAACTAGCCCTCTCTTTTGTATCCGTGCTGTTCAACAGATACACAAGGCAAGCTTCAATTATGAACTCTATATGTCATCTAAACATTTTTAGTAGTTACATGAAAGAGGTAAAGAAAAGGTAAAATTATTTTTAATAATATATTATATTTAAAGTATATCTATGTATCTAAAATATCATTTCAACATGTAATCAACATGAAATTCTTTTTTTTTTAATTTGTTTGTTTTTACTTTTTGAAATCCAGCGTGTATTTTCCCATCTCTATTGGGAATGGCCACCTTTTAAGTGCTCAGTAGTCACATGTGGCTAGTGGCCACCATGTTGGACAGTGCAGTTTTATACACATGCATATTACACTGTAGTTAACTAAGAAATATTAAATAAGCAGATCAAGGGAAACACACATGCCTCATTATTTGCTTCATAGTAATAGGTACAGAATATATAATCATTGATTTTTGCGTTTGAATAACACGAGCAGAATTCAAGCATCTTCTAATAAATACTCATTTGGTGGAATGTCCTAAAGGAAAATAAAGGCCTTGCTTTAATGCAGTACTTTTCCAATTGCCGTTCAGTCTGTATATTCACAGCCTTCGGACATGGTGAATGATGTATGTTGGACAAGACAAATCTAGTAACGTGCCTCTGAGAACATTGTGATGGAGAGACTGAGCTGAGAAACACATTCCTTCCAACTTCCTCCTAGGACGCTCCGGAATTTCTCCTACTGGGAGATCTATATCTCTTGGATACTTGGTCGACGAAAGGCATCAGCTTTCTTGCCAGCATAAAGGGTGTCAGGGGAACAAATGGGCATCCCGGAACCAGATGAACATCAGCACCGACTGCATTATGACACGCTGGCTGTTAAATGTTTTATGGTAATGGCCACGCTGGAGATGGCTGCAGTGATAGACTAAAGTGAAGCCATGTGGTCACTGCACGTGGTGCTAAGATCGTCTTATCACCGCTCTGAAGGATCGCTTGAACCGCTTGTAAGGAGAGTAGCTGAAGCTATTGATTTTGGATTATATCTGAATGTGAAAAAGACAATGGTTTTGCATCACAGAGAGCCACCCTCCCTGGGAACCAGTCTCCCAAAAGTAGTTTTAAGGAGTGAAAAATAGAGCATCTTTTTGCGCTCAAAATGCACTCAGCGAAAGACTCGTATTTTCTGAATCAACGGCAAAGAGTGGTCTCATCGTGCTTTCCTATTGCATCGTTGAGTATCTGGATGAGAGCACTAGTGAGCAGGCTTGTAGAGTTCAAGGTCGTGGGTTCAATCGTCCTACAGACCAGTGATATGTCCCCATCACAGGTTATCTGTTTTGTCCAGCTGCTGTCTTGAATGAGTGTGTGGTTGATTCCAAGAGAATTAAGGGAAAGAGAGGTGGTAGATAAAGACCATCCATAACCCCTATTGGCCAAACAACTCATAAACTATGGAGCATGGATCAGAAGTGGCACCTCTTAGTTTTTAGAGAGACAGAGAGAAGCAGAAAGAGAGGGCGAGAGGGAGTTTTAAGCAGGCCCCACGCCCAGCTCAGAGCCCAACACAGGGCTCAATCCCACAACCGCGAGAGCACCACCTGAGTCAGAATCAAAGTCAGACACTTCACCGACTGAGCTACCTACGTGCCCCAGAAGTGGCCCCTTTACACAAAAACAGCACACAGAGCTTGCGCCATCAGGAAGAGTCCTGTGCTTATAAATTGGATCCCAGTGAATTTTCAGTGAAAACCTATCTTAGAGCTAAAGCTGAGAATGGACGCAAAGCCAGTAAACAAAGCAGCAAGAGATTAGCTCGTTGAAATATGGGCCTATCAGTAGATCCTAAGAGAACACAAGCTGGTGAGATCAATGAGTGCAGATAAGAACCCTGTTAGACTCAGCATTGGTAGCCAAGGTCAGCACTAATGTCACCCTATCAATACTTATTTATGGCCCCTCTTTATGACATTAGGTCTACTTAGGAGTATTCTCAAAAGTTAGCATCATTTCTGCTTGTCCATCAATTTATTAGCACATTTCTTGTTGATTATGTTTACACTGAATTTTAATTTCTTGTCCTATTCTAAAGAGGGTTGTTGATGATCTTACCAAGAAGCAGTAGTTTATACGTGGAACTCATACCAAAGTCCTTGCCAATGCTTGGTTCACGTTCTCCAGCTGTTTCCTATGTTTGGTATTTCCCATCCAGTTCAATAGCTGTGTATTTATCCCTGGCTATGCTGGAATTGCTCTAGTCCGGAGAAATCTTACAGCCATCAGGTGAAGGCATCAAGAAACCTGTCCAGAAAGAGCTCAGAACCTGGCGGGGGAGAAAGACTCATTAAACAACTAGAATATACAGGAAAATTGCTCTCGCGAAAAGTGGTTTTGCACACATGTGTTTAATGTCACAGATCTGGAGGAGGAAAAAATTGGATAAACTCTTGGTTTTGCTTATGCTGCTACCTATGAATAATCTTTTAAGGCAAAAATCCTTCTCGGATTTTAAGATGGAAAACATCAGTTGAAGAGGCTTAAAACAAACAGAAGTATCAAATATACGATGAAGTCATTGAGTGAAAGCTATTTAGTCATAGCACACAGGATATCAAAAAAGCAGATGACTTTTTTATGCAAGGAGAATTTGTGGCTTATACCTCAAACTTCATGGATTTAGGGAAATGTTTGTATTTCTTATTTGGTATGATTTAGGGAAACATTTCTTTAAGGTCTGCTTTTCATGTTGTGCAATTCACACGAGAGACATGTCTATGAAATATTTACACGTGCTTTTTATTTGAAAAGGAGTCGCTGGTGGCTGCATGAAGTCTTCATGGCGAAGATTCCTTGCTCTCAAAAGAAAATTGAAGATAACTAAAAAGATTTCAAGGGAAGGTTAGAGAGGTCTTTTCTTTCTTCCTTTCTCTTTTTCTTTCAAGAGGTAATTGATTTGCTCCCCAAAAGGGTCTTTCTAGAACTCTGGGTAGACAATGCTCTAACCTTGTCAGAAGAGGATAATAAATTTAGAGTTAGACTGGTTTGGAAGGAAAGACTTAGAATGAACTACATTTTATAGAACAGAGCACCGAGGGTCTGTTGTTAGTTTATAGGGCCTTGATTAGATAGGTTATTGATTTTGGCTGCTGGTGATATGGCTCACGTTCAGAAGGTATCAAACTCATGCTGAATAAAATAGAAGCAAACGCTTAAGAAAAAAAAAAAAAAACCCAGAAAGTAGCAAGACACCGGCTAGTAGTCTACTTACAGTTCCTCAAATGGAATGGGCAGCTGTACTATTGCCTTTGTCCCTCTGGAAGCAGTTATGTGTATTAAATACTGGAATAACTTGATATTTTAAAAGCTTATATGCTCATCCAAGTAAAATGGTTTTAGGAGACTACCGGGAGTTTCATGATTTTATAGTTAAATCAATACCCAGATTTATGCCTTTTGGACAGAGAAACTTGAATTTAATTGAGAAAATGGATCTAATGAGGATAGACATATTTTGTGCAGATGTAGGAGGGTTTTTCCCCCCTTATTATCTGAAAAGCGGAACAGGTACTTTTGGTATGAAAATGAATAGAGCTTTACAGGAAAAATGACAAATGTTCAGAAACCTTAAAAGAAGATTTGCGATATTATATAGAGGTTCCTGCGTGTCTGGAATCTGGCGGAATAATTTTTTTGTCTCTTTTCAATCCTTCAACTTAAGATTCATTAATTATACAGAAAAGCATATAATATTTTATACTATACTACGCAATTAATGGCCATATGGTATTAAACCGGCAACCAGACTCTGAAACATAACAATTTTAAGCAGAATCACTTGCAGCATAGACTTTCCTTTTTCTTACTTTACATTTATGGTGCTTCGCATAGGCATTTGTATTTTACCCACTAGCTAAACAGAGACAAATTTTTTTAAACGAGACATTGTAAAGGGCGCTGTCCATTTTTTTCAGAGATAGCTAGC
The DNA here is from genome assembly GCA_030068075.1 of Paguma larvata. Taxonomy (NCBI): domain Eukaryota; kingdom Metazoa; phylum Chordata; class Mammalia; order Carnivora; family Viverridae; genus Paguma; species Paguma larvata. Next base: position 35,740,210 of record CM057842.1, read on the forward strand.
CATAAAAACTCTCTAGACACGCCTTCCTGTGTTCTCAGACGTCATCTTGGAGTTTCCCAAGTGGAACGAGAAATCATGTCAGAAAAATTAGCCAACTGCAGAGATGTTTTGGCGATCTGCGATTTATTTTGCAGTCACCCTAATTCTGGGTTTTAGTTTGCGGTAACCCTAATTAGATATCATCGTTCTTCAGGACAGATGCAAATACACTGTTCTTACACAAAAAAAATTCACCTTCGCAGACATTCTTCCTGTGTAACACCTGCAGGATAGACCTTGAAACGCCATGCAGAGAATTTCAGCTTCTAGAAACATATGGACTCAAGTAACTTGAAGAAAAATCATTGGAGGGCAGAATTTGGCTCTGTGATACTTTAATGCAATGCACGAGTTCCAGAAATAACTGCCTCCTTTCTCGCTGTCCAGAAAACACACATACGAAAAATTCCCATTTTATTTTTCCTCTATACACTTTTCTTCACAAATTAAGAAATCTATTATCCTCAGAGACTCTATGAGCGTCGTAACGTTAAAAGTAAAATTTGTCTCTCAGAGCGTTGGAGATAGACTAGCCTTTGTCTTTCACAAGTGTGGAGAATTGATCACCAGTAAATCTGGGAGTTCCTAAGAGTTATGTCTAGAAGGTTAGTTAAAACTTAACTTCATTGCCATATATATATCTCCTGAAAGATATTGTAAATATCTTTTTTTTTAAGTCTTCAGACATCGCAAACCCATACCGTTTGAAGCAATTGCAGGTTTTATGTATAACGCTATAAATAAAAATACACTTTCAAAATGTGCACTGCAGAAAATGGAAACTCTGAGTATTAGTTTTGGCTGAAATAATTTTGACAAAGCACCAAATAAGCAGACATTGGTGTAACTTAAAAGGCCTAGTCTTTTGAGGGAGTTTTACTCCCCGTTTTTTACTCCGATGTGGTCCTTCATTAAAAAAAAGAGAGAGTTGTTTATACTCTTCTCTTGTAACTTTCCAGTAGCGTGTTTAGGAATCTGTTCTGTCGTGCTTCAAACCTTCTGTACTCGTTTCTGGAAGCAAAAGCATTCTCCCAGAAAATCTAAATAAAATCACTGGATATTCAAAAATAAATGAATTGCCCTCTCTGACTCCCAGATGAATCTCAGGAAAGCGCCTGGCATGGGAGAAAGCAGGAGAGAGCATTCAGTTGAAGAAGCTTCATGTTGCAAATTTCTCTATTTTAAGGTTGTATCGGAAGTGATTGGGTTTGTGCAGATAAGAGATTTGAAAAGTAAGCAGTGATGTGATCATTTTTCTCTGACAAGGAGATGCTACCTAAACGGCAGTGATTTAATCTCGACGGCTGATCGGATCCTTTAGAAATACGCTTCCCACTACAGACAACTTTCTCTTAAGCTTTGTTCAATTAAGTTTCATGTTTTACATCTTCTGCCTTGACTCAGTGGGTAACCATGGGCCAGGTAGAATATTTTTAAATTCCTTGTGGGCTAGTTAGTTCTTGGAACCCAAACCGATTTTCCTCTCCAAGTTGTTACTTTGTTTCAGGAGTGGTCTTTTTCTTTTTAGGTGAGGGTCTCCTGTTAGCCATGGGGAATTCTCCGGGTGGCGCTAGCAAGTTTATGGTCCCACCTGCGGCCATGAGAAAGAGAAAACAAAGCTTCCTTTTTAAGTCCTTGGAAATTCGGGGCCATTAAGAAACTGCTCCGACTGGCTTTCTCTTGTTATTTAAAGGGGTAAAAAGTTCATTCTGCTAGTTGGCTTGCGTGTGCTTGTTTATACCCAGTTGATTTCAGGAGATTCTCTTTAATGGCAGTAAGTAGCTTGTTAGATGTAACACCCCTGTTTGGGTTAGGGGTGGCTCTGGCTGCAAGTAGGAAGTTCAAATCAGAGTGGCTTAAACAAACACAAAGAGGAAAGAGCTAAGGGCAGTGGGGAGGGCCCTGCGGACAGGGCTTGACCTTTGTAAAGGTAATGACATTTTCCTTAGAAGCTGCTCCAACGGAACTATTTCTCATAGCTGATCACAGCCCAAAGGAATCCGGGAAATTCAGAATTTTCAGCTGGGCACATTTCCTGAATCTGAGTTCTTTTTCTTTCTTTCTTTTCCGAGTTTTTAATTGAAAGGAGAGAATGATGGACGGGAGATACATTTTCCATTTTCCATAGTGGTTATCTTTCTTTCTGTGAAAAACCATCAGTGTAGGGAGAATATTAGTTTTGCCCTTTGCTCCTTCATAGGAACTTTTATTTTTCAAGAATTTTCTTCCCATAGTGAAGTGTACCTCATGGTATCCTCATGAATCAGTCTCATCCTGCTGCTCTCCTCCTGAAGATGCTGAAACCATCCACAGAAGATGATCTAACACTAGGCAGGGATTAGGAGGATGTATAAATTATTGCTCGCATACTTAACCACTAACGGCCTATTGCATTTTTCTTCTTGGATAAATAGAAGTGGCCTAAATTTAGACTGATGGAGATATTATTACCCTATTGTATTAATGCATTGAGAGTTTAATAGATGGTAATGCAAGCTACTGTTTCTTCTGCCGTTTATTTTTCAGCATGAATTACCTTTAAAACAGTCTCTATTCTCTTTGTCACATGGCTGGTGTGGTGCTGTGTTGATCACTTCAACTTAATTCTTTTTTTTTTTATAAATTTTTTTTAATGTTTATTTATTTTTGAGAGACATAGAAACAGAGGGTGAGCAGGGGAGGGGCAGGGAGAGAGGGAGAGACAGAAACTGAAGCAGGCTCCAGGCTCTGATGAGCCATCAGCACAGAGCCCGACGTGGGGCTCGAACTCACAGACCGTGAGATCATGACCTGAGCCGAAGTCGGCTGCTTAACCGACTGAGCCACCCAGGCACCCCAGCTTAATGTACCGAATGCCTGCTATTTGTCATGCCTTTGCAAAATCCACTTTTAAGATTTTGAATATTTCACTAAGCGGGGTAAAATGTGCCCAAATTTTTCACAGGAGTAAGAAACAAAATCCACTCTAGATGAAAAATGCAAGTGTGTACCCTAACTTGTAAGTCACCTGCATAGGCATCATATTATCCTTGCCACCCCTCTCCCACCACTACGTCCCTGTGGTTTAAATAAAGAGTAGAATTCCTTTATGCTCAAACTGGATGTTTCTTGCAAAATCTTTTCTAAACACTTTTCTCTGAGCTGTTGATTGCTTATAGTGACCGTGTGCCAAAACGGCCAAACTTAAAATTCTGCACAATTTGTTTCCACTATCTTGTTAATTACATTAGCTAGGTAAAAACTGTGTCCCCATTTCATTCCGTTCTCTGCATATGATTTTTTTTTAAAAAAGAGCATTGTTTTCCCTTAACTACTCATCATATCTTCTCCTAAAAGTGAGATAAGAAACAATTTAATGCGTTTAAAGTTACAGGGACATTATCTAGCTGGATCACCACATACTAGGAGGGTCCACATTCCTGCCTCTGGGGAAACAGAATGGTTGATTTAAGAAAACAGATGAAACATACAAAACAAAAATGAACTACCCAAGAGAGTTACTCTAAAGTGAAAACCTCTAGATGACATCCTGTCTTTGATCACTTGAGCTTTCTTTTTACAAAGTTTCCTACTCAGTGTCACTTCTCACATTTTTCCTAGGTAACGAATGAGGTTCTGTTGTTTGGCTGCAGCTCAGATTTTGGGATGATTGGATGGATTTGTTATTTGTTTTCAGGCTTAAACCAAACGTTCTTACACTGGAGCATTTAGTAAGACAGTACAGAGCATGGTGAGACTAGAAATCTGTTGACTCCGGAAAAACCGTTGTTTCACCTTTCGAGAAAAGTCTCTGTGGTAGATTTAGTCCTTTTTTGATATCTTTAGAAGAGCTTACCATGGCTGAATAGAGGGCGGGGGGGAAGTGTTCTTTGCTTTCGGAAGCAGTTGAAACTTGATCAGAGTCAAGCCAAAATAGAATGTACCCGAAGGCATGGGAAAGAATGGAACCAAAGATGTGGTGTAGAGATACAGAATCCTGCAAGTGGTGACAGCTATTTAATAACCCTGGATTTAGGTAAGTAGACAGCAATTATAGGAAAAACAATTATGTGAGTTAGAGGTACTTCATGATACTTAAAAAGAATTTTTTTTCAACTCTTCTCAACAGTATATCTATTTTTCTTTGAGGATCTAGTTTTATTGTATCCATATACTTACAAATGAAAAACTTTAAAAAGGTTAATCTCCCATCCTTTTAATTATCTACTCAATTAATATCAACGAGGCCTTAGATTTTTTTAGGCTGCCCTCTATGAAGGAAGAGCCAGTGAGCTGAAACCACTTCTCATTATAGACCATAAATCCTACCTGGACATTCTAATTTCAAAATCATGAACCCAGCCAATTCTGACTTATTTTTGTATTAGAGCTTATTTCCCCAATTCTAATAAGTGCCACCCCTCCCCCACCTTCCCATATACATTTTAATGTTTTCGAATTGAACTGCATCCGAAAATCAATACGGACATTTAATGCAGCAGTTTTTCTTTTCTATCACAAAAGCTGGCATTTAATCGACTTACGTATAAAAAATATTTAAAAACATTATCTCTCACTTAACAGAAAGTCTAGAGATGAATCGTTTGGCTTTTTAATTGGCACAGCGGTTTAATAATGTTAGAGATTTTGGTTCTTTTTGTCCCTTCTCTGCCGATGATAGGAATGCAGGGATAGGATTGATTTAATCACGGCCCGCGGGGGGCTGAGGGAGGCCAGTGGCGACCCAGACACCGAACCTTCTTATTCACGCCAAACCAAGATGAGCAAGAATACCTCTTCCTTTCAGTCTGATTGGCTCAGTTTGGGCCTCCTGGCGTCCCTTGGGCCAATCAGAGTTGCCCGCGCAATGCTTCCTCCTGATTGGTGAACTTCCATGAGGCTCTAAAGCCTCGCTGGGGTCTCTTGAAACACACGAGCTGTGGGAGATATGGGAAGTATTCGATGGATATAAGACTTCTTTTAGGAGAGAGGCAGAAGGAACCCATCTGGGTAGACACTTCACAGTACCCACCTTAGGGAAGTGGCTGTTTGTACACCGACCCAGGTCCGCAAATCTCTTGCGCTAAAAAATAATAATGTGGGCTGTGACTTCACAGATATTATCCAAGGATTTAGGTTTATTCTTTCTCTTACCCCGCACCCTCTGCAGTCTCCTCCAGAAACTCTGCCAAATGACTGGATAATGAATTCCTGATGAGGTGTTAATGGCTTAGAATGACTTCATATGGTAAGCTTCTCAGGACTATTGCATAGTAACAAGGAAATCTTAGCACAAAACTCCCTTTCCATGATGGTACAAAGTTGTGTCCTAGGTCCCGCTGAGAGAAAGCTGATTTTAAAATGGGGTATTCTGACCTTTCCGGGTCTTTTCCGTGCGCCACCAAAACCCCTTTGCACGTAATAATGAGGCTTAATTTTTTATGTTTGCATTCCAGAGGACATTTCATCTAGAGATATTTCTGTCACTGCTCCCAGGCTCAAAGTCAGCATACCCACAATACCTCCATGCGTTAGGGATTTGCACTTCGGGTCAGAATCTGAATTCACCGCATTCACGACACAAAACAGAGTATCTAGAGGAATTCCTCACTTAGGTGTTTTGTTTTTTTTAAGGGTCTCAAAGATCTTTAAGAGCGAAGGCTGAACATTTGGGTTATGTGTTAACGAGGTGGTAGATGCATGAAAAATGACGCGGGACTTTATCACACCTCCCCTTGTCCTTTGGCGTTCCCCTAAAAGGTTAGAGAGCACACGGACACCTGTACATCCTCAGTGAAAGAAAATGTCCGAAGAAAGTACGTGTCTTCTTTTGTGCCCTTTCACTGTATCTGGGCTCCTTTGTTCAGGAGAGCCGCCCTTACGCTGGTAATTAACGTTCTTAGATCTCCCGGACCAACGGCATCCGGCACTTCCCGCTTGCTGGCCTCTGTTAATAAGCAGATTGCTCAATCGGTATTTATGGAGTACCTACCAGGGTCCAGAAGCTGGGAAAGCAAAGATGAAAAATACACTGTTGCGGACTTCAAGAAGGTCACAGTCTAATGAAGGGAGAGAGTTACAGTAGCCTAAGTTCAACAGGGGGAGCGGTGCGCACCTGGGGGATGGCGAGACGGAAAGGAAGGACTGTGAGTTGAAGGCTGCAGCCAAGCCGAGCCGTGTGTGTGTGTGTGTGTGTGTGTGTATCTGGCCATTTATTTTAACTTCTCCTGGGCCGGCCAGATTTTACTGGTCACAACCTGGTTCGGTGTCTGGCAGTAGTAATGCTAACAGTTTCTGAGACTTCACCTTGCACTAGACACTGTGCTCCATACTTCACACGTAGCCTCCCCTGCAGCCCTCACGGGGATCCCAGGCGGAAGATCCCAGCCTGATCCCATTTTCTAGCGGAGGACCCAGGGCTGGAGAAGGTAAGGCTGGGGTTCAAGCCCCCTTCGGTTCCTTTGTAAAACACCGGCTCCCGCGGGCCCACGCTTACCTTCCGCGACTTTTATTGTAAAGAGATCCTGATTTGCTCGTGATAGCGCTTGAAAATTGTTTGAACATATGGACAATATATGTGCGTGTTTGTATGTCTGCAAAATATACAGTTGGATGGTCTCTATATGTACTTGCTGTGAAAAATGTATGGTGTATGTATATATCTATAAACACTCCCTCCCCATATGCTGAGCGTTATAGTTAGCAAGATGAACCAGTTGGCCGTTACACATGCTGGCACGGCCACCTTAGGAGCAGTTGCTGGGGATGTATAGCACCCCCAGGCTCCAGAAGGGTTGTCCTATTGTCTTCGGAGGGCTCTTCAAAACCGGTTCCAGGCCGTTCTCCGGTGCCAGCATCGCGGTGGCCAACGGATCTTTTCCGCTCTTCTCTTCTGCTCTAGTTGTGTGGATGGAGGCGGGGGCATTAAAATAATTTGCCGCTCGGGCTCAGAGACACTTAAGGCAGCCCTCTTCCTGGAATACATAAATGCCTGCAAATCAGCATTTCTTAAGCTGCAGGAGCCTTCCTGGAAATCCTGTTAAAAGGACGTTCCCCGGGCTCCTTGTCTCGGACCCCGCGAGGGTAGAGCGAGCCTCCTGGTGTCCCCTGCGGAGATATTAGATCAATCTCCCCACTAATGCCCCTCTGCCTGGTAGTGGGGGAGTCTCTGTGACCCAGGAAAATCCGTGAAATGGAGAAGGGACTCCTGTGTCGCGATGGTGGCGCTGCGGAGCACCCGTTCCCTGGGCATCTCTAGCTCCACCGACACCGCCGGGCCCGCCTTGACGACCGTCCCCTGTGGGGTCGTGAGGAACCATCAGATGCCTCGCTAGGAAAAAATGACTTTTTAGTTGCTCCTGGAGCCGGCGTCAGAACTTTCCGGCTGATGGAGCAGTCTCCTCTTCGGTTTTCTCCCCTGAATCCCGCATGGCAAGGGTCTCATCAAGACCCCCGCCGGGTAGCGCCCCCCCCCCTAACGATGGGCAAATCCAGGTGCAAGCGCTTCAACGGAGCCCCGACCAGGAATGTCGGAGCTGGAAGGGTCGCCGAATTCTAGAATCACGGAGTTCCCTTGCGCCCTCTCCCTGCTTCTCCCTCGGCCCTCTGAAGCCTCTGCCCTTCCTCTAGTGCAGCGGTGGAATTTGCAGGCCCCGAAACATCACCTGGAGCTTAGGGCTCAGCGGACAGTCTCTGGCGTGTGTCGAATGAGCATTGGATGAGTGTGAAGGAAGTCTGTCCCGAGCGACCCCAGCACCTGAGACTCCCAGCCGCAGCGGCTTCGGGGAAAGAGCAGGCCAGCTTCTAGTCCATGCGACTCCCCTGGGCTGCCACCCTGTCTCCACGGAGCACCCCCCCATCCCCCGCCCCCGGGACCCCTGTCACGACAGCCGGGAGCTCACTTTGCTGGCCTTCTTGTTGGCTGGAGGTCAGCAGCACGGGGATCTTTGTCCCCCAGCCCATGGCTCTGCCTCTAAGCTGGGCTCTGCTTCGGCCTGGGAGTCACTGTCTTCCTGCAGTTCACCGAGCTCACGCAGCTGCCCCCCAGTGCTGCGGTTGACCCTCTGCTGTCTGCGATCGGGGCCGGGCAACCTCTGGGGGAAGTCCTGCATCACAGTGACAGGTTTGGGAAAGGCTCAACTTTAAAAAATTTTTTTGAAGTTTTCATTTATTTTTGACAGAGAGAGAGAAAGAGAGAGAGCATGAGCTGGGGAGAGGCAGAGAGAGAGGGAGACACAGAATCGGAAGCAGGCTCCAGGCTCCGAGCCCGACGCGGGGCTCGAACTCATGAACCACGAGATCATGACCTGAGCTGAAGCCACACACTTAACCCGACCGAGCCACCCAGGCGCCCCAGAGAGGCTCAGCTTCTAAGGAGGATGTACTTCTTGCGGGGAGGGAGGCTGTGGTGGCAAGTTTCCACGGTCCCGCGGCCTTCATTCCCCTCGTGCTCTCCTCTTTTCCTCTCCTCATAGGACAGAGTTTTGTGACTTTCCTGAAGCTCGGTGTACGTGTGCACGCGTAAGAAGAGAAAGGATGGATCAAGAGGAGGGAGGTTTCTCGTTTAGTTTTGTGGTTTTGGCTTCGTTTGGGCTCGTGAAGTGCAGGTCCGTTGTCCTGGAAGGTGCATGACTTCGAATGAACTTGACTTTTGATCTCAGCTCTCAACGCGTCTAGGTGACAAAGCTTCATCTCGCTGAGCCCTCGTTCTTCATATGGAGACGAAGGTGGTAATAGTTTTTGATGTTTTTCTTTTTCTTTTTTTTTAAATAAAGTTTGAACTGAATAATTGATATAAATCGCCTCGGCCAGTTAGTGCCTGACATATAGCAAGTCTTCAGGCCAGTGGGGACTGCTCCGGTAATAACAATAATGACAAAAGCATAATCCTGTGGATATTATATAATATACATCGCATATATAGGCCGTCTATATCACACAAACATAATACAAATGTATATCTATGTACGTATTATATACGGGCATTTAACACTTTGGCCTTAGAAATTGTTTTCTAAGACCTAAAACTTTTTTCCAGGCTAGAGTCTCTTTTATAGATTCAGGTAGGCAAAATCCCCTCGAATCACCTCAGTCAAGTCACGCCAAGATTTAAGGTCTTAGCTGAACTTTGAATGTACTTTTCCTCACCGAACCACCAAGAAATACCAGATTAGACTGTGCTGCCCGGTGTCCATTCGTTCTTTCACAAAATATTAAACCCGTTCCAACTATCTACCAGGGACTAGACGCCCGGATCGGTGTACTAGGGACTGTAGGACACGCTGCCCCTGCCGTGGAGTTACAAAGGTTTCGAAGTAGCACGAAGGGAAAGGAAAGGGCTCAGAAGCAGAAACAGAAGCCTCCTCGTTGAAATTGAGGTTTCAGGGGAAAGAGATCAAAACTCGTGATCTGACCTGAAGCGTGAATCAAAGTTAGCCAGTTGAACGAGCAGCAAAAGCAAATGGCCTGTGGTCGAAAAAAAAAAAAACTGCTTCTATTGGGGAAACTGACTAGTTCTGCTAAGGCCGGAAGGTCTGTGTGAGCATCACAGTGGAAGTCATAGTGAGGAGCTTGGAATTTACCAGGGAACAATGGGAGGACATGGAAGGGATGAAGCAAGCAAGTGTGACAAGTTTTAGTTGCCATTTGAAAAAGACTTCTTTGGTTCCGACTTCCCTATAGCAGCTGCGCCCTCTTGCTCCCTTCCCACGTGCAGCAGGCCAGGGACAAGTCTACGCTCTGTATCTAGTGAAACATGCCCAGAGCCGAGGATTTAATTTTCTCACTCCCGTGAAGAGAAAGTGGCTTGCTTATGAGCCTGTATATTTTGTCTTGAGAGCACATTTATATCTTAACGGAGATCCAAGTTGAAGCCAAAGGAATGAACCTCTAAGTGTGATTCTTTATTCCATGAACAACTCTAAGAGCTGAAGGGGCTTCTCATGGAGACGAACATGGCCAGCCCATCAGTGGATGAGAGCTCACAGACAAGACCAGGGGTCAAGTCCAAGCCCTGCTCCCGAGGTGTGTGACTTGATATACGTAATCTTCTTAACCCTTGAGTTTCCGTATCTGTTAATGAGGGAGGGGGCAACTCAGAGCTGTCGAATTAACTGAAATGATGCAGAGGAAGGAACGCACCATTGTGGAACTCTTTATATTTGATGCTACCGTGCAGGGTCCGGGAAGGACCTCCCTTCCGCTGAAATCTCCTTTTTTTTTTTTTTTTTGAAAACATTATCACAAGGTTCCAGGGTAATTTCAAATTGACTTTCTCATGATCTGTATCATGTCATCTATGTTTAGACATTTTCACACTTGCCTCTGAAAACATTTTGGGTGTTCTTGCTTTAAGAAACATATACTTTCTTCCACACATATTTTTGCATGTTACAAACTGTCTCAACGTGCAAATTATTTCCTTGAAATAATTGGCAATTTAGGGTCTGTGATGGGCAGGGGCGATTCAACTGAGAGTTCAAGAAAGAGGTTTCAGACAGACTGCAGGAAGCGGGCTGGGGCTGGGGCTGGCGGCGGGGGGGGGGGTCGGTCTTCAGAATCCACCCTGATGTCTAAGAGGATGAATGAATGCCAGGCAGGCTGGAACGCTCAGAATGTCAGGACCGGGATTGGCTGGAAGTCCTCACTTTGCCTTCAGAAAGGGGACTGGGCAGGCGACGAGTGTCTAATGGTAACAAGTTTTCCAATTCCTGTGGCATATGCCCTCCGAAAGCTTGCTTCTCTCCCTGCTCCTTGCTCTCCCCTCCCCAACCCCACCCCCCTTCAAAAGAAAGGGGTAGGGGAACTGAAAAACATTTGGCACAGGTGCAAGAAAGCTGAAAAGTCTGGCAGAACTCACAGGCGTCTTTTTCCACTCGGCACCAAATGTTTTACAGTCTTCATGAGCCTATATAGATCCTGGCTGCTGCCCAGTCGTTTGTTTGAAACTGTAGGCTCCGAGAAAAGGCTCCGCACTGCAGCTGGCCTTTAAACCGTGTTTTATGGGGGAGAGTGTTCAGGGTACAATTGGAATCAGGAGAGCTTGCCTTTGACGTGGGACGTAAAAGTAACAGATTGGAGCGGGGCGGAGCTAGCACTAAGGAATGGTGGGTCTGTTCCTTTTCCCGACGCAGACGAAGCTTTTGAAAATTTCACCTCGATCTCGGTGGTTGCGCCGGCTACTTTACAGCGAGGCCCCCACATGTGAGTTTAGCCCAGTTTAGCTCGGTGCGCCTCAAATATAAATCTCACAGTTTCCACGTAAGGGAAGTGGCGGGAGTGTTCTTAGTGATGCAGATTTCTTGCTAATTTAGGGCCACCGTGGTTTAGAGCCCACCTCCACGCGAGTCCTTGATGAATGAACATTTGACAGTCAAGTCTCCGTCTCTCTGCCTCTCCATAGCGTTCTCCGGTTCCTTCCCATGGGTATGGCTCCTCATTTCAAAGGACTAACGACTCATTAGAATTTGGGGCGGGGGGTGACTGTATGGAGATGATACAAAAGAAAGACCCCACCCAGTGGATCGGAAACTGAAATTGGCACATACAAGGTCCCTCTTGCCGGGGACGCTTTAGGGAAAAGCGGGCATTGGAGTCCTCCTCCTGCGTGGGGATTCAAATAATAATTATTCCTCAGTGAACACTCACCCTCTCCCAAATGATTCTCGCGCACGCGTCCATTCCATCTTTCTTGTAACCAGGAGGCCCGAGTGCGCTCTCCGCACCAGGCGAGGGAACCGTGGAGAATTAAGTGACTCTGGAAGGGAAAGATTCCTATGAACGTGCGTGCATCACGGACTGATTTGTGTAGTTCTTTCGGGGGAGTTCGCAGCAGCCACCCAGAACAGAACTGGGTCCACGAGTCCCAGCCTAAAAACTGCCCCGGCTTCTCGGGTGTGAGTGGAGCGATCCCGGAAGGAAGTTCGACACGGTCCGGTCTCCACATCCCAGAAGCGGGCGTTTCTGCTGCTCAGCGGTCAAGGCGCTTCTCTTGCAGAGGAATTCGCGAATAGGCAACTGAATTTCTGACGTAACCAATCCACGCGGAAGTTGCAGTTACTTTATTGTTTTGGGAGCAGCCGGCCGCAAAAGCCGGCCGATGTCCCGTGGCCCCTGGCATGCCAGGTTTGTGACCAAAAGGTAGAGCCATCTTGGAATGAGCTAGAAATGGCATCGCGGGAAGGGGGCGCCCCCAAAGTGGTGCCTCCGTTTGATTCTTCCGAACCACGTCGATCAACAGATGAGCACTTTCACGGTTCTCGAATTGCGAGCGGTTAGGAGAAAAAAAAAAAATAACAGCCTCGATGTGTATTTCGAGGGATAGGATACGGGAAGGAAAGAGCAAGTTGCGTGCCATGAAACAAAGAGAAAAATAAGAAGAGAGAGAGTGTCACTACTTCCCTGTGGCAGAATCAAAAATCTTCTGTTGGATGTCATGTTGAAAAGATTTCCAAGTCCTAGTTCTGTGAGCTAAAGCAGATGGGTGCTCTGTGTTGGTGCAGACTCCTATTTGAAGCCGTGTGGTTGCAGAGGTGGGGTGGGTCATTTGATTTTCTCTGAAAAACCGCCTTGTGCTCTCTAAAAGAATTATAATACCCAACCGAGTGCATCATCCACGATGCTCTCAAAATGTCAAATACATGCTTCAGTCAGTGTCTCAGATAGATTTACCATAATTAATAGGCAGGTTTCTTTAGTTTGTATGTCTGGACAACGTGGAACTGAACGTGTATGTGCAGGTGAGTCTCACTGCAGGACTTCTCAGAGCCTTTAATACCCCCCGCGAGCCTCCAAGAAGGAGTAATATTCTACCAGTGGATCTTAGAACGTTTTCCCCACAGAATATCTGCTTGATACTACGGCACTGCCAAGCAGTCTTAGGGAAGTGCTGGGACACCGCGACTTACGTGAAGCGGGGTCTTCCTCTTTCATTGTAGTCACAGCCATTGTGGTAGAGCCTCTGGCCTCGCAGAAGTTCCTTCGGAATACATTTTTCAGTGAACCCTTCTTCTTTCACCTTCCTTTCGTCTCTTCGGTTTCTTCGCGTGCTCGTAGCGCGTAATTCCTAAGGATTAATAACTAATTAGATTTTCAGACAACCATAAATTAAAGATGTTGAAGAAGAAAGGAAAACAGCGGGCTAAGTCAAAACCGAAATTCGGAGTCTCAGCTCCCGCTGAATAATTTAGCCGGAAGCCCTTGCTGGAATAACTACGTGCAATTATGTCCCCTCGAGGGGGCATCCTGGGGAAGAGGGTCCTGAAATGAAGCCCGCGATTCCTCCTGGCACAACGTGTTTTCTGAGGCACGACGGGCCGCGTTCGCCATGCCCTTTTCGTGGAAGACGGGACCGTCTGCACCAAAGGAGAGTGCTGGCATGTGCAAATGCCCTGCTGAGGCCCCTTAGGATTAGCTGTAAAATTCCTTGTTCTTTCGATGTCTAGATCTTTATCTACAGATGGTAGGAAAAAAACCTGTGCTCCCAGACAGAAGGGGTTTCCCTTGACGCTAATGAAATGTCTGCTTTTCGGACCCTCCCTTATGCTCAGCCCCTTTCGACCTGTTAATAGGCTTTGATAAGTTGCATGCTTGAGATACTTTGGCATTCTTCATTCTTAAAAAGATTCTCCCAAGTTTTAAGCATGAAGTCCCACCAAACCCGGCTCTGCCCCCACTCCAGAGAAAGCCTTGATTGGAGTTTACCACAAAAAGAAGGACCTTGTTAAAAATCTCATCCATGCTCCCTGTCTAGCCAACCGCAGGCACTGTAATAGAAAGGTTCAGGGGCGCCTGGGTGGCTCAGTCAGTTGAGCGGCCGACTTTGGCTCAGATGATGGTCTCGAAGTCTGTGAGTTCGAGCCCCACATTGGGCTCTGTGTAGACAGCTCAGAGCCTGGAGCCTGCTTCACTTTCTGTGTCTCCCTGTCTCTCTCTGCCCCTCCCCCACTCATGCTCTGTCTCTCTCTCTCTCTGTCTCAAAAATAAGTAAATATTTAAAAAAAAATAAAAAGAAAGGTTCAGAACGACCTTTTCATGTTCTGGAGTGTTCCCCTGAAGGCCACTCAGCTGTGGCCATGAGTGTCCGTTCTCTTTTCTCCCCTATAATTAAAAGGCCCAGGCCTCTCTAACGATCGGAGTTGCCTTCTAGAACATATCGAGATATTGTATAAGCTTCTGTTTTTAGGTGTATTTTATTTACATTGAAAGAGAAAGTACAAGTGGGGGAAGGGGCAGGAAGAGAGGGAAACGCGGAATTCTGCGCTGGCGACCTGAGCCGAAGTCAAGAGTAGGACGCTTAACGGACTGAGCCACGCAGGTGCACCTCGATCTCGTGTGTTGTCTTGGGGCAGGCCATCACGAGGACGTGACCGCCTGTCGATCTGTGAGCTTGACCCTGGACGGTCAGATGCTCCTGAGCCTGGTCCCCAGTCCTTGGACTGGACATTCCACTTGCCTTCCCTGCTCCCAGAAGCTGACCCCCCCAGTACGGCGTCTGCTGGCTTCGGGGCCGTAGGTGGTAGGATAGCAAGGTGGAGACCTTGCCACATGGTTTCGCAAAGCCAGTAAGGGTTCAAGCCCCCCGGGATGAAGAGGGAGGTTCTGAGCGCTTGGGACAAAGTCTGATTAAGATCCTAGGAGGTGGAGTCCATGGGAAAGTGATGAAAAGGAGCCAGCGGATGTCGGAGGACCCAGGAGGAAACAGACAGAATGTCCCTGCCTTCTGACCCCTGATACAAAGTAAAAATTTAACTAGCAAGTTCCCTAGACTTCTAATCATAGGAGAATGTACCCTTAAAAAAAAAAAAAAAAAAAAAACTCTAGGAGAAACGTTTCATTCTTTCTCTGTCTCTTGCTGTTGTAAATCTTATCATGTCTTTGAAATGTAAACACCTCTGGAGGGAACCAAAGACTGCCCACGGAGACTGGAAAAAGATGGGGAGTGGGAGCGGCTTTGCTTTCCTCCTTCCCTCCCTCCCTTCTTCCCTCTCTCCCTCCTCCTTTCTTCCCTTCCTCCCTTCCTTCCATTCTTCCTCCCTCTCTCTCTCTCTCCCTTCCTTTCTTGTTTTCTGAAAAGAGGATTTTTAAATACAGATTGCTAGGGAATCTCTTGCTCAAAGCTAGTCACGGCCTCTGTAACATTCCTCATCAAAGGTTGAAGTTGGGAATGAAAGTTACGGGGCCTCTGTCTGTCTGTATGTCTCTGGATATGTGTTATATGTATTTGCTGTTTTTCTCCCTTCCGGGGGTATTGCCAAACTTAATTTGTAAAATAGCTCTATTTAACCGACTTAAAGAAAAATAAGCCTTAACATCAATAGTATACTTAGTGTACAAGTTAAACAATTTTCTTTCATCTGCCGAACGACAAAGTTTCTTTGGAATACGGTCTCTTCTTAATGGAGTAGGAAAAGATTTTGCTTTACCTTTTAAGTAATCTGTCTAGCCAACAAAGAGTCTGTGTTTTATCAAAATAATTTCCTATGCTTCGTGACATCCTTATCATGCCTTTGATTACTTATGAAAATAGAGTTTTCTATATTAAAAGAGCTACGTTATTTTTTTTCGACCACGTAACTTTCCGTATTTGCCTTTGAAATCTTTGTCACTTTTGTTAATTGGATCACTATTACTTCACAGTGACCTATAGTCTTACTTAATCAAATGTTAAAGGAATGTTTTGATATTTTTGACAAAGTTCTCCCAAATCAAATTCTCAATGATGTCTTCTTGACCTTGAGCTAACATTGGGATTTTCAGAGCGTTCCTGGAAGATCTCAAAAGATTCGTTTTTTTTCCCCTTCTAAACAGAGATATAAAACTCATTAAGGCTTATTTTATGCATTACATGAAATAGGAACCATTGTTAGTTAAGTGATACTAAACCTTAGGAAATATTTGTATGGAAGTTATTAATATGTGTTCTGAAAGTTATATGAACTTTCTAAAAATCTGACCCATCCTGGTGTGGTGTTGTCAGTCATAATTCTATTTAGTATTATATTTAAAAATTTTTTAAGTTTATTTAGTTATTTTGAGAAGCAGAGAGAGGACAATCAGTGGAGGAACAGAGAGAGAGGGAGAGAGCGAATCCCAAACAGGACTCTGCACAGGACAGTGCGGTGCTCACTGCGGGACTCGAACTCACGAACTGGGAGATCAGGACCTGAACCGAAAACAAGAGTCAGTCTCTCAGCTCACTAAGCCGCCCAGGCGCCCCAGTAATTCTAGTTATATGTTAAAATGTACATCGCGGAAATAAGCAAATTCCCTTGTAAATTGCATTGTTGTAAGCTCTCATCGGAGAGCTTTTGTTTTGCTCTGATGCTCTCGCCTAAGTGCTCCTGTAGAGTGCTTTGTCTTCAAGGAGACTCCTGGAAAAGACTCTGAGAAGTAGAGTTTTCTGATCACTAAGATCCAACCACTGACCCAAATGAGAACTAATGCCACGGATGGCAGCCCATGAGCCGTTGTCTGTTCCGTTTCTTCCCGTGAGCGCAGGGGGCCCAGGACACCGATGATGCCATGCTCCCCCGGGAACACTGGCCTCTGTGGCAGGCTGCTCTGCCCTCTTTGCTGGAGCATCTGTGAAGGAGAGGATGAGTGAGTGGTAAACCTTCAGAAAATTCAAGGCCCAGGCACCATCGTGACGTTTCGGGGAGTCGTTTGGTCAGGTGAGACACACGTTGTCTCGGAAGCTGTGACTCATAAGGTCCGAGCCTATCCAATCTTTAAGGAGGTGAAGAAGTCTGGGTTTTTGTAAGGCTTTTAAAGTTGTAGAGTCCTTTTATTCCCCGTCTGGCACGGCGCCTCCATCCCTTATGCCCCCTGGTAAGGAACCGGCGTGTGTGGGACTGAGCATCAGATCAGCAAAGTACTAGCAAAGCGCCTGAAGGCTCTGGGCATCTCGCAAGCAGGGCTCCTATTTGAGTTGGATGTGCCTGTCCATGGCTGAAAAATACAGGTCAAACACTGAGGTAGAGACCACAGAAAAAAAAGAACAACCCCTCGGATTTTTGGTTCCAGCTCTGGAAGGGGGCAGGAACCATATGTCTCCCCAGAGAGCACCAGCTCTCAGTGGGGTGCACAGTGCCCTTCCAGGGAGAGCTTCTTGGCGAGGAATAAGCCACAGCAGCCAGTGGGCCGAACTCAGAACAGGTCACAGCGCTGGCCATGCACCCTTTGCAGAGTTGGGCTGCTTTAAGGGTTGGCGAAGAGAGCGGGAAGCCGAGGGGCGGATGATCACGAGGCGCCCTTAGGGTGGCAGGAATTACGGCCAGACGTTTGGGTTTCCCTGCCGGAGCCCGAGGCTGTCCTCTCTGTTTTCCGCATCCTGGCTCACGAGGGCCTGATGCTCCCTGGCGGTCAGGAAGCTGATGCCCTAGCCCAGCTGTGAGCCCTGGTGACAGACCCCTCAGTAGACATCGCGGGTTGAGCGCCTAGGAACGGTGGCCACTGTTGTACCTCTCTGTGAAGGTGCATTGCCGACGGAGTCAGACCGCTCTCGAAATACAGAGACTTGGTTACTGCCATAACAGCGTGTCTTGCGTCTCCTACACACTGCCCGAGGCAACTGCCCGAGCAGTCTGGGGCCCTTCCCCAGAGTTCCCCACTGGCGAGGCGTTGGCAGATTGGAGCTCTTGGTTCCCCACCTTCCTCCGAGTGAGGGTTCTACGTATGCCCTGGGTTTCGTGGACACCGTCTCCGGTCTACTCTATCCACCCCTTTGCCCATGGTGACTCTGCAATGCGGTGCTTCCTCGGGATGGAGGCACCTCTCCGTCCCTCGGCTGTAAAGCAGCTCACTCCTCGGATTTCCTGGGCGGGGAATGATGCAGTCCGCCGTGTCTCCATAAAAACAAGGGCGGTTGTCACACTCTCTGTGTGGTCACCCTGAAGGCCCTCTCATAGACTCAGGAGGACGGCAGGCATTCCCACGGCCCTCTGTCAGTCCTCAGAGCGTTGAATTGGCCTACCTGACCTTAAGTGGTTAAGAGCACGGGCTATGGAGTCAGATAAATGCCTCCGTCCAAATCTCTACTCTGCCGTCCTGTTTCCTTGGCCTTTGAAAGTTATTTAAGTATCGCAAGCCTGACTTGCCTCGTCAGTACCATGGGGATCATAACACC
Source organism: Paguma larvata (assembly GCA_030068075.1). Classification (NCBI taxonomy): domain Eukaryota; kingdom Metazoa; phylum Chordata; class Mammalia; order Carnivora; family Viverridae; genus Paguma; species Paguma larvata. The sequence continues at coordinate 35,758,352 of CM057842.1, forward strand.
TTCCTCGGGGTTGTTGAGAAGATTTAGTGATACAGGCGTGAGAGGCTGTTCCTGCCGTGCCCGGCACCTCTACGGGTTGTTAGAATTACCTGCTATCATAAGTATTATCCTAATTTCAGAGAAAAGGGTACAGTATCATAAGAGAGAGAAAAAAATAAAGATAGATGGGTGCTAGAGGTGCTCCCTGGCGAGAGGAACCAGAGAATACGAAAAGGTTGTCCAAGAAAATGGGTAAGTTTCAAAACCTTGGTATGATGCGGGCTATTGCAGAAATGAAGATACTGACATCTCTCATGTGTTACGGACACAAATGAAGTGAGTAGCCCTGCTAAGAATCCTTGTAGCCGAAATTTAGGAAGTGTACTGGGTGTACTAAACCAGCCCTAAGGGCTTTGCTGAATTATCTTTTTCACTCCTCACGATGACCCATGGGGTAGGTGTTATCAACCACATTTTATCAATGAGAAACCTGAGACTCAAAAAGGTTTAGTTACTAATATAGTTACTAATTAAATGGTGGGAGGTGGGATTGGACCTCAAGTCTGTAGACCTCAGCCTTCTTACTTATTATTACAGCCTAAATTGAAATCTTTTCATGGAATATACTTGCAAAATAATGAGGTGTTTTGGAACAGGAGCCTCCTAATAGCCCAAACACCCGAAAGACCAGAAGGGAGGGCGCTTGAAACTGAACGTTTGGATGCTTCTCTGATATGGGCCGCCTAGGTAATATTCTCCCCTCATCCTCAGAGCAGCCTGACCCTTCTAAGACAGCTCGACATCAAAGGAGGCCCTTCCTCCTCCCCCTTCTGTCGGCCCCTGGGAGGACTCTGGAGTTCCTAACAATTGCTATGTTTACAAGAGATAAAATCAGAAGAATGGGCAGGGAGTGCTCCTGCGTAAATGGTATTAGTTACAAAATTTCTGTTCAGGCTCGCGTCTCACGGGGCACCCTGCTCATGGCCTAGCTCCACCACGCAGAAAGCCCCAGCAAGGGCCGAGAGAAGCGAATTTCGGGCATGAACAATAACACAGACGCTGGGTTCGAAGCCAATGCAAATGCGCTGAAAGTTCATCAGATGACTTTTCACAGATTATTCCGACAGGACCAATCCAGCTTTTGAGAAGTCAGTTTCCATCATTCTTCTCCATGCGGTAGAACTTGCCAGGGGCCTGGAATACAATTTAAGCTGCAGTCAGATGGGATACGCACTTTGTCCAGCCCTGCAAAGTCACTCCTTGGCTATTATTTTTCACTCTATTGTAAATAGCAAGAGGCAGATGAAAAGGTAAAAAAAAATATGTTGGTTGGAGGATACTTATTCTCGCCTACCTAGGGTAATCAAGAGGGGACATCAACTCCGGATTTGGTAAGTAATAACTCACGTTTGACTTTAACACCCCGCGATAAACTTTGAGGAATATATCTTTTAAAACATGAAATGCTTTCCCTCTGATTTAAAGTTTGGGGGATTGGTCCTGCACCGTGGGCAGGTTAGATTTAGCATCTCTGGAAATTCCAGCGCAATTTTAAATGCCTCGTTTTGATCACTCCCTGCAGCTCCAGCTTTCAAAGAGAATGAGATGTTTGGGGAATGAATTGTGATGGACTTATATGAAAATTTATATGAACCCGGAATTGGATTTGTTCCCCGGGAATATTATAGATTATGTTTTATGTTGGAATGACATCAGTGTGCAGAGCAGCAGAAGGCTGGCTTAATGTAGCTAAAAATATACCTTGACTTTCCACTTGGACTAGATCTCCCCCCCTCCCCACCCCGTTTCTTCCCTAATGAAAATAATGGCTTCATGACTCATATATGTGATAGACAGTAGGGAATATTTGAGTCTTAAAATAAGAAGAGTTTTGAGAAAGGACTAATGGTCCTTTTCTAATTTCTTTCCCATCCATCTTTTCCCTCCCGTTTTCCCTGTCACCATCCTGTTTCATCTGCAAGTGCCTTTACTGCAAGTGCCACTTTGTTAGTCTCCAGTCTCCCCTTGCCATAATCTGCCCCGTGCACTCCTACGTTGCGAGGCTTTCTCACAGGCCACTTGTCTCGTGGAATCCCTCGCCATGCATTCCTCAGGGGCTTTTCATCTGCTCCTACGTAAAACACAAACTAGCTTTCGAGGTCCTTCCTCGACACGGCTCTTGCCTCTTCTTCTCCTCCACAACCTTTCTGTTCCTACGAACCCCTTCGCCCAGGCCCGGGCTAGGTCTTACCCAAAGTTGAGCCGTAGCCTCCTAACCGGTCGCCAAGTTGGTCTCGCTCGTGCTTTTTGTTGGACCTCTGTCCTCCAGCATAGTCACACAGAGACCATGGGTGGCATGCTACAAGGATGCTTCTGTCGTCAAAATTATTGCCAACACGTCGCTAATCCGTCACTGTGAAAATGTCACTTGTAAATCAAAACTTTAAGTTTCTGCGTGTTATTGCTTAGAATGAGAGCCAGCAAAGAAGCGAGCTAACTTCCTGAGATCCGTGAATTCTTTGAGGCTCTTCTGCAACATTTAGAACCCCGTTTCCACCTCACCTCCCAGGGGTGGTTCCCCAGACTCCCCTCCCAAGTGAGGTGGTTTCCTGCCATGCCCGCGTCGGCAGTAACCTGGCTGTTTCCATGGCAGAGTTATGACTCTTGCACCCTCCTGCCATCTTGGCTTCCCGCCACATCAGAGGGCCCCGCCCCTGGGATGGCAAAGGTAGTCGGCGGTGATGTGAGATGTTCACGCAGCTCTCTGAAGAGCCCGAATACAAAGGATGAGCAGCTTACCTATTGGGGAAATCTCGTTCGGTATCCTTGTTTTATTTATTTATTTATTTTTTAATTTACGGGAACTTGCTATTCAATAAGGACCCACGGGCAGAAAGCGCTGAAAGCGGAAACAAAGCCAACGTCGGAGAGGGCTGAACCGAGCAAAAGCCCAGCGTCCACACAATAAGTTGTGGCTTTGTAAATTCACTCTAAGTACATCTGAGGAACAATAAACCATAAAAGAGGTTGCCGTGACCTTGGTTTCTGTATAGCTTTTGAGATAAAAGGTCTAAGTATCAGAAATGCATTCGGTTGGCCATAGTGTTGTTGACTGATTAAAAACGTTCGGGCTCCTGGGGCCCCTTGTAGAATGCTGATGAGGGCTGACCTGGGTGCCGTGTGCGGGATGGATTCTTGAGGCAGAGATCAAAGTTGCTTTGCTAAAATGGAACACTAAAAGGTAAGCCTTCATAACTACAGATGAATGGGCCAAAGCTACTGACATAAAGATTAAATTGCAATACATTGACTTTGCATTTATTACTTATTGGGGACATATCTTAAAAGCGTTTTGAAGATGGTCCAAATTCTCATCATTGCACAGGAGAACAACTTTTAAAACATTTACATTAGCGAATGGTTTCCTTTGAATCTCATCATTAGATTTTTCTGATTGATTTTGCTTTCGAAGTGAATACTTGAGCTTTATCTTGGTTTGATCATTCTTCATCTCTACAGCTTCTGGGCATAGCGGTTGAAAACAGGGGCTTGGGAACGAACGGAGCTGAGTTCACACTTGGTGACTTTTGCTTATTCGGTGTGTGACCTCGGACAGACTATTTAATTTCCTTAAGACTCTCTTTCCCCTAGGGGAAATGGATTAATAATAGAATCTATTTTATGGAGCTATTTCGAGAACTGTGATCATGTATATAAAGAACTTAATTAAATATTTCCTATTGGGTATTTTTCTCGTATGTAAAATAAATAAGAACAATGTAGTAAAGGGAATACGTTGGACTTCTCTGGGTAAACACTAAGATTAACCCCTGATTAAACACTAAGAGTCCATGGTTCAGTTCATGTGTTAGTAGACGGTATTGCAATCCAGGCCCAAGAAATGCTCACATACCCCTTTTGCCCACAGTTTCGACAGAATAAGTAATACAAAAGGAAAAGAGCCAGATAGGGAAAAAAATACGTCCTTATAGCTGTGCAAGCACCCATCAGGATGGGTCTTTCTGGCCAAGGATGAACCAGATGATGTGGTTTAGATGTCAAACGTAAGTAAGGACGACTGCTTTCTGCCCCTTGAATCCAGATAGTTCTTTTTTTTTTTTTTAACGTTCATTTCTTTTTGAGAGACAGAGAGACAGAGTGTGAGCAGGGGAAGGGCAGAGAGAGAGGCAGGCACAGAATCCGAAGCAGGCTCCAGGCTCTGAGCCATCAGCACAGAGCCTGATGCAGGGCTCGAACTCTCAGACCGTAAGATCATGACCTGAGCTGAAGTCGGCTGCCCAACCGACTGAGCCACTCAGGCGCCCCAGAATCCAGATAGTTCTTAACTGAGGTCACTCCTCAGAAATGTGAAGCAAAGAAAATGGGACGAGGCCAGCTTAGTCGAAGGTCAAAGTATAACCCCGGGGCCGAAGGGAAAATGAGAGTTGTCCCGCTTTGTTGCTGATCTTTAAGCCAACCTCCCTGATCTAAGTTATACCACGTCGTAGCATGGCGCCCAGTGAATGGCCTGGCCTCTGACCAAAGACATAAACAAACTTCTCTTTCAGAGGCAGGGAGGGAGTTGGAGGATATTCCTTCCATAGATGCTTTTCAGAATGTGGAGTCTTTTGAGCCAGGGCTGCTAGACTTAGCAAATAGAAATATAGGACACCCAGCTAAATCTGAATTTTAGATAAGCGAGGAATTGTTTCTGTAGTAGAAGTATGTCACATGCTGTATTTGGGACATGCTTATAGTAAGGTATTAATTGTCGTTTATCTGAAATTTGAAGTTAACCGGGCATCCTCTGGGTTAACACCTCTTTCCAAGTTAGTTTGGGGCAGGTTCGCCGAGACCGTTAGGAGGGCATTCAGAGCTCTTTGTTGTGGGATGCGTCCTGTGTGTTGTGGAATTTTAGTTAGCTTTCCTAGTTTCTACACACTGAGTGCTAGCGGCACTACCCTTGCTTCCATCATGACAGTCAAATATGTCTTCAGACATTGCCCACTGTCCCCTGGGGGGCAGAGTTACCCATAACTGAGAACCACTGGTTTAGAGATAATGGCAAAAGAAGGACTGTGAAGCATATCAAGATGGTAGACCAGAAGGTGGCACTTAGAGTTGCTCCTTGAACACCACGAGTTTGAACTGTGCGGGTCCACTTACATGTGAATTTTTTTTCAATAAATACAGCGCAGTACTATAAAAATACAACGCGGTAGCATAAATTTACTTTCTCTTGCTTATTATTTTCTTAGTACATTTTCTTTTCTCTAGCTTACTTTCTTATAAGAATACAGTACATAATCGATATACAAAATATGTATTCATCAACCGTTCATGTTATCGGTAAGGCTTCCAGTCATCAGCGGACTGTTAGTAGTTGAGTCTGGGGAGGAATCAAGAGTTATATGAGGATTTTTGACTGGGCAGGGATCAGGGCCCCTAACCCTTTCATTGTTCAAGAGTCAACTGTATGTCCAAATAACTCTAGACCTATGCAGAGGGGCCCAACAATACAGTTTTAGTCCCATGTTGATTATAATCGCTAGACAATCATTCTGTCTTCACTTGGCCTTTCCAGGCGGGTTTTCGCTCAGATATCTTCTTCAAAGAGCACCCACCCAACTATTAAACCAAATACTTCAATTTTATCGCAGGTCATCAGGTTGTGTAGCCTGGGTGAACTTAACAGTTGATGAGCAAAACTCTTAGAGCCATACCACCTTGATTAAGTACACACACTATTCCTTAGCTCCGTCTTATAGGAGACATTTGGAGCCTTTACATCATGAATTCTGTCCTTCAAACTTTTCTATCTACACATTTAGTTTTGAAAAAAATATTGCCAAGGTGCCTTCATGTGATGTTTCCTACTTGTTAAGTTTCCCCGCCTTGAATGTTTTCTTACTTCCTGTGAAAAAAGTGAGGTAACTTTTGCTATATTAACTTTCCAGCATTGATGATTACCTTTATATACCTCGCAGCTTATGTAGGGAGAAAATGTCATTAACAAATTAAGTGTAACTATGTTTCTTCCTTGCTTTCCGTATTTTGTAGGCTTTTAGGGAAGCAATGGTTTTATAAAAATCCATTGAGCAAAGCCAAGACAATGGAACAATCTTGTTATATTGCTGTGGAGGAAAAAAACTCGGTTCTCCCTTCCCTGTAAATGTTGTATAAATGTTTTCAAATCTTTTTTTTCTTTTTATCTAATGTGCTTCCTTAAATAGGAATACTCTGTTCCCCAAGAAGCCCATTTTAAAGAATAACATTGTCATTATTTATAATCACAGGCCTTCATCATTAGAGAAAAAAAATGAGCCTTCTTAGATTCTGATATCTGTATTTAATCAGTAAGCACATTCCTTTTTCATCTGCCTTACCTCTGCAATTGCATTTTCCCAGCTGTGTATGTTTTATTGTATAAGAATTCAATTGAAAGAGCCATTCATGTTTGCAGAAAGGATGATGTTTTATTATTGGTTATAAAGAAAAGAAATTTCATACTTTGTACGACCGACCCTTTCTGTTATAGCACGGTGGATTCCGAGAGTGAGAAGCAAGTTAACTAACCGTGGAAAGACCACAGAAAAATCTTGTAGTATTCTGACCACATTATACAATCAGCCCTGGCAATTTTTATGTCTCTAATTGACAAGGACTTGATGCACCTTTGAAATGCATTATCTTCGCACAATTTAAGGGCATAGACTAGAAAGGATAAGCGATGATGGTCAGAATATTTAACACTAAGACGACACGGCCTCGTCAATGACACCAGCCAGGTACCATCTTATTGGAACGGGATCCCAGACACCCTGCAATTTCCATGTGTTCTTCTGTTAGTGGCTGGAACCATGGGGAGGTGGGACGGGTGCCTGGAGAGGGGCCAGGGCGTCTGGAGGCATAGAGGAAACATGAAGGAGGTACAAGGTGACAACCGTTTATGATCCAGTATGGTAGTATTTTAATATTCGAACCTTTGGAACAGCTGTACCACAGCGTACCATCTGGCCTGGGAAACGGAGAACTGTCGAGTCGTGCAATGTAGTAGTTAGCAAGTGAGACCACCAGTTAGGGTTCATAACATTGCCCCAAACTCACTGGGTGGTCTTGGATAACTTAGTTCTTGGGGCCCCTATTTTCTCTTAGGGAGAACGAGAACATTGGATTGGAACAGTCCCGGGGTCCCTGCCTGTTCTAGGAATCGCCTTCTTTTCCCTGCTAGTGATCTGCAGGTTCTAAGCCTAGAGTATAGAGTTGTCCTTGAACTTGCGAGAAGCAGAGAGACTGAGGTATTTGGCAGGCATCGTAGGGCACCGTCATGCTCTGTGGTTTGTGGATAAGATGATCGTCACACGGGAACAAGGTGGCATTAACTGTGGCTGCGCTGTATTGTCAGGAGCAAGAGAGGAGCAGTTTAATACCTTTCTCCAAGCAGCTGAAAAACATGTTTTAAAGATAATAGTTTTCAACAATGGGAGGAATTTATTGCAGGAGAGAAAAATGTGCTCCTTCACTAAAGACACAAAATAAACGTTGCTTTTGCCTGAAGTTACCTAAGTCAGGCAAAGCAGATATTTTGGGTTTTTCGTTGTTTGCTTGGACTGTGGAAAGTTCCCTCTCCTCCTCATTTCGCTTCTGTGTTCTTTGTTTGGTTATTGAGAGAAAAGTGTATATGTAGATATATATATGACTATATAACTACGCATTAGTGATCACTGCCATGCCTTACTCAAAGTAAAGAAGATTCCAAAATAACGTCAACCCAGATGTGTTTTCCCCCCACAATGGTTTGTTTTAATTTGTTTGAGTTGAAAATCTTTTTCTAAGTTTATATCGCATCTTAATTTTTTTTTGGAAGTATGAGGAGGTGCTCAGCGTCATTGTGAATTACTTTAATTATCAGAAAAGGAAAGATACGATTTCTGACACACATGCTCTCTTAGGAGACTCGTGGTGGAATAAGTACCAAAACACCTATTTCTTCTGGATGCCTGCATAAGTGATAGTTTAGGGAAATGAGCTGATTCTAATATCCTGTTGCTTACTGTACCTGACAAACAGAAATGAGGAAAATTCAGAATTGATTATCTGGGGCCATTTTCTTGAAACTCGCGTGTAATTCCCATTTATGCTCATTGGAATAAAGAAGACCGTTGCAGTAACAAATTAAGAATATGCGTAACCTGTTATGACACAGTCATAGACGTTTAATAATATGGCCTAGAATTACAGTCCTCTCTCGAAGTACGTCGTATTCAAAATTCACTGGAGATGTCTTAGAGACATCTGTTGTAATTACAGGAACATGGTTTCTAATTCATTTAATTCCCTTTCCTACCTAAACTGTACATATAAGTGAATTTTAAGAGACTGTATAAATAAATTTTTAATTACAAAATGATGTTATACAATGCATTATTAATAATAACCAACAATGCATAATGTTTATGCATGAGTCCATTACAGAGACAAGCTAACGTATGTCGTTTCTAAAAGAATGCACTAATTTGTCCTGAATTTGTGAATGAAGTTGAATCCATGACGCACGCCGTTGAATGCAGTAACACAGAGTGGCTTAGCCTGCTTTTTTACAGTTAAGGAACACCTTGGACCTATGACATTTAAGAGGTATTTACAATTTGTTCATCACACGTGATCAAGATGTGTTTTCAGCGAGCCATGCGGTTAGGAAATTTGGAATAAGACCATCGAGTTGACAACACTCCCTTTCCCAGACAGGTGCAGAATAAAATGGTCTATAGCATCCAAGAAACGCCTACAATCCTTACATTTCGGCACACGGAAGTCAGTCTTATTGTCGTGGAGTTTCCCCGTGGGACCAAAGGGTCTGTCGGAACCCGGTCAACTTCCTTGTGCTAGCGGTAACAGATCTCTGAAATCTCCATGGCCAACTCCAGACACTCGCTGGTCTCGTGGCAAGATTCGAAAAGGCTGCAGTCCACGTCACAGTTGCAGTTGCAGTCGTTCCGAGGGTGGCTTTCGTCCGAGGTGTGGTGGTACCTGTGAGAGGGGCAGCACAGGTTGGTACACACCGTTTCGCACGTGTCTGGAAGCATCAGGAGACAGTCCCAAAACTGGCAAAACAGACAGGTGAGGATGAGGGAGGCACACTCCTCTGTTTCGAGAAGAAGAAGAAGAAGAAGAAAAATTAAAATAGGCACATAAGGGGGTGTCTCTGAAGGACAGGCATGTGTGGAGGCAGGCGTGATAACTTGATGGCCAACTCTTAATTGTCCATAGCAGGGGTGACGGACGCCATTATTCTCCCTTGCTTGCCCAGCCCCGTGCAGTACTCACTCTACTTAAGTAATTGCCTTATTAACTTCCTGCGCATTTCTATTGATTCCACATGATCTGGTTATTTAACGTGCTATCACTTTTCTCAACTCCTTTATTTACTTTGCCTGGAGAGGTGCTGGGAAGCCACACAATTAGCTACCTATCTGGAACCCTTGCAGCTGTCTGAAAAACAGCTGTACCTCCACAGGTGCAGGGAGCTTTCAGGAGCAATTAGGGTTGGGGACAAGGAAGGGCTGTACAAATTTCCGGCCTCTCGCCATCAGGCTTTCTCCTTCGTATGGTGGGGATTCCCATAAATTCGCCACTCCTGTATTCACATGCAAGTGAAAAGCACATTTCAAAACCCAGATAAATATTTTTTTTAAGTAGTCATCGTTTTTATTTCTGTTGCATTTTATTTTGAATCCCTGTGTCCTTTGTCCTTCAGTTTTGTGAAGCCTCGATTTCATATTCACGTTAAATGAAATACGTCATCATACGCGGGAAAGCGTGGCAATCTTCTCAATCCTCCTCAAGAAAATTGGCTTAAAAATTTACTACCGCAGACTTATAAAAAATCAGAAAAGTATCTCCAAGGTATTGAAGGTAATTGGTAATTCTAGCCAAACAGCTGTGATGGGTTATAGATTATTATATTTTTTGTTTCCATAAAGGGAATTAGTTAGAAGATGTAGCAGTTCTCTTGTTAAAATCATAACTTTCTTTTTTCAGTTAAAGTCTCAAAAACATGTGAGCATTTCACAAATGGGTAGGTAAGTATGCTTGCATGTTAATGGCATCTAATTAATGAAAATCAGTATCCCGAAGATTGTTGATAGTTGCAAGTAACATTCTGGTATGGATGGTAGAAAAATCTCCTCCTGATGGGTTTATCAATCAGTTAAAGTTAGGTTTTCCTAAGGATTTATTTTATTTCCAAGAAGAATGTTAATGTTAACAACTTTTGCTTTTCAGGCTTCATTCGGCTGCGACTCTACAAGCCTGAAGGAGAGATTTCGCCCTTGGGTTCTGACTGTTCTTCGAGCCCTGTTCGTTTACTTCCAACAATATTTTCCAGAAAATGTTCTTGCTTTTATTGTTCATATATTTGTGCATCTTTAAAAGGAGGGAAAACATGGAAACTTGCTCTAAAAGAGAATGAATATTTTGAAGAGATTTTTTTTGGAGTCGTTAGATAAAGGTCTAAAATGGCCTTGCATATAGGTGAACAGAATCTTCCTTCTTGCCTCTGTCCCACGCTGCATCCCTGCCTCACACCCTCCTTTCCTTTCTTCCCCGTCAAACGGTGACAACCTCAAGGTGACTTTTATGACTACTTTAATTGCCACATATGGTTGCAGGTGCTGTGGTTCTACCTAAGTGTTTCTGGTTTAGGCAGCATATCCCATAATGCCTCTAGGGTGTATGTACTCATCTCTTTGCCAGATGGGGTGTATTTTTTTATTCACTTGGAGTCGGCTTCCAGCGTGTGGCCGAGACACCCGTTTAAGTCACCACAAACCACCCACAAAAATTCAGGAGTTAGTTAGTACAGTACATAGACTCTGTTTTACGTATGCATGCCTGAAGAAGGCACGTCGGTGGTCAAAGATATGGAGCATAAAACCTCCTCAACTTTTACTCAGGCCAGGAAGGCCACTAGAGCAGCGCCTGGAAAAGAAGTTCTCCGTAGAAAATGTTCCAAGCAAACGCTCCATATCCCGCAGGCTGGACGCTCAAGAGACTTACCCACAGTATGATCATCTAAAATGATTCCCCTAGATCTTTGTCCTTTGTAGATGTCAGGGTGACAGTTTGATGCGCAGGTAAGTTAGGGTAGGAGCTGGTGCCGTGGGGATGGGAGCTGGGCTTTCCTGTCAAAGTGTGCACAACCTCTTTGTGACATGGTCTTATAACTTCCTGAGGGCGTATAATCATTGGGTTTAATTCCTTCTGCCAATGGTTTCTCAAGTTGGCAGTCTCCGGAGGTCTTTGCTTCTGATGTACACGGTAGATTTTATTTACACACTCACAAAAATGTTTGGCCTAATCCTTTGGCCAAACTTGTATTTGTTTTCTTCTATTTTGCATTTGAGAATAGAGCTTTTTTTTTCTTTTTCCTGTGTAGAAGTCAGTCCTTTTTATTTGGTTATAAAAGGCAGAGCCTCTTGCCCAAAAAAACATGGCAGCCTTGGTGAATTGAAAACAGATTTTTCCGAACTTTCAAGAGTGTTGAAAACTTTTCCTAAAAGGCACATTAAATAATTCTACACAGGCAGGCGAAACTGTTTTGCATATGGGCATTTTTTGTTTGCACAAAAGTAGCATAAGCAGCTCAGGGAGAACTTTGCAAGTGTTTGAAGAGAGAGTTGGACTTCCCCTTCTCCTGAATGGATGTATTTTTCTTTGCGCTATTTCTTGGGGGTTTAATGTTTAATAAACGTGATATGCAAAGTCATAGCCCGTGATAAGCACCCTTTCTCTCAGTCCCTCTCGAAGAATTCCTGTGCATTTGTCTGCCTCCATGGCTTCTGCAATATCTTCCAGACATCTCCGGCTCACCCAGGCCAGCCTGCCTACAGTTCTTCCTCACTCCCATTCCCCAAACCTGTCTTTCCTCTGGCTTTCTCTTGTGAGTGGCTATTGTACACTCAGATCGAATAAGCGGAAAGCTGGGACTCGTTCTTGTCATTTTCCTCTCTCCCATCATACCACACCCCCCACCGTCCAGCTCCCTGTTGAGTTCTGTACATTCCGTCTCATATTGGTATGTGAAACCCACAAGCCTCTACGTGCCTCTAGGACCACCACCTGAGTTCTAGCCACTTGGTTCTAGCTTGGCCATCATCAGCTCCAAAGCAGGGGCCTCCTATCAAACACACTGGTTTTTACCTGAGTGCAGCTCAGATCTGTCATTTCCTGTGATATTTTTCATTGGAAATGAGAAGACCTCACTCTCCCCTTCAAGTCCCATATCCTGGTCTTAGCCCATACGCCCGTGTGATAGATTCCTACCTCCTTCTCTGGCTTCCTGTCCTCGTCTCCTCCTCACTGACTGCACCCCAGCCCCACCGGTTCGCTTTTCACATCCTGGGATACACCAAGCTCTGAGCCTTTGCACACACTCTCTCTTTGGCCTGTGTTCCATAGCCCCCTGCCTTCTGCCTTGACCTGGTACCTACTCCACCTCTGAGTCTTTAGCCTAAAACACCTTCTCTCTATATCACGTCCCGTTGAAACTCATCTAGCACTTTTTTTTCCCTTATGGTACAGACCATAGGATGATATGAAACTAACTGGTTTATTCATGAGTTTTTCTCCCTGTTAGAACCTGAGTTACAAGAAAGTCGTATCTTCTGTTGAGTGACAGAATGAGCAAATGGACGATGGGAGATAATTAAAGTGGTCCCCATTTTTTTTAGATAAAAGAATTATCCCTGGCTGTCCTGAATCTTTCGACTGTAAGGTGGCAGGGGAGAGGTTCAAATGTCAGTCTTTCTGGAACCAGAGCCCACGCTCTCTTATCCATTGTTACCCTGGAAGCCATTGCTCAGCCCTCTGTACTTTCTGTGCTCCTCACATAGGTCCTGAAGTGAGCCCGGGTTGTGTACTGTCACAATTCTTTTATAGATGGGGGAACAGTGGCTCAGGGAATTTAAGAAGCACAGGAGCTGGTGGGGCCATGATTTGGCTCAAACTGTCCCCTCCAGAGCTCTTAACCCTGCAGCTGGCCTGCCCTTCAGAAGGCTTACACCTCCTCTGTCACAATCCAACATGGCGCTGGACGTGGCCGGCTTGTGGAAGGACTGCTCTCCTTTCTCCGCCCTGCTCTTACCCTACTCCACTCTGTATTCCCAAGACTGCAAAAGGCTATTTTCCAGGTTCTGTCATGTGGCTTCCTGCCAACTTCAGCCAATGGGAAGCAGTGACAGGAAATGGGGGTGGGTGGGGCTGAGGGAGAGAAGGAATGCCCGGGGTATTTCTCCTCCCCTCTCTCTGCTTTGAGTGGTGTCTCAGGTGTGTCTTCCCCTTGGTTTTATCTCTTTCTGAACATCCCTCTTTCTGTGGCTCCTGTTAGTGCCGCTTACTAGTGGTCTGTCAAGCAATGGTTAGTTGCTAGTGGCCTACAAGCTAAGGCCAGTACTTGTCATTTACTAGTGGCCTGGAGGGACCAAGGGAAGAGGTGGCAGAGCCTTTGCTAAGTCCTGGGAGGCCTCACTCTTCCCTTACTCAGCTTCTCACCTCTCCTAATCTCTTTGTAACTAGGTCTCTGTATGGTGAAGGCCCTTCCTTGACCGCCCTGGCATTCTGGCCGAGGCTGTAATCCCTGCTCTCAGGGCACCCATCTCACCATCCCGCCTCTTACCTCCTGAAACCTAGATCAGGGCAGGTTCAAGATGGAGCCAAGACCTGCAGGCCATGCTGCCAAAAGCGCTATTTGTGAGCAAGAAGCCATGCCCAAACCCCCTCTGAGGTTGTTTCATTTCCTCTTCACACCCCTAGGGTACCTTCAGGACATGGAGGCTGTAATATGCTAAGTGATACCCTAATGATACTGAAGGATTAACGCGGCCTCCAGAGGTGCTAAATGTACAGCTGGGGATTGGCTAATTAAGAGGGAGAGTCTGTCTCATTAGAAAGGATCATGTTTAATTATAGTGGAAAAGGTAACAATGCAAGGAGTTTCCACCAGGGTATCAGAGATCAGCCTCACGGTCACGGTCCCGCACTCGCTGGGTTTGCCCTCCCAGCTTTCAATCTTGTCACCGCGATGCCTGGAATTCAGAGGAGGGAGGGACAAAGGCAGCTGTAGCTGTCCCCTGTCATTCTTAATGTTTTCCTCAGCTCTAGAAACATTCACTTGCTAGTTTGGGAATCACTGTCCAAAGTAGGACGAATGTGGTTCTTCCGGGACAGGGTCCCACGTAAACAGTATTCTCCCCTCCCATGGCCTCAAAGCGAAGTAATAAAAAAACAGAAAATAAACCTGGCCCAAACCCAGTATTCTAATATGCTAATGGTTAATGTGTGGTCACAGCAGATTCATCCTAATCATGGGATTGGCAACGCAGTGGCTCTGACTAATTACTCCAAGTTTTTTGGTCCAAACGTATAAAAATTGGTTCCCACTCCTCCAACGTTAAGTTCTTTTTTTTTTTTTTTTTTTTTTTTAAGTCTGTAATGTAGAATAGGAATAAATAAAGTGTGACTGAATGCCTTTCTCTAGCTGGGGTATCATCCCTGATGTTATCAATTTTAATAGCTACTTAAATATGTCAAGATCTATTTAAGTTCAGACAAGCACAACTAACGTTCAAGTCAGTTCTTAAGAACGCAGATGACGAGATTTGGGTGATACTTAGTAAATTTGTGCTTATGTTTTTTTCTGAGCAAATGAACTGAAATAATTATAAAATTGAAACATTTTATAAGGTGACACTACCGCATTTAATTGTATGAAATTTACAGTGTAGAAAATGTAATCATTTTATTCACTAGTCCATGGTGTAATTAAGACTATTCTTTTGAGGTATCTCGTATTTATGATTTTCCTCTTCCACCTGGATGAGACGTCTCCAATTCAAAATTATACCTCAATTAGGTATATTCTCAGGATTCTTTTGAAGGCGGCTGTTTTCGAGTCTTGTGTGTAGCCTTGATTTTATTACCCACGGGGATGCCTTGGCAATCAGAGTGTGGAAACAGAAGCAGAGACACAGAGAGCGCTCTGGACTTTTCCCGGTTTATTCGGGGAAGGGACCACACAGGATGAGCCACAATTTAATAATAAAGTAATGTGGGAGCACATAGTGTGTGATGTGCAGTAAAGATCCTTTTAAATTCCCATCAGAGCACACGCCATGAACCGTGCTAATGGATGTAACACGTTTTTACAAAATCTGCATGTGCGAGGCTTTTCCATTCTGTTTTAAGTGGGGCAATGTATATAAATAATAGATATTAGCAATTAAGCATCCATTCCTATGCACTCATTTATACATCTGAAAATAAATTAACCACAAACTACATGAAAGTGGATGCAATCTTCTCTTTTCCCTTCTGTTTCCCCTGCTGTTCCTGAAAGATATTTCTGTATTTATCTCAGTACGAACAATGACCCCAGCTCTCAATTTCTGCAGCCTTAAATTAATTACTAGAAAAATTCTCTGACTTAACTCTTGATATCCTTGATGGCGGCTGCTTCAGATAATGAGAGCTTCCGATCCACATTTGTGGGCCCTCAGGTGATTGTTTCACTCTCTTGTATCCAGACACCGAAAACTCTGACTTCGCTGGTGGTGGGGAGTTCACCATGCGGGAATGGATTAGTGGGCTGTTACCTGTGCTGTCAGCCTAAAATTGTAATTTTCCAGGTCGTACCAGCCTCTCAGCCAGGGCTTAAGAAAAACAGCCCAATTCAACTGTCCTCATGAATCTCCTTTGCAATTTTGAAAAAAAAAAAAAGAAAAAAGAAAAAAGAATCACTAGTTCTTTTCCTGCACGAGGCCCCTGATTACCGGTTGCCATTTTCATGGAGTAGTCAGTTGGCCTTCCCTGAGAATACAAGGGTTCAGGTATCATCTCAGCTACGCCTGCCCATCTCATTCTCCCCAGATCCCTGATAGGACAAATCGCAGTGGTTCTGGACAGCATCGCGTTGTACTGGGTGGATATAGGTACAACGGGAATTCCTAATTCTGGGATTATTACACCTCAGATCCATTACATGTAACATCCATGCATCCCTAATGCAGTCCGTCCTGTATCACCCGTTTTCTTGATTGCCATGAAACTCTAGCAAAGCCAGAAACTTGCCCATCGTCTTGAATTGGAGGTAGTAACCTGGAAGTCCACTGGCCAAAGTTGGCCCAAAGCTATGTATTGATGGGAGTGTCCGGGGCTTCCTAAATGAAGGAGAAGTATTGCCAACACCTAAAAAATTCAGGGCTCTCACATAACGCTCTGACCCTGGCAGCTCTGAGCCTCTACTTCCTTCTGGCGACAATTAGCTGGAGGCGAGTAGTGGTGGCGCTCTTCACCGTGCCACGGTCCTCGCCCACCCCTATTGTTCACTGCCTGTCTGTTTCATTATTCGCTTTATCTCCTGGCAGCTGCAAGCAATTGTGTCTGTAGCTTCTGATCTGAAGCACCCATGACAATGTATGCATAAGATTGTAAATAACATTACTTTCTAAAACCAGAACCAGAATGAAAGCAAAACTCACATATCTCTTATGTGCCAGGTTCTGTGTTGGATCTTCCAAACACCCTATGATATGTTACTAGCTCCATTAGATATAACTGAGAGACTGAGATGCAGAGATGCTAAAAAACGTATCCAGGTTGATGCAGTTAATACATTTCAGAGCCAGGAATTAAATGGCTGTGATTCCCAAGTTCCTGTTAATACGAAGTCTATTTATTTATTTTTTCTCATTTTCAAAAAGTACATGTTCATTTAAATCTAGACTAGAAACTATGACCTGTTATATTTTCCTTTGAGAGACTGCAGGCTTTCTTTCAATGCAAATGTAGGTATGGAAGACTACAAAATTCTTGAATGGTTTATGTCTTCCGTCAAGGTCGCCGCAAAGTCAACCTGAGTAAAATTACATATGTCTTGGTGTGGAGGCCATGACTTTGAACTTGACCATGATGATCACTTAGCACCAAATCAACTTGAAGTTGGCTTTGTGAAAGGGAATGTGCCTTTTACGTCATATACAAGGGTGGTTCGGTGTAGATTTGCACTGATCAGAATGCCCGGGAGGTGCTATCAGCTAGAGGAACCAACCCTTCTTTACTGCTTGCTGATGTAAGCTTCTTGATATTTCTTTACAGTCGACATTTATACATTTCCAGCCTTTTAATACCATTCCACTGTGCCTTCTCCTCTCAGCCTAGAGACAGGGGCTGAACAGTCCCAGATTTGAGAAAAGTTGGCCGTTTTTCTTTCTCCCCATCATAGCTCCACAGCAAGCATGATTATACCTCCCTCCAGCTATTTAAAACATTTTGCCTCTGATTTCCAGCTTTGAGAGCAAACAATCTGCCAAGCACCTCATAATTGCAGAGTGACCTTGACATGTGTCATTCACCAGGGTTTTCAAATCGAAGTCTTCCTGTTTAATATTCATAAAGGCTCTTTTTTTTCTAACAGCATATGTGATGATTTTACAGGGGCGGGGGTTGGGGAGCTTTATTTAGAGATGGGTTGATTCTGAGAAACATACCATCAGTGTCTCTCTGATGAACTGAAGTATCAGTTTGGAGGTAGGAAAATTTCGTTCGGCATTCTTCAAGGGAGGACAGTGATGTGCTGAATTCTGACAGTTTTTTCTCACTGGGGGTTTCCTTGGCTGGTCCATCTGTGATATTGAATTCGGATACTGAATTTATAATGATAGCATTAATGGGTTTCTCGTCTGCATGCTTTTCATTTGTGAGTTGCATATCTAGATGAAAAAAGAAAACACACATACACAAACCCACTAGAGTTGGCATGACCTCGTGATCTCAGAATGGACATTTGCAGAAAAGTTCTAGACTTTTGTAAGAAAAAGATCTTATTTAAGAGAATGAAGCATCATTGAACGGGATCCTTTTGAATAAAAATATAAGTAAGCTCAGAAGAGACCATCATTGTAAAATTTTACACACCTCGCAAGTTTCCCTATCAGTAATTTGGAACACTTATGTCTGCGTGTGTTTTTAAATCAATTATTTATTTACTGGGTAGAGTAATGGGTGGAGGGAATCAAAGAGTTCATTCACTTGGATCAATGAAATCTCATAGTTTGTGGTCAGCTTATTGTCAAAGTGTTTTCTGGATTACAGGAGCGGTAGAAGGGTCTTAAATGCTGAGTACCGCTCCATGATGTATGTGGTCTCCATCACATTGTTCTGTTTGTTTCTAAAACCTCAGTTTCCTCCTCTGTATAAGAGAAATGGCTTTACATGAACAGTCTAGACGCTCAGCCCCTTTTTCTGTTCTCAGGGGCTCTCCGTTGCCATTCTTTCCCCTGCCTTGGCATTTGTTAGGCTCCTGTCCGGTGATAGTCTATGTGAGCTTTGGGGGCGGGCTGTTTGGAACATGTTTTATTTCCATATAACCACCTAGAAAGGAACCTCCAGCGAAGTCTTGGACTGAGATTCTGGTTTGTAGAGGCCTAGAGAAAAGCAAATAGTTCTAGGCGCCTTATGTACTTTAGAGCTCCCATATTCATTCATTCATTCATTCATTCATTCGTTCATTCATTCCCACCTAATAATTGAGGGTCTGTTATATCAGAAGCACTCGATGGGCATTGGGGCGTACAGTGGTACCTAAGACAGGCATGGCCCTCACCTTTCACAAGCATCAAACGTGTTAGCAGAGAAACAACCATTTAAGTCACAATATTGAAGAGTATATGACAGAGAAACACACCATGAAATTACATTCGAGAGAGAACCAGACTGGGCTGTAACTTACCTACACCCATTAAACAGAATCCTAAGATCGAGGACCGAGTTAACAGAAGGTATTCTGGACCAGCTGGTTCCTAGGGACAATTTAAGACCTAAACAAACGGGAGTCCTGGTCCTTTGGTAGCCCTCCTGGGAGATGGTGAAAATTCACTCTGGAGACTTGCTTTCTTATTGCTAGCACCATGCCTGGTTGATCCAATAATGCTCACTGAGTGACTGGAATAAACAATACAACTACCAACCGGATTTTCCCCATGCTCACACAGCTCAGGGCAAGAGGTATATTCTTGCCACCGTCCGTTTTCGTCATCTTTTCAAAAGTTGCTTCTTTGTTTCTGGTGGATGGAAAACGCTACAGGGTCCTGCCTCCTGGGGCAGTGGTTTCCAGAGTGTGTAAACAGTAGAATAACCTGGGAAATCTTTTAAAACTTTGGGATTTTTCTAAAACTCAGGCATCCCTTCCCATCCTTCAACAGATTAGATCACAGCTCTGGGGGGTGGAGGTGGGGGGGTTTGAAGCTCCCTATGTGAACTTCTGAAGGCTCGTGACTGGCCTGGGAACTATCTTTATGGCTCCCACCACTGTCTGAGGCCATGTTTGTTTCTTTCTCAGCCTCCAAACAGCCTTGGCTTTCAACAAGATTTGCTTTTTACTCCCTCCCGCTTATGTCACTGGCTTTATATCTCTTGGTTTTGCTTTGATTCACTCTACATTGGACTGGTAGAAATTGGGGTTCTTGGAAACATCTCTCAGGAATAGGAATCAATGTAATCATGAATAGATAGAATTACCTCAACCAGTGGGGAAACTCCAGGCTCCCTCTCACCCCAGCGATACTCACCAAATTAATGTTGTAATGATGATGATATCACAATAACAGTTTATTTTTCTGGGGTACCAAAGTGTCCAGCTAATATTACATACAGATAGCCATTCAAGTTGTGCCCTAGCACACTTAGAACAGTATTAATATGTGGAGACAGGTAATGCTTTGGGGAGATGGCAGGATGTGTGACAGCATCCCTGTCCTCTTCCTACTAGATGCCAGTAGCGCCCATTGTCCTGGGTCGGGATGAGCAGAAATGTCCGCACATATTGCCAAACTTCACCTATGGAGCAAAGTCCCCTGGATTGAAAATCAGACCACTGCTTTCTACACACACCCACCTACACAGTTGCATGGATTTTATGTCAAGGCTCACGTTACCGCACGCACCTTACTTAACCTAAGCATCACAATGACTCCAGGAGGTAGTTATTGTCAGGCTCCCTGAACAGATGGGAGCTGCGTGCATCGGTATCCCCAGTTAATAGATGAATGAGTGTCACCAAAGCTGAGATAGTTTTTTGAGATAAGTTGCCCAAGTATGCCTCCTTAGCAAATGATAGAAGTAGGATTCGAACCCAGGCCTGGTGTGTTCCAAAAGCTCTGTTCTCATCCTTGTCTCTGTAGCCTACAACAGTATCTCTGATAGGTTCTTAGCTTTGATCTCTGCTTCCTAGCTGCTGAGACTGCCCATCAGCAAACTCCTCGTAACCCCAAATCCCACGATGGGTCACCTGCTCAAGATCTAGCCTTGGGAATTACTTAGCTTTGCAGATGCCTCTCTCCCTGAGCAGTCTCTGCAAAGCAAGACTATCTTCTTGCACACGCGGGGAATTCTGCGTCCTCAGTTACAGCTGCTTTCTACTGTACATGAAAGAGCAGCTCAGAAAGAGCTGATAGATAACGAAACCTTGATGAGTGTAGACATGGTGGTGGCTGTTTACTTACGGGATTAATGAACAACCCGTTCAAATTATCACACGTAGTCAGGCTGCATGCGATTTCAATTGCTTTTGCACAAAGTAATTCAGGAACAAAAAAAATGTTGGATAGAGGTTACTGGAATGTAAGAACATGCGGAGAATACTGTATACAGCCAAGTGGTATATGATTCTCTTTTTAATTTTGCGACAATTTTAAGTATAGCATTTTGAATCTAAGTGGTGTGTTACATTAAGCAACCATTTGGAGCCACTGGGTTTGTACTGCGAGAATTTTATGGAGAAGTTAAACTGCCATTCATAAAGTTATTTTAATTCTATATCTCTGTTTATATTTTTATTTTTTTCCCCATTCCCCAGGGGGAACTATCTGTTGCTCATTAGAAAATCATCAGACATAGACACATTTCAGAACCCAGTCTGTTCACCCAGAATTCTGACATCTGAAGTGAGTCACAATTTTTGGGTGAATGTGACTGACATCTCCCATCTTTTATAGACGGAAAACTAACAATAAATTTCCCCAGATTTGTCTTTTGCGGTGTTATTTGACATTGTATCCAAAGTATTATAAAGTAGCATGGGCTAAAAGGAGAAACATGGAAAAAGTGCCATCACAACTCCTGCCGAGAAAACGATTTTGGAATTAAATAAGGAACTCGTGACACTATATTTGGGATGTTATACATAGTTCTTGACATTAACTTAGAGAAAATAATTTTTTTAACAGAAAAAAACACCCCACCAAAATTAGGACAAAAATTAGAAGCTCAATCGTATTTCTTAGGGAAAAAATATTTAAGCGTGTCTCAAAAGTCAGTGAGATAGAAAATTCATGTTTGGGCTAGAAGTAATTGCAGAACCAATGGGCATAAACTTAAGTAACAGAAAAGACAGACAGTTAATTAATTTTTTATTACCATTGAGCAAATGTTATTAATTTAATTCAATTAACATTTATTGAGTGCCCACATGCAATAGATGGATCAATATGTCAGGAGCTATTAATTTATTTACATTAAGTTATTAAGGAAACGTTTTAATGATTTTCATTTTTGCTCCCTAAATGTGACTTTATAATTTTTGCATCTGTGCATTCTCTATTTGGGGGTATAGAGATACATATGCATTCCAATTATAAATAAGTAGAATCTCTTCTTCTCTAATTGCTCTGATTCTATTCTTCTTGCCCCCCCGCCCCCACTTCCTTTCCTCCCCCTTTTCTTCCCTTCCCCCCTTCCCCTCCCTTTCTGTCCCTTCCTCTCTCTCAGGTTAATTCCCAGACCTGCCCTTTCTCTGTTATTGGTTTCTTTTTTTTTTTTCCTCTCTCTCTCTCTGGTTCCTTCAACATATTTATTCCTTTATTCCTATCTTTGTCCTCTTAGCTCCTTTCTTTGTACCCTACCCTTGAAGGTCGTATTTGTCCACCCTCGCAATTTAATTATTTTCTTTGTGAAACTGGCCCCCCAGACTCTCTGCAATTTGTCAGCCGGCTGGACCACATTTACTGAGCACAAGCTAGGTGTCCACCCCTGGACTGGGTGCTGGGAGATTCAAAGAAGAGCGAAGATTCTTGGTCCTTAGGAGACCCACAGTCATCACAAATTGTAGTGACACACTTTACTGGCTAGTGGACGCTTCACTTGCGTTACCGGGTAATCTGTACATTTACTGTATCTCTTGCTACTAAGCCTCTATTCTTCTCCCCCAGCTGGGTTACTCTGGCTATCCTCGGAGAACTCACAATTCAATTTCTTTTCAATGTATTGCCATTTTTTCATGTTGATTTATTTAGTGAGAGAGAGAGAGAGAACACGCGTGGAAGTGGGGGAGCGCAAGGAGAGAGGGAGAGAGAGAATCCCAAACAGGTTCCCACACTTAGCCCAGAGCCCAACACAGGACTCGGTCCCGGGGAAGGCAAGATCATGACCTGAGCCAAAATCAAGAGTCAGATGCTTAACCTACTGAGCCCCCCAGGTGCCCCTTATTTTTCCTTTTAAATACCTTGGAGTGCATTTCTGACTTTCCATTCCCATCGGTACCTGTCAAGATTTACCGTCTCTGTTCCTATACCTTGACTATTTTTGTCACCATTGGTCTCAACTACAGTGACAACACTTCCCAAGACATCTTATACACTAAAATAAAAGTGATGTTTTGAGTAATATTCTTCTGATCCTATTACTCATTAAAAAATAAAAAAAAATACAAATACAAAATGCACACACACACATGTTAATAGCTCATTATTACTGCAATATTTTCCCATTCTCCTGTTCCGAATTAATCTATGCATTCTATTGCCAAATTGTCTTTTGAAAAAAGGTAGCTTATTGTTCAGCTTTTCCAGTAAATGGTAAACTCCAGAAGCCTATGTGAACATTGTCAGATAAGTGTTTAAAGCAGGGCGATTTTAATTTTAGTTCTGAACCAAAATGTTCAAAATCAGTGTGTATTTCCAATAGATGGGTCGTTTCTAAAGCGATCAAATATATGGGTCATTTCTAAAGCTGATAAAGTATATTTTCCCTTGCATTTAAACTGTACTCTACCTTAGAATTTAATTCTGTTGTTATCTGTGGTTAAAATCAGATAGAAGCAGACAGGTGACATTTCAAGGTATAAGTTCTAAACCGTCAACAAATAATTATGTCTAGTAAATACGGTTAATTGAAGCAACACTGAAGAGGGGGAAAAAAGTTTTTTTTTTCCCTTTGTAGGTAAAGTTTATAAAGTTCACACAAATGTCAGAAATGATTTTTGTTGTTACCTACTAGAAGATACGGGTTGTATTCCCCACAGCCTAGGAGATAAGAACACAATATACAAAAGCATTCGACATGATAGAGCATGCTGAAAATCCTAGGAAAGTGCTAGAATCACATTTTCTAAAGGTATAGATAACTATTATTCTTGTAGTGTGGCCAATTTGGAAACTGATACTAGGGCCAGTGAAGACAGAATAAAATCAGGAAGATGAGGCTTTCTCAGTACTGACAAAAGCATAATAAAAGGTAACTGGTACTTAAAGAAGCTGTATGGAAACACACACACACATTTTCATTTTTGGAAGCTGAGTGGGGGATAATTTTCTCAAACTGGGGGATGAAAGTCTTCTTACCGTTTTGAAATGAATGGAAATAAGTTATGGATGGCATGATCCAGCGCTATTTCCTAGTAGGCAGGACAAAATAAAGTCTTGGGTTCATTAAATCTCCTTTTTGGAGGGGACGGGAATAAATAAGGTAAATTTATTGGACATTTCTTTCTGTAATTTTCAAATGCCAGCTCTGGTGAGATGTCCTTTAAAGACTTTCAGGTGAAAGCCAGTAGTTTTATATATTCTTGTTTTGTCTTCTGTGTTTCAACTAAAACTACCCCAGAAAACGTTAGATGAAATGTTTATCAAAGGCCGTGACAAGGGGACATTTTAAGCCTTTTCAATCAGCATTAGTAAATCTTTTTTTTTTTTTTTAAGAGGGAAGAAGCAAAAGAATATTATTTCTCCAGATACAATAGCTGTGAGTGTTCAAGGTGAAAAGGATTAAAGAGGAAAAAAGAACCGAGAGAAGAAGGTTGAACACAGGCCCCTGGCAAAGCTTCTTCCACACCGGCAAAGCATCTTCGATATTTCGGGGGTGGGAGTGGGTTTTTTGGTGTAACACTCTTAGATCCTTCTCTGTTTTCTGCTCCCTGCTACACTTCGCACCTGTAGACGGACATAGGCTAAGTGATATACTTTTATAGCTAGATCCTAAGCTCGTAACGAGGAACAATTCGGTCCTAGGAGGTGCCTGAATCTTCTTTAGACATGAAAACAGTCTGCAATTATGAGTCTCCAATTCATTTGTATGCAGTTACCTTCAGTTTAATGTTTGTAGAACGTGTCTCAAGAAATAAAGATTATGTTATCTCGGGGAAAAAAATTGGTGAGCGGTTTTTATAGCTTGATGCACTTGGATTAGTAATAGGTTAGGGTTTTAAAAATATCAGTGAAGACAATCAGGCCATAAACTCATGCATAATTGGTACTATATATACAGTGGCTTTTTTATTGTCAGGATTTAAATATAAAAGTTAAAAATTAAGCTATAATTATTCAAAATATTCTCTATTATGTTCGAACCATCACAATTTATTCATCCCAACTAAGCGAATGTCACTTGAAGTCTCTTTCTTGCATTATCTCATTCGAGGTTCACAACAGTGTTCTCAAGTATTATTATCACTATTATATGAATGCGGAAATGGGTGGAAGGTCAGAGATTTTAGTGCTTTTCCCAAGATCAGCCTGCTAGCTAGGGTCAGCTTCCACTTCTGTCTTGTAATGCCCGCGACAGTCAAACTTGACATTCAAAAATTGCTTTATGAAACCAGGCACTCGGGTATGAGATCAAGATGCTTTTCTGAAGTAGAACTCCTGTGTCCCTTCTGCTGTTTCTCTTTCCGGGTTAACTGACCTGGCTAGCAGTTGATGAGGGAGGCGCTTTCTGTGTGCGCTCAAAACCAGAGCTCCTACAAAAGACGGCAGTTTCCGTACCCCTCAAAGCCCAGTGCAAGTGTCCCCTTCTGTGTGAGGTTTCCGACAGCGCCCACCACCCCCCTCCCTCAACTGAAACGCGTTGTTCCCATTGGGAGTCCCCGGAGGCCTGGGTTGATATCTGATTTTTTTTTTTACACCGTGGCTAATTGTGGATGTATTTCTCTTCCCCTTTCTGTTGTGAGCAACTTCAGGAAATGCATGCTCCATTCATTGTCAATTTTCCAGCGCCTAGCCCAGTGTCTAGCAGAAAGCAAGTGTTAAATAAATTTCAGATGACTGATGAGCTGTCTGACAGATTGAATGTGGGGTGTCTCGGCTTTCAGTTGACAATTGACTCATTTTCCCTGGGACAGGTTTTCTGAGTACATCTTCCATTGGTCTTCCTCCCCCACTCTCGATATGCCTGTTAATGTTGATGAAAGTCTGAAAATTCTCTTTTGTGCTAAAATACATATTAATTTTTATTTTGATTTGAAGGCAACATTTGCATTTATATCTGTAAAATTGTGCAGAATATAAAAGGACGCACAAAAAATGAAATCCCCTATAATTCTACCCTTATTAACACGTTACCGTCTTTGCTTCGCCAAAAGACAGTGGAAATATTTGGTGTATATATCTCTCTCTATATGTCAGTTCTGAATATGTATATATTATATATATTAAAATTAGAATATAAAAGTGTATTTTTATATATATTCTAATTTTAATATATTCTAATATATCCTATGCATACTATTTCTAAGATGTCACTCACTTTAATATGTATATTATATACAGTGCTTCCAAGATACGTCACTCGCTCTTTTAGGACCTTGGCATATATTAACTCATTTAATACTCCCAGCAACTCTATGGCAGGTACTACTGGAGCCATCCCCATTTTTTGTATGAGGACACTTAAGTACGGGAATATGATGCAACTTACTCGAAGTCACACAACAAGCAATGGAGAAAGCTGCGTCTTGAACTTAGCCATCTGGCTCCAAGTTCACACTTGTAAACATGATGCTATATTGTCTTCTAGATAGAGATTTAAAAAGAAGAACAATATCGGGATTTATTGAATATATTATATAGGTTATATCATGAGTATTTCTTTGTATCCTAAGGATTACTTAAAAACATCCCAGGTCTCAGCTTAACGATCACCCCTTTGGAAAGGACTTCCCTTACACTAAACCTAGAACAGTGTTTCTAAGTCGGGGCAGTTGTTGGGAATGGCTGGCGACCTGTGTTATTGTCATTACTGGGGTCAGTGCATTTAGTAGAGTGAGTGGCCCAAGGGATGCTGCTAAACATCCTTGTTGCACAAGAACTCCTTATCTCTTACCCCAAATGATACATAAAGACTATGGTTTCAACTGCCAATAGTGCCGAGGTTGAGAAATCCATATAGAAAATAGTCCCAGGCTCTCGCCAACAGCCACTTCTATTACATCTCTGCTCATGGTCTTCATAGTACTTTCTGGTATTCTGAAACTGTTTA
Source organism: Paguma larvata (assembly GCA_030068075.1). Lineage (NCBI taxonomy): Eukaryota > Metazoa > Chordata > Mammalia > Carnivora > Viverridae > Paguma > Paguma larvata. Next base: position 35,784,911 of record CM057842.1, read on the forward strand.
GTGTATGTGTTTGTTGCTTTGCTTATGGAGTTCAAGTCTTTTTTCTGCTTAGCTAAAATATCACCTTATGAGAGTTTTGTCTGTATTAATTAATTGCTCTATCCTAGAAGAATGCCTGAGACATAGTAGGTACATAATAAGCAAGGAGTCCAAGAAGGCATTTCTCACATGGTGTATCATAAATTACTTAACAATTTCCCCATTCAACAAAAATGTAGATGGTTTCCTTTTTCTGCTATTTTATATAATATTAAACATTATCCTCACGAATATTTTCATACATGTATTTGTGTATATAGGTTGAATTCATAGGGAGGGAACTGTTGCATTGACGGCCTGATTTCTAACGCTCAGACTATAATGTACTAATTTTTGACTTCCAGAAAGATCGTATCAATTTATGCTTACACCAACCGTGATGGAAAGAAGTTTGCTGTTCCCAGGCCAATTCAGGTTTTACCAATAAAATGAGTTATTTTTATCGGTTCGACAAGAACTTTGAGTCAAGTTTCCAAATTTTCTACATCTGAAAAGAAAGTCTTTCACGATCAAGAAAGATAGAAGGTTTTTTTCATTTTCACTGCTTTTCTGAGGAATTTTGGTTCCACAGCTAGATTCATGGGTAATTTGGAGCACTCTTGCACCATGTGGGATATAGGTAAAGGCATTCTTTCTGTGTTTGTAGATCAATAAACTCTTGTTGGAAATGTCTATTGGATGACTGAAATTGGATTTGTTTTTTTTAGCCGGTTCTCACCTTTGTGCTCTGAGCTGACGTATCAGTTGACAGACTTTGGAGGCTCCCTCTTTGCTTCTAGGCCTTGACTAGCTAGTATCCATCCATGATACTCCTGGATGGAATAGGGTATAGTCTATACAGAGACCCTGGAGAGGCCGGAAGTGAAACCCTACCAGAAGGCAGGGCAAGAAATAACCGGGAGAGGCAAACCACTAACTTATTCACAACCCCTTTTTCCCATCTTGTGTGCCCAGTGTATTATGGATCCTATGAATCTTACCGGGGTGTTAAATTTTATTTTCCTGGTGGAACCGCCTGGTAAAAGTTAACCCTGTGGTCTCCAAAGTGGCATATCTATATCTGTATCTATATCTATATCTATATCTATATACATACATATACACATGCATACATACCTAGGAGAGTTGCAAAACCATCCAATGAGGTTGGAGCATCTATCTACACGGACTTGTAAAAAATCCTAATATAATAGCTATTTTGCATGTTCTATAATGTAGATAGCAGTTAACGTGGCAACAAATGTGACCATCGTGTGCGTGTGCATGTGTATCTGTAAATCAGGTGGGCCTATTCTGTTCCCCAACCCCCCTTTTTTTTTTAACTATTAAAAGTTTACAATAAAAACTTTGGCAACTACTGGTCTAAGGAAGAGACTGAGGTCCGCTTTCTCTCCGTCCCTGTCCACCTGAAGGAGAGTCACTTTTCTCCTGCTTCCTTTTGGTAGCCAGGGTGTGGTCGCTGGAACACTGACAGCCACAGCAGCTGCAGTAGTGGCCTGAGTAGACTTTTCCTCTGAGTTTCTATAGTGGTAACAGGATTAACAGACTCTATTCTGGAAGTACTTGGGTGGCATAACACCTCCCAGCAGAACTATTCCTGACAAGGATGTGCAGATGGAAATGCATATTTATGTCACTTAAAGCCTCCCAGAGACACAAGGATTTGAGCTATAACAATAAATAGAAAAAAAAAATCTCCAGCGTTTTTGGTAACCCATACTCAAGTGTATTGACTGTGCTTGGCGAAAGACCTACAGTTTGCTCTTTGTCCAAGCATAAAATATTCAGCATTCAGGCGTGTTAAGGTAGACTCTTCTGAATACATTTTAGAGTGTTAAAACAAGCTAGCACGAAGTTAGGTTAAAATTTCAGGTCTTAAAAAATAACAGGACCATTCTATGAAGGGTTTGGGCCATTTCAAGGAAAAAGAGTCTCCTTTTAAAAAAAGTGTCCGATTATTCCATTTATTAATAATGTAGGCTTAAAACTCATTTCCAGAGGCCCAACTGGTCATTGTAATAATCAAGGCTTCTTGTCTAAAATACTTTTTTTTTTAGCAATCCTTGATATATACCTTCTGCTAGCTTTCTTCTAAAATGCTTGGGACAACACAGAAAAAGACAAATGCTCACACCCACAAAACATATATCACGTTGACCTGGGAAATAGTTACACTACATGGCAACCCATTAGTATTGAAGTGAAGACTTCAGTGAGTCTGACACTTAGGCTAGTTCTGCGGAGGGGGACACGAACAGCCTTTTTTCCCTGGTTCCTGGCCCAGAAATCAGTATTTTGTCAACCAGAAAGCTGGGTTGCCATGGCTTTTGAAGGGGTGGGCTTTGTGATCTGCCCAGGGAGTGGTAATTCTTTGTCACTCTAACCAATCCAGGTAGGGTTTGTTACAATACACAAGAGGAAAGCTTTCAAAAATTGTTTGAGGTTCTTCCTAGGTAGCATGAAGAACTCTGGGAAGAAAACAGAAGATAATCTTAAGAAGCAAATTGGGATGAAAAGCCTAGGAGACAGATCCAAAGGGGCGTGGTGAAATAAAAGATGCTGGAAAAGTCAAAACCATACTTACAGAAGCAAAATCTGCGTCAGGGGCAGCAAAACACAGAACTGACACTGCAGAAAATATCAGTAGGAATTTGGAGAGCAAATAGGGAAACCTTGGCCATGGTTCGAAACTAAAAAACACAGGATTCAAGCTAGGATAATAAATAAAAGTGGTGCTGTATGCACAGGTCAGAGCACACAAATACGTGAGTTTTCTAAAGAGGAAACCAAAGCAATTTCAACATTAGCTTCGCTAAAGGGTACTCCTGAAGTGTATGTTCTGAGTAGAAGCAGTTTTTGAGTGTGTACCTCACCGCCTGAAATTGAGGAGAAAGAGACCTACGATCCTAGAAAGTATTTCGAACTACGGAAATGAAGATTTTTTTTTCAAACACTCCGACAAGCCAGACTGGAGAAAGAACTGTCCCGAGCTCGTCCCCCAATCCATCCTGCACAAAACTAAGTGCCAGGAAACAGCATGACATTTTTAAATTTTTGAGGAAATAAAATGATGCCTTGATAATTTTATCCAACTCGACTTTTCTGGGCGGAGGTACAGTACGGCATTGTCCCCATGCGTTATCGGAAGAAAATATCTTACTCCAAAAGCAATGAACCCTTTGTAGAAACATTTATTTAAGGTTTTTCTCTTTGTGAGAGAGCTAAAGGAAAGTCTGGCACTCAAGATTGGAGAAGGTGAGGCAAGGAAAGAACGACAAATTGTCCTGAAGAGCCATCAGTTAGTACAGAAGAGAAATTACAGGGAAAACGTGGAGGTGGATTTCAGCACTCAATACCGACTCTGATTGGAGGCTACACAGCCACAAATCAGGAAGGCGTGTGGAAGTGTTGGGGCTCCTTTTAGGATGATATCTGGGTGAAGAGGAAGGGAAACTTTGCATTACTGATTTTTATTGTATTGTAACTTGTATTGTAACTTGATTGTAGCAGTAACTTGCAAATGACATGTAAGAAAGATTCCCTGATAAAAGCTCCACTCACAGAAGTGTTCTCTGTGTTTTCCCAATGAGCACGAATTTTCCCATGTTCTGAACCTTTCGAGTTTTCTTAAATGAGCATTTCAGTGAAAAAGGCTGTCATAAAATCTCAGGAAAATACATTTCTTCATTGAAGAAACCCTCCTTTTCAAAAGGACAAATTAAAAATAAGGATCTTTAAAATGAGTGCTCAGGCTTGGTATCGTGATGGTGCGAGTTAGGAACAAAGTTGGTCCAATAGAAACGTTAGTGGCTGGCATGGTGAGTGTGCTGCAGTCCTCAGTAATTTTACTCTTTGGGAAGTGTTAGAAGTATTTTTTTATTTTTTAAGTTTATTTCTTTTAAGAGAGCGAGCGAGCAGGGGAGAGTCAGAGAGAGAGAGGAAGACAGAGCATCCCAAGCAGACTCTGCCTTGTCAGTGCAGAGCCCAATGTAGGGCTTAAGCCCACAATCTGCACCACGAGGTCATGACCTGAGTCAAAATCAAGAGTCGGAGGCTTAACCAACCGAACCACTGAAGTACAGTGTTTCCTTTTTTAATGAAAGGGCTGATAAAGGCAAATATTGTATTTTATTCTTTTTTTTAAGAGTTTTAAAATTTATTTTGAGAGCGAGAGAGAGAGAGAGAATGAACATGCACGACAATTGGGGGAGAGGCAGAGAGAGAGAGGGAGAGAGAGAGAGAATCCCAAGCAGGCTCTGCACTGTCAACACAGTGCCCCATGTGTGGCTAGAACTCATGAACCCTGAGATCATGACCTGAACCGAAACCAAAAGCCAAATGCTTAACCGACTGAACAGCCTACACGCCCCATTGTATATTTTTATTCTTAAGCCATTTTCTAATTTTCATAGAGAAAGGAGAAAGAGATAATTGAGGCAGTTTGGACAGGACACTGTGCTGCGAATGTTTGAATGAGGGACACCTTCGTCGCAGGACTAAATGGATGCCAAAGAGGTCAGAAGGAGGGCAGAGATCACCACAACAACGAAACAGCTGGATGACACTTTCGATTCATTGGTTTCATAGATACCATCTCATTTATCTGCGATTCCTTCCCTCCCAACAGCATCCTCACCTCACACGTACATTTGCATCTCCCAATTTTGTGAGTGCCCTTTACAAGGTCACTCTTAGAGTTCTTTTCTTCTTGTCTCCCCTTACCGAGTTCCTGGTCATCCCTCTAGACTCAGAGTACACCTGCTACTGTCCTTGGTAGCCAGGCCGGGACTCGGGAAAACAAGGATGAATGAAACCCAGTTTCTGACCTCGTGGACAGTTCAGCCTTCCCTAACCTGTGAAAACGAAGGTCATTTCTCTGCTTCCACACCACTGTGTGATACGTGTGTCTTTCCCACTATGGACGGAAGGCGGCCATGCTTCGGTGTCCCTGAGCTTAGCACAGAGGTTGACATAGAAGGTGAATGAATGTAGGCGTAGATCAGCTCACTAAATGGCAGGTCAGAGGATGTTTCAAAATGGTGCTCTGGCTTCTAGTCCTGTGCACCTTCATATATCACATTCAATTCGAATCGGGCCCAAAAAGAGCCAGTGCTGGTAAAATATTTTCAAAGAAGTTTTCAAAGACAGGGAAAGGGGTTGTGTCTGGATGGCTTAGTCTGTGAAGTGTTCAACTTCAGCTCAGATCTTCCTCTCACGGTTCCTGAGTTTGAGCCCCAAGATGGGCTCTCTGCTGTCAGTGTCAAGCCCGCTTGGGGATTCTCTGCCTCTCTCTCTGTCTCTCTGGCTCTCTCTCTCTCAAAAATAAAGAAGCAAACATTAACAAAAAAGCTTTGAGAGATGGAGTCATTGGAAACTCAGTAGAATGATAGACTTTTAGACATGGAATGAACTGTAGATGTTAGTTTCATTTCCCACCCACAATTCACCATCCATTCATTCATTCAGCACCTGCTGTAATAATAAAAATAATGATAGTTAGCATTTGCCTCGTACCATGAGAAGCTTTGAATGAATTCTCACAATAACCTGATGAGGAAGGTATTCTAAGTTCAGTCTCCCTAGTGAGGAAGGGGGCTGTGCCTTACTCATTGTCGTGTTCCCAGGCTAGTAAAGAATGGAGGGAGAATTGGAATTTAGGTATTTGGCAGCTACAGTTTTTTCTCTTAACCACTGTGGTATGTGTGGGGGATACAAAGATGAGCGAGACATGAGTGTGCCTTTAGGGACTTTATGAAGTACTTAAAGGAGTCAAACGTGTCACCAGAGGGATTGCCCACAGGCTTTCCTTGTATGCCATCTGTAACCTGATTTTTGTATCAGGGTAATTCCGCTTAATGACTAAGGGCTAGTCAGAATTTCCCATTGAGGCCAAGGTTCAAATGAAGGGGGAGAGGAGACAGCGAGATTGGGTATAATGGGAGATAAGGCATTTTGGTTGTTGTCCCGCTTTTGGGGACTCTAATACATATGATTCCGTTGAGCCATTTGACATGGCCTGTTAAGGCCATCTTCCCATATTGACAGGGAGTCACGAAGGCAGATGCGGAATGTTGGTCTTCATTCTATCAGTTGGGTAGATTAATCACCCGATTCCCCTTTAAGAGGTTCTATCAATTAGGTAGGCATAGAAAAAAAACCCACCCTTGAGCATGGCTGACGTCAGTCTAGGAGGTAAGTGCTCTGGCTCTCTCCAACTTAGTAAATAACAATACTAACCACACCCACCCTTTATGCTTTAGGGTTCTCTAAGAGCTTTTATCTTCCACATGCTGCTCCTCAAGCTGACAAGACAAAGGAGTTATACTTTCTCTGGTAATCTAAGATCTCCGGTAGGAACACAGTCACAGCAATGGAGTCTTGAGGCGTTGGGTCAAATTGAAATTCTTGGCAACTGGAAATAAGGACTCTTTGAAATTCTAGGTCTGCAGCTTCTGCGATCCTTTTACGTTGTCATAAAGGTAAAACTAGTCATTATAGCTCGTCGTTAAGGGCTCATTGGCATTTGTATTTTTGTCAAATGAGTTACACAAAACTATGCATTTGAAATAATTTTAAATAATTGATATTTATGGATTTGTTTGTGTCTGCGTGCTTATAATTTAGTACTTCGGACGGCTAGGCTTTCAACCGAGCGGTTCTCTACTACTGCTACATCTGCTTTGGATTAATTTCACTTTAATTGAATGCCAAATACATTTGCAGAAGCTCAAAAGGTTGAAAACAGTAACAGAGACTCTCAAGGAATAATACTTAAAATGGAACCACAGGGCCTCCTGGGTTACAAGAACTTACTCACTGCTTAGCTAATGGAATATTTAAACCTGAAATGAGCCAGCCATACTTTGTTTGAAGTTGTCCCTTGGTGATACAAACAAGTCTAAGTGTACCAGGTGATTCTAATTCAGAAATTGTGGCAGACTGAAACTGTTTTCTCTTTAAGAGAGTTCCATAATCAGAAGATACTGCTGATGTTTTAAAGGAAGTACATTTGCTCTCGTCAAGGTTGCTTGGAGAGACATACCTTTACAGGTGATCGGGCTTGTTGAGCCCGACTGGCATATGTGTATAGTTTATACAGCATGTTGAGGTTAGCCCACCTAGGTCTTGTTTTATAACAGCTAGGGCGGTGATTCTTAACCTTTAGCGTTCATCAGAATCATCTGGAGTGCTTGTTAAAACACTGATTGCTGCGTTATACTCTCTGCATTTCTGATTCTGTAAGTCCGTGTTAGGGGCAGACTTGAATTTCAAGTCAATTCCATTAAACAGAGAGCGATGGAAAACTTGGCCTGTCTTATGGCCAAATGTCTGTTGCCTGTTTCAGGTGATTCTCATTATTCTGTGTTATTCATTTAGTCTATTTGCAGCAGGATGTTAATATGGGAAAGCAAGACTTTTGGCTAAATTTTTCATTTATTGTGCACCTGTGTTGAGCCAGGAACCAACTGAAACTCAGAGTGATGAAGCAACTTGCCCCCAGTCACACAGCCAGTACTCAAACCTAGTTTGCTCAAACTCCAAAGTTTTAACTCCTGTTACCATCTCTGTCTCCACGGCTCCCTTAAAATTCACTGAGATACATGTAAAGCATGGGTATAAACCCTTGTGTCCAGAACTTTGAACCCACATAGGCTTAAAAAGATATTAGAGGTTGAGTTAGAAATGATTCCCTTTCCCTATTGAAGTGAAAGCCATTCATCTAGATTTCAAGAAAACTAGCCTTAGTGCCTCCGTTCGGAAAGATGGAAGTTCTCTTTTCCTAGAGGAATGAGGAATCTGTTAACAAGTTCATACACACTCTGGACTGTCGTAATGCCTTGTAAAGGCTGGTGCTCTTGTTCCAACTTCATTTCCGAAACTTAAGTCTAAGAAATTTGTTTCCCCAATGTACTAGCCGCTTTTAAGGGCATCACAGAACAGAACCAGGTCACCCACAAGGTTGGGTGCCGTCATTTTAATTCCATACCAATGAATGCTGGGTTGCTTTGGGGTTCTTTCAGTTTTGTTTTGTTTTGTTTCTCATGGGCGAATTTGTTCTTAACACTCTCTTAGACCTAAGCTTTGTTCCTCTTTTATTGTGCTCTTTCTCTGATACCACTTAGTCAATCCGACTTGTGCACCCTCTCCGCTTCCCCCCTACCCTTGTGGCTTACTTTATTTCTTGAGCGTAACCTGATATACTATCTGCATGGGATATACACAAGAATGCAATACCTATAGTCTTTATATATTTCTTCCCCACGTATCTTAATCTTTATTCTTCAGCACAACAGACCTTGTAGAAAACACCGAGGTAATATAAAAACCAAATCCCTGGGTGTATCTTTATCGCTACTAGGCGGAGGGAAAAATAATTGAGTGTGGCTAAATCGGGATCAGTCAACTATAATAAGTAGCCAAAATATATTTTCCTCTACGTCTGCAAGCAGACCTTTCCCATACTGATTCCAAGTCCCAGCTAAGGACTTGCATGGTGACATGGACCAGACACGTCGCATTCTTGCCGGGTCTTCCCAGTACTTCACAGTGATGGATGAATAAGCCCAGGGCGTGCGCGGCGATGACTCCATGCCGCAGCAGGTGCTAAAACCTCAGTGGCTGAGCCGTTTTGCTTTGTTATGTTCTACCACCTATTCTGGATGTTCCATAAAAGGTGGCACTTTTTATAAAGAAAAATGCTTAGTGTTCGTGTTGGCAGCCCTTAATGAGTGTGTTCTCTGAAGATAGGAAAGCCCCCCGCCGAGGATACATTTAACGCCATGCTATAATTTCCACAGTGCTCACTCCGTGTCTTACTTTACAGCTGCCCCTTTGCTTTCCCGGGTGCCAGAGGCAGTAATGGGGTCAGTTAGAGAGCTTCCTTCAGCGCTTGGGAGTCTCCCCTCGGAGACTTCAGTGGCGTGAAGCATCAGGAGAGAATTCACCCTTGTGGGTTGTTTTTTTTTTTTTTAAATTCATTTCAAAGTTTGCTCGGCAAAATGCCATTTTCAATTCTGTTCTCTGTGAAAACACTACCGTGGATAACATCCCTGTCATTTGTGCAGTTTTCTTCCCCCTGAACCATCCCACAAAGCAAGGAGATGGATGAAAATGTATATGTTAAGTGAAAACATAGTATTATATCTTCTTTTACTTTCGCAAAGGGTGTTAAAACAGCCTCCTTCGTTTTCACTAACTACAAGGTTCCCATGAGGATTTTCAGTAAGTGACATGACAACGTGGATACCTGCGCTCAAGACAACGGAGGTTAAAAGTGTTTGAAAATATATGCCTCCGATAGATCTCGTATGTCGAGCAAGTTATGGAATAAATATATGGTAGGTATTTTTCAACGTAAAAACGGGATTTTTCAAGGCAGGTATGTCTTTTCATGAAACACCTTCTGTGCCATGACGACGTAGCCTACAAAAGAACTTTTGGGGGGGTTTAATACGAGAAAGTAATTTATCGTACTGATATGTCAATATGTTTTCCAGTAAACTTTCCCCCAGATTTTCTTGAATTCTCGTCAGTGTAAGAATTATAATTATATGTCTTCTTCCCACTTTGAAAGTGGCACACGGCGCTCATTTGCAGTTCTGCCGTTCAATCGTCACTAGAATAGAAATGTCATGACTCAGTTAACAATGCTTTATTATTCACATTGATCTTTTTTTATAGTGTTCTTTATCTCAAAAACATTGTAAATCAGATATCTACCTCCCACTCTTTTGTTCATTTGCAAATTTTTATTATTCTCGTTGAAGAAAGCAGCGGTGTGTCAAGAGTTAGTGTATACTGTTTATGTTCTCCCTGCCGCAAAAATCTTTTCCTCTGTACAAAGTGAAGCTGCACGAAGCATCCCCAATTCTAAGTTCTTTATACACCCTCCTAAGAAAATCCGATCTCGCCTCTGGATCAGAAGAGGCTTGATGTTTTTTTTAAATGCACCAAGATGAGACAATAGAATGAAAATATAGTTGAGTGTTAAGAACAAAATTATATTAGGTGTACGTCTTTTAAAATAATGTCGCTTGCTCCTGCCTCGGTTTCTCCCTCTTGAGCTATGTGTGGGACTCACTCTGGACACTTGAGGATGTAAGGCGGAGCTGCTATAGAAATAACATCCCCACGAACGCCATGTCGACAAATGGTACCGCTGGCAAGCGTGCCAGCTGGCCTCCTAGGACTTAGAAAGCATGGCATCGAATCATTGTGCCTTCGGCAACTACCAAGTTGGTTATCGGTGTGCTGTTGACAGGATTTGAAACAATTTAGAAGTGTTGTAAAACAGCACCTTTTGCCCCAAGTTCATCTCTGTATGGAAGGGTCTGGGAGTCGTGCGGGTTAGCTGACATTTATTTAAATGAAGATCCCTCAGAAAATACCCTACAATCCCTCACTTAACAGGTGAATTAGAAGCAAGGCAGCAATCCGTAATTCACTCGCTCATTTAGGAAACATTTATAAGGTTCCTTAGAGAGTATCTGGCAATAGGCTAAGCGCTGGTAGATACACAGAGATGAATAAGACCTGACCCCTGCCATCAGCGCTCACTGTTCAACAGGGCGGCGAAAGGCTTTCAGACCCCTTCAGTAGCTGACAAAAGGTTGGTCGATAGTAGAGGTTTATACACAGTTCTGTGGGTGCAAGATTCAGGAATCTGCAATTGCGTTGGATGTCATGCAGACAAATGGGCAAGAGGAGATGCAATTTTCACTGGATCTTAATAAATTAGTATTCAGTTGGCAGTTGGCAGCCGAAAGCAAGGATATCCCGTGACGTAGAAAACGTCTGTAAAACTTGGAAGTGTGAAATCAGTATTGAGCAGAGCGTGATAAGATCATGGTGGGGATGGGAGGAGAGAGAGGTGCTTGAGAGTTAAGGTGAGAGTTAGGTGAAGATTTTGATGTTTACTTAGGGATTTTAAAGTTTAACCAGTGAAATAGTGGTTCTTGATCTAGGACAGATGGACCCCAAGGACATATATACGGATGCCCTCTTGGAATAATGCACTATATTCAGACATGATGCAGATTTTCTATTCACCCTTACCCCCAAACATACAAACTATATCCAAGTTCCCTTCCCTCCATTTTAAGAGCTGAAATAAAGGTTTTAAGCAGGAATAAAACAAGACCATATCTTTGTCTCGAAAATGCCAATCTAAAGAAAGGATTATAGGGAAAGTAGACTGGGGGGTAGGAATTCTGGTTAGACTTATTCAACTACCCTCCTTCAAATTAACCTGTAAACCAATTTCCGCCTTCTCCTTATATGGTTTTCTCTCAGAGACTATAATAACCGTCTCTCTGAGTTTTTCCCTACCTCTCCTCCCTGTCCAAGAGAGAACATTTTAAGAAAAAGAGTGTGATTAGGAGGACCACATGCCACAGAGAGGGCAGTAGTACTTCTGGATGGAAAACAAATTGCCGAGTTTGGCAATTTGGTGATGTTTGTTAGAACAATTTGAGTAGATGGGTAAGGAGAGAAGACAGATTAATTTAGGACGATGGGGGAAAAGAGAAATAAGGCTGTGGAAAGGTGAACATACGTAATAATAGCTAAATATTTCTAGAGGCTTTTGATGTGCAAGCTTACCTAAGTCCTTACCTTAACCCGTTGGCCAAGCATTATCCCTGTCAACATTTTACATATGAGAAGGCTGAGGCACAGAAAGATAATGTAAGTTGTGAATTAAATTTACAGAAAGAGGCAGAGAGTTGAGGTGTCAACCAGGAAATCTTGTTTCAGAAAAGAAGTTCAACTTTTAATCATTATGGTGAACTGCCTCTGAGAAAGTAGATTTAATAGGTAAATAGTGACATTCGTAGGTAAAACATTGATAATAGAGTAGTAGTATAAGAATAATTAGTAACTAATATAAATTATGTGCCAAGGAGAAACTTTAGTGGTTTCCATTTGAATAGGTCACCTCTGTTGTGAGAATAATGTTTGCTAATATTTCAATATTTGGAACCGCATAAGGTGCTAACGATAGTCTTTAGTACCCCTAGGTTTAGAAATTTTGGTAGGAATTCAGACACTTTTCAAAGGTGAATATCTACAATAAGATCTAAAATTTTACAATAATGTAAAAAATACTGAAGAAATCTAACATCGTATCATTTGATATTTCACTGTAAATAGGAAAAAATCTCGACACTTTTTTTTTCTCTCTAAGGAAAGTTTAAACTATCTACAGCTTAAGTATTCTTTCCTACCCCTCAAAAGGAACCGTTTGTCCTGTAATTGATCTTAGGTTGCCAAAAAATAAGGTTTCACTAACAGAGATTAGAAATGGTCTCTGTTTTTTAATTATAGCACAAAAGTTCTGGAAGGATCCATCAGGTCCTTCCTGGAAGTCGTCAGTCCTTGTCCTCCAGTTATACTACATGAATGCACGTAGGGAAGGAAAATGTTTCCCACGTCAATTTACAAGACCTTATGAAACAGTCAAGATTTTTTACTTTTTGAAAGGGTGGTGCCAAATGTTGAAAATTGAAAACAAGAAACTGAGTTTTATATTCTTATAAAGGAACATGTGTATTCCTCCCATTGATGTTACCTTCACGAATCATTTATTCTTTGCTAGACAGTGTTCAGGTTTTAGTTGTATTATGGTTCTTTTTACTGACTAAAGTGTACAGCTGGGTTATACCTAGAAATTCCTTCATCCATTCGGGAAATGGTATAGAATGTTTACTACAGGGTAGACATTGGATTAGGTGAGGAAAAACTCAGACAAAAACCTAGGTCAGTCTTCAGATGGCTTCTGGTCTAATAGCCAAGTCCAGTAAAGAGACACTGAGAATCCCATGCACCAAATGCTATGACAGAGGCTATGTATGGGGATAGCAGGGAGGGTGCCCACAGACTTCATAATAAAAGGTCTTCCCAGAAAAAATGAATCAAAACAGCAATCTAGAGGAAGAATGGGAAGGGATACACATTTGCTTTCGTAAAAAGTATAAAAATTTTTGTAAAAAAGCCTTTTGTTTCTATTATCAGCATCCTGGTACATGTTGTAGGTATTACACCATCTTTATTTTTATTTATTGATGTATTTGGAGAGAGAGAGAAAGAGTGAATGCCTGCATGGGTATGTGGGTGCAAGTCGGGGAGGGACAGAGAGAGAAGGAGAGAGAGAGTCCTAAGCAGGCTCCTCGCTGTCAGTACAGAGCCCGAAGCAGAGCTTGATCCCTTGACCGTGAGATCGCGACCTGAGCCGAAATCAAGAGTCCGATGCTTAGCCCACTGAGCCACCTACGGGCCCCCAATTACACCATCCTTAGCTCCTGATGCTTTATGTTAATGACACACCCCGACTGAATGCATACGGAGTTGAATGTACTTCTTCTGGATGCACAGTTAAACTGTGTTTTCCGGTGGCTTTCTTGACTGGAGGTGGGGTCATGCAAATAGTGTGGCCCGAAGGACGTAGGCAAAAATGACGTGCCACACTTGTAGGTTTGTCCGTTAAAATATGTCACATGGTTCTCCACATCGTATTCTTTATTTAATGGACAGTTTTAAGCAAAGAATGCAGTAGAAAATTGAAGAACCCCATGGGGGTAGCACAGCCAAAAGATACAAAAGCCTGGATGCTTGAGTCAGCACATTCTGGAGAGCGACTCAGAAATATCTACTTGCACCAAGCTTCGAGGGACCTAGTATGAGCTTCTGTTAAATGAGGCCCTTGAAACCCGGGGCTGTTTTATTTATTTATTTATTTATTTATTTATTTATTTACGACAGCTGCTGTCATTAAATCTGGCTAATAATAGGTAATGCAACGCATATATGAATTAATAGATGACTATTTTCAGTATTTATTATAGGATAATGATTTAAAGTATGTCATATATATTGAATTCCTGGATTTGTACAGAATATATTTATTATGTAATTTTATCTTATAAGAAACGCTATGAGGTAGGTGGTACTCTAACTGCCATCCCCACTCTGATGGTTGAGAAATTGGGGCTCAGGAGTTGGAGACATGTGCTTAAGTTCATAGAGTTAACCACAGTGTGGCCAGGATTTGAATCCATGCTCTTAGACATGAGAGCTGCCCACTTATCAGTGTATTGTCTCCCATCGGTAGAGATGATCATATATGTGGACCAACTAATGTCTCATATTATTTCTTACGAGAAGGTAAACATAGTTTACTATCAACCAGCACAATTTCTGCTATTCTGTAAAATAATATAGACCAATTATTTCACCCTTGATATGAGAACAGAAAATGCTTTTCACCTTTCATAAAATGCTTTCATAAAAATATGTATCTAGTTATAAGCTGTTGTCAAACCCTTATTTTTGACCCCTAGAAATTTATTTTGCTCTCAAAACCTCTACCAGGGGCGCTGGGTGGCTTAGTCAGTTAAGCATCTGACTCTTGATTTCGGCTCAGGTTGTGATCTCACAGTTTTTGAGTTTGAGCCCCGGGTCAGGCTCTTTGCCTACAGTACAGAATCTGCCTGTGATTCTCTCTCCCTCCCTCTCTCTCTCTCTCTCTCTCTCTCTGTCTGCCTCTTCCTTGCTCATTCTCTCTCTTACTCTCTCAAAAATAAACATTAAAAAATACAACCTCTACCAACTCATTTTATAATTAGGCAAATAATAGATGAATCATATATACACACTTTTTAAGTCTAGCCGCATGGATGTTTGAATAACAACAGAAACCTCTCTTGGAATTGGCCGATAGAAGTCATTTATTTATTAGTTATTGTTGAATATGTGGTTTCTTGAACAAAAACCAAATCGAGCTGTGCTAATAGCAACCTGTGAATTATTAGTCAAAGATTCTCACGTTTGGAGGGGACACCGCCTCTCTGTTGTGGTTCAATCTCTGCAACAGTTTGTCTAGGCAGCCCTTTCTCCTCCTTGCGTTTTGAAGGCGGTGCTCCCTGTTGAAGGCGGTGCTCCCTGTTGAATGCAAGGGCCGCCTCTGCCTTCAACTCCAAGGATGCCCACGTCACCCCGCCGGGCTTAGGTTCTCATTGTCCTGCTAGGTGGGAGAACAGGGTCTCAACAAATAAAACTCTATAGTAAAAAGAGGAACTTCAGTTTGAATCAAAAGACCCTCAGCTCGGTTCCTTCTGCCGCTTTCTCCTGCTCGCAGGAGCCGGATGGGCCCTGATGAGGGACCAGCAGCCGCGAGGCCCCCGGACACTGGCCATGGCTCTGCATTTGTCACAAAACCCATTTCCACCTTTCCTGACATGACAGCCCCTGTTGTTATCAACTGTAACTCTATTAAAAACACACAAGGGCATTTTAGGGTGTGCATCGTGCATGAAAAATATTATTGCCTGCCGGGCTGCGCTCGGCCACGGCAAGGAGGTTTTATTGAAGGCAACAGCCCTGGCCGACGCTGAGCGGTGGCGCAGGAAGGTAATTGTGCCTTTAACATGGGTGGCACACACGTTCACTTAAGACTCAGACTCCTGCCCCGGCCTCATCCACACCCAGAGGACCCGCTAGACAAGCAGCCAGGCGTCTCTCTCTGGGATCAAGCTGTCAACGCCAAGTTGAATTCTTTGCCTTGTTCTGAGCTCAGCTCTACCCCCAGAGCTCCCGACGCCTTCCTGAGTGAAAGCTCTGAAAGAGCTCCCTCCTAAGTGGCATCACGTGCACGGCGCTCTTCAAACTGACAGAACAAAAGAGCCAAATTACAAAAGTAGGGTCTGAGTGACTTGTGAGTCGCGCGGGGTGATTGCTTGGTAATGGGCTCAGAGAGCAGCCTGTGGGTTTTGAGGCTGCTTAACTCCGCCTTGCCGAGTTCTTCCCTAGTTAGTTACTCATTAAGGTTGATTTGCTTAATCAGCTAAACACACTCTAATGAGAGAGAGAGAGAGAGAGAGAGGGGGGGGAGGGAGAGAGAGAGGGAGGCAGAGAGAAAAGGAGATGGGGCCAAAGGTAGTGCCTCCTCCTCTCTCTTCCCCTTCCCAATTAGTGGCAATGAAAGTACTTGGACCAGGAGTCACAGAAATGAATTCTCATCTGGAAGGACTGAACAGGCATGCTGTGGGGTGTGTGTGTGTGTGTGTGTGTGTGTGTGTGTGTGTGTGCACGCGCGCACTTTTTCCAGACCCAAACTGATGCTATGTCAAATAATAGCCCTGTTATTTTGAAGCCTAGTTAGTGCGGGATGCTCCCAAAGCCATATTGTCTGCTCCTTCCGCCCTCCTTCCCCTGACCGTTAATGAATACGTTCAACTGGCCAGGGTCGCTGTATTATTCTGACATAATGAACTGGGGGATGTGATTTCCAAGTTCCGAGGCTGACACTGGCAGGGTGACGTTTTCACCTCGCGGTGCCCCAACTGTATACTCGACACACTTGGAAGAATAAATATTGATCTGCTTTCTGAGGATGTGCGCCATGTGAAATGTTAATGCTTTTAAACGACTTTGGACATACAAAGTAGCTATTATTACCGTTATTATTATAAGGTATGAGATCTCAGAGAGTATCTCATCTTTACCCTTTATCCTCATGATTAGTGCCCATGTGTTGAGTGCCCATTGTATTCACACCACCGCTCATGAGACTGGATAGAGTGATGACATTGTAAGCCAAAGACATTCATTGTGACTCCTTAGCAAAGAAGGGAAGGATTATTTTCTTCAATAATGTGAATATATATTGTTTTGTGAGCTACTGATCATGAATGTTCATTCCCTCGTGGGTCCTTACTCGTTATTGGGTTCGAGATTTTGTACTTGTCTTCCCTACATGTTTCATTCTTTTGTATAGAGAGAAGGAAAAAATGCCATTTAACTTTTAAATGCTTTATTTATTTCTGAGACAGCGCAAGGAGGGAAGGAACAGAGAGAGGAGGGCAGAGGATTTTACGCTGACAGCAGTGAGCCCGATGTGAAGTTTGAACTCCCAAACTGTGAGATTATGACCTGATCTGAAGTCGGATGCTCAACCAACTGAGCTGCCCAGGTGCCCCCCAAAAATTGCCATTTAAAATCATAGTGGCTCTAAAAGTTTGGGGGCCTTAAGAGAGATGGGGTTAATAGCCAAACTTTGGTTTAGCAGAATCAGTTCCAAGAAAGTTGGCTATTAAGAGTGAGTTTCTTCCAAGCTGTGGTGTAGGAGATAGTCCTAGTTGGAATTTGTGGTTGGGTGGTACTAGTGAAGTCTTAGGAAAATAGGAGTGAAGTATTTTGGCAGAAGGTAAGATCTCAGAATGGAATAATGGCCAATGAGCTTGGTCAAGTGGCACAGTTAACAGTAGGCCATCCAATATCATTTTGGAGTGCTTGCTAGCTAGTACTTTGATCCTAAAGCCTTCATCTCCATTGCCATTTCACTTCTGTCAAACTTTAGTAAAAATCTCTTAGGCGCAATCTATTGTCGATGGCATTAAGAACAAAGAGATTGAAATCACATCCACTGAGGCCTGCCGAGGACCTAGGTAGATCTGAGTGAGGTGTGGAAAAGTTTTTGCAACGAACAACTTGGGATTTTGTATGAGGCATTTTTGCTTTTCTCAAGGATTCTAGACACCTGAAGAGCTTCCTGGGCTGACATCTGAGTTACACAGTTGTTTACTTATTAGATGTATTTATTCACCTACTCATTATTGAATATCTACTATAAGCCAGGGACTCTGATGGTGGTTTGGGAATGAAAAAGTGAACATTATTGGTAAGATCTCTATTTTTAGTACAGCTGGTCATCATAAGTAATGGGATGTACCTATGTCTACTTTGCAGCAATTTAGAAATATATGATTTTTTTGTGATCTGCCCATATTCTGGCATTTCTATTTTCGTCCCCATGTCTCCATTGCTTCCTTTGTTTTAGGCAAATTAATTGCTTTATTGATCTCTAGTTTTTAAAATTTCACTTAAGTTGCTATCACATATAATGCCTCCCTTCTTCTCACCTAGTTAAATCATGCCAGCTTCTTTTTAAAACCTGTCTTGGACATCCTCAGCCCAAAAAACCTCAGGTGTTTTCTGATTTAGTTGGCCTGGTGCACTGTGGGCACCACAATTTGTAATAGCTGCCAGGATTATTGTTACGTATAGCCGGGGTTAAGAACCACCATCCAAAAATGGACATATAGGGGGACTTTAAGATGGCGGCGTAGGAAGATCCTGAACTCACCTTTTCTTGTGGTGCAATAAATCTACAACCTCATATGGAATAATTCCCTCTGAAGAGGATGTAGGAACTCGAAAAACAGAGCCTGCACCGTAAGGGATAGTACTGAGATGGGTTGAAGGCAGACACATGGTCTCGAGGGGGGAAAAATAAACCCACCGAAGAATAGCGTTCTATAGATGAGAGGGGTCTCAAAGATTCCCTGAGGAGCAAGAGATTTGAGCTCCACATCAGGAACCCTAACTGTTAGATCCTGTAAAGTGAGATGAACCACAAAACATACAGCTTTGAAAAACAACAGGGAATACATCCAGGAAAGCTACAGAACTGTAGGAAAAGGAAAACTCCCCATAATGGGTTTGTGCACAGACTCATTCACTGTGGAAACCTGTGCTAAAATACCATATCGTAAAGCCCATAAAACATAGATGATGGAGAATCATTTAATAATCTTGGAGCACTTGCCAAAGAGGCAGGAGGTAGCTGGGCCCCTCCTCAGAGACCGAGAAGCCATTTTGGCCATCTTGTTCTCCTATGCTGATCCTGGCACAAGCGGGTGCCATTTTGGAATCCTCTCTTTATAATGTGACTGCCAGGGGGCATATCCTTCTGAGAGCCCTGTACAACCCTGCACCTGAGTTGGTCTCACAGCTGATAGGATGATAATGCCCTGCAGTCTGCCCCCAGCAATTGTGGCCAGACCTTGTCGACAGTAGGGCCAGAGGCTAACACTGCCCACCAGTATGCCTGCAACAGTCACAGTGTTATCACAACAGGAGGACATATATGCTGTCCACACAGGGGGCACGCCTGGAGCACCTGGCTGTGATGCCACAGGGATTGCACTTCTGGGCCCCACAGCACATCTCCTCCCTAAGGTCGTGCCTTCAAGACTAGGAGACTAAACTATAGCTAAACTAGATAGCTAAACTATCTAATATATAAAAACAGACACAGAGTTAGGCAAAATAAGAGAACAGAAGAATATGCTCCAAATGAAAACACCAAGACAAAATCTCAGAAGAAGAGCTAAACAAAATGAAGATAAGCAGCCTACCCAGTGAAGAGTTCAAACTATAGGTCATAAAAATGCTTCCTGAACTTGGGAGAAGAGTGGATGAACACGGTGAGACCTTCAACAGAAAGATAGAAAATGAAGTACCAATCAGAGCGGGAGAATACAATAACAGAAATGAAAAACACACTGGAGGTAATCAACACGAAACTGGATGATTCAGAGGAACAGATCGGTAACTGGGAGGCAGGGTAGTGGGAATCATCCAAACTGAACAGAAAATAGAAAAAAAATTAAAAAAAAACAAAAACCAACCCAGGATAGTTTAAGGAAACAAAATGGAACAACATTAACCAAACTAACGTTTGCCTTATAGTGGTCCCAGAAGGAGAAGAGAGATGGGGGCAGGACAATTATTTGAAGAAATAATAGCTGAAAATCTCCCTGACTTGGGGAAGGAAACAGACCTCCAGGTCCACAAGGAACAGAAAGTCCCAAATAAGATGAACCCAAAGAGATCCACAGAACATCATCTAATAATTAAAATGTCAAAAGTGAAAGAGAAAGGATTCTTAAAGCAACTAGGTACATTTAAGGAGCCCCACCCTCAAGACTCTAGGCTGATTTTGCAGTGGAATTTTGCAGGCCACAAGGAAATGGCATGCATAGTCACCATCCTGAAAGGAAAGAAATTCCAACCAAGAATGCCCTATCTGGTGAGGTTAAAATTCAGAATTGAAAGCGAGATCAAGAGTTTCCCAGACAAGCCCAGGCCAAAGGAGTCCTTCCCCACTAAACTGGCTTTTTAAGAAATATTGGGGCACTTCCTTAAGTGAAAAGAAAGAGCTCTGATGAAAAAGAAAACTTACGAAAGAAAAGAAAATCGCACCGGTAAAGGCAAAAATAAAGGAAAGGTAATGGATCAACCACTTCAAATCTAGTATAACCATAAAAGGACAAAAGCTGTTAAAGGAACTCTACAATAATTAGTTAAGGAATACACAAAATAAAAAATTTAACATGACATCAAAAACATAAAATGTGGGAGTAGGTGGTAAAAATGTGCTTTTAGAATGCATTCAAATATAAGTGAACAGCAATTTAAAATAGATTGTTATATACATAGGTTGTTATATATAAATCTCAGGGTAACCACACACACACACACACACACACACACCCTATAATAGATACATAAAAAAATAAAGAGAAGGGAATCCAAACATAACACTAAAGAAAGTTATCAAATCTCAAGGAAAAAGAACAAAAGAACAAAGAAACAGAGATGAATTACAGGAACATCCAGAAAATAATGGAGAAAAATAACAATGAATACCTATCAATACTTAATTTAAATATAAATAGACTAAATGATCCAATCAAAGATCTAGAGTGGCTGGAAGGATTAAAAATAAAAAAACAATCAATAAGTCCAATCTGTAAGCAGCCTAGAAGAGACTCACTTCGGATCTAAAGACACACACAAACTGAAAGTGAAGGGATGGGAAAATATATCCTCTGCAAATGGAAATGAAAAGACTAGAATAGCATTACCTTATCTTACAAATAGACTTTTAAACAAAGTCTGTAACAAAGACAAACAAGAGCATTACAAAATGACTACCCTTAAAGGGATCAATCCAACAAGAGGATATAACACTAATAAATATTTATGCATCCAACACAGCAGCACCTAAATACATAAAGCAAATATCAACAGACACAAAGAGAGAAACTGACAATAATAAAATAATGGTAGAGAACTTTAATGCCCCACTTACACGAATGGGTAGATCAAACAGGAAATAATAAGGAAATACTGGCCTTAAAAGACAGATCAGAAGGGCTTAAAAGATACATCGAGAACATTCCTTCCAAAACCAGTAAAATGCACATTCTTTTCAAGTGCACATGGAATATTCTCCAAGATAGATCACATGTTAGACCACAAAACAAGTCTCAATGTATTTAAGAGGATTGAAATTATATCAAGTATCTTTCCCAACCACAACAGTATAAAACCAGGTATCAATTATAAGAAGGAAACGAGAAAAAAAAACTGGAGACTAAGCAGCATGCTACTAACCAACAAATGGATCAATAAAGAAATCAAAGATGAAATAAAAAAATATCTCAAGATAAATGAAAGTAACAACACAATGTTCCAAAATCTGTGGGATGCAGTAAAAGCAGTTCTAAGAGGGACGCTTATAGCAATACAGGACTATCTCAAGAAACCAGAAAATTCTCAAATAAGCATCTAACCTTATACACAACTAGAAAAAAAAGAAAACCCAAAGTTAGTAGAAAAGGATATAATAAATATCAGAGCAGAAATAAATGAAATAGAAACCAAAAACAAGAGAAAGATCAATGAAACTAAAAGCTGATTCTTGGTAAAGATAAAAAAAATTGATAAAACTTTAGCCAAACTCATGAAGAAATAGAGAGGACCCAAATAAATAAAATTGGAAATGAAAAAGGAAAAGTTACAACTGATACCACAGAAATACAAAAAATGAGAAGAGACTACTACAATTATATGCCAATAAATTGGACAACCTAGAAATGCGTCAGCAATAATAATTAAAAATGAACAAACAAAAAAAGTAAAACTCCCAGCAAACAAAAGTTTAGAACCAGCAGTCTTTATGGGTTATTTCTATCAACTATTTCAAGAAAAGTTAAGATCTGTCCTTCTCCAACTATTCCAAATAACTGAAGAGGAAGGTGTGCTTCCAAACTTAGTCTACAAGGCCAACATCACCCTGGTACCAAAACCGGACAAGGAAAAAAAAGAAAACCAATATTCCTCTAAGTGTAGATACAAAATCCTCAATAAAATATTAACATATCAAATTGAACGATTCATTATAAAGAGCATATGCCATGATCAGATGGGATTTATTTCAGAGATGCAAGATGGTTGAATAGCTGCAAGTTAACCAACCTGATACGCCACATTAACAAAATAAAGGTTAAAAAATCATATGATCTTCTCAATAAATGCAGAAAAAGCATTAGGCAAATTCAAAATACACTTATGATAAAAACTCTTAGCAAAGTGGGTATGGGAAGGATATACCTCAACCTAATAAAGTTCATATAAGTCAAACCCAAAGCTAACATCATACTCAGTGGTGAAATGCTGAAAGTTTTTCCTAAGTTCCGGAACACGATAAAGATGCCCATTGTCTCTACTTCTATTCAGCATAGTATTAAAAGTTCTTTTAAAAGTTTTTTTAGCGTTTATTTATTTTTGAGAGACAAAGAGACAGTATGAGCAGGGGAAGGGCAGAGAGAGAGGGAGACACAGAATCTGAAGCAGGCTCCAGGCTCTGAGCTGTCAGCACAGAACCCGATGCGGGGCTCGAACTCACAGACCGTGAGATCATGACCTGAGCTGAAGTCGGCCGCTCAACGAACTGAGCCGCCCAGGTGCCCCATACTTCTATTCAGCATAGTATTAAAAGTTCTAACCACAGCAATTAGGCAAGAGAAACAAATGAAAAGCATTCAGATTGGAAAAGAAGAAATAAAACTGTCACAATTTGCTGATGACAGGATACTATATAATAAAAACCCCCAAGACTCCACCAAAAACTATCAGAATTAATAATTCGGTAAATTTGCAGAATACAAAATCAGTGTACAGAAATCAATTGTGTTTCTATACGGTAATAAGCTATCAGAAGTTAAAGTTATAGGACACTGATGAAAGAAATTGAAGATGACACAAATAATTGGAAAGATATACCATGCTCATGGATTAGAAGAATTAATATGTGAAATATCCATACTATCTGAAGCAGTCTACACATTCAGTGCAATCCATATCAAAATATCAATCTCTTTTTCAGAGAACTAGAACCAATAATCCTAACATTTGTATGGAATACTGAGAGACCCCAAATGGTCAAAGCAATCTTGAGAAATGACAACATACTCCCTTATTTCAAACTACACTGCAAAGCAATTAATCAAAACAGTATGGTACAGGCATGAAAACAGACACATAGATTAATGGGACAGAAGAGAGCCCAGAAATAAACCCACACTTACACGATTAATTTACCACAAAGGAGGTAAAAATATACAATGGGGAATGACAATTTCCTGAGTACATGGTACTGGGAAAACTGGACAACTACGTGCAGAAGAATGAAACTGAACCACTTTTTTTATACCATATACAAAATTAAATTCAAAATTGATTCTATATTTAAATGTAAGACCTGAAACACTGAAGTTCCTAGAAGAAGACATAGGCTGTAAGCTTTTTGACGTTAATATGAGTGACATTTTAGTGGATCTGTTTCCCCATGCATGGACAACAAAGGCAAAAGTAAAGCTAAGAGTGTACATCAAACTAAAAGAAATTTTTTTTTTTGCACAGCAGAGAAAACCATTAACAAAATGAAAGGCAGCCTACTGAATGGAAGAGAACATTTGCAAATGACATATCCAATGAAGGGTTAAGATCCAAAATATATAAAGAATGCATATAACTCAATATCAAAAGAACAAACAATCCGAAATAAAAATGGACAGAGGACCTGACTAGACATTTTTCCAAAGACTTACAGATTGCCAACAGGCATGGGAACAGATGGTGGGCATCACTAACCCTCAGGCAAATGCAAATCAAAACTGCAGTGAGATACCACTTAGGAAAAGCTTTTAGCCTTTCACCGTTGAGTGTGATGTTAGCTATGGGTTTGTCTTACATGGCCTTTATTATGTTGAGGCACGTTCTTCCCATACCCACTTGGCTGAGAGTTTTTATCGTCAACGTTAGAATGCCTATTATCAAAAAGACAAGAAATAACAAATGTTGGCAAGGATGTGGAGGAAAGACGACCCTTAGGTACTGCTACTAAGAATGTAAATGCATGCAGTCACAAAGGAAGACAGCATGGAAGTTCCTCATAAAATTAAAAATAGAACAACTGTGCATTCCAGCTTCTTGTATGTATTTATGCAAAAAAAAAAAAAAAAAACAAACCCGAACACACTAACTTGAAAAGATATATGCACCTCTTGTGTTCATCATAATGTTGTTTGCAATAGCCGAGGGGTGGAAGCCGCCTAAATATCCATCAGTAGATGAACGGATAAAGAAGATGTGGTGTATATACACACATGGAGACAGACACACAGTGGAATATTACTTGATCATACAAAAGAGTGAGATCCTGCCATTTGCAACAACATGGATGGACCTGGAGGGTATTATGCTCTGTGAAATAAGTCAGACAGGGAGGACAAACACCCTATGATTTTACTTAGATGCGGAATTTAAAAAATGAACAAACTAACAAATAAAACAAAAGAGAAACAGGCTCATAGATACAGAGAACAAACTGGCACCAGAGGGTAAGAGAGTATCAGGACGGATAAAGTAGGTGAAATGGATTAAGAAGTATGACATTCCAGTTATTAAACAAGTAAGACATGCGAATGAAATGGACAGCATAGAAAATGTAGTGAAAAATATTGTAACATACTCGTAGAGTATATACACATAGAATCACTTATGTTGTGTGCCTGAAACTAATACAGTGTTGTATGTCACTTATTCTGACATAAATACTAAGAATTAAAAGGTAAAAATATCTAAAAATTAGAAAGCAACCCCCCAAAGTATACATATAAACATTACAGTTTGCCGTGATCGTATTTAACTGAAATATCTGTTTATTCCTTTACATTTTCAATACGCTGTCAGGCAAGAGGCCCTCTTCCTTTCAAAGGTGAATGTGTGTGTCTGGGAGATGTATCCTTATCTCTTCACCATACACAAGACATGTCTTTACCCACACTCTCCCTCTTCCCTGTATTTGGAGTTTCACCCTATTGCCCCCTTCCTCCCTAGATGCACCATAGTCTCAATCCTTGCTTTAATTTTTCCATCCATTTGCATTCATTCCAATGGCTATGAGCTCCCTCTGGGCAGTCTCCATGCTGTTTTCTTCTCCTATTCTTCTCTCCTCACAACCAGTGGTGTTGCGTTTGGGGCCCTTGCAAAGTATTAGTTGTGAATGAGTGAGCAAATGAATTGTTCCCCTTCCCTTAAAGGGGGCTCTTTCCCAAAGCCTTGGCTTCAGTTCTCTTCACCCTTTCCCTTGCTGACCTTATTTAATCCCTGAGGATATTTTGACGTCATTCATTTTTTTTTTCAACCATCTTCTTCATGTAGGTCACCCCCAAACCTAACCTGAAATCAGACTCAGCTCGTTTTTTCCCCAGATCAAGATTTGCTGTCTTTAAGATAACTTCCAAAAGAACATGCTTAAGACATCTCTTTGATGCTTTAAATCCCTATGTTTAAAAAAGGACTAGTCTTTTTTTCTCTTATCATTCACATATATACATTACGTATTTACTATTATATATTTATTTATTATACATGTACATTTGGAATAGCTTTCTATATAAAAATATGTATGTCTAACCTCTATATTTAATTTATGCACACATATACAGATACAGAATATGTGTATTATATATTTTAATAACCTCCAAAGAGTTCTACATGCTTATTTGTTTATGGGCTCTAAGATAACACCACCTGCAAAATATTATTCTTCCTAAGCAGTACCTCAAGTTATTAGCTACCTGCCCCATTGAAACCAAAAACAATAATGTGAATTTTTAAAAGACCAGATAGGGGCGCCTGGGTGGCTCAGTTTGTTGAGCGGCCGACTTCGCTCAGGTCATGATCTTACGGTCTGTGAGTTTGAGCCCCGCGTCGGGCTCTGTGCTGACAACTCGGAGCCTGGAGCCTGCTTCGGATTCTGTGTCTCCCTCTCTCTCTGCCCTTCCCCTGCTCATACTGTCTCTTTGTCTCTCAAAAATAAATAAATGTTAAAAAAATTAAAAAAAAAATAAAAAAATAAAAGACCAGATATCTAGCCTGCTAGTAATTTGACCCTGATTTTAATAGAAAACTTTCTTTTATGTAAACAGCATATATTTATTATGCAAGCAACATGTAGATAAATTTTTCCTGTAAAAAAAATAAGCGACGCAGCAGGTGTAAAAAGTAAAATCTCTACTTCACCACCGATGCTCGCCCGTTCTTACTATGCTATACAGAGGTGATTCCTATTATTGGTTTAGGAAAACTCTCGTATAGATCTTTTACTTACATTCATGAACAAACGAACATTTCATTTTTACATAAATGCAGATTACTGGATTTATTAATGCGAAACTGGAATGCTCCCCTTACTAACACAACTTGGAGGCAGTGCTCCTTTGGATCTGCCTCTTTCTAGACGTCTCCTGCTTAGCGTTGCCCTATCCTGAAGCTCCGTAACACGTTTACACAGATTTTATTGGTGAATTCTTAAAAGATACCTTGATGTTTATTTTTCATCCCCCTCAGACGCATAATCTTTTAACTAAATGAGAAAACACATTTCAGACTTTTCCTCTTTTGGCCTCTTGACTCCTCTTGCATGACTCTTTTCTTGTTTCTTACAGTGAAACTTCTACTTATCCTCCAAAACTAGTTCAAACGTGAACTTATACACGGAGTCCTCTACACTGACTTCAGATCAAAGTGATATTGTTAAGAGATTCCCCAATTTCGAGGACAGAGACTGAGGTTTTTATACGTCCCACAAAGCTAAACATAATGTTCTATCTATGTATGGTGTATCTTGAATCCATGTCTTGCATAAACAGATACATGGTTTTTAACTTTTGTTATCTAACCTGTATAAGCACCTTCAAGGTAAAAACATGTCTCAGCGTGCCTTGACTTATGTGGATATTTGATGATTTGCATGCTAGTGCTACATTAACTGTACGGTGGACATGAACAAAGTTGGAGTTCTTTCCTTATCATGTTGTATCGAACGTACCCATCCCTCGGTACAGGAATCTACTACAAAGAAATACGGATGAACCTACCAGGATCTCCAAGAGGATTTTGAAGTGAGCTGGATAATCCTAAAAGAAAAGAAATGAAAAAGAATTATTCACCAGGATTTCCATTGTTGTGGTTTTGCTTTGTTTTTGCCTTTCCAAGATCTCTTTCCCTCTTTTTTTTTTTTTTTTCCAGGAAAGAGAACCCTGTTTTTCAATGGAGGACTTGCATGTAGCTTGAGTGGAATGGCCTTGCCCTCCCCCGGTCCACGCCCAGAAACATGGTGACCCTCATTCTCCATTGGCTAGCCACAGGGCTTTGTTGTGGCATGGTTATGAGACTCAGCTTGTACCAATGACAAAGATCCTCCAACTTGAGGTAAGCATGCCAGGAGTGAGGGTTCACTCCTCTCTTGTAAGGTGAAGAGATAATATAGCATTGTGACTGCTGGAAGCTCACTTCCCCGCCATGGGTAGAAAGTCTGAGAGTAAAGCCAAAGGCAAGGGTCAACTGGCCGAGAAAAAGAAGTAAAGACAGGACACTTAATTCATCATTGAGGTTCCTTGATTTACTTATTCCTAAAGCTTGTCTACTCCAGGACATCCCAGATAAGTGAGTGTCGAAATTCCCTTTACCTACGCTAGTTGAGTTTGTATGCCCCATGATGGAGAGAGACTCAGAAAATTACATAGAAGGTTTAATTAATTTTAAATATTTCTTCTGACTCTATTTTCTTCCCATCTCTTTTTAGAGGATGTATGGTGATGAAATTCTCTAAATTTAATTGTTTAGTCTCTGCTTTCTAACTCCCAAAATGTTCACAGAATGGAAATGTTTAATTTTGTGAAGGTATGCCAAAAATGATCTACAAAAATGGCTTAAAATTGGAGGCTGGATCTTATGCTAAAATGACTGGTTAGGAATCACAAAACCAAAATGTGGTTTCTGCTGACCTGGTCTTTTATCAGTTTTATTCCATTTACGTCAGTGAGAAGAGGGGGACAGGAACTTACACATTTTAACTACTTGGTCGGTTCCACTGTTTCATGAAAGCATGGTTCTCCCAATTTGAAAAATTTTTAAAAATCCAATTGATTCTCAGAGTTCCAGGCTTGCCCAGTGTGCCCTAGCTGGTTAGGTTTAATAGATGTAAGATGAGAAGGTACTTGGGTCTGACTTCTAAACCATCCTTCTCCACCATCTGTAAAGCCATAAAATTAGGAAGAAGGTCGTCTCCATTCTCTTTTCTCAAAGCACATTTCCAACTTTTAGTCCACTGTCTTGACAGTTATGGCTTCATATTATTGTTTTAGGGAATAACAGTCATTTTGGGGGTGAAGTACGTTGATATAGAAAGAGATGAGATTTGAATTTGGACACGTGAATTCTCGTCTTGTGATTTTTCCACTAAAGAGTGCCTGTGAGTATGTGGCTCAAGCTTTCTACATCTTGGTTTCCTCCTCCAATCATCTCTCGAGTCTACGTCAGCCCCCTTCTAGAGATAAATGTTTCTCTAGAAGGCCGTACATCTTCTGTTAGAGAACAGAGGACCCTGTGTTACGATGATATGCTAGATGGAGTGAGGCCTTGTTCAACTCAGTACTTCCCAACAGTGAGTCCGGCGTATGGCACATAGTAGATGATCAATAAATATTTGTTGAATAAATAGACAAGGGAATGAAGCCTATTCACTTTTGTATACAGAATATTACATTTCATTTTGATTTTTTTTCCCCCATTGACCGAGAGGATTTGAAATACTTCCAATTTTACCGGTGAGAGGTAAAGATAGGTTAGTGATAGATTTGAGTATTACAGTATTACAGTCTACAGCATAGAGTATGGTGCTCTATACACCACCTTAGATTTTAAAGAGGGCTTTCTTTGCATTCAAAACTCACTACAAGCAAAGAGCCAACTCAAAATTTTAAAATAAAAGATGGACTTTAAAGTGTAAAAACGGTCATTCTAGGTGGTCATTGTAATTCAGCTTTTAAGGCTTGGTAACTGAGCCATCCTGGTGAACCTTCTGTGTGAATGAAGCCTTCCTTAATCGGCTTTCCCTATATTATTTCATCCTGGGAAAGAAAAGGAGTAGTTAAGCCAGAAGCAAGAAGGATAACAGAAAAAGGAGTCTGTGGCCAAAGCAACAGAATTACTTTTTTTTTTTTATTCTTTCACTTGTGTTCGTGAAAGAGAAGGAAGAAACATAATTTTTTTGTCTTTGTTTAGACATCGAACAATACAAATCACAAGGACATATATTTTTGACATCCTATTTTTTTGGTGTTCTTTGGAATTTGGACCCTAATTAAAAAATATGTGTTTCCTAGCCCTTCTTACTGTGAAAATCCTTGGCAATATAAACAGATGCACTGGTTGGCTTTTAATTCTGACACCAGACTGTCTGAAATAATAGCTCTAAGAAAGTGTGAATTCTTTTATTCCTCCAGCTTTAATTATAAGCACTTAATTTGTTTGTCTTCCCATGGCTGACTGTCATGCCGGCCTGGCTCCGCTTTCATCTGGCTAAACGGGGTGCCCCTGAGAAGCCCCTCATTTTGAAGAGTTGGTTCTGCCTGGGAAGAGGGAAACAAGCTAAAAGGTGGAGTTACTTTCCTCCTCCGGGGCACCTCCCTGTCATTTAACAATTAAGATATTAAGCGGTGTGCTAAAAATTTCAGGAAGAGAGACCTGAAAGATGACAGAATTACCATCTTGATAAGCGGTTTGGAAACATCGAATGTTTCTCCTAAAAGTTTGAAAAATGAGCCAAGTGAAGGGCTCGCCGACTCCTTTTGACCTTTCGGAGTCAAACATGTCTTCTTTTTTTGTGTCCCCCTTTCTTACTCTTTGAAACCAATATGCTGTCACCGTGTTTTCGCCATAGGACTTGCTGTGACGGTACCGTCTTCTGTAATCGAATGAGGTACCACAAGGGGCATTAGTGGAAAAGTCTTCAGTTGCTGGGAGTGGGGAGAGTTTGGAAACAGCGCTCGGTCTGGTATTCCTGAATATTGTTGTACTCCACGTCTATGGCGGAGAGATGTGTTTTTGTTTTCTAAGGGCCAAGATAAAATCCAGGAAAAGCGAATCACTGCTGGAACTCAAGATGAACATAATGAAGAAAGTCTCAGCCTTTTCATCCAACTGGTTTCTTTCCAAGTCTTTCTCTGTGTATGCGTTTACTTTTTGAGATATTTTCCCCGATTATTTAGGAGCCTAATACGAGAGACATTTATACCCCCTTTGTAAACAAGAGGGGAAGGATGATTCTGATTAAAATGTAATGAGCTTTATATAAGGAACTCCAAAGCCCTTTATTTTTATTATTTCAATCCCCATAACAATCTTAGAAGTAATTATTTATTTATTGTAATTAATTATTTATTTAGTTATTGTTCGTATCCCCATTTCAGAGATGAAACTGAGATTTAGTGAGGCTAACTAACCAAAGCTCACAGAGCCGGACAGCTGTGGTAGCAGGGATTTGAACCCACGAAGAGCCAGAGTATTTAATCGCGTTCCTGCTGCTGCTAGACACTAAGATACGTGACCCATTTTGTCCTTCCTAAAAACGATTAACGTGGGGGATATGTACCCATTTCACAGACGGAAAAACTGAAACATTGCCCGAGTCATTTGCCCAAGCTCATTCGGTTCATAAGCAGTAGCGATGGGCTTAGAATTGAGGTTTGCCTGTTTCCAAGCCCCCTGTGCTCAAAACCTTCATTTTAAACCGCATCATAACATCTGTCTAGGACTTGAGAGTTTATTACCTAAATCTCGGAGATAGTACACACACACAAAATCCTTCAGTGTGCAATGACTTAATAAAATAAGATGCCAGTATGACTTGAGATAAGGGTAAGAGCCAACGATGTGTCTTGCTGTTTTTGACATTTTTATAACAGTGATAAAAAAAGTCTTCCGGATATGCATCTCCTTTACACTCCTGAGTAGAGGGAAACATCTCTTCAGGAATGCTGGGGAAATACTAGGTGATGCTCTCTGGGTCTTTTTGTGTGAACGCAGCTACTATTTTGTCCCTTTATTTACGCCCCCCCCCCCAGACCCATAAACGGAGAATTCATTTGGGTGGAATTAAGAGTTTGGAGGATATGAAATTTCAGTGTCCCCCGGGTTCCATGACCATGCTTTGGGGCACTAACTTGGACAGCAGTGACAGCTTCTAAGTCGTTTCCTGTTTTTCTTGGTCTCATTGCAATCCTTGCCAAAGCTTCCCTCCTTCGGCGCTGCTGCATTAGTAATGCAAAATGAAATTCATTGTGCCCATTATATCTGTTAAATGGTTTCCATTTTAACTCGAGAAAAATGTATTGACGTTCATGTGTTTGGCATGGAAAGTGTGTATATCTATCGAAGATAGCAACTTGTCTGTTGGAATTACAGTGCATTATGTATAATGCTGCTTTTAGCTGTGCGTGCACACTTCCCGGAATCTTATTGTGTTAGAGCTTGGAAAGTTTACACAAGCATTGGTAATCTAATTTTTGTCTGGTGGGTGGCTGTGGAAATATGGAGTATTTGAAAAAGCAAATGTCTTGGCCATCTGTGCCAGGGAGCGGTTTGGTGACAGGGGTGTCTGGTCAGGTGGGATAAAAAGCATCCGTCAGGAATGAAGGTTTTAAAACTATTGCCCCAGGCCTCACCTAAATATTAATTTCCCCAGGAACAGCGAGATACAATGGTTATCGCGACACGGGTTTTAGCCCGCTTCTGGTTATCATTTTTAGGAATTCTAATTGTAAGGTTGAGGAATCTGTTTTATCTTTCTCCTGCCTCTTAATGATAATCCCGCCCTAGACCGCGGTGCCTCCTATGTCTTTTGTCTTCTGCAGACATGAGTCTTTGGCTCATGGGCATCTTGTTAAGGTCTGTTGAGGATTAGGGACTGTGACACAATTTCCTTGCTGAGTCTTTTTATGGGGGATTTTTCAGTTGGTTTGTCTTGGAGGTCTTTGAAATGTCTTCTATCAAGCAATGATTTTCATTTTTCTTTGTTCTGCTCAAAATTGGGGTTGTATTTTGCTCAACTGTTCCTGGGGTCTAGGTAATGAATTGTATTATTTAATAGGCAAGTGTGAAATTCTTTGTGCAGCGGCTCGCCTGCTCCGTGCCTCTCAGAGTTGCTTAAATCCCACTCACTGCACTGCTGCCGAACTGTGATGTAGTTTTGTTTTTTAGCTTTAAGTACATTTCAGTCATCCATCGAAAGCAGGGTTTCTTCACTTCAGCGCTATTGTCATTTGGGGCAGGATAATTCTCCTCGTGCGCGGTGGGCTGTCTAGCAGTGTTCCTGGCCTCCACCCACCAGATGCTGGTGACACCCTCCCCCCGTGTCTCCAGGTGTTCCTAATGTCCCCTGGGGGTGTGTGAAATCACCCCATTTGAGAATCACTGATCTAAAGCAAGGTTGAAAGACAAGGCTGGTGTGATGTAAAGGATTTTCCGTAAAAAGCACTGAACTCAAGCAACGCGATGACAATGCCGAGAGAGCTTTGTATCTTGGAGGATATTTGGAGGAACTGTATCACACATCCCTGGAGAAAATACTCTAATAATTGTCTATAGTTTCTTAGACTGAGTAACAGAGGAGGTAAGGGTCACCTTTTAACTGCTTTGCTTCTGATCTGCTAATTATCTCCTCACCCTGTGATGCCTTTTATCTCCCCTCTATGCAACTTGACTCACACAAGGAAGATTCTAATTCTTCTCAGCTTTTCCACCTTCACTCCTTTTCTACCCTCACCTCCCTCCCTGCTCTTCGGTTCCCCTCCCTGGTTTTCTGGGGCTCCAATGGGAACATGGTGCCCATTTATTTCTTTAATCCACTTCACCACCTAATAATACACCTCTTCTGAGGACGCATTTTAACGAGACGCTTTCTACTCTGTGATGCGCTCCGATAGAGAATTCATGTTTACCATGCCGAGTAACCTCTGATCCTCCTGAGAAGCTGGACGCCACTCACCACCGCAGTGGAGACTCACACATTTAACTCTCGTCTCTCTTTTTCTCAGTGCCTCCTTGGCCGCTGCCTCTCTTGTATTTTAACGGCAGTCTTAGGGGCCTTTCAAAAGGGCATCTGTCTGCTACTGAAATGGCAGTGAAGGTAGCAGGTAAACGAATGAAGTAGTCACACTCAGCTGATAATCGTATCGAGATTATTCTTTCTTTTTCTAAGTGCCGTACAAGCTGCGGGGGTAGGCTAACAAATCTATTCGATCAATATATGGGATATAAAAAGACAAGATTGACTGGTGGATAAAATGGAATTGACACAAACAGGATGGCAGCCAGCTGTAAGTCTCTTTAGGGCAAATGCAATTAACTTAGAATAATAGACTCAAAGTTGATGGTTAGACGTGCCTTTTTATTAACAATCACAGCCTGAATCATTATGCTCTTATGAATAAGATGCTACTTACATTTTGTGCATGTGTGTGCATGCATATATAAATACATATACATATGTCTCTGTACGTATATATCCGTGCCTCTCACATTCCTATGTGCTCTGCTTACCATTTGGGTGGAAAAGTTGATTTGTAGAATAATGTACTTTAAAAAGGAAACTCATTCATAAATTGTCTCCAGGTCTATAAATTCTGAATATTCTTCCCAATTACATATATAAAAATCAGGCTACTTATCTGCTGCTATTAGACATAAAGCCAGTGAGCCCTGGTCCCAGAACTGCTGGTCCTTCGGGGATTTGGAATTGCAATCAGGGATTTACAGATTTCATTTTGAAGAGGAGAAGTCATTACTAGAAACCTAAGCTCATTTCCTCTCCTTTAATAGCTATTTTAAATCATTCATTTAGAAAATACATTAACTATTTAGGGTGCCTGCAATGCGTTTCTCTTGGTATTAAGTCTGTATTTTTCTAAGAGTTTTTTTTTTTTCTAAAATTATTTCAAAAGAAGAGAGTTAGAAAAAAAGACCAAATGACATTTTAGTGACACAAAATTACTTTTGCATAACATTATTCTCTCGCTGCCGAAGAGGATACAACTTAAAACTTGAACAACATATTACAATACTATTAGCAAACTCGTTTAATACCACAGAAATGAAGGAAGGTGGGTGACCCCTGGAAAATTACAAACCGGACCTCAGATATGATTAAGAGATGCCATATGGCTCACAGCCTCTTTCAGTGAATTTGTCAATAAATTAAACAGAAAACAGTTTTCATTCTGTACTAACAATATTGATCTCAACCTTCACGAACCATCGAGTAATAAAAGGACGAAAGACGATAGTAAAGCATAAGTAACTTTGATTTCCACAAAGAATTCTGAATACGGAGTCTTGCATAACCGTGCAAACTGCTTTATATATGTATTTTTTTCAAATGCAAAATAAAGCTCCCTGAGTTATGTAATTGCTATTCTTCAAAAGGACATCATGAAGGTTGACAATTTAAAATGTACTCTTCCTGTCACCATCCAATTTTTTCAAATGTCTACTGCGGGTGTTAAAAACAATCTCCGCAGAAGGGGGCTGCCATTGCCAATTTAGGACACTGGCTTTGTTATTAGCGTCGGCATATTAGATCATCTCCTTGCTCTTCCTGCCTGCTTTGTTCTTTTGATATGGCAGGGAGCTGAAATTGACAACAGCCTACATTTATATAACAATAACTTGCATTGTTAAATATATATGTGTAGATAGAGAGTTCTTTTATTCCTCAAAGATATCAAAGTTCACTACGCGCCATGAAAAAAACCCACAGAAATATGCAGATGCTTCTGGGGTAATCCATGGCAACTATTTAAAAGCATAAAGCATCGACAGCCTTAGGATTCTGGCATAGTTCATCGTCATTTTTAATTTTTGAAATGTTTTCCCCCTTGAGAAAATCTCTGTTTTCTTCAGGAAGAAGAAAAGGAGAAAGGTCACCCTTTGTTACCTGTGGGACAAACCGGAAGCAGTTTAGAAGAGTAAAGTGGCAACATAGTTGTCTGAATCTGCATACTTGAAAACCAGGGCTGTTGTGAACACAAGGTCCAGTAGGCTGCTTCGTATCACTGTGGGATTCATTCTATCCATTAAAACCACATACAGTAAACTTAGAGGGAGGAGTCTGATGACTGGACGGGCACCCCTAAAAATAGGGTTATCAGATTTAGCAACTCAAAATACAGGACACTCAGTTAAATTTGAATTTCAGGTAAACAATGCATACGTTTTTGTAAAAGTAGGTCCCATGCAATACGTAGTACATACTTAATATTTAAAAATTTTGCGTTTTACATAGGAAATGTAAATTTAACGAGGCATCCTCTATTTAATCTGGCAAGCCTAGCTATAAAAACAAGGCTTTTTGTACTGTTCAGAAAGTATTTTATAATTGGGGTAAAGAAAGTTTTCAGAGAAAAAACAGTAGCATTTATCTTTATGTTATTCGTAAAATGAACTCACCAACTTAAAATGTTATAAAGCTCTTCTCCTCTGTACAGAATAGTAATTCATAATATTAGATGTAGATATGACTTTGCTAAAAGTGGTGAGTATAGGTCCTGGACAGAATATTTTTGAACAATATAAGGCTCAGATTATATCGTAATATTGTACATGCCTATCTGTCTCCCTGACTGCCCATAAGGATAAAGAATTTTCTAAAATTTATTTTCCTGAGGACAAGTTATGGGGCCAAGCACATGGTCGGAGCCCGGTCCATATTTCTCTCCTTTCTTCTAACCTTCTCTCCTTTCCCACCTTTTCAGATACAATGATAGTCTTCTCTCTATATTTTAATTTCTATTTTTAGAAATTCTTCAACATATACAAGGTGAAATGTCATTATCAATCTAGCAGTGAGGTATAGGCCACATTTCTCTGGCAATATTTCTTACAAGGATGGGACTAGATTAGGTCTGCATGGTTAAGGGTCTTTCTCCTGGAGATGAGGAGAATTAGTGAGATTTTTTTACAACTCTACCAGGAAAGGTATATTATAGAAACATTCAAGTTAAGATATTTAACTGTACTCTTGAGCACTTCATATGTATTCTTTATTATGGAATATATATTATCTGTTATAAGAAGGAGTTTAGAATTTTCTTAGAGGACTTTAAATATATAGAATTTTTATCTCAGATACTGAACCAACTTTGGAAGCAGAGACTCAAGCTGCAACTCTGTTGTATTAAAATTGTACCATGACATCTCTTTCGAAATTTGAAATTTTATCATCCTTTAGTACCAAACAGTAAGTCTTTTCATCGCCATCATCATTATTATTGATTTTGTTTTTATTGTATACATGCTATGGATATTTCCTAAAGAAAGGCAGTATAAAGTGAGCACGGTCTGGAGTAAGGGTGACAAGAAGCAGAGTGAGATAGATCCTTAAAGAAGATTCAAGGTTACAAACACACAAATAGGATTATGGTTATCAGGAAAGCAGAAACCAGAAGTATTCATCAAGAACAAAAATAACATCAAATTTGTGGGGTTTTTTTAAGTGTAAGTTTCTGGTGTGTGTGTGTGGTGCCAGGAAAGCTTCTTTTTTTATTTTTTTCAAGATTAGATTAGACATTGCATTAATTAGAGTTTAATTAATTACAGTTAAGATGATCGCACTAGAAGTCCAAAGAAGCCAATGAAATCCATCTTTTTATTACTCAAAAGGTAGGGAGAAGGCTGACAGAGGAGATGGACTAAGACTTATTAGGCATCTTCTGTATTCAGGTACTTTTTCCCCAGGTAATGGGATTACTAAACTATCTCTGACCTCAGGACTCTTTGTAGTTGTTTTTTCAATTTTTAATGTTCGTTTATTTTGTAAGTAGTCTCTACAGCCAGTGTGGGGCTCCAACTCACAACTCCAAGATCAGGAGTCACAGGCTCTAGCGACTGAGTTAGCCGGGTGCCTCATGACCTGAGGGCTCTTTGACTCAGGGTCTAATGGGAGAGATAGACCAGGAAGCAAATAATTGCAACACACTGTAATGAACTGTGATAAAGACATAGAATCTTATGCAGACATGGTCTCACAATGCAAT
Organism: Paguma larvata; assembly: GCA_030068075.1. Taxonomy (NCBI): domain Eukaryota; kingdom Metazoa; phylum Chordata; class Mammalia; order Carnivora; family Viverridae; genus Paguma; species Paguma larvata. Next base: position 35,822,017 of record CM057842.1, read on the forward strand.
TGCAGGAGTCTCTTCCCTGGGGAGATAATGATTGAATTTGGCTCAGAAAGAATTTATCAAGGGTCCAAAAAAGTTACAAAAACCATTTTGTGTAGAGGGTACAACAATTACCAGACTGTGGAGTTATGAAGCAGCGTCAGATGGAGACAACTCGTTTGACTGGAGAGTCAGGTTCAGGGTAGTAAGAATTCCAGGAAATAGGACTTGAGAAAGAGGCATGACTCAGAACGTGGAGGCCTTGAGCATCATAAAAAGGACAATTTAAAGCAGGAAAATGGTCACATTTAGAAAGGGAATCCTAGCCCAGATTGGAAGGGACAAGATTAGGCTAGACTCTTACAATCAGTATCAGGCAAGAGGTAATGAAAGCTTCAACAAAGTGTCAATTTGTAATTAGAGATGGACAGGCTGTAACAAATTCAAAAGTGAATGAATCAAAGCATTCAATGGCTGAACATTCTGGAGAGTGGTGATAAACCTGGTTAATAGAAAATGGGATTGCACTGAGTTGGGTGCCCTATGTGATGAGTTTGCTGATGGTAACCTCTGTGACTCAGATGAAAGAAAATCAAGAGAAGGAAAGTAAATTAACTATCTAAATGATAAATCCACTTATAAGGAAGTGGACTAGGTAGTTTGACGTGTATTCTTCTAACGGACAACTTTACAAGCATCTTTTTTTTTTTTTCCTGTGGAGTTTTATCCCATTTGGCTAAAGAAGAAACTGAATGCCAGAAATGTTAAACGTAGTGTCCTAGGCGCACAGAGCTAGAAAATCATGGTGTGGAGGGCCCTCTTCAAGCGCATCAAACCACAGAGTTCCTGATCGTCCCTTTAAAATGCATAGTGTCAGGTTGACTTCAGACCAATGTGTGTGGAGACCAAATCGAAGAAGGATTTAATTTACATCAGCCACGTTTTAAATAGAAAGTGGTTTCCAAAGCTTTGGGTCTTTGATACTTCCTAACCAGTTTGAAAGAACAGAACAGGTTTCATTCATTCATTCTCTCTAGATTTATTGAATGCCTTCTTTCTTATTTCAGTCACCATTTGCTGCTACTTCAGGCTTTATATACAGGAATTTATCCTGTGGTCCAAGTGTGAGCATTGGTTTAGATGCATTGTAGGAGACAACTACCAGATGCTACCATTGTTGTGACAACCATGTCCCAGAAGAAAAGGGAGAAGAACATAACACAGTTTCCATTTTTCCCTTCCCATCTTTCTTTTTTTGATTAATCACAGCTCTTCTCTCCCTCTTTCATGCCTGCCTCTATACGTCTAAGTAACTTAAAAAAAAAACAAAAAAAAACAAAAAACACGTATCACTGCAGGTGCCCCTGCTGTGAAAATGGAAAGAAATGTAATGTTTTTGGCCACGGGAAAGCTGCCAAGCCCAGAGTACCCGCACGGTGAAGAGTCATCCTCCGTTTATTTCTCCCTTTCCCTTTTATGGTTGTTGATGAGACACTAGTGTGGCATGGAGCCTGTTTGGTCCTTGCTGTATTTATTTTGTTAAGATTAGAGTTGCTAAGATACGGTAGTTATTTAAATTGTAACCACCGATGCCAGTGGTCATAAAATAAAGAACTAAAATTCCTTTATTTGCTAACTCTAATGAAAAACATTCCTGAGGGGGCTGGGGAGTTGTTTTGGCAAAAAAAAAAAAAAAAAAAAAAAGCACAGTACACCAAGTGGCCTATGTTATAGCACATAGTTGGGTCTACTAGTCCAGCTAATGTTGAACTATTTCATTTGAAAATCGAAAGAGAACTTTTGACTTCGAGTTTATTTTTCTTCTATTCTTAAGTTATTATTTTTTAACAAAGGGAATGGTCATGTTCTACAAATATTATGTCCCTCTTCTATTTAGTTTTTTTAAGCCAAGGGATTCCCCCCCCAATTTGTTGCTGTTTAATTTCTTCTGTTCAATACATATTTTGAGTGATTTGAAGTTTTAACATTTTCTCGCAACTTCCTGGGCTGAGTCTCTTAATTCTTCTTGTCTTGTGTAGCTAAAGCCCTAAATCTCTCTCATTTACTAATTCTACTTAGTCCATAATGTGTAAATTGCTTGTAATTTTATTGGGGTCAATAACATTTTTCAGGTAATTGGAAAGGAGCCACGGCCTGTTTCAGATTTTATTGTTATTGACAAGAAAACACTGCTTTTTCTTTATAATGAACCTTTAAATAAGAAACAAACTCAGGATGTTTTCCAACCAAACTCCATCAATTCTGGGACATTCCTCCAACTTAGTGGTAAATATTTTCAACTAATACTTAAAAGCCATTAAACTCTTTGGGCGGAAAAATAGTCTCTAAGCAGCCAGCTTGGCAAACGGTCGTTCTGTGACTGAGTGCGATTTTAAATTACTGTGTGCTTTTATTTCACAAAAATTTCCAGCTTCCCCACTCCACTCCAAATACCAATATCCAGAGTTTCCACTGGCAGTTCTTTATTTGTCCTGGAAGCGTCGTGCAATTTGGGACCAAGAAAATACTGTGTTCCCTTTGGATATTTCGACATAAACACACGCATTTCTTCTTCGGCTCACAGTCCTTTGCAGAGGAAGCTAGGTTTAATGAGCAGACTGTCAAAGAGTAAGAAGGCTGTATCGAAACTATATGGCATGTTTGGCCGAAAAAGTGATTTTCAGTGAATTTTAATCTATTTAGAGGAAGATAAACTAAAAAATAATGACCCGTTCCCAATGTGTTTTGATTAAAAGTCATATTTTGCGAAATCGCCATTTAAACGCCTTGCCAGGAAGATGAAGAGAATATACTGTAGCTATTGAATTGTATTCACTAAGCCAAACATGTAATACCCACTAGAGCCTTATCCCACAACAAGCTTGTGGTTAATGGTAATTCCATTAGAGAAATTGCAAAAAGGTGGTTTCTACCCACATCTTTGGAGACCAAAGGCCTCCTCAGGTTCTGTGGTTGTTGCTGTCTCAGGGTTTTGAGCTGCCTGTGCTTTGGAGAGTTCCAGTTCTACCATCTGAGTTCTTAGAACTTAATGTCCGGAGGCAAAGTGATTTACCACAGTCTTCAGTCTTCACAGCCAATGTGGATACAATGTTGACACACCTGTTGTGTGCCAGGGACTGTCAAAGATTCTATGGATACAATAGTAAATAAGACGGTCTTATTTGCCTTACTAAGAGCACCAGCAGCATTGAGTTTTATCTAACTCTGCATACTGGGGTCTAAGAATATAGATACATCAGGTCTCCGTCTACTTTTATATAATAGTTAGTATGTTAGATTGATTTATTGCTCTAAAATTTTCACTCCATCAAATAGCATTTTATCTGCAGGCCCTTGCTCTCGCTGCTGTTGGATGGTATATATATATCTGGCCTTCTGTTTGGAGAGTTTAGTGTTGTCTCACCACTTGGCCAAGATAAAGACTATACTAAGAGCAGTGTACTTGCAAATAGGAGCTCCTACCTTTTGCACTGAGAATATCATGCCTACATTGTTGTTGGTCCAAGAAAGCCCAGAGCCCTGCTGCACCCAGCCTAGATTAACCAAACTGCAGCTGACTCAAAGATACTGTATATCTTGGGGTGCCTGGATGACTCAATTGGTTGAGTGTCCAACCTCGGCTCAGGTCACGATCAGTCCATTAGAGAGTTCGAGTCCCATGTCGGGCTTTGCGCCGATAGTGAAGAAGAGCCTGTTTAGGATTCTCTGTCTCCCTCTCTGCCCCACCCCTGCTCAAATTCTTTCTGTCAAAAATAAATACACATTAAAAAAATTTTTTTAAAAAGATACTGCATATCTTGCTTGAGCAAGAACCAAATTCTCTTTGTCATTTGCCCTTGAAATTTTGGGCGATTCGTTATGCAATGTCATTATGACAGTATCTGCCTGATACAGTGTGCCCAGTTCTGGTTCCCTAAACAGTGTTTCCAAAACAACATTCTGCATAAGTGAGGAGGAACTGATCTAAAGGAAGTCATCTCCATTATTCTGGATGAAGTCTTTTTGACTCTTTACTAATTTTGAAGATACAGTTTAGCTTACAGAGGTTTGAAAAGCTTCAATAAAGTTATGAGTCATGTGTAATTGATCAGTGCCCAAACGTGTTACTTGATGAACTAGAACAAAATAGAATGTTTTTGCAAAGTTGAAATAATTTATGAAGTGGAGATACACATAGTCTGGGTAGAACTCTCACTCAATCTATCACTTAGACTTGAGATACACACACACACACACACACACACACACACACACACACACACACACACACCACATCCTGTGATTTACCACTGGGGTGTGGTGGGGCATACCACTGTTCCATAAACCTTTCATGAATCGATACATGACCTTTTCTTAATGGGTGATCGGAGTGGGGGGTAAGTCTCAGCTGATAATATAAGCTATTATAATAATGCCTTTCAAATGGATTAATAAGTTAAGTAGTTCACTTATGATAGGCTGGAGAGTAATAGATTAGAAGTATGATTCAAGAGTTACAGTCTCAAAAGTTAAGCAAAGCCAGGAAAAGAACGTAAATCAATAAACTGGGCCAGGTAATAGGAGTGTGACATCCCTGGTAAACTGGAGAACATGTCCCCCATTTATAAGAGGGAGCTATTTGGCTCCAAATGGTTTTGTCATACAGGCCCAGGATTGCCTTTTGTTTATTCAAAAAAATTTTTTTGGCCACCTACTGTGCACCAGCAACTGTTACAGATTCTGTGGATATGATACTAAATAACACAAAAACCTTCATGGAATTAACATTCTAGTTCATGAAACAGACCAGAAAAAAGGCTAACTATGTAGAATGAAGAGTATTTCAGATTGTTCTAAGTGCTAAGGAGGAAAAATAAATGAAGAAGGGCAAAATAACATAAAACCTCCAACAAGCCTATGACATGAGCCATTTAGAGAAGGTTGAAACTCTTGCAAAAGAAAATATATCTAAAAGAAAAAAATTCTGCTCCAAGAGATAACAGTACTTAATGATATTAAAAATGCAAAATCATGTCCAAAGACAAAACAGAACAAAATCCAGATGAATTTCTATTCTGGTCATTGGTATAGTAGAAGTAGTTCGGTAGAATTAAAAAGAGGTTAACAAGGCAGAGAGAAGATTAATCTGTAGACCCTGATTCAAATAAGAGGTGTTTAGTAGGCATATTTATAAATATTATTTTCAGAATATTAAATTTTCATGGCAGTTGTACATACAAAACCTAGTTTTGGTTAAGAAATTATGCTAAATAGTAATGATAAAACATTAGTGTCAATTGCATGATTTTAACAGCTGTAAATTCTTTATTTGAATTTTGTTGAATTTAATGGATATATTAAAGTCATATTTTATGACTACTTAAAAGAATCTTTAAAAAAAAACCCTCAACCCTAGACATTCTAAAATTGCTTATTTTTATGTAATCTGTACAATTATTCTCAATTATTTTGGTTTATGTAAGTTGAACATTATTATAAACAGTTGTGAGTACGAATGGAAGAAACATAATCCATCTTAGATACAAAGCATATAAAGGACAAATCGACTTTTTTGGGCTTTCCTTCCGCTAAACATTGGAGAAAATTAGTTTTCAGTTAGAAGGCTTTGGAACAATTAATACAAGTCCATTTTCCCTAATGGTGAGAGGCAGAGGTGCGATTAAGAAACCAAAGCAATTTTCTTCTTTGACATCAGTGATCAAGAATCTTGAGATGCTAGGGGTGCCTGGCGGCTCAGTCGGTTAAAATGTCTGATTTTGGCTTAGGTCCTGATCTCACAGTTTATGGGTCAGTGGCCCCGCGTCGGACTCTGGGCTGACAGCTCGGAACCTGGAGCCAGCTTCGGATTCTGTGTCTCCCACTCTCTCTGCCCCTCCCGTGCTCATGCTCTGTCTCTCTCTCTCTCTCAAAAATAAACATTAAAACAATTCTTAAAAACAGAATCTTGAGATTCTAACATGAAATTGGAAGTCCTGTCTTCTTGCATCCACTCTGCCTCAATGGGGATGTCCAGTCATTAGCAGTAGTTAAACTGTGATTGGTTTCCCATATTCTTCTATGCATGACTTATGCATCTGTAACATTTTCCACTTTTATGTAAAAAATAAGAGATTATCGTAGGCCTTGGTCTCTATTTTTTCCCACTTAACATTTCTCTTTAATGTTTTCATCACATTCTTGCGCATTCGACCAGTAATAGACTTAAAACATTTAGATTGTTTCCTGTAGTGTTATAGTAATATTTAAAATTTTTTTAACGTTTATTCATTTTTGAGAGATAGAGAAGGACAGAACTCTAGCAGGGGAGGGGCAGAGAGAGAAGGAGACGCAGAATCAGAAGCAGGATCCAGGCTCTGAGCTGTCTGCCCAGAGCCCAACATGCGGCTCAAACCCACAAACTAGGAGATCATGACCTGAGCCGAAGTCGGAAGCTTAACCGACTGAGAGACCCAGGCACCCTTATAGTAATAATTTTTGGAATGAGTGGGGAGCTAGCTGGATGAAAAGAGACATGTATGGGAAAGTGAGGGACTAGTTAAAGTTACACAGTCAATTAATGAAAATATCATGGTGATCTTCAATTATTCTGGTCCTTGAGTGGTTCGCATATTATTTTGAGAGAGGTCTTTACAAAGAAGACAACAAGGAATTTAAAGTATTAGTAAACCATAAGATAAAAAAAATAGATTATATTGGGGCACCTGGGTGGCTCAGTCGGTTAAGAATCTGACTTCAGCTCAGGTCATGATCTCACGGTCTGTGAGTTCGAGCTCCGCATCAGGCTCTGTGCTGACAGCTCAGAGCCTGAGCCTGCTTCAGATTCTGTCTCCCTCTCTCTCTGCTCCTCCCCTGTTCACACTGTCTCTCTCTGTATCTCGAGAGTAAATAAATGTTAAAAAAATAGATTATATTAATGACCGGTAATTTTTCTTTGTAAAACAAAACTATGAGCAAATATTTTGTAATTTTATAGGCATCACACATACACAAATAAAAGGACCGAAGATGAGCGTGGGCTGTTTGTGACCTTTGGTTCATAATAAGCAGATATAGAAGGAGCGTGTTGGTTCTGTGATTCGTGAGCATCCAAGCGTCCTATTACTCAACTCTGCTTTCTGTACCCTCTGAACACTGGGAATTAGGGAACAATGCACATCCGTTGATGGAAGGTTCTGTCAGTTTGGAAAATGTACTGGCACCTTGGCTATATGGAAATTGTAGATCCCGGACATTTTATGAAGAAAAAAAAACGTTCTATTTCATGGAGAATTAGTGAAATTTTAAATATGCGTAATTTAGAATCAGAATCTACCTCCTCTTCTGTCCCCATTAGAATGGAAGTAATTTACAGGTCTAATAATACCACCCTCAATTTATTTCTAGAACAAATAGAAATAATGTGTTGAGAATGCAGGGATCCAAGTAATGGGGCAGGAAGCAGCAAGGTCAAAGAATTTTATCTATTAATTTCTCCCTGATAAGGAAACTCTTTAAGATAGGTCCTAATAATTAAGATGGAAACCTTACAACCTTAATTTTATTATAAATTGTTGGTAGTAAAAATTACGCCATGTATACAAATCAAGATACTGTGTATCTATGTTACAAATTTTCTGGGACATACAGAAGTGTACTGGTTATTTGAAAGACATGGTCTGGCCTCCTTATCAACCCTTCCTGTGATGATCCCTTGTATAAACTAATTTCTAAGGTTTCTTTAAGATGAAATGGGGACTGTATGTTGTAACTACTCAAAGCTTATGATTCCAATTATAATTTAGGGAAGTATATTAACTCTTGATTTTGGGATCCAATTGTTTAGTTAGTTAGTTCTTCTAAGGGTTGTATATTCGAATTCAAGGTGACTGTAAAGAAATTAATATGATATTAGAAAACTTACATCACTTCCTGTTCCACCCGTAAATTAAATAATGCATTATACTGGAAAGCCTAAATTTGTGGGATTTCTTCTTTAGAAATATGAAGAAGCAATGGAAAGGGTCCAATGACATTTGGTCTTTTAGTTTATTCTAACTATGAGACATTGCCCTATTAATCATTTACTTTCAAGTTAAGAGCTGCTGGCATGTTTAACATCCTAATACACTATTGCAATTCAAAGTTGATAGGCTATTTCCCCTTTGTTAACAACTAGAAATTTAGGGGCACCTGGGTGGCTCAGTCGGTTCAGCCTCCAACTTCGGCTCAGGTCACGATCTCACAGTTCATGAGTTCGAGCCCTGTATCGGGCTCTGTGCTGACAGCTCAGAGCCTGGAGCCTGCTTTGGATTCTGTATCTCCCTCTCTCTTTCTCTCTCTCTCTCTCTCTCTGTCTCTCTCTCTCTCTCTCTCCTTCCCGAGCTCATGCTTTCTCTCTCTCAAAATAAATAAACATTAAAAAAATAATAAAAAATAGATTAAAAACAACTAGGAACTTAAATAAACTCCTTTGGACGGATACTGGGATTTTAGCAGATGCTTTAAATTCCTTGGGAAATGCATTAAAACTTGTCCCCACTGTGAAACCCAAGGAAATTGTGGGTTAAGTAAGTAAGAAGATAATATCAGTAGAGGGGAAAATAGTTGGTACGTATTCTAAAGTTTAGAAATTTCATGATGAAAATAAATATCAGAGCATAGATTGTGAAAGAAGAAAGAGAATATTTGTACAGTGTTTATGAAAGCGTCCACCAGCACAAGTTTTCTAGAAAGTAATTTGATAATATTATGTCAGGATTATTGTGGAAACCCTGTTAACTATGATTTTTATCTTCCCAGCACCCTCCCTCAATACTGGAAGGGGGTTTCTTTGGCAAGCTTTCCCCAAATTCTTAACATTTTTTACTTCTGGTCACTCAGGGCACTTCAAGATTTCTTTTGGAATTTGTTGATAGAGCTAACAGGGAAGAACCTTTTAGTTTTGGATTATGAGCTTTAAGGAAATAGGGTTAGGACCGTCAGCGGCCATATTTCCTCCTGAAGACAACCTATTTGTGGTAGAAGTCAATAAAAAAAAAGAATCATAGACAAGCTGAGTTGTAAGATGGAAGGATGAAAGGAGGGAGAAAAGGAGAGGGTAGGAGGAAAATTAATTGGAAATAAATTTGAAGAAAATGTTACTGATAATAAACAAACAAACAAACAAATAAATAGAGAAATAAATTTAAGAATGTATGTGAAAGTCCTTTATACTAACGCTACTAAATGGTTGCTTTTTGACAAAGGTATCAGGAATTCAATGAATGAAATGGTTAGTCTTTTCAACAATTGGTACTAGAATATCTGGATATTCATATGGACAGATTAAATAAATCCTAACTTTGCATCTCAAAGAATACACAAAACATTAACCTCATACTTGTCATAGATAAAAATATAAATGCAAAAACTATCATTGTCTAAAATAAATCATAGGTGGAAGTCTTTTGCAACTTGAACATTAGGGTATGCTAAGATTTCTTATGACACCAAAAGCATGAACTATAAAAAAAAGGATAAATCAGGCTTATCAAAATTAAAACTATCTTCTCCTTGGAAGACACCGTTAGAAAATAAAAAAGGAAGTCATATATGGAAAAAAATTTTAAATATAAAAAAAATTTACAGAACTTACATATTCTCAAAGAAAGTTCTTAAGGATTTTCAAAGAAAGTTCTTCGAGAACACACACAATACATATAAACATAGACACACATACATACACCCACTGATAAACTCTGGATGCAAACATAACTCTAGACCAAGCCCTAGAGTATCCAGTCATAAGAGCCAGTAGAGTCTCATTTTAAAATTAGTAATTCTGAATTTCTCTTGAGTGCTAATGGAGATTACTGATTGGCACAATCTTTTCAACTACTCATATGCTCTAACCCAACTCTGCACTACTGGAAATTTGTAGAAAGTAAGAAGAAACTATGCAGTTAAATATTTATGTATGAGTGTGCATTGAAGCCTGTTTTAAATAATGAACACTTTAAAATTATGTAAACAATCATCAACAGGAAAACAGAAGAATAGAAAAAATAGAAATACAATGTTATTAATCCAATAAAATAGAAAATTACAAGGAAGCACACAAAAATGCTGCCAATAGGTAGCTGTAGTTAATTTTTTTTTCTTAAAAATTTTTTGGTACATATTCTTACAGTGAGCTTGTCACTTTTGTCATTAAAATTGAAATGGAAAGCTGAGAAACAACTCAAAATATAAAGAAAGTTGCAAGAGATAAAATAGCAAAAGATCCTGAAGTTACTGCCAACAAACTAGATCGAAATCATGTAGGTATTAGGTCATTCCCTACTTAAAATTACCTGTGACTCCCAGGAGCTCTCATGTTATATCCCAAATATCTTAGGATGGAAGACAAGGCCTTTTATCATGTGGCTCTTTATCCAGGTCTACAGCCCCAACTCTAGCCGTTTGCCAGAACAGATTCTACTCATAGTCAAGCTGGCAACCTTAAAGAAGGAGTAAGAGCTGGAACTCTGCATTATCTTTCAAGAAAACTGACATTTGCCAGTTTGAAATTGATGATACAAGTCTTGTACTCAGGTCCAGGTTGTGTTAGAAGTAGTATAGGGACAACTCTGTGGCTCAGTCAGTTAAGCATCTGTCTCTTGATTTTGGCTCAGGTCATGATCTCACAGTTCACGGGATCAAGCCCCATGTCAGGCTCTGCACTGACAGTGCGGAGCCTGCTTGGGATTTCTCTCTCTCCCCCTCTTTCTGCCCTTTCCTCCCAAACCCTCTCTCATTTTCTGTCTCTCCCTCTTTCTCTCTCTCTCTCTCAAAATAAATAAATAAACACTTAAAAAAAGAGAAGTAGTACAGAAGCTCTTGAATGGCAGGATCTGTCTGCGTTATTCACATCTGTCTCCGAAATTAAAGCTAAGTAGGGCTTTCTAGATTACCCCCTCTGCTGGAATTTTTAAAATTTTTCCCTCTAGATTCAATTATCTTTGAACCCTGAGAGTCCTTGGGTATGGTCTGTATCAGTGGGTTCCCATATTAGTTTTCTCTGGTTTTCTTTTAAAAAGTATCACAAACTAGGTGATATAGAACAAATGAGATTGACTATATCACAGTTCTGGTGGCTGGAAGCCCAAAATAATGGTGTCAGCAGAGCCCTGCTTCCTCTGAAACTTGCCCCTTCTAGATTCTAGGGGTTTGTAATCTTTGATGTTCCTTGGATTGCAGCAGCTTAGCTCCAATCTCTGTCTTTGTCATTGCATGGCATTTTCCTTCTGTGTCTCTGTATATTCACATGACTATCTTCTTACCAAGACACCATATTGGAATTAGGGGCCCACTGTATTCCAGCACGACCTTGTCTTAACTAATTACGCCTGCCTGTTTCTGTCTCCAAACAATATTATGTTCTGAAGTATTGGGGGCTAATATCTCAACATGTCTTTGGGTGGACACAAATCTCAAGGTCATAAAATATACAGAATTTGTAGACTGCAGATCTCTTGAAAAAATTCTCTTTGGCACCAAAGAGAACTTACAGAAGGATCTTACTCAAACAGTAAGAATATAAGCACATCAGAATTATATTTGAAGTTTAATTGCATTGATTTTGTATAAAATCACAAAAATCGGATGCCCATGAGCAGACAATATTATATTTCAATTTAGTCCTCTTTGCAGAGTTTGAAGTTTACTCAAAAATCTTGGATGCTCAAAGCTTTAAATCATTCCCATGAGTCAATCCTAGATTCTTAAAATCAAAAGCTTGACTATTGCTTTTAAGTTAAGGGAGTCAGTACAGTGTAGCTTTTCCTGACTGTTCTGTTGGTTTGTCTCTTCATCATATCTAACACCTCTCCTTCAAAAAAGTGCATGTGAATACACGTATTCTAGATCTGAAACCTCAGTCACTTCACTCTCTTCATTAGCTGTGACCTTTCCGTATCAGATGCAGCTTCCCTTGACGGCTGTGAGTGAATTTTTCTTCCTTCATTCTCTACCTTTGGACTGTTAATGTAGTTTTGAATCTTCTCTTGGTAGTGATGGTACCATCATCCCTAGTGTTTTGCAGTTGTTGCACTCAAGCACCCAGAATGTACAGAGACTGGATAAGATAGTGTTGGAAAGCATGAACATTGGAGTCAGTCATTCAGAATAAGTTTGAGCCCTGCTACCTGGGGAAGTACTTCACTTCTCAAAGGCCTATTTTTCTTCATCTGGATTATAGAGAAATAATACCACTGACAGTGTCGCCTTGAGGATTGATGAAATAGTGTATATGAGGTCCTCAGCACAGTGCTTAGTGCATAGAGAAGCTCAATGAATAGAAGCTGTTTATATAAAATCACACGGAATGGGCTTTCTTCACTTTGAGCAATTTCTCCTTTGAATAGAACCATCAATTAAAGATGAAAGAACCACACGAGGCAAGAGTGGGAATGGGTAAGTAGTTATACCGGGAATTTTAGACTGAAAATAGGTACTAGGACTCAGAATAAAATGTAACTCTGAGATTCCTAGGAGCCAAAGCAAAGTGGAACATGATGCATTGTTAAGACTCATCATCTGATAAAATAAGCTGTGATGAGGAAAAAAAATTTTAAGTGGAATTTAAGTAGCTACTTATATTTAAGTTGTTGAAAAGCATAATGGACAGTGACTTCAATGAAAGCCTTTTAAAAGATGTAGAAACATTCTTAGTAAGTCTCTCTGTAAAATGAAGTGAGAGCATTTTTAGGAAATGCAGAGGAGTTTATCATGGAGGATGGCTTAGGGGAATCTGGAAGGCCATTTTATGTGGGCCTTATTTACTGTTAAATAAAATTACTTAAAAGCTATTTCTAAATAAGATTATACGTGACACATAAATAGAGACTGTACTACAGGTTGAAAACAAGTAGGCATTCGTTCACTCTGCAGTCTTATGCTGTATCTCCTAACTGGACTTTATGATTTGTGGATGCATTATGTTTATTTGAGATTCTTGGGTTTGTGGCTGGATAGTTTTAATCACATTGGAAAATCTTTACTTATTATTTCTTCAAACATTTTTTCTATCTCTCATCTCTCTCCTCTCCTTTGTAACTCCAATTACACTTATGTTAGACTGCTTGATTAGTCCTGTTGGTCAGTAAGGCTCTGTTTAAGTTTTCAATATTTTTTCTCTGTGCTTTGCTTTCGATAGTTTCTATTGCTGTAGTTTCAAGTTCATTACTCTTTATCTCCAGTGCATCATCTACTGTTAATTACATCAGTGAAATTTTTATTGTAGGTTTTGTATTTTCCACCTCTAAGTATTTCACTTGGTTTATTTCTCTGCAATTTATTTTTTTCCTAATTACATTTATGTTTTCCTTTACATCTTTGAGTATATAAAGCACCTTATATTAATTGTTTCAGCTCCCTTGACCGTAAAATTTGTTATATTTGTCATTTATGGTTGTTTTTAATCAACCGACTTTTCCCCCTGGGTATGGATCACCTGCTTCTTCATATGCTTAGTAATTTTTCTTTTAGCTGGACATGGTAGATTTAGTCTTATCGTGGTTTGGATATTTTTATTTCCCTCTATATATTTAAATGTGTTAGAGTTGTTCTAGTGACAAATTAATTATGATCAGTGTAATTCTTCTAAGTTTTATTTTTAAGTTCCTTTATAGTAGGCCTATAGTAATATTTACTCTATGGTTAAATTAGCCCTTCTTCTAAGATGCGATCCTCTTGGAGTCTTTCCTGAATGTCCATGTGTTCACAGAAGTTTTTCCACTTTGCCTGGTGGAAATTCAAATAAGTCTCAGCCTGGATGTAATTTCTGGAAAATGTTTGGTTTTCAGATCTCTATTAATTGTTCTCTCCCAGACAGCTCGTCATGCCTAGCCTCATGGGGTTCCCCCTACACGTCTAGATGGTATGCTTCAAGGGACTGCCATGCAAGATTCTCAAATATTTCTCTGTGCAGCTCCCTCATGTTGAGCTTTCTGCCTTACAAATTCTATCCTTTTCGGCCTCCTCATCTTCAGTCTGTAGTTCCTCAGTTCACTGACATTGCCTGCCTTCATTTGGGTTCTGCTTTCTGTATTGCAGTCCAGAAATCACGCCCAAGCAGACGGTCTGGATAATGGCAGGATTCACTTTGTTTCCTTTCTCCCAGGGATCAGAGTCATGAAATTCCTGTGCTTCCAGTATCTAAAATAGTTATTTACTGTATTTTGTCCAGTTTTTTTCATTGTGAATATTAGCTAGAAGGATGATTCAGATCCTCCTATGGCCTCATGTCTGGAAGCAGTGAGTTTACTGTGAATTATTATTACTTTTAAAATTCTGTAATTATCTTGTGACTAGCATAATCATTTTGCATTTTCTCTCTTTACATAAAGCATTACTTTGAAAGTGATTAAAAATATAAATATTTAAAATATAGCATAGATTTTTCACCAAGGTCTTGGTATTTCTTCGTTTCAAAAAAAATGTAGATTGACTTAGAAAAAAAATGGCAATGGTTTGAGGCTCTCTTGACATCCCTTGACCTCTTAAAGGCATTGGTATTGTCAGGGAGATACGGATTGTCTCCTTATTTAAGTTTATTTTGTAATTTTTCATAGTGCAGGACTTCATCACCTTTATATTCTTAGAAATGTGTGTTTGTTTAATGTTCCAAGTGTGGATTTATTTTTCCGGGACCTACTCACAGCAATAGGCTCATCAGGCACATGTCTAAGAACTGAATTTCAGTTTGTTAATTTACAGACCAACCCTAAGGATCAAAGTGCCTGGGTCCATATGGCCTGTGCATTCTCTCCCTGTAGGAGATACAATCTGAAGACTCATTGATGAGCATGGAATTTAAGCAAAGTGAATTAGCTGAATCAAATAGCAGCTAGGCATGCATTGTGTCCCTCATTACAACCAATACTTAGTGACCACCTACTATATGCCATTTACTTTGCTAAAGACAGTAAACAAGGCAAATGCAGTCTCATGTTGTCAGAATTCTTGGGCAAACATTAGACAAGTAGTAACGGCAGTGTGTAAATCTTTTGATAGGGAATGTGTAAGGAGCTATGGGAACTCTTGGGGGCTGTGTATCAAGAAAGAAAATAAAGTAAGCTAGTCAGATTCAGGTAAGGTGTCTGGGAACATCATATTTAAGTTGATATATAAAGGGTTAATAAGAATTATCTGCATGAAGAAGGTACGAAAACTGACCTAGTTAAGTACTCCCAAAGTGTGACATTTTTCTCACTAAATTAGGCAGTACCAGGGTAGGGTACAGGTTTTGTAGTAGATGTGAAGGAAGAAAGAGTTAATAGAGAAACAGCCGTCTCTTTTGACTTTGGAACTTTGATGAGCACCACCCCACCTCCCTTCTGCCCTGTTTCATGCCATCTCACCTCAACACTGTGCATGCACACATTAATACATAGTTCATAAATGGACCTTCCCACCCATCTTGTGACTTGTAGGGTGAGGTTGAACCATCAAGAGGGTAGGTAGTTAGGAAACAGTAGTCCCTGGATCCCTGTACCTAGATGGGCCCCTAACTATATCCATTTGTTCAACGAGCTTTTCCTTCCTCTGTGTAGCCTTACTTTAAACTCATCTGAAGAGCTCCTTAAAGATATCGGCACATTATGTGGAGGCACTGGAAAGACATGATCAAGGTGTTTCATTAGTATTTTTCTCAAACAGAATAGCAGCCTTCAGTGGATAACGGACATTTTCCAGAGTATCCTTTGGACCTTGCAAAATGAGTAGGCATTTTTAGAAGAAAAAGAGAATGTGAGATTTGTTTGTCTCTTGAACCAAAATTTTATTGAACAAAAAAGGCTCTTATATTTATTTGGTTTTGGTATCTTTGATTTCAGTTAAGTAGCCTTAAACAGAATGTCCCTTTACCGAGTATGTATAAACTTTTCTGTTCTTTTCATTGGGGACCTTATTTTTAGCTGTGCAATTCATAAGTCGATTGCATCTTTTATTATATTTAATAGTTTAAATATAATGTCAAATTTTTAATGTATAAAGTTAAATGATATTTTGTTTAAACGGTAGTTGTTTTTTATGTAAACATTTTATGACAACTGTAAGTGCTTTCCTGCTTTATTTATCGTGGAGGTATATAGTTTCTTTTAAAATATATTTAATTTTTGAAACAGGAATCCATTTGAAAGCAAATTAGTAAATACCAGTCCAGATGTTACATGAATATGTCGAAAAAATCTGTAAGGTAGAAGTTCGGGAACATTCATCTTAGGCACCCATCCTTCTAAGAGGCATGATTTGGCAGTGGGAGTAGATACTGGAGTTTTTTTTGGCGGAGAAGCCTTCACATATGGTCATGCTTGAATGAACACTGTCAACATTTGCCTCTCATAATTTTTCTTATCCAAGCTCTCATGAATGACCCATTCTAGCTTCCTTCTGAGCAGTGTTGTGTCAATAAATTAATTTGGGTCACTCATCAAAATTGCTGGCTTACAGGCGGGGAGAGGGGACATAGAGAAAGGAGTGTCAATTATGAACCAATTTATAAATTTTCTCTGATCAATTATGCAATGATTTTATACTTAATTACCCCATATTTCTTAGCTAGTGCAGGAAGCTTCAAGGGCAAAATGAAAACGGAACTGATGGATGCATGTTTTAAAATAATGTCGTCTCACTTTTTAGGATTGTGGACTCTAATCTCTAATACAGACTTTTAAAAAAAAATAGTATTTTCATGGCAGCTGCCTGGCACACAATTTAAGATAAAGACCTCACCAGGTGAGCGCTAAGTTGTTTTTTAGGAAACAAATTCTGTTAAGTAAAAATGGGAATCTGATAGGGGGACTAATCCATTCAAGGGATTAGTTCACCTTCTGAAAAGCAGACTTGGGAATTTGAGCATTCGTTCTAATTTCTGAGCATTCTTTTTCAAACCATTAAGTTCTCGGTATCCCCCGCCCCTGCTTTTTTTGTTTTGTTTTGTTTTAAAGCTGATTAAAAAAAAAAAAAAAGCTGTTGATTCTGGCATTTCCTTTAGAGACGATTCTTAATAAAGTGTCCACTTTCTCTGTAACTATTTGCTTCAGAAATAGTTTCCTTTCATTTCCAAAATACTTAAACTATTATTATAAAGTATTTAGTATCAACAGATTTATAAATTCTCTATATATGAGAATTAGTTTTTCAAAAGCACACCCAAAAAAGGCCCAGTATTAGTAATGAACCAGAGAAACAATTATAACACAGGCCTCTCCTCTGAACCGGAAAAAAGTTTCAGTTCCCTGTCTATTACCAAGGTCAAATATAAATTAGAAAAATACTGTCGTCGTAGGAAACCTCAGTATCCCTTTATCAATCTTTCAAGAGTTAAAAAACAAATGTTTATATGTAAGTAAAATAAAGATTGGGAGAATAAAACTCAGAAGGTGGAATTATTTATTTGGAATACCACATTCACTATTTACAAAATTTAAAAGTTAATTACCTATCACACGCTAGGTCATAAGAAATACCAGTGAACTCCAAAAAGCAGAAAACATGGTGTATTTTACCACAGCGACATCAAAATAGAAATCAGAGGCAACAATTTAAAAAAGAAATGCCCAGCCAATTGAAAGTGTCAATACTATGCTCCAAATTATTATTAGGACAAAAAGAAATCAAAACGAAATTGTACTCCATTTGGAGGACAGAGACGGTCCCAGAAAATATCCAACCTGAAAGCACGAGTTAAATTTAAGAAAACTACTATTCTCAAGTGGTATTCAAGTCGAGAAAGTTGAAAAAGAGAATGATCCCAAGGAAAAGAGAAGGGAGGAAGACCGATTGAAGCATCACTAAGAACTGAACAAGAATAAAAAGATAAGTGAATCCAAGAGTTGGTTTTTCCTCCTGGGAAGGAAAGACACTGAGAATACAGATAAAGTTCTGTGAACTATAAGAATAAAAACCCCAGAGCTGTGTAAATAAATTAGAAATTTAGACTATTTTTAAATTTGGAATACTTAGACCAGCAAGATAGACTACCAACTTTGAGGAAAGCCGTGAAAGTCTCAACTACCAGCTGATTTCATAGATGAGTCCTTTCACGTTTCCAAGGTACAGCTAATCGCAGCACTTTGTACAACCTTTCAAAGCAGAGCGAATAAATAAGAGCACCTTCCAAAATCACTTTATAAAGAATAATTAATCCCGAATGCAAAATGGTAAACGAAACAAGGAAAATAGAACGCAACTACATAGAAATACAGGATCCATTTCAGGGCTGAGTTTTGTGTTTCATTCCCTTGTTCGGAGGCTGCCTATCATAGTCTAAGTCCTGAGCTCTTTTAATTATCGAAATGTTCTCTAATGCGTGTGTGGCTGCTCCTTAGTCCTACTCAAGTGTTAGCCAAAGGCCGACTGGAATTTCACAGCTCGAAGTGCTTTCTCGGTGTATATTCATGAGGGAGAGACTTTGCAGGACTGATTTTTACGACGTTAAAATTTCATCCCTAAAATTAGATCGTAAGTCATGTATCAAAGTTTGGAAGCTGTTTACATCGTAAGGATTCAGTTATTTACCATTGTTCTAGTTTAGGGTTTCTAAAGTCAACATGACCATGGGCTAGGCAGGTATGTAAATAATAAAAAGGGCCAGGTAGGAAACCAGGCAAACTGGAGTATATTCCGCATGGCTAAACAGAGTTATGGCTAATCAGTTCCAGCTAATTGGTGCCATTTGGGATTCAAATTAAGTACTACCGCATATTTGCTTTTCCAGCGAAGCCAGAAGTCTGGAATTTCTGTGAAAGTTTTCTGACTTTTAAGTATTCATAATTAATTCAAATATTTAACAAGAATTACGCTGCAAGGATTACATTGTGCTAGACCTGTAGCTGTTAACCCCATGTGACCCGTAAGCCACCAGTTTGCAAATTTTGGCCCGGTCCGTTTGCTTCATCTTACATCTGAGTTAACGGAGACCTTGGTATGTTAACTGACCCATATGAGGAGGTGTCACAGGGAGTAGGGGCAGGGATGTGCAGTGAGTTACAGGTGCCAAGACTGTTTACACTAAAAACTTACGAGAAGGCACAGCAGAGTGATGTGCTAATCCTGAATCATAGTGGTTAAAAACGTGATGAGTCCAACCCTTTATAAAAAAAAAAAAATGATAGGGAGAATCCCCATCACAGGCTAAGAGTTATGATTTATTTTGGTCCATTCGACTGAAGTATAATTTACACACAAAACACTGTCCCACAATCAGGGTGCAGAATACCCCATCTCCCCAGAAAGCTTCCTCCTGCCCCTTCACAGTCACCATGCCCCCCACCAGTCAGCCCCAGGAAGCCAGTAATCTGCTTTCTGTCACTATAGATGAAATTTGCCTCTTCTCAAATTTCATCACAGTAGAGTCATACAGTATGTATCCTTTTGTATCTGTTTTATTTCACTCAGCATAATATTTCTGAGATTCATCCATATTACTGAACTCATGGGTTTGTAATGCTGAGGCAGAGTCCCTTATGTGAATAAATCACAGTTTGTTTATCTAGTCTCCTGCGCTGAAAGTTTAGATGTGTCCTGATTGAGCTTCATACGAAGAAGGCTGCTCTGAATGTTCACGTGCAGGTCTTTCTGAGGACCTGTGTCTTCATTTCCTTTGGGTAGATACCTAGGGATGAACTTGCTGGGTCATATGGTAAGTGCATGTTTAACTTTATAAAAAAAAAAGTGCTTAGCACATTTCGAATTGTGAGTTGAGACAGAATCTGTGGCATTGCTGAAATGCAGAAACCCTCTGATCCTTCCTCTCAATTCTTCCACGCTTTCCTCTAACTTCTCATCGACAAGCATGAATATTTCCTGAGTCTCCGAGTTAGAAGTGTCTTTCAGCAAGATTTTGGGAAGGAACAGAAATGGAAGAGAGATCAGAGATCCCTCCACTCCCGAGACAGCTAGCAAGCAACATCTGTGCCGTCTCTCTGAAGAACCCTTCATAGGCGTGTGCCTTTCTGACTGGCGCCATTGAGGTCCAGGTCAAATAGTATCCTCCTTCCTTGTTTACCTCCAAATAATCATCGCGCACTCCTGCCTACCTATTGCCAAGCAAGTCCAGCCAGAGGCCTGAGTTTTGTCTGAGAAACGCTGTCTTCAGAGGAATAAGATCCTGAGGACTGCCAAATCTCAGATTTAGCCCAGTGGTCGGTGAGACATGAAAGGTATGCATGAGGTTTCATGCAGATGTGAATGCTGGTCCCAGCGGTGGAATAAGTGTGCTAAGCCCAGCTAGTTCATTAAAACTTTCTTGACTCAACAATTTCTCTGAAGATTACTCTAAAGAAAATATGTGTTTATATAGCACTTATCACCTCTTTTTTCTTCTTAAAAATGAGATGCTAAGACCTTTAATCCGAAGGGAAGTCTTAAAAGCTTCAGGATGAGATCACAGAATTGTTTCTCTCCAGGAGTATTTTAGGATGATTGCCGTCACCCAGGAGAGGCTCCAGAGAAATCCTTCCTAAAACAGTAAACTCCAGATAATAGAATAATGTCATCTAATTGGGAAAAAGTCGATACTTGGGTAAAGCCTGAGTTCTAAAGATCCTTTTTTTATTTTTAAAGAAGTGCAGGGTCTTGTTTTTGGTTTATAAGAGCATTTTGATAGCGTTGCGGGGGGGGGGGGGCTGGGAACAGGCAAGGCATACAGGCTGTCATTCCTGATGGAGCGTGCCAATGGCAGGCATTACTAATTGATCACCATTTTTAAAGACGGTGTTTTGTTTTTTATTTTTTTTCAGAGTGGTTCAGTAGTGAATGTATAGCGAGGTCCAGAATTTGCTTTTGTTACCAAAATTGACTGGCCTTTCAGAAAAAAAAAAAGAGATTACAATGAATACTATAAATACAATGAAGAAATAGTTGCCTGTGTGTGTGTGTGTGCGCGCGCGCACGCGTGCGTGTGTGCACGTGCATGTGTTTGGAGAGACAGCAGACTTTTGAGTCTCTGGGAGTTCAATTATGCAATTCAGATTAAAACACTTTGGTGCTTTTAACTGCAGATAAATTAGGATTGATGAAATGAAACAAGGTGTCGAGTCATCATATTCAACAAGATAAATTTTACTCTTTTGAAATATAGAGTGAGTATCAGAAACGAGCTGTGGTATATATATATATATTTTTTTTCATGATATTGTTCATCAACTTGGAGTTATAAGATACGTTTGGAAAGTATTTTCTGCAGACAGTTAATGTTAAAGTGACGGACAAACTGAGGAGCCTCTAAGTTGAGGAGGCTCTAAGGAGTGTTGTAAAAATTATTAGATATTGCTAGGGATTTAACATTAAAATCCAAGTATCTTACTACTCCTTCTCTAAGCTCTGGATTAGTTCCATTAAAGATTGTTACCAGTTTTTCACAACGAGCTAGATGAAAAGGGAGAAGAAAGTCTATGACCGCGTGAAACTGCTTTTCTGCGAGAGCAAAAGTTCTCAGTGTTTCGTCTTCTAGAGCACGCTGCAGAAATAAACTACCTTTTCTGGGTGAAAGGAGTCCTCGGCTGTCGGTTCTCGCTTCCAAACGAAAGTTCCCCTGGTTGTCAGAAACCTCACCTCGTGGTTCTTGCCGATCTTAGAATTATAAAAGTGTTCGAAATTTTAACTTTTACAAAGTTGACGTTAACGAATTATGATCTGTTTTGAATGTTGTGGGTCCAGGTGGTTCATGATGATTGCCCTGGAAATGTATAGTTTGGGTTTAAACCCTGGCCTTGCCATTCGTGACTTTTGTGAGCTTAGGCAAGTTACTTACCCCGCCCCTCATGCCTCAGTCTCCCCATCTGTAAATCAGGGATAATAATAAAACTAACCTCAGGGTTAATGCAAGGGTTAAGGAAGTTTATATTTGTGAAGTACTTAGAGCAGTGTCGTGTGTATGTGTGTGTGTGTGCACACGCACACACATGTGTGTGTAATAAGTACTATATGAGGACCTGGTAAATAAAAATTAATTACATATGAATTAAGGACTTTTCTGCTCAGAGGTTTGAAATTCCGTATGGTACCCTATGAGTGTTTAATTAGGCAATAATTACCTAAAATCAGATTGTTTATAATTGATGTTATTTATATTAACTAATCAGTTTTGATTAATATTTTTAGTCAAAGTATGGAGACCAAATTACCCATGACTTTATTACCCCACAATTAATTTTTTAAAATATTCTGATGCAGAACATTTCAAACTTTATATGTTTATATATATATGTACTTGGACTTGCTTTTTTTAAGAAAAACAGAATAATCATATTTATTTAAGGTACTATGATACAGGCTGTATGTGGATAGGGTTTTTGCCAGTTTTATTACTGCTGTATTGCAGTGTCTAGAATAGTGCTTGATATAGAGTAGGTGTTCAATAAATATTCATTTAATGGAATAAAGATTTTTATTGTAATAAAATTTTTACTTCATGTATTTGAAGATATTTAGTGGTGTTAAACATTATTCTTCCAATATTACATACTGTTGGGAGCCGTTTTGGACTCACAGGTTGAGACCCTTCCCTGTGTAGAAAAGTGGTTAAAGCAAAGCTCCAGCTAGCCAAAATGGCGGGCTTGGATTTCTTGAGCTACTCTCCTTGGCCCCAAAGAATGTAAAGGGGAAGGACCTGGAGCACAATGCCTTGATGGATTTATAAGACCTTAAGGAAACACCCTGCTCTCTCCCGCACCCTAGATTTATCTTAAAACCAACATACAGGGTTAAGGAGGTTTGACACCCTGCTAGTAAAAATGGATTATTGTTAAAGAGATCCAACTACCTTTTCAATAAAGACACAGACCAGCAGGGAGAGAATCACCAGAATTGAGAAGACACAAAATGATGCCAGAATTGAGGACATCAGCATTGAGAAGGCGCCAGACTGCTTGGTCATTAGACTACACTTTTCTCCTGACTCTCTCACTTCCTTTTGCCTGACCGTCCAGTCCTTCGTGGAGCCCTAGATTCGCCAGGAACAAGGACCCTGGCAACATACCATTTTTAAGAAGTGGTTAATATTTCATCTGATTAATATAAATATTTCTTCATCTACTCCCTATCATTGGACATAATCATTACTACTTTTTTTAAAATAATTTATTGTCAAGTTGGTTTTCATACAACACTCAGTGCTCCTCCGAACAAGTCCCCTCCTCTGTGCCCATCTCCCACTCTCCCCCTCCCACACCCCCCTCACCCTTCAGTTTGTTCTTAGTCTTTCAGAGTCTCTTATGGTTTGTCTCCCTCCTTCTCTGTGTCTTTTTTTCTTTCCCCTCTTCCTCTCCCCCATGGTTTTTCTGCTAAGTCTCTCAAAATCAACCTCTGCGTGGAAACATGGTATCTGTCTTTCTCTGACTGCCTTATTTCACTTAGTATAATACCCTCCATTTCCATCTATGCTATACATGGCCAGATTTCATTCTTTCTCATTGCTACGTAGTAGTCCATTGTATATATGTACCACATCTTCTTTTCCATTCATCAGTTGATGGACATTTAGGCTCTTTCCACGATTTGGCTATTGTCGAAAGTGCTGCTATGAACATTGGGGTACACGTGCCCCTATGCATCAGCACTCCTGTATCTCTTGAGTAGATTCCTAGTATGTCTTCTGCAAAAAGTGAAAGTTTGACTTCATACTTGCCTATCCCGATGCCTTTTATTTTGCTTTGTTTTCTGATTGCAACACTAGGACCTCTAACACTATGTTAAATAGCGGTGGTGAGAGTGGACATCCTGTCATGTTCCTGATCTCAAGGGGGAAGGCTCTCAGTTTTTCCCCATTGAGGATGCTATTAGCTATGGGCTTTTCATAAATGGCTTTTATGATGCCTAAGTATGTTCCTTCTGTCCCGACTTTCTCAAGGGTTTTTATTAGGAATGGATGCTGTATTTGGTCAAATACTTTCTCTGTATCTAGTGACAGGATCATATGGTTCTTATCTTTTCTTTTGGTAATGTGATGTATCACATTGATTGATTTGCGAATGTTGAACCATCCCTGCAACCCAGTGATGAATCCTACTTAATCATGGTGAATAATTCTTTTTATATACTGTTAGGTTCGATTTGCTAATATCTTGTTAAGAATGTTTGCATCCATATTCATCAGGGATATCAGCCTGTAGTTCTCTTTTTTTGCTGGGTCTCTATCTGGTTTGGGAATCAAAGTGATGCTGGCTTCATAGAATGAGTCCAGGAGTTTTCCTTCCATCTCAAGTTTTTGGAACAGCTTGAGAAGGATGATATTAACTCTGTTTCAAATGTCTGGTAAACTTCCCCAGGGAAGCCATCTGGTCCTGGACTTTTATTTGCTGGGAGATTTTTGATAATGATTCAATTTCTTCACTAGTTTTGAGTCTGTTCAAGTTTTCTTTTTCTTCCCATTTGAGTTTTGGTAGTGTGTGGCTGTTTAGGAATTTGTCCATTTCTTCCAGGTTGTCCAATTTGACGACATATAGTTTTTCATAGTAGTCTCTGATAATTGCTTATATTTCTGAGGGATTGGTCGTAATCACTCCATTTTCGTTCATGATTTTATGTATTTGGGTTCTCTCTCTTTTCTTTTTGAGAAGCCTGGCTAGAAGTTTATCATTTTTGTTTATTTTTTCAAAGAACCAGCTCTTGGTTTCATGGATCTGTTTCACTACTTTTTCTGTTTCCATATGACTAATTTCTGCCCTGGTCTTTGTTATTTCTCTCTTTCTGCTGGGTTTGGATTGTCTTAGCTGTTCTGCTTCTAGTTCCTTTAGGGGTGCTGTTAGAATTTGTGTTAGTGATTTTTCTTGTTTCTTGAGGTGGGCCTGGATTGCAATATATTTCCCTCTCAGGAATGCCTTTGCCGCATCCCAAAGCGTTTGGATTATTGTATTTTCATTTTCATTGGTTTCCATGTATTTTTTAATTTCTTCTCTGATTGCTTGGCTGACCCATTCATCTTTTAGAAGGTTGTTCTTTAGCCTCCATGTTTTTGGGGGTTGTCCAGACTTTTTCCTGTGGTTGATTTCAAGTTTCAAAGCATTGTGGTCTGAAAGTATGTGTGGTATGATCTCATTTTTTTTTGTATTTGTTCAGCGCTTCCTTGTGCCCCAAAATATGGTCTATCTTGGAAAATGTACCATGTGCATTTGAGAAGAATGTAAATTCCTTCACTTCTGGATGAAGGGCCTTGAAGATGTCAGTCAGGCCCATCTGTTCCAACGTGTCATTCAGGGCCATTGTTTCTATGCTGATTCTCTGTTTAGTGGATCTATCCAGCACTGGGAGTGAGGTATTAAGGTCCCCTGCAACTAGCACATTTTTATCAATAAGATTGCTTACATTTGTAATTCGTTGCTTTACAAATTTGGGTGCCTCAGAATTCAACGCATAGATATTTAAAATTATTAGCTCTTCCTGCTGGATAGTCCCTGTAATTATTATGTTATGCCATTCTTCATCTCTTATTATATCTTTTACTTTAAAGTCTAGTTTGTCCGATATAAGTGTGACTACTCCAGCTTTCTTCTGACTTCCCGTAGCATGGTAGATAGTTCTCCATCCACTCACTTTCTTTTTTTTTTTTTTTTAATGTTTATTTATTTTTGAGACAGAGAGAGACAGAGCATGAGTGGGGGAGGGGCAGAGAGAGGGAGACATAGAATGTGAAGCAGGCTCCAGGCTCTGAGCCGTCAGCACAGAGCCTGACGCGGGGCTCGAACTCACAGACCGCGAGATCATGACCTGAGCCGAAGTCGGACGCTCAACTGACTGAGCCACCCAGGTGCCCCTCCATCCACTCACTTTCAATCTGAAGGTGTCCTCAGATCTAAAATGGGTCTCATGAAGACAGCAGATAGATGGGTCTTGTTTTTTAATCCATTCTGTTACCCTGTGTCTTTTAATTGGAGTATTTAGTCCGTTTACATTCAGCGTTAATATTGAAAAATATGGGTTTAGAGTCACTGTGTTATCTGTAGGTTTCATGCTTGTAAGGATGTCTCTGGTGCTCTGTGTTCCTTGTGACCTTTCCTTCATAGAGTTACAAGACTGGTTTATTTGTGATGTATTCCTTCAATTTTTGTTTGGGAAGACCTTCATCTCTCCTTCCATTCTGAATGACAGGGCGGCCAGATAAAGGATTCTTGGCTGCATATTCTTCCTCTTCATCACATTAAAGATTTCCTGCCATTCTTTTCTGGCTTGCCAAGTTTCTGTAGATAAGTCTGCTACCCCTAATGTGTCTGCCTTTGTAAGTCAAGGCCCGTTTATCCCTAGCTGCTTTCAGAATTCTCTCTTTGTCTTCGTATTTTCCCAGCTTCACTCTGATGTGTCGTGCTGAGGGTCTATTCAGGTTACGTATGAGGGGAGTTCTCTGTGCCTCTTGGATTTCAATGCCCATTTCCGTCTTCATGTTGGGGAAGTTCTCAGTGATTATTTGTTCAAGACCCCCTTCGACTCCTTTCTCTCTCTCTTCTTCTTCTGGAATTCCTATAATACGATATTATTCCATCTGATTGCATTGCTCAGCTCTCGAATTCTCTTTCCCTTTCCTGAATCAGTTTCCCCCTCTTTTTCTCTGCTTCTTCTTTTTCTATAACTTTATCTTCTAATTCACCTATTCTCAGTTCTGTCCTCTTCAGTTCGCACTGTGGCTGCCTCCACTTTGTTTTGCACCTCATTTAAAGCATTTTTTAATTCCTCCTGACCGTTTTTTAGGACCTCGATCTCTGCCTCAAGGGTCTCTCTGCTTTCTTCTATGCTTTTTTCAAGCCCAGCGAGTATTTTTTATGTTTATCATTCTATATTCTTGTTCTTTTAAGTTGCTTGTGTCTGCTTTCATCATTTCTTGTGCTGTCACTATTTCCTGTACATTCTTTTGAGGGGGGGGTTCTTCCGTTTCGTCAATTTGGCTAGGTGTGTATTGGTTTATTTCCTAGATCTTTGTCTCCTCCATCTCCCAGGATTTTCTGGATTTCGCGTTCTCTCCCCCATAGCTTCCAACTCCTCTTCTTGCAGATTTCTGGGATTGAGAGTCCCTCGGTTTCAGTCCGTCTTAGTTTGAAAAACACGGGAGAGCACCGGGTCCCCCTACTCCTCTGCCATGTTGGCCCCTCTCCCCATTATCCTTACTTCTACTGTCTTGCTATTTTAAACAAATACTGTGAGTACTCATAGCAAAATTTGTATTCACCTGATTATTTTCTTAGATAACACCTAGAGTTGGCTGACCAATGAATTATATGGAATTTTATAAGGCTCATGATTTATTCAATATTTATATAGTAAATATTTACCAAATATCTAAATTGTTCCCTGTACTAGACACCTACTTGGGGATACCATGGTCAATCGAGTAGGTATAGTCCCATTGCGTGGATCTTATAGCATAGTGCTGAGTTTGGTAAACTATAGACCACAGGTCAACATAGCCTCAGTTTTTTTTTCAAAAATGAAGTTTTATTGAAACACAACCACCCTTACGAGTTTATATACTGTCTTTGCTCTCACATTACAATGGCAGAGTTGGATAGTTGGGGCAGAGACTGTGTAGCCTCCACAGCTGAAAATATTTACTCTCTGGCCCATTACAGAAAAAAGTTTGCCAACCACTGATCTAGTCAATTTTAATTTTGGCAAGTTACCTTCTAGGAAGTTTATGTTCTCAACTGTAACCCAGGAAAACTCCTCACATTAACAAGTCAAACATGCCTTGGTTTTCACTGGATTTATTTATTTTTTCTTAAGGAACTCCATAGAACACAAATCATTTTTAGCATGACATGCATGAACAATCACAAAATCTGAAAGTAGTGTGATCAGAATTATTGAGATTTGCTTTTATTTTTAAGAGTTTGTAAACTCATGATGTCATGATTTATTTCATAGTCTTTTTTTTTAATGTTATTTATTTTTGAGAGAGAGAGAACAAGCAGGGGAGGGGCAGAGAGAGAGAGGGAGACACAGAATCTGAAGCAGGCCTGCCTCCGAGCTGTCAACACAGAGCCCGATGCGGGGGCTCAAACTGACGAACTGTGAGATCATGACCTGAGCCGATGTCAAACACTTAGCCAACTGAGCCACCCAGGCGCCCCTAAGATTTACTTTAAATGAGAAATATTGGTTGAGCCTGTGTGATTGACTGAGCCCTCAGCATTTTTCATACATGCACATAAGGACCGAGAAGACTTGAATAATTAAAGTCATCCATAGCCTCTGCTCCCTAGAAATAAGACTTTAAAAAATGCTGGGATTGGTGAAAGCAATAGTACATCATTTTACATATGAAATCCATTTTGTTTATTCTGAAACTAACCAACATTACCTTAATGACTTATGTAAACGGAAATATCAGTTATTTGATTTTTTTTTCTCCCTGCACTGGTCTCACACAGGCACGCTAATGATTATTTGTCAAAGTCACACTGTTTGCTTACAAGGTACGAAGGCTTTTTAGACACTATAATGACGGCTCTTGATTCACTTGATAATATTTAGAATAAACCATAAAAGCCGATCTCTGAACGAACAGACCGCTTTTATTGGCTTTTAGTGCTATTACTGCTGTCATAAGTGGAAAATTGGCCTAATGCAAGCAATACTGCTGTGTCATACTGCAAAACTGCTGCTTGGTTTTAGAGTTTATTTCTTCTGATGAAAGTATGGCCAGGTATGGGGATGGTTTTATCACCTCCTGTGCTGCCAGGCCTGCTGCCACCATGGTCTATGGTTCATCCAGGATGGATGCACTTGAAGATGGGTGGAAGCTTGAGTATTGTCATAGGCATGTGTCCATTTGTTGGGTAAATTCCTCTTGAGTTCCACTATGTGCCAAGTATAAGGGATGAAAGGATAAGACAGATCTGATTAAGATGGAACTCATTTTTAATAAGTTGATAATTGATAGCCTGTTGGCCAGATTTTATTGGCTCCTCCATGTTTTAAATTAAAATTTTATTGAGATATTACTTATGGGTAATAAATTTCACAAATCTTAAGCATACATGTTGATTTAATTTTTTCAGGTATGCTCGTGTAACCACAACTCATCAAAGTGTGCAACACGTTCAGCACCTTAGACAGCTCCTATCGCCTCACTCCCAGTCAACCCCTTCGCCCCAAGAGTAATCACAGTACTTCTGACTTCTATAACTATAAATTACTTTTGCCTTTTCTTCATATGAATGGAACCATAATGTATATTCTTTTATATTTAAATTCATTTACTGAATATCATATCTATAAGATTCATCCATGTTTTTACATGTACCAGTAGTTCGTTCTTTTTATTGCTACATAGTATTTTCACTGCAGGACTATAAACCACAATTTCTTTACCCATTTTATTGTTGGGGGACACTGAGGGTGTTCCTAGCGATTGACCTTTTTGAATACAGCTTCTTTGAACACTGTTGCATATATTTTTGTGCAAGGGACATTCGTTTCTGTTGGGTATAAACCCAGGAATTAGAATTGCTGAGTTGTAGAATGGACGTATTTTTTAGCTTTAGGTAAATACTGCTTAGCAGTTTTCAAAAATGTACATCCATCAGGATTTGCGAATTCAAGCTTCTGTGTTGTTGCCAGTGCTTGGTATTGTCAGTTGCACTATTGTTTAATAGCTTTAAATGCTTTCATATGCTGCACGTACAGAAAATGCAAGAAAAATACACTTTGGCCTATGTTTTTCTATGTACACTTGAGCATGTGTGGAGAATACAATGGACCACAGAGAGGTGGTGAGAACACAAGTTTTAGAATCATAGGGATTTAGGTTGACATCTCTATCTCTACCAATTGAAAAATGAGAGGCCTTGGTAAAGTAACTTATGTTACCTGATACCTCAGTTTCCTCTCCTGTAAACCATAGCAAAACACCACAGGTTAAAGTGTTGTCATGACAACAAATGAAGTGACATTTGTAAAGTAGCAAGTTAGTATATTGGCTTGTAGGAAGGCATTCAGCATCTCCTGATCTGTTCTCCTGTCTCTCAGAATTCAGTATTTGACTCTCCTCGGTATAATGATTAAGATTACATGCTTTAGAGTTAAACCACATTTGCTTCAACTATGCCTTTAGAATTTAGTAGCCAAGTAGTCTTGGATGGGCCACTTAGGTTCTCTGACGCTTACTTCCCTTAGACCCCCCCTTCATGGTGATAAAATAAGACCACATATATGCCTGATGTACGGTAAAAGTTAAAAAAAAAAAAAAAGGTTGCTCCAGTTGTGTCAAATAGAACGCAGGAATCCAATTATCAGCTGGTATTTTCCACTCCTAGATATTTATCCATGATGGTTCCTCTCCCAGAGGGATCCTCACAGCTATTACTTCCTGTTCTTTCCCCCAGGTTGACTCTTTCTCATCTTTGAAACTCAGTTCAGTAATTCTCTTCTTTGCTATGCTTTCCCTGGCTCCAGTAGTTGTGCAAAATTCTTATACTCCTAAGTCACCAGGACATCTTGTTTGAAATGCAGATTCTTTAGTTCCACAAAAATTTTGTTTCATCATACCTTGGGTGGGTCTTATGACATCCTCAGGCTTAAAAAGCTTTGTGAGTGAGTCTAGTGCGGGTAGCCCCCTGACCTGTTGTAATACTCTTTGTACCATCCATGGCAATTCCTGGCTTGAAACTGGACAGACACACTACTCAAGAAGATAATCATATCATGTTACATATACTAATGATTTCTCATTTCTCCCTAACTAAAATCTAAAATCTTCTCTCACCCAGTCCCTGATGCTCTTTGGCCTTTGCTCTTACCACTCAACCTGCCTCATTGGCCTTGAACATGGCCAGCTTTCTCCTGACTCAGGGACACTGCACTTGCTATATCTCATGCTAGAAATTCTCTCCCTGTGGATATAAACATGGCTGTTGCCCTCATTTCATTCTGGTTACCTGCTGGGATGTTACCTAATCAAAGAAACCTTTCTTAGCTAACCAATTTGCACCCTACCTGTTTCTCCTCAACAGTTCTCAACACAGGCATTTCGTACACTTGATTGTTTGTTTATTTCCTACCATTCTCCACTAAATACAAACAAAGTGACTTATTTTAAAAATTCCTTCCACAAAGATTGAAACAGTGGCTAGAAAAATGAGGTGTTAAGTAAGTATTTGTAGAATGAATGAATCTGCCAACATTCTGTCACCATAACGAAATGGGAAATGGAGAAATAAGAGATAAGTCTTATAAACATTGGGTTTCCAAGATACGCCTATCACCAAGACTAACTCTGGTAACAAGGGAAGTGGAGCAGGAGACTGCAGAAGCAGTTGAGTATCCCAGTCGCCAAGGGTTTTGGGGCTAGTGCCTGGAAACCTCAGTAGGATTCTCTCCAACGATAGTATTAGGGATGATATATAATCAATCATTTATCTTGGCCCTGAAAACAGCTGCATGGTGCCTGGCAGATAATAAATGCTGAATAACAGTGGAAAGAACAGGACCTGAATGTGGCAGAAGCTGAGTCTGATGGATATCATTATTCTTCATGTA
This sequence comes from Paguma larvata, assembly GCA_030068075.1. Classification (NCBI taxonomy): domain Eukaryota; kingdom Metazoa; phylum Chordata; class Mammalia; order Carnivora; family Viverridae; genus Paguma; species Paguma larvata. The sequence continues at coordinate 35,853,481 of CM057842.1, forward strand.
TACTATAGACGTGTGCAAAGAACAAGGACTCTGAAGGCATGCAGAGCTGAATTCAAATCACATGTGTGTCACTTAGTACCTTCAGCTAGTCTCAGCCTCTCTTCATCTCCGTTACCTAATCTGTTCAGTGGACATAACTGGGTCACCCACTTCCCTCTGTGGGACTTGCACAAATTAAAGGGATTGATGTTTGGGTAGTGTTTTTTGTAGCCGTCATCATGATAAGGGTTGGGGTTTACATGTCTGAATTTTAAGGGAGTTTCCAGTTAGAGTCCCAATTTCATACAGAGTAAGAGAGAATAATGATTATGTGATGCTTATTTCTTGAGAAAGAGAGAGAAAAGAAGGAGAAAAAAAAAGAAAAGAAAAAGGATCCGAGGCAAATATGGCCAAATGTTAACATCTGTTAAATCTGGGTGGCGAATAAATAATATATTTTTAAAAGAATGTGTAAAATGTCAAAAATCAATTGGTCAATATCTGTGCTATTAGTAATCTTGCAAGATTATTAATCTTAGCTCCGTTTCTGATCCCTGAATGTTAGTCTTCCCATTCCACCATCCCACCTTATACAGAAGGCCTTTACATGTCTTTAGGTGACAGAAATACTGGCTAACGGCTTTTTAAAATCCCAAATAGAACTTGATTTTAATTTTTTTAATGTTTATTTATTTTTGAGATAGAGAGAGACAGAGCATGAGTCGGGGAGGGGCAGAGAGAGAGGGAGACACAGAATGTGAAGCAGGCTCCAGGCTCTGAGCTGTCAGCACAGAGCCCGACACGGGGCTCGAACCCACAGACTGTGAGATCATGACCCAAGCCGAAGTCAGACGCTCAACCGACTGAGCCACCCAGGCGCCCCTAGAACTTGATTTTAAAGCCCCATTAGACTGTTTTTCATGAGTACAACTCTTAAAACCATCACCTTGTTCTAGTAAAAGTTCCATGAAAGCGAGGGTCATGTTGTGTTTCATTTATAGTTTTTTTTTTTTTTTTTAATCTCATTAGGCAGAAATCATGAACGCTAACTAGCAGGAAAAGTGGGAAGGCCAGGATATTTGTACTTGTTCATCCCTATGATATTTTTTCTGTAACCTTGCCCTAAATTTTCTAGACGTGAGGTTAACTCAATTCCAACTTGTCAACGGTCAAAATTTGCATCGGACTCTTTATATCTTTGTATCAACCTTTCTGAAAATGAAAACAAAAACAAAAGCAATGAGGACTTCTTTGAAGAATGACAGACTTCACACGTGAATGGATTGGTAAATGGAATTGATCCATGTTTTTGAAGTTTCACTGACAGTGTTATGTGGGTTACACTTTAATCACTCTAGTTCCAAATTACTTGGTTTTTACCAAGGAAAATAATATTCTTGGAGTAATTTTACTTATCTCTGTAGGAAACATATAATGTGCAGAAAAAGTATTTTTTACCTACTTAAATGGTTAACAGCTATGGTTCTCGACCTGTATGGGGTTTGCCCCCGACTTTCCACTTACCACATACTGATTTGGGGTAAATTCCTTATATTATCTAGAGCTCAGTTGTCTCATTTGTAAGATGGGGTAATAATAACGGTCATCTCATATAGTTTTTGAGAGAATTCAATGAATTAAAACATGTAAGGGTTTAGGACAATAGTGGATAAATTATAAGCATGCAATATATGCACAGTTATTATTATTATAACTAATAAGTCGAGTTTCTAATTTTTCCTTGCAGGACACTTGTCTCCCTTGTCTGGACTGGCCCACAATCCTGAACTGGATCTATTCCTACCCTAGTCACAGTATATTGGACTTTTTCTCTTTCTTTCCTCTTATCTCCCACTCCACACTGAGATTCTCCTGAGAAGGGACAGTACCCTTAACACGGTGCCAGGAGCATTAGTGGACAAAAAGGGCAAATCTTTTGCAAATGTGCTTTCATTCTCTGGTACCCATGACAGTGTTGTTCCCCTTATCCCACTCAGAAACCTCTTCAACACAGCATCCTAGGACTCAGCAACAATAGATTAGAAGCAAATAGTTCAAGATGCAGTGTATTTGTTACCCACATAATAGATGCTCATCAAGCGAGTAATATAAATTTCCTTTGTTTATATATTTATTGTTTAAAACAATTAAAAACAGGTCTATAGAACAAACGAGAAGGAGATTCAGAGATTTCCTAACTTCCCTGCCCCCACACATGCATAGTATCTTCCATCATAAACCAGATGGTGCCTTTATTTACTTTCTTATTTATTTTTAAACTATGGATGAACCGAACTTTGTTCCGAGATGTTTAGTCTGCATCTGCAGATCTTGTCGTTGACTTCCTGGGAGAATGTAGGAGTATGATTCCTTCTTCCCATTCTCCATCTCTTACTTAAATTTGTCCAATGTTTTACTTTTACTGGAAGAGTCATTCATTTGCTAAGTTCTGCCTGTCACCTACGAGACGTATGGCTCCAGAGATGAATAGAGACCTCTTTCCTCAAGAAGGTAAACATTAACATAATATAAGGTTATTATTTTATGAGTAATTTTGTGTGTATTAGCCTCCCCTGTTATACTGGCAGCTCCATGGCCCCCTTATGACGTGGGGCTACTGGATTCACGCTTCTTTTCATAAAATGAAGATAATAGTACCTATCTCACGGAGTTGTTGTAAGCATTAAGTGAGAATATACACCTTGTGATTTTCTCTCATAATATTGATAACAATTGTGTTTAACCAGTTATTTGTAATATATATATGCCTAGCTCGACTGGGACCTCTGAGTGTTGTTACTATCCCCTTGATAGATTCAGATACTGTGCCTGATGCATAGTGACCTCAATCACTGTTAATCACTACTGAGTGAATCTAGAAACAATCGCAAAGATGGAATTCAAGCTATGTGGGTCTGGCTCCTTTAGTTTGAGAGACACTGAGAAAAGAAAGTTTATAAACATATTTTTTAAATTTTTTGAGGTAGGAGTACTTTGTATCTGTTGTGCACGTAACATCTTTTTATGTAGGAGTATCTTATATTGGGAGGCATTCTTATTTTGAACAATAGCCCTTTTAAACCCCCTAATAACTTGACAAAAAATAAAATTCATTTCCAGCATGACATCTATGAAATGCTCTCTTTAATGATATACAGATGTGTAAAACTATATATTTGATGATATGCATCTATATAGATACAGGTGTTATCTATCTATCTATCTATCTATCTGTCTGTCTGTCTGTCTGTAACTTGTGGATAAAGAGAAGAATTCCTTCCTTATCCTGGTCACACAATGGAATTGTACCAAAATTGTAAACAAAATAGCAGTTTTGTTCAGATTTTTTTCTCAAATGGTTGAATTACTCTCGTGGATGTATTTCCTACATAATCAACTCTTTCAAAATCAGCTTAGTTTATTTATGATTTAAAAGTATTTAATGAGAGAAACATACAATCGATTACTAAAAATTGAAGTGATTAGCTCTCTGAGAGCCGGGAAGACTTTGTTGGTCATACAATCTCAGGGCCTTGATTTTTATCTGACAGAAAATCAGTGACATATTGTGCGATAGGAGGGGCGGAAGTGCAGTCCCACCCCTGCTTTTCAGATTTTAAGAAGCGTGCTGCTTATATCCTTTCCTTTAATTTAGAGGTCCTTAACATATTTTTTGCTCTATGGAAGCCTGGTGAAGCCTATGTAATGTTTTCATTGCATAAAATAAAATACCTAGGATTAGAACAAAACTAATTACATACAGTTAGCAAAATACTTGACATATTTTGATAAAGCAGTATATGCGTGTATTTATCAATAAATTCATTAAGAGCTAAAAATTGAAAAACCAATGATGAGATAAGAATAAACAGTATTAAGGGGCGCCTGGGTGGCTCAGTCGGTTAAGTGCCTGACTTCAGCTCAGCTCATGATCTCATGGTTTGTGGCTTCGGACCCGTCCCACCCCAGGTCGGGCTCTGGGTTGACAGCTCAGAGCCTGGAGCCTCTATCGGATTCTGTGTCTCCCTCTCTCTCTGCCCCTCCCCTGTACACGCTCTGTCTCTCTCTGTCTCTCCAAAATAAATAAACGTTAAGAATAAACAGTATTGAAACTAATCTAATACGTATGTTTACTGGAATTAAGATAAAATCAAAAGAAAAAAGAAAAATCAGTATTTTGAGATACACTGACAAGTATAATGTGATCTGAAAATATCCATGATTTCTGTTCTTCACAAAATCACTGTTGTTGCCAATATCGCTCTTGTGACAGGGCCTATACTTATGAGTGAAGGGAATTCTAAATTTTAGTTAGAGATTGGTGAAAGTGAACACTTTGGTGTTAGTTGGGTGCTACGGGGATATAAAATGGTGTTAGCTCAGTTTTTGTCCCCAGGTAAGATTTTCAAATAGGATTGTTTCTTTTCTTGCCATCTTTTCATTTGGCAGGGCACTTCACCAGAAGTTAACAGATTTTTTTTTATGACATTAATATTCATCCAGACAGTCTTAAGGAAAAAAGAAAAAGGTGAATGAGTATCTGAACCTGACTGAAAACAAAGGAAAAAGACTTCCTTATGAAGCTGGTTATGTTTGCTAATCGTGAATGAACCGTACCATATTTTAGTTGATTACTTTATTTATTTTTGTGTTACCCGCTGAGGCCTGAAGAGATTTTTGGAGCGGAGAAAGAGCAAAGTTATCTGATGAAAGAGTGAGCACACAAACAGAAAGCCCAAGCTATCACTCAGGAACATGGATGTAAGATCAAGGGTGGTAATTGGAGCAAGAGTAGAATGAATTTTTAAAATTTACTAATTTTCATTAACGATGCAGCTTGCTTTTACAAAGACATCGTCATGTCGTAGGTATTCTCATTTTTGTTTCCTTTCCTCAGTGCTTTAGAGAGGTCAATTTTTCCAAATAATACCGCCCCAGCACTTAAACCTCTACTTATGGGATTTTACCTTTTTCTTTAGAATGAAAATGTATCATTCTTAAGAACGAAAAATACATTGATTTTTCGCACATTCTTTTTCAGAAAACATTTTTGCTTTTTGCTAATGAAGCCTTGTAATTTGGTGTGATTCCATTTTATTTTGATTTGACAATATCTCTGAACACTTACTGTTGCCAGACACCGTGGAGACGTTTAGGGAAATCTGGAAAAGAGTAAGAAACCACACATTCCCCAGTGGCTTCAAAACGGTCAGGTGGAGGGAGAAAGAGACCTAGAATGTGGCCGTTAGAAAAAAAAGTAAACTAGGAATAATAATAGCAGTTATTACTGGGTTCTCAGTCCTTTCCTTTCATTTTTGCTCACTCAGGGAAGTAGCTTTCATCAGCAAACAGCAGAAAATTCCAACTCGAACTGGCTTAAAATATAAGGTCGCTTATTTTTCATGTGTCATTTCATAAGTGGGATGGTTTAAGGATGACGAAACCCATCAACGACTCTTGTAACCGACTTTTTCCCCCAAGTTTTTCCTGTGTCATTCTGGGTTAGGCGTGCGGCTTTGTTATCAGTCTGGTAGTAAGTTTTATGATGACAAGATGGCTTCCGCCTTTCAGGCATCAGATGAAAACTTGACGGCACCCAAGAGAGAATTTAGTAGCCAGAAAAGAAAAACAAAACAAAGCAACCAGCTATCCAAAAATCGTCACCCAAAGCACCCAGCAGGCGACCCCCCAGCCCCAAGTCTTGCTGTCCTCACGGCCTCCTTGGAACAACATTTAAGCGAGCGACTAACCTGGATGTCAACTTGTTGAGGACATAAACAGAATTCTAAAACTCTTTTACATCTGATGGCTTATTCGGAGCAATAGCATTTCCACTGGTGGGGAAAGGGTGAAAGTCTTATTTATTAAGACATTTTCCTCGCTTTCTAGTAATAATAATAATAATAATAATAATTAATAATAATAATAATGAACGAGTTATTTGCATCCCTTACAAACCTTAGATTTCCTTTTTCTGTAAGACCCAAATAAATTGTAGCTTAACCCATGGGTGCCATGAAGTGTAACTTAAACACTTTTTCCATGTTTCTTTTCCCTCTCTAAACTGTCAGCCGAGGGTCTCCCTAAGAGCTGGAAACAAACTACACATGATTGTTTCTCCTTAGTAAACTACTGCTTCCAGAACCTACCAGAGAATATGATCGGACCTCATTTTAGTTCATCAGAGTCCAATACTCAGCTCCAATTTCTAGACCTATTACTTCTTACACCCAGACGCTGGTTGACATACTTTTCAAGAGAAGGTAATTAAAAAAAAAATTAAGGTAAATATAAAAAATTAAAATAAGTTGTTATTTAATTCATGCTAGGTGGAGTAAACACTGGAATTCCTTTGTTTCCAGCTGAGCAAAGAGCTTGACCAGCCCGGGTGGCATCCTTGGTGTCTCTATCTCCTTCATCCCAGAACTAATTTACCAGGAAGTCCTGACAATTCTAATTTTCAACGAATTCTCCAATTTCTCTTCTTATTCCCATTACCATTCTTCAAATTCTTACTTGGGCTGTCATAGCCCTTCTGCCTGCTTTCCGCCAATCAGTTTTCTTCCTTTCCAATCCATACCACTGCCAGAACAGTCTTTCTGAAAGGCAAGTTTAATGATGGCCCCTCTGTCCTTTCTGCTCTTTAGTATTTTCTTGTGGCCCTCAGCCTAACTTCTTTCACCTGCTGATCAGTGCTGCGTGATCTGCTTCTCTGGTTTAGCCTGTTGCCAGGGTCTGGTCTGATGTCCCCCTCCACCCCCCGGCCCCGGGCATCACGGCTTTACCAACGTTTGTTGATTGACCAATGAGGGTATGTACAATGTCTTATCAGGCATTTCTTCGGAAATTGTGCAAACCTATTTCTCTCTGAGCCCTTGCTTACTTTGTATTCCTTAAATATAAATAAAAGGATCTATATTTAAGCACACTTCTCTTGTTGAATTTCCCATGGACAATTTTAATAACTGTACAAACTCTTTTCGCCCGGCTCTGGATAGTTAGTCATTGTAAAATGAGTTTTTACACAAACAAAGTGAAAGAACCAAAGAGCGTACCTGTTTACTGAAATTTGCTAGAGAAAGTTGAGATAGAGTTTGGAATGTAATTGCTGCCATCTGCAAAAAGACTGAGCGTCTTTTTGAACGGTTTAGATATTTGAGCCACTAACGGGCTGTAATTAGACTATACCTTTGCTTAACCCCCAAGTTCTTCATTTAGTTTCTCCTCCAGCTAGTGCCAAATTCATGTAATGTCCGTCGTGTCATTGGCTCGTGGAATGGTAAGCATTGTTGTGTCATCACGTTTCATTGAGCTGCGTTACGTTTCTTCTTGGAGGGGGAAAACTATTTGACATGGTTTCTCCTTATGCAAAATGAGGCATTAAAATCCTCTCTTAAGCCTTTTGTTGCTGTTCTTTTCCTTCTGTGAGGTAGATGTTAAAAATTCAGGTAATCGGAAAGTATCATTTGGCTACCTAGCTTTTTTGAAATCCAAGCTTTATAATTTTAATGAAAACATATTATTATTATAACCTCACAGGCTTCTTCTGATCACCAAAGTATAACTGAGATTAATCATGATTGAAAAATACCATGGAGGCAGTACCCGTAACAGCTATCTGCGGTATATTTGTTTCTGGCTTAAAGCTTTTACAGAACGGTGTCTTTTATTCTTCACTAAATCCTACTCTTTAAAGATTTAAGGGAACAAATTTTTTAAAATTCTGAATATAACAAGGAAAATTAAGGTCACGTCTAAGGTTGATAGTAGGGTGCTACTCGGTGTATATGACAAAGCAGGGCTGTGTGTAATATGTGTAATATAATTTTCTTGCTGGAGAGATGGTAAGACTAAAAATTAAAGTCAGATTTTTCATCTAAATACTCTTAAGTTTGCAGGTGTTGATCTGTTGATTGACCATGTAAAAATATATTGCTGTTTCATAATCTGATCATAGTTGATTCTGCCACTAAAATTATTTTTCCCCTACCCTTTGATGTGATATGTTTTATTTCCAAGTGCTTGTTTCGCAAAGATCACCAAACAAAGATATCCACTTCCCTCCTCCATTGGCCATGTTCGTGTTTAGTTAGCCAACTTCAACAGGAAGATATCAAAATGATTAATCCTTATAAGTCATTTGTGTCTTAAGTGAATGGAGGTCATGGGGCTGAACTCCAATTGTTATCTCTTAAATAGGAATGCAGTACAATATTACAGAGTTGTGATTCACTTTGAACTATGTAATCACTGCAGTCTGTAGATAAGTTGGCTTCTGAATCTTCGCCTAAAATCCTAACTCAGCCCTCCCTTCCCCTTCAAATCACAGTGACCAGGCCGAAGATAGGTGTTAGAGAATTCAGCTAAATGAATAACAGGTTTAAAAATGCATCACCTGGGGCGCCTGGATGGCTCAGTTGGTTGAATGTTCCCCTCTTGACTTCAGCCCATGTCATGATCTCATAGTCTTGAGATCGGGCCCCATATGGTGCTCTGTGCTGAGCATTGAACCTTCTTAAGCTTTTCTCCCTCTCCCTCTGGCCCTTCCCACTCACGTGTTCTTGCTTTCTCTCTCAAGTAAGTAAGTAGATAAGTAGAAATGCATAATCTGTATGGTTTCCTCAAACTTTTCCCACCTCTTTCATTTGTCAAAAATAAGCACCAGTGAGGGGTTACTGGTTATCTACCTTCAAGCGTATGTACAAGCAGAGTCCATAATGGGAAAGCCATGAGTTTGGAATCAGAATACCCAGAATGAGACTTGGCCCCATTGCCTGTTACCCATGTGACTTAGGACCAATTATCTAAACTTCTCTGACTTAAGCTTCTTCATCTGTAGGGAGAAGCATGATTAGGCCGCTGCAGTTATGAAACTAAACTGAAGCACAGATGTATAAAACGTTGTAACCTGTCAGCTATAAGCCCAAGGTAAGGTGTGAGGACTCTTCAAGATGCTTTTCTTTTGTTCACTTGTATGGAACATCTAATAGGTATTGCAGTATGAGATTTAAAAGCAAAACATTTGAAACAAATGGAATATCCGAAAATGGGAAATTGGTTCTGTGTATTTTACTTTGTCACAGCGGAATACCATGTGTGTAGCCATTGAAATGATGCTGCAAATCTGTATTAATCTGGATAGGAATTAATATTCATTTACAAGTAAGAAAAACACATCATGAGGGGCACCTGGGTGGCTCAGTCGGTTAAGCATCCTACTGTTGATTTCAGCTCAGGTCATGACCTCATGATTTGTGGGATTGAGCCCCTTGTTTGGCTTTGCACTGACAGCATGGAGGCTGCTTGGCCTTCTCTCTCTCCTCTCTCTCTCTCTCTCTCTCTCTCTGTCCCTCCTCCATGTGCATGCATACATTTGCATGCACATTCTCTCTCTCAAAATAAACAAACATTAAAAAAAGAAAAACGCATAATTAAATGTATTGTGTAATCATATTTTATTAAAATTACTAATTATTGATCCCTAACCGCTAATTTTGTATGCACGCATACAGACAAGCTTACAAACACATGAATTGACTCGTAAATATAAAATATATAAGAAAAGATGTTAAGTGGCTATTGGAGTGATTTGGGTCATTTGCATCCTCTAATTTTTCTGAAATAAACATAGAATATTGACATAAGGCCACTACAGCCATTAGAAACTCCCGTTTCGATACAGAGGCTTTCTGTAATATCTGGTAACTCTCTCTTTCTCCTACCCTTAATACCCAGTCCATGGCATTTGGGGCCAGCACTCTCTTGGATGCCAGGACCTTTGTTTGCATTGCCGTGGCAACCAGTGTCCCTCTTCAGAAGTCATCCATTCTCATCCGTGGATGCAATATGCTTCCAACTAGTCACACAGTTTTCACGCTTTGCCTCTATTTCTTCCCTTCTAATCCATTTTCATAAAGATCGTCAAATCACAAAGGTTTTCTAGAGTGGACTCTGTTACCCTTAGGTCCTGTCTGCCTTCTTGACTTCCACTACAGATGTATTCGATCCTTCTCTTTGTGCTAGGACTTTGGGCATGTGTTCTTCAGCCTTTTAAATTAATAAGTCTTTTGTAATACAACCAGGGTTTAGTTCTTGCTCTCTCCCCCCACACCCTTTCCCAGCCAAACATACCCGCTCTTCTCCACATGCCCCAGACTTTCCTGTCTCCACTTTAGACCTTCATCTTCAAAAGTTTGTAATGCTATTGCCTATTAAAACCCTACAAATGACTTATACAGTCCAGCTAAACTCCCATTTTTTTTTGAATTCTAGGTGTACATTTTCTTGTCTCTGAATCTCACAGAATTTTTGGAATTTATTTATATATTCGTTCATTTATTCATATCATTTTAGAGCATCTGATACGATACATTTAGAACTACCTGGTTGCTCAAATCTAGAGGTAAACAACCCAAATACAACCTTGCCTTGAGCAATGAACAATTTAATACTTAACATTTCTGCTTTATTTAAGTCTTTTGGCTTCTGGTGAGTTTACCATCTCCCTGGGCAGGCACGCATACCCTGATTGTAGGCACCTTGACTGTTATTTATGTTTGATCCTCTCATACAAACACTGTGTTATCTGATGAATAGAATATGGTCAGCATATGTGTTGTTGGAAAGCCAGAGAGAAGGATGGAAGAAAAGATTTTGCTCAACATTATATTGATATAAATGTATAGTTATATATACTACACATAATTATGTGTGATATATAATTAGGTACAATGTATATAATTTTTTAACCGGGTAGCTTTTTTCTCTTCAGTGTTTTTAAATTTTAAATTTGGTTCCTAAGCAGGCCTTATTAATCTCTAAATGACGAGAACACGTTCTTTCGGCTTGTTCTGCGTGAGTCCAAGTTGAGACTAATTTCTTTAAGTAAAACTGGGGCGGAGGATATTCTTCTATAGGAGAACAAGTTATGTTACAGATCCCATAGTCAGTAATTTGGCCTGGAAATCTGAGGCTGAAGGGTGCGCCTTCTTAATTAGTACCTGGTGGCCTAGAAGAATTTAGAGGCCTCACAGAGTACTGAATTTGGACACTCAGTGTATTTATGACCTATAAATACCCTGTGATTTCAGGTTGTGTTGTTACTTTAATTTAAAAAAAGTGCTCCATGCAATTTTCCTTCTTCATGAAAAAAGATTATTCCGTTAAGAATTTCCCTTGGGAATAATGAACTCACTATCTATTAAGTATCTCTACCTTTTTATGGTACAGTTTTCCCTCATTTTAAGATGAGGATATCTGTTGTTTTCGTACTCTTTTTTTCTTTCTTTTTTATTTTTTTAAAGTAAAAGGCTGGTAGTAAAGAATATTTCTAAAATGGTCTTTTCTTTCAAGAGATCTATATAAGGAATCTAAGTTAATATTTTCGAATGAATTCTGCTGTTTTCAAATGACTCCTTAGTATAGGTGTTTTAACTAAAATCTGCTAAATCCATTAACGACAAAACACACCGAAAAGCACTATTATAATCTTCAGAGGAATCTGCACCCATCTAAGGAATTGGGTGTACCCATGTGGTTTGGCGTGTGAGCGATTTGATACTGAAAGATTCCATCCAAATGGATTGCGTACCTTCTACTATGATTCACATTCAGCTCACCAGGTCCCTCCTGTCTGAATCATATGGCAAACAGGGTGTGCTGCTGATATTTTGTTTACTCCAGCTGTATTATAAAGTCCTTGGGCATGGGAGTCGTAGTAGGATATTATTTGTTTAAGTCTGTTCCTTGCAGGAAATAAAACTTTTATTGTTTTAGTTTACCTAATTTTACATCATTTGACACCTTGTTTTATCTTGTCAATCTTATTTTTCTTATATTGTTCCAAGAAATTAGCTTTAAGACACATCCGTAAAGTGGGATTTTTGTCTTTTTTATTCATTACCGGCTAGATATAACTTTTGATATGGTTTTTTTTGTTCTTCAGAAGAGTTTAGCATTTATCTTTTGGTAACTTGAGAAGAAATTTGTTTTCCTGTATAAGAAAGAAAATAAAGTTAGGAAGTGAAGGAAGAGCTAAAATCCGGATTTTCTTCTTGTCTGTTGTTTGAGATTAAACCTCAAGAAGCACGCTTCCTACCCTCTGCCATATAATTATTTCTTTTCAAATCCACCTTGGTGTGGAAATTCAGCGCCAGAGGAAGCATTTCCTGATGTCTAATTTAATACTACGCCTCTACGAGTTGTCCTCTCTATTTTTTCTTGAAGTTATACCCTGGCAAAACTACTGTCATTGCCCTTGCCTTTTGTCTTAGCTGCACATTTACTTTTAGACAGGTTTAAATAATGGCTACAATGGTTGAAATGAGTTATGTCTGTAGAGCGATGTCTTCATTTGCTCTGTTCACATTTCTTTTTTTACTAATGGTCTGGTGGAGGTGCATTTTATTAGAGAGTATATTCCCTCTAAATGCTGCTCCTAAGCTGAAAGAAATGGGCCATAATCATATAAAAATAAAGTATCTCTTTGTAGAATTCACAAGAAACGGAACGTCCTTATTCCTGAGGCATAGAACATAAGGGACTTTTTTCTCTCACTGTCAGATTGCTCTTGATACTATAATGTTGATTAGGTGTGCCACAGCTGTTGTGATGTATAGAATAGGAGCACATCCGTTGAAATCACAACCGAAAGGAATAAATCTCTCAAAGTTTCTAGTTACCTACAGCTTTCCTCTTCTTGCTACGGCGGGAGAGATGGCTTCCAGTCTCTATGGATTGCTTCACTCCTAGTTCATAAAATCGCAATTAATAATGGTGAGCTAAGATCATTCTGGCTTTGATGTACTGCCTTGTCATCATTGAAAGAGAGTCCTTAAATCTGCTCTTTAACAACTTATAGGGACTTTGCACTGATTAATTCATCTGGTCATAGTCCCAAGGCTGACATGGCATCTTGTAGGCCTTCCATTCCATTGGGATCAACATCACCATATCATAAGAAATGAGCTTACTATTTTATAGGCTCAGTTGGAAAGAAATTTCAGCCGTCAGCTGTAGGATGTGCCACTGGAATTTAATTTGTTGACCTATGAGAACACAGAATATCTCATCTTTTACTGAACTTTCTAAACATAAAAGAAGGTTATCAGAGAATCAAAATGATTCTGACATTTGAACTTCAGGAGAAGGCCAATACATTTAAAATAAGTACTCTCCTTCCTGAAATGTTCGGCCCTCCGTCAACAGTACATGTCAGGTTATTAAGAAAATATTGTCCCTGGTGGAGAAAAGCATGGGAAATCAGATGGTGGGTACTAGCTCCTGGAGTCGACATCATTTGGGGGTCACACAGCCTCTCTTCTCCCTCTATTCTGGGGCCGAAATCCCTCAAGAAGCATCTCTATCCCTTTCAGAGTAGCCTTGCGTCCTGTAGGTCAACGTTCCCTGCCCTGCCTAACCACAAGGGGGACTCATGGCCAAAGCTATTAAGCTTTCTTCCTTGGGCTTTTAGTCTTGAGTGTAAGGGAATAAGGTGACAGAAAAGTATGTAGAGCTGATTTGTTCTAGGAGTGGTGACCTGAGGTGTTGTGAAGTCTTGCTATCTGGATCACCAGAGCCAGGTTAGTTCCTGACCATTGTAGACCTGGATCTTCATTTTAGACTTGAGAGCTACCTCCAAGCCTTCCACAAAGCTCCTCTTTTTATTAATTTAGCTAGAATCACTGTTACTTTTTTCTCAAGAAGTATGTGATGATTAATTTTATGTGTTGGGGCGCCTGGGTGGCTCAATTGGTTAAGTGTCCAACTCTTGATATAGGCTTAGGTTATGATCTCATGGTCGTGAGAGTGGGCTCCGCACTCAGCCTGGAGCCTGCTGAAGATTCCCTCTCTCTCTCTCCTTCTTCCCCTTCCCTACTCATGTGCTCTATCTCTCTCTCAGAAAAAAAAAAAATATGTCAACTGGCTAGTCTAAGGGATACCCAGGTAACTGGTAAAGTATTATGGTCTGTCCATGAGAGTGTTTCAGGAATAGATTAGCATTTGGATTTGTAGTCAGATTTTTAAAAAAAATAGCTTTCAGGGCACCTGAGTGACTTAGTTAAACACCTGACTTTGACTCAGGTCATAATCTCAGGTTTTGTGAGGTCAAGCCCTGCGTTGGGTTCTGTGCAGACAGCTCAGAGCCTGGAACCTGCTTTGGATTCTGTGTCTCCCTTTCTCTAACTGCCCCTCCCCAACTCACATTCTGTCACTCTGTCTCTCTGTCTCTCTCTCTCTCAAAAATAAACAAACATTTAAAAATTTTTAAAAAATTAACTTTCTTCTATGTGGGTAGGCATCATTCAATCCATTAGATGGATTGAACAATAAGGCCAAGAAAGGCAAATTTTCTCTCTTCATTTGAACTAGGACAGCCATCTTCTTCAGCCTTTGGACATTAGCACTCCTGGTTCTCAGAACTTGTTACTTGGACTAGGATTTACATCCCTGACTCAAAAATTGGGACTTGGTTGGGCACTATACCACTGGCTTTCCTGAGCTTCCAGTTTGCAGACAACAGATCATGAGTCCTCTCAGTCTCCATAACGGTGTGAGCTAGTCCCTCCTTATAATAAATCTGTCCTGTCTACATATCTGTCCATCCATTCATGCATTCATTGATCCATCCTATTGGTTTTGTTTCTCTGGAGAACCCTGACTAATAAAAGCTGTTAAAGCTTTATTTTGTAATTATTCAGTTTTGAAGGTAATATGTTATCATTTGTTAGTCTCCTACTTTACATTCTTTTGAGAATGAAATGTAGCGGGATATTTAAAGAAATTTTAATGTTTATTTAATTTTTGAGAGACAGAGCATGAGTGGGGGAGGAGCCGAGAGAGAGGGAGACAGAATCTGAAGCAGGCTCCAGGCTCCGAGCTGTCAGCACAAAGCCTGACGTGGGGCTCGAACCCATGAACCGTGAGATCATGACCTGAGCCGAAGTCGGACGCCCAACCGACTGAGCCACCCAGGTGCCCCAGATATTTTTAATATAATATAAAATACATTTTGTCCGGGCATTTCCGTAGTGATGATTGCATTGAAATCCAAAATCCTGACCAAGGTCTCTGAAAGCTCCTACGCTCTGTTGTTGAGCAAACTCTCCACCCCCATTGAATGCCAACCTTCCTTTGGGTCAAGATGCTCCAGACATCCTTGTTTTCATTCACTTCTAGGAGCAGGAACGTGTTCTTTCCTGCCTAAGTCCTTTACCCCAAATTTTATTTCATTTCCTTCACTCTCTCCACCAACAGGCGAGTTCTCATTCTTAGGTCCAAACAAAATCTCTAGCCGACTTTCCCCATCAACATGAGCCAAAGTGGACAATTGATCTCATGTATCCTAATGCCCCATTGATCGAATTCATGGGGATGCCTCGTAGGGATTTCACACTTAACATGACCCGCCTAGATACTCTAATGCTCTCATCTCTGGCCAATTTTCTCTCATTCGTCTCCATTGAGCATTATCTTCATGCAGTGTCTCAAGCCAGAAGTCAGACTTGACTCATTTCTTTGGATTGCCCCACACCAATGCACCAGCCAGTTCGGTTGGGCCCACCTCTAAACGAGATCCAATCCCTGCTCTCCCACTTTCCCCTTCAGAGTTTTATCCCATCCTAGTTCTCACCTTCTGCTTGGCCTTCTGCAGTGTCTTCTAAATTATTTCTGCATACATTCTTTACTTCCTACAGTGTAAGTGACTGTGTATACTCCCCTGCTTGGAATCATCAGTGGCATCTAATTCCAATTAGGCAAAAAATATCCAAATTCCTGACTGAGGCCAGCAAGGTCCTACTTTAGTTACTTCCTACGTAAGCACCTTCCTTTGCTTCCTTCCCTCCCTCCTTTCCTCCTCTTCCGCCATTCTGAGCCATGCTTTCTACACAGGCTCTTCTCCTTGTTGGAATATTCCCAGATTTGGCACAGCCGGCTCCCTCTGTGGATTTAGGTCTCAACTCAAATATTTCTCCCTCAGAACTTCTTTGCCCACTGATTCTAAAGAATAATTCCCTATGCCCATTTCTATCACATCATCTTGCCTCAAAGCTTCAAAATAATTACCCTCGTAAAATTAATCGCGTTCTCGTATTTGTTTAATTTATTTATATGCCTTGCAAGGGCATATTTTCACATCTAGGTTCTCCTTTCAGCTATGTTTAAAAACAAAACAGTGTTCTATTTGGCTGTTACTTTTCAGTCACTCGTAGTAGTTTGGTTATTAGGTAACACATTTTAGCAAGTTAATGAAGACTACAGAAATGAGAGCTAACGATTCCATTTTGTGTGTATACATAGTAAAAGGAATTTCCAGATAGTCTATTTGTGTAAGTTAACAACTGAAAATGGATATCAGCATGCTTTAATTTTTAAGGTAGACACACAAAAAAAGCCCCTTTAATGAGAATTATCTGAGGAGAGAATTAGCATGGATTAATATTAGTCATTATAAGAAAGCACTTAAATACATGAGATCCTTGAGGTTAGGAACTGTGTCAGCTTCATTTTTTGACCTCTTTTTTTCTTTGCTTAACGCATTATCTGTGAATTCAAGAAAAGCCTCATCACTTGGTTATTGTATTGAATAAAATATACATTTTGGAATTGTTTTAATGCACATGATTTGAAATTATTATTCTTTTTAAGTTTATTTTATTTATTTATTTTGAGAGAGAGAGCAGAGGGGACAGCAGAGAACGAGGGAGGGAGAGAATCCCAAGCAGGCTCTGCACTGTCAGTGCAGAACCCAACATGGGGCTTGAACCCACAAAGCATGAGATCTTGACCTGAGCTGAAATCAAGAGCTGGACATTTAACTGACTTAGCCACTCAGGCGCCCCTGAAATTATTTTTTTGAGCAAACAAAGTCTTTGCTTAGAATTAAGAGAAGGCCAGTGAACTTGTCAGTGTCAGTAAATATAAGATCTTTTTTTTTTCCTGCCTCATTTGCAAGCAAACATTGATCAAGAGTAAGATTCTTCTATTATGGATTTGAGATTTTGCATTCTGTTGAAAGGGGAATTGTGGGAACATGGCTTTTGGGACCTCAAGGCTGTTTTCAGTATCTTGGAATATCAGCCTCTAATGTTCCTGATTTCTGATTAAATGATAACCAGTGTTTTCCACTTTCCAAGTCATCGGGGACCTAACCCCTCTACTTCAATCCTAAATAAGTTCAGGGAAGTTTCCTTTAAAATGTATCTACATAATTATTTTGCCATCACCCAGGAGCGTAGTCACCATGGAACTGCCTCTAGGAAAAGAGCTATACTTAACTCAAAACAACTCTAGAATTCTCATTTTTCACGCTTCTTTTCTTCCTGGCGTGTCTTGAAGGTGAGAGCAAAGCTCGTGCATTGTCTTCCTGCCTCCTTCTCTTCGATCACGCTGGTCTTCGAAGTATGTATTTTCTCATTGGAGCTGCCTCCACTTTAACAACTATTGGATGGAGTGAACACCCAGTTAAATTATGACACTATGTCTTGGTGGGTTAAGGCCACACTTCTAAAACTTGGGATGATTTTGATCTTCTCTTTGCTTCTTACACCCGTAAAGAGAAGGCTTCCGTAAAACCATTCCAGATAGTTAGTCTTTTGAAGGTCAAAGTTTCATTTCAGTGTTCTTAATTTTAAATTTTTTGGGTCGAACATTTGTCTTTGCGCGTACATATCAGTATGTGTGTTGATTTATACATATCTATCCCAAGGTGGCAATATTTGCGGAAAAGGGCTTTTTAGCAACTTGTAATAGATTTTGTTTAGAGACACAGCACTCCGGACAGAAGTTGCAAACAGGTAACCTAGGGGCTGAAACGGAACCTGCCTTCATTTGTCCTGCTTTGTGCTTTAATATTGTTGTTGTTGTTACTTCATTTTTAGAAATCTGGAGATTTCACACAGAAAGCCAGAGCTCTATCTTCTCCTGAAAAATCAGGAGACGCTGTGAAAAATTGTGTGCAGTTCAAACACTGGCGATGCTGTGATTTTAAACTGCAAATGGCAACAATTTAAAGTCTTCCATCCCTTCATTTGGATGTTTCTCTTCCGTATCAAATGGTGTAAGGTACAAGCACTAAAATGCCTACCCAGAATGCTCCGTGGCTTAATGGGGTATTACACGCCATCTTATTCCACCTGTGATTTTCCCCCCAATTTCTGTGTTATATCAATTTTTCCTTCATAAAGTTTTTCACATTTGGGCCCATTTTCCTCCTCTCCTTGTTATGACTTTTATCCAGGTGGTTTTCCTCCCTTCTGGGCTATCGAATGAATGCATCGCTGTCTTCGCCATCACCGTCCCTCCTGCTTTAACCTTTCCTCTGCCTGTCCCTTCCCGCTCTGCACTCCAGCTACAGATTGCTATCCCCGGATCACGCTTCAGTGTCTTAGTCCCTGCCCTCAGACCTGCGGTGACAACCCAGAACCTGTGTCCGCCTACTTAGCCTATCGTCAGAATTCAAGTCTCTTTGTTCCCCCAGTCTGTGTTCATCCACACACAGGTAACTAGCCAGCATGGCCATTACCCTTGTACCAAAGCAGGCGTCTGCCAGCCCTGACGCCCCTGCTCCCCCGGAGCTCTCTCCTCCTCTCCCCTCGGACAGACAGACCACCAGCTTCTTTAAGGCCTCGTTTCTCACCTCTCTTGGTCCACACTTGTACATTACAGTTCATTTGGTTTCATGCATATTTCAGAACTATATTTCGTTTCCCCGATGGTCTTAAAAATAGAGTTTCCCCACGTACGGTCTGTGCATATCTTATTTTGGAATCACCTGTCTTGCTTTTAAGCATGGGTTCCTACACTTAACCTGTATGCTCCCGGATTCTTTAAGCTGGGGCCCAGGAATCTGATAAATCTAAAATCTGAAAAGTATAGAATTTAAAGGCCTGATGACTAAGAAGGTACAAGATTGCTTATTGGTATGATAGAAAACAAAGTGAGATTCAATTAATTTTGTAAGAGTGCATTGTCAAGTCTGCCAGTATGTTTCCCCAGTACTTTCTAACCCTAACCGTGGATGATAGCTCTGGGTGTGGCTTTAACCTGGTCTTTGACTCCTTTTCTGTGGCCTCCAGTCCCGGGATGCATCCCCATCCCAGGGAAAAGGGGAAGCTAAGTAAGAGCCTCTTCACCTTTCGGGCAAAAGCAAGACAGTTAGCTAAACCCCTGCAGGTGCAGAGCCGTGTTTGTTTTTCTGTTTGCATTTTTTTTTTTTAAATTGCTCTCTACCATGCTCATGCCTGGTCTCCAGTAATCCCATGATTAATAAATGTCGAATCACAATCATGGGCGACTGGGTGGCTCAACTGGTCAAGAGTCTGACCTCGGCTCAGGTCATGACACACATAGTTACATTTCAGCCCTGCCTTCGGGCTCTGTGCTGACAGCTCAGAGCCTGGAGCCTGCTTCAGATTCTGTGTCTCCCTCTCTCTCTGCCCCTCCCCCCCCCCTCTCAAAAATAAATAAAACACTTAAAAAATAAATAAATGTCAAATCACTTTGAATAAATTGAATTCATTTTTGAAGTTGAAAAGTTAGAAAGAGTATCAGTTCGCAGGTTGGCATTGATGGCGGCAACTCCTGTTGGTCACGTGTTCGCTCTGAGGTCAGACACTCATTCAGTGCTTTTTGTGGGTTATCCCAGGGCGGGCTAGCTCCCACCTAATAAGGCATCGCTATGACTGCTTATGTTGCAACAACAGGGAGCAGTCAGCCGGGTTGCCGGGAAAGGCAAGGAACAGCGTGATGTGAAAGGCAACCATTTCTGTCATTCATGGGGGAAAAAAAACAAAACAAAAAAACAAAACAACAACTTTGGAACAACTTTAAAGCATTGATTTCATGAGCTTTGAAAGTAAGGGATTGATAAACTTAATGTATAGATCGATAACTGTTGGAGAATTCACCGTCAAAGAACAGAATTTGGAACTGGGCTCAAGGTTCAGTTTGTCACTTAACGGCTCTGCAGGTTTGAGCAAGATTCAGAGTCTCTCTGCACTTCAGTCTTTCCATCTGTAAAATGGGGACAGTCCTGTCACATAGCAAATTGTTGGAGGGACTAAATGAAGAGATTTATAAAATACCGTAAAAGTAGACAGTCCTGTTAACTATTAGGGATGATTCAAAGTGCGAATCAAGATCTCAAAAAATGCAGTTCCATTATTTTGAATCATGCTTTAATAAGAGGGGAAAACTCCACAGTAGTAATGAAATCTTATCCGAATCGTCTCACAAAGCAGGTGTCACGGTCCCTTGCTAAGTAAGGAATCTGAGGCTCAGGGATGTTAAGTAACAGAACACAGTCACACAGGAAAGTAACTGAGCTGAGATTTAAAAAGCCCACCTGCCTGACTTCAAATGCTCTGTTCTTCCTACTGCACCAATTTGCCTTAAAAAAGAAAAGAAAAAAAAACCACAACAAGCGAACACATATACTTTGCCTTCACATTAAAAAAATAGAGACATTTATGTTTGAAAACGAACTCATCCCGATAATTCCCAATTAAGATGTTGTCATCTAGGATCTGGTCCATTTCCTTTTATGAAATATAGTAAACATAATTTGAGTATAGCTTAAATGAAGTGTCCAAATGAGATAGAACAGGTCACCTGGGAAATTAGATTTTATAGATTACAAGAACTCAGTGCCTACATCGTACTTAATGGACGCAGTTTTAAAAAAAAAATTCTTCAGAGACAATTGACTGTTCTATCAATTTTACCATTCGTTCCCTGTGAGACACCTATAGCCTGGAGCAACTAAAGTGAAAATAAATAATATAAACTTGACTGTAAGCAGTAGTGATGAACGCCTAGGTCTTCGCGGATCTGGGGTGTACGAGAAAAACAAAGGGGGATCTTTGACCCAAGTTCAAGTATTTTACTTCCATACTGCTTAAAACATCCTATTTAAAAATATTTAGCCCTAGGAGAAAGGAAGGGGAAAAAAGAGTTACAAAGAGTGAGGGAGGGAGGCAAACCATAAAGAGACTCTTAAATACAGAGAACAAACCGGGAGTTGATGGGGGGAGGGATGGGAGACAGGGGAAAATGCTTGATGGGCACTGAGAAGGTTGCCTGTTGGGATGAGCCCTGGGTGTCGTATGTAAGCGATGAACCACAGGAATCTACCCCTCAAACCAAGAGCACACTGTATACACTGTATATCAGCCAATTTGACAATACATTGTATCAAAAAATAATAATATAATACTTCATATAATGAAAAAAATATTTAATAAAGAGAAGTTAGAGAGTTTTCTTGCCCTGTGGCTTTTGGAAGGAAATCATTTCGAGAATACTTCATGTCTGTTATCCGCTTTTATCCTGAAGTGGAGTCTCCAGGTAGAGATGAACTCCACCTATTAATTTTGGTTATTGGGTCATTGGGCAGAAGAAATCTTCTTTTAAAAAGTCAACCCTTTTAAAATGAGGGTGGGTTCAAGCATAAGAGTGGACGGTGGTGGGGGGAGGGGGCAGTCGTAAGGGTAGAACTATTCATTTAAACACCGTAGGAAGACGTCTGAGCTAACTAACATGTCTTGACAAGTAACTTAAATATCATCGCTTGGAAACACAGTGCGAGGTGGTGGTGAAGCTCATGTCCACAAAGTCACACTCTCCAGGATCGAAGCCCAGCTCTGTCACTTCCGAATTTTGTGATTTGAGGCAATTTTCCTTGAACTCATAGAAAGTCTCTTTTTTCATCTCGAAATCAGGAATGGTTCCTGCGTCAGGGGGTGGTTGCGATGATTCAGCGTAACCACCGTACACATTGTCAGCGCGGTAGCTGTCCTTAGTGTTGCTCTGGTGTTGCCTTGTCCCATGACCTTATGAAACAATTTTGTGGAATGGCAACTACTCAAGAGTCTCTTTGCAATTGAATAGATTCATGCAGTGGCATGAAAGGCACAGAGCTATTTAGATAAAAGGTTAAGCCAGTTTCCTTTAAGGAATATTAAAGATCCTCAGGACCTGAAAAGATTTTCAAGCCAAACCTTCTAGTAAATAATCACGAGTTTGTACATATTTTCCAAAGTGCACAAGTTTGTACTCGTCTCAGGAGAACATATTGACTCGTGTGTGTATTTCAAGCAGTCATCTAACCCGCGCTAGGTCCCCGCCTGACAGCCTTCTCCCCTGGGAAGGTGGCTTCTCTAATTGCAGTGAATGGCGATTCTATTTGTAGACCTTATCTCCTACGGCATGCATTTCTTTCTGTGATTATTATTTTAAAAAGACTTCAAATTATTTAGTCTTCTTGGCTATCAAGGAGAACATTCTACAGTATAAGAACCTCACACATAATATGCGTCTGGGTCGAAAATATATACGCTCTTATCAACAAATTCATCAGCATTTACTGCGGCGTGGGGAATGCAAAAAAATATTTCAATCCTCCAGATGCTCCAAGTACCACTTAGGCCACAAAGAAAAAAAAAAAAGAGAGAGAGGAAGGAAGGAAACCAGAAGTACAAATATTATTTGAGCTGCCGGGACATTTTCCTTCTTCTCGCACACTGTATCTCGCTAATAAACAAAAGCACAATTTTTCGCATTGATAGAAAATCAACAGCGGGAGGACTTACCTTCCTTTAACCAAGAAATGTTATTTTTATCATTTTCAAAATGCTCAGCTGTTCTTACTTTTATCTTTTCCAGCTCGGTTTCTGACATCTAAGTGGAAATAGAATTTGTGATATAAAAAATTCATTAAGAACCGAATTTATAACATTGAGCTTTATATTTAGCGACTACTGCCATATTACAGGAAAATGTTCTCTCCGTAGTTTTTCACTTTGCTGTCTAATGTTACGTCTTACATTTTTCTCCATTTGTAGCATTTTAAAACATTGACCAGGAGAACGAAAACTTTATATAATGCTTCATTTTCCAGCAGTAAAGATGGCTATAAGAGCGAATAATTTCTGAATACGAAAGAATAACAGCTTAACAACTAGTCACAGATTTGTAACAAAACAAAACATGCAGTTGCTGTTTTAATGTCTTTTTTATAGTCTCTCAAAATGCATGCTGCAAACTGATATACAAAGATATAACCAATAATAACACACAAACGGACCTTTTTAGCAATTTACTGGAGCCAATGAGCACCGTACGACCTAAGCCAGGCCAAGTAGAACTCCCTGCAGGTGCTGAGACCTAAGAGGCACCTTCAGTGCGTTGCACTTGACTTTTCCTGGCTTGCTGGCTGTGAGCTCGGGATGCCCCCCTTGAATCAGCACCTTAGTGTCACTTACCTGGGTGTTCCCCGAGGAGGAGCCGCAAGGCGCGGGACGGGGGAGCAGTTGGTGATGCTCTGGGCAACCTCCCTTGTTGTCTGTCCATGTCCAGCATTCCTGCACCCTGCCAGAAGTGAGCGAAGAAGCAAAAACGCTCCCTCCCTGGGTGGTGCTACATTTGTGTTGCTGCCAGCAGCATCTAACTTGCTGCTGAGAGGTGGTTGTTTTTTTTTTTTTTTAAGGTCATATAAACCCTGTGGTTCAAAACAGTAAAAACCCTCTCCAGGATGGTACTTATTTAGGATGACACTCTGCAAAATAGGGGAAAAATAATGAACTCTTTGCAAACTATTTCTCCAGTTCCTTTCCTTCCACACCTGCCATTCATCACTCAGGGTTAATTTTCAAGGATGTAGAAAAAACATACTGAAAAATAGGCAGAGACTATCTGGGTTGAAAAGAAAAGGAAGGGAAAATCTCTGTAAAGTTTTATTCTCTAGAAGCTCATCCTGCAGCTGACATTTTGAAAAGCAAGTTTTTCTAACATTTTTTAGGCAACCAGAAAACATTTCCAGTTTTTTTTTTTTTTTTTGAGAGACTGCACATATTCCAAAAAGGATTTGGAATAACATTTAAAAGAGGATTTGTCATTAGATTCTTAGTGGAAGATCATATAGTTTTCGACCGCAGGTTAACAACAAAAAGTAGAAGCCTTAGTTACACATGATGATAAACAGTCCAGTATTCCTAAATGTTTTTTTTTCTTTCATCATGGAAAATAATCTTTATTTTTTGGCCCGGAGTGGTTTCCTTCCTTCAGTGTCCCCGGACAGCTGTCTGTTATCTGATTACCTTGTACCCATTTCATCTTGTTTCCCAGCTTCCTTTCTTGTACTTTGCTTCCGGTTTCATCGTCTTTCAAAACTACCTTGATAATCCAACTTTCATACTCAGATAACTTTATTTCCTCTCATTATCAATAGGATACATTTCTAATTCTTTAGGCAGCTAAGGAATACCACGAATGGTCGGATTCTTTAACATCATGTTCAAACTGTTTGTAGCTTAACATCTTAAGATTTCTCCAGGCACCTCGCCTGTCACTCCAACCTAATTGTAATGCTGCTACTCCTTGAACTTGCCTGGTACTGTTATGAAGACTTATTTCCTCCAAATACCATCTCCACCCCGACCTTGAAGCCTTCTTGATCCCTCTCTTATGGAAATGATCGCTCCCTTCTCTAACCCACTTGGAACTCCTGGTGTCATCATCTCCTTATTGGTCTCCCGTTAAGTTGTCTTCCCTTCCTCACGGGACTGTAAATCTGCTGAGGACTCAGCCTATGTGTTGGTATTTTCTGCATCTTGCTCATTATGCAGCATGGTTATCTACAGATTAATAATGACTGGACGGGATGCCTGGGTGGTTGAGTTGGTTAAGTGTCCGACTCTTGACTTCGGCTTATGTCATGATCTCACAGTTCGTGGGTTCAAGCCCCACATTGGGCTCTTTGCTGACAGTGCAGAGCCTTCTTGAAATTCTCTCTATATCCCTCTCTCTGCCCCTCTCTAGCTCACATTTCCACTTGAGCTCTCTTTCTTAAAATAAATAAACTTAAAAAAATAATGACTAGGCAGATAAAACTAGCATATAAAACCGATGGTGTTTTCCTTTGTTCCAAAGTCCTAAGATACATCAGATTACAAAATTCCTTTAAGTTGTCTCTTTTTATAGTTATGACATTTTTTTTTAGTCTAACAAAGTTGTATTTGTTGACCCATGGCAATGAAGGAGAGGCCAAACCATTGGAAAAGTAGGCTTCTCAGTGAAAGAAAGCTAAGGGGGACTTATTAAAATGTTTGGCAAAGTGTTAAATTAGGGGAGGGATTAAGAAAGAGGAGTTTTTCTCTTAAATGGATATATTCTGTTGTAGCATTTTATGTCCCTTATACATTTGGTGACCCAATCTGATTTCCTTAATAGTTAAGGCATTGTCCTTTGGAAAAGCATGCTACCTAAAATATTATGTATTTGTGGGACCAAGAAGAAATCTAGTAAACAACAGTCCTGGTGATCTTAAAACAGTGAACAGACACAACATGGGAGATAAGAAAAGGTAAGGCAAAAACATCTAGCAGAGAAGAGAAAGTTAAGTAACCAGGAAGAAATGAATGAGCCAGGAACATAGTTGAACGTGTTATTCCTCCTAGTGGATTTTCAATTGTATTTTAATATTAGATCATATGATTATTAATATTATTCCTCAACAAAAACTTTTTTTAAAGATTCAAATTTGATTTTGGAGTTGTATACGATTACAAGTCATGCATCCTCTTTTTCTATGTGGTTTCCAAGACATGGAGGCCATTTTTACTTGGGAGCTTGTGGCCTGTGATACTTCAGGGTTGAGATCCTGTGATTGTTTTTATATATTTTATTTAATTTCATCTAAACCCTTTTCCAGTTTTCTGCCCCAAGAGCAATCCAAAACTCAAACTCCTGTCCACATTTTTGACTTTTGCATTTATAGATTACTCTTGCTATAATTTATTCTTTGATTATTCTTGGTATCTACATATTCTCCACTTGTTTAACTCTTGCAGTTACTATGATACGGTCATTTGAGAACTGTGTTAAGCACACGCAGACTTTAAAATCCCTTTGCAAGGATTGTTCTGAGGAGGGAATTTTTAAAACAAAATCCATTCTTTTTTTAATCTTTTTTAAAGTTTATTTATTTTGAGAGAGAGAGAGGGAGGGAGGGAGGAAGAGAGAGAGAGAGAGAGAGAGAGAGAGAGAGAGGGGAAATCCTAAGCAGAGTCTATGCTGTCAGCATGGAGTCTCAGGTGGAACTCAAAAATATGAACCGTGGTTGATGACCTGAGCCAGTATCAAGAGTCAGATACTCAACTGATTGAGCCACCCAGGTGTCCCAAAATCCATTTCTAATTTGGAAATATCCATTTTTGGAAGATATTAATTTCAACCTGTTCTAACACTTGGAATATTCGTGATTTGGTTTTATCCATTTTCTCTGCTTAACCTCTCACTACCGTCCGATTGTGCCTTTGCCCTTTGAATTAGTGTTTTGCTTTTGAGAGTCTGTGACATTACTTGAATTTTGTGTATGGAATTTTTATTTATTTTCGAGAGCACCATTTTTTTAAATTAGGCAACTTATTTTGAATTCTATTCTGCTCTTTGTATTAGCAATCATTATGAGATCTGTAGATGTTAGTAGGTATCACGTTCAATGTCCTTCATCTATTTCATCAGTAAATATGATAAGAATAGGCACCCAGTACTTTTTCCTAAATCAAATGTCTATCAGTAGTGTCCTTGTATTGCATCAATGGTAGTGCATATTTTTACCAACCTTTAAACCTTTTATACATTCACCTAGAGATATACTTGGGCCGCAAAATAGTCTCTTGGGCTAGACTGAACCTTGAGATGAATGAGATAAATTACAGTTGATAGTAGGAAGTAAAGAGAAATCAAGTCTGATGAATCTCAGGCATAATAAAGAAGCAATAGATGATCCAAAGTAAAGGTAAAAAGTAATAAACCAACCTCAGAAATCAGGATGCTTTGAGTGGAATTCAAAGAGAATAAACATATTTTAAAGAATAAACTCCTGGGGCGCCTGGGTGGCTCAGTCGGTTAAGCGGCCGACTTTGGCTCAGGTCATGATCTCACCATCTGCGAGTTCGAGCTCTGCGTCAGGCTCTGTGCTGATGGCTCAGAGCCTGGAGCCTGCTTCAGATTGTGTGTCTCCCTCTCTCTCTGTCCTTCCCCTGTTCGTGCTCTGTCTCTATGTCTCTCAAAAATAAATAAACGTTAAAAAAAATAAAAAAAAATAAACTCCTGCCCAACTATGCTCATTGTGCCCACTTAAAATAATGAGCTAAACAATTCAAGCTCATAGATGTGATCTCAAGTCTCAGGTTTCTTGTTAAATTCCGTTTGAGTTTTCTTTTCTAAATAGAGATAGTTTGAGTGTACTCTTTTTATAATTCTGTTCCTTTTATTTTGACTCATGCATCAGTATTTCTAGGTCCTAGTCAAAATCTGATAGGGGTAGAAACTTTAAGGACAAGCTCTTTGCCCAAAGAAAAAAACATAAGATCATCTTATGTTTCACATTCTTGTTTCTGTTAAAAAGGAAATAAAATTGAGGGTATGAAGCTAGAACCTTGTTTAACAAAGAAAAAATATGTGCTATCGCATTAGTCTTTTTTACTGTCTTCAAAACCATCACATTGTCATTTGCTGGTTTTTTCTAAACAATAAAATTATATGTGAAATGGAACGCTCTGATATTAATCAATGTGGAGACAAGTCACCAACTCAGATTATTGGATTTGAGGTGGATGATTTGTAGAGCGGAGGTTTTCCCAAAGGATTGGTGGATTGGATCCAAATGTAAATGGAATAAGAAGTTGTGCTACTCTTTGAAAAAAAAATTTTGGCTAAAGAATGGAATCTCTATATTATTTAGTTGTTACTTAAAGTGTTTTTCAATAGCCATTCTAATGGCTGATATATGCCATTTAATAGTTTGCATTTTCAATATTCTCTTTGGGTTTTTTTGGCCCTGATAAAAAAAATACACATGGAGTAAATAAACGTTGGTCCGAAATATCAGAGGCAAAGGTAAATAAAACGAGAAGAAAACTCCATATTTGTAACACAGGCTCTTCCCCGGAAAGGTTACAGCCAACACCACAGGCATACGGATTCAAGGATTTATTCGATGTTAGATCTCTTCAAAAGTTTATGTTCAAGAAATAACATGCAGGGATATAAAATGCATTAAGTTTTATCCTTGTTTCATGCCAGATCATTAAAAAGAGCTATTTACCTTTACCAAATTATTTTTATTCCTGATAGAGTTCCTTTTACTGGCTTAGATGTTGGTTGGAATTGAGAAAAGATTTAAACATGTCAATGACACTTACTAGCGGGTTTATTTTGAAGATTTTTTTTTTTGGTTCCTCGGAATTACGGTACGCATCCTTAACTTCATGCAGTCAACTTCGTGTAAATATTGTTCTACTTCATGTTAAATGTAACAGCTTTATAACCGTGTAATTCCACTTACTCCCTTATTCTCTTTTTTTCTCTTTATTTATTTTTAACTTCATTTATTTTCAGAGAGAGAGGAGAGAGCAGGGGAGGGGTAGAGAGATAAAGAATCCAAACGGAGCACTGTGGAATCTGACACAGGTTTCGAACTCAAAAACCATGAGATCATGACCTGAGCTGAAATCAAGAGTTGGATGCTTAACTGACTGAGCCACTAAGGTGCCCCAATCTCATACATTTTTAATTTTAGATATTCGTCCATTTTAGAGAATACTAGAATTTACATTACATTTGGTTATTTCTAATAGTTCTTACTTCTTTGCGGATAATACCTAACTCTTGTTTTTACCATCTTTTCTTTCGATGTCTTGATTGTATCTGTTATTGTTAGTTTAAAGTCATTATCTGGCAACTAATAAAAATAATACTAATATACTAATACTAATAATAACTAATAATAAATACCATTATTTTTGTATATTGTACATCCGCAAACGTTGTAATCTGACAGGTTTTGTTTGTATGAATGTCTGTGTTTCTGTTCAGGTTTAAAAAGTCAGTTGTCTTTTAAAGAAATTAGAAGGAAAAAAAGATAATTTCTTAATGTTAACCCCCTCTCCTCCACAGTTGCCATTTCTTCAAATCCTTCCAGCAGACCTGAGTTTTCATTTGATTTCATTCTTCTTTAACCTAAAGAACTTTTTTTTTTAATGCCATTTCTTGAAGTTCAGGTCTGCGGGTGAAAATTCATCTCTGCTTATCTAAAAATCTTTTTTGTTCACTCCTATTTGTGAAGGATATTTATCCTAGTTATGGAATTCTTAATTGCCAGTTTCTTTTTTTCCTTTCTTCCTTTCTCTTTCCTTCGTTCCTTCGTTCCTTTGTTTCTTTTTTCCGTAGTTCCTTGGTTCCTTCCTTCTCTCCTTTACTCCTTCCCTTCTTCTCTCCTTCCTCCTTTTCCCCTTCCCTCCTTGCTTTTTATTTTGCCATTATTCTTATCATTTTTCATCTATATCTAACATAACTTTCCCCCTCTCTGGTCACTTTAATTTTCTTTTCTTTTCGTTTGGTTTACAGCAGCTTGACTCTAATGTGTTTAGGTGTAATTTTCTTAGTATTTTTTTATAAGTTTTTCTGAGATTCTACATTCTGCACATTGAGATTTTTCACAAAATTCAGGATACTTGGGGCTCAGGATATTTTTGGACCATATATTTCTTCATATATTTTTTCCACCTCCTTCCTTCTCTTTTCTCCCTCTAATATCCTGCCTCCACATATGGTAGATTACTTAATATTTTCACACAGGTCACAGAGGCTCTGTTCATGTTTTCCCAGATTTTCCCCCCTATTCTTCAGATTGAATAATTTCTGTAGATTTGCCTTCAAGGTCGATAACACTTTTTCTGTAGTCCTCCATCTACTATTAAGGAAGTCCCATATATTTTCTTTTATTTATTTTTTTTTTTAGTTTATTTTGAGGAAGAGAGAGAGAGCACAAGCAGGGGAGAGGCAGAGAGAGAGATAGAGAATTCCAAGCAGACTCTGTGCTGCCAGCTCAGAGGCTGATGTGGGCTTGAACTCACAACCCACGAGACCTTGACCTAAGCCAAAATCAAGAGTGGGATGCTCAACTGCCTGAGCCACTCAGGTGTCCCAATCCCATATATTTTTAATTTTAGATATTTCTTAATTTTAATTAGTACTAGAATTTACATTACATTTGATTATTTCTAATAGTTCCTACTTCTTGGCTGATAATACCTAACTCACATTATCGCCATCTTTTCTTTCAATTTCTTGATTGTATCTATCATTGCTAGTTTAAAGTCATGATCTGGCAACTCCAAAATCTATATCTTCTGTTGACTATTTGCTTTCTTGGTTATGGGTTACATTTTTTTATTCTTTATGTGTATAATAATATTTTTTATTCTATCCTTGACATTTCAGATAATACTTTGTAGAGAACCCTAGACTATGCTGCATTTTTTTTGTCAGAGTGTTGAATTTCATTCTATCAAACAGGTAAGTTACAGGCACATATTTTGTGTCCTATCAGGCTTAGTTTTCTGTTTTGTTAGGGTGGGGAGATTCCAGTTTTTCCTTAGTTTTATGATGTAGTCCATGCTAAAAGATCTGGTTGTTATGGCCAAGGTATGTCTTTTCCTAAACCTCACCTAAGTGTCCAAAGCGGTCATGAGGTATATCCACTCTAGTTCGGACCGAGTGCCTTCTAATGCTGTCTTAATCATGGTAGCTGCATGAATTTCTCAGCTCCACAGAAGTTACTTTTTGCAAGATAATTAGTGTCTTATCCTCTGTGCGCACAGCGAAGACTCCTTGTGGTGAACCCTGCCCCTTCCCTACTTTGTCCCACTCTCTTCTCTCCAGAATCCTGCTCTGAAAATTCTAGCCATTTCAATAGTCCAAAGTGTAGTCTCTCCCTCTTCAGCTGAGCACATCTGCTGCTCTGTGTGGTTTCCACCTACTCGCGCCGTTGTAGGGGAAGTGCTGCCAAGACAAGAGGTGGAGCAAATGTAGAATGTGTTTTTGTGTTTTCTTACTCTCAAGAATTACAGTGCTGTTCTGCTTGTGGTCCAATGTTGAAAAATCGCTCCCTTATTTATGGTGTCTGCTTTTATCACTATGTATGAAGAAATAGAAGTCCAGGGGCGCCTGGGTGGCTCAGTCCATTAGGCGTCTGACTTTGGCTCAGGTCATGATCTCACGGTCTGTGAGTTCGAGCCCCGCGTCGGGCTCTGTGCTGACTGCTCAGAGCCTGGAGCCTGCTTCAGATTCTGTATCTCCCTCTCTCTCTGCCCTTCCCCTGCTCACGCTCTGTCTCTATGTCTCTCAAAAATAAATAAACATTAAAAAAAATTTAGAAAAAAAAAAAAAGAAGTCTAGTACCATTTATTCCATTGTGACCGAAAGTAGAAAGAATTTGAGAACTTCCTTTACCACTGTCCTTCCAATCAAGAAGATATCAGAGATAGCTTTTCCCCCTACCCCCTAGTGCAGGGCAGATGAACCAAGAACAGAGAGTATATTCTTTTTGAGATTCAAATTTCACTTGATTTTAAGTTCATAGAAGAATTAGTAGTTTTGAAAGCAAGTCCTTTTTATGAGAAGTACCAAAGAATTAAGATCCCATTTAAGCCATGAATCACGTATTAGGTTGGAATATACATTGCTTAAAAGCAGTGCTTAAACTA
Organism: Paguma larvata; assembly: GCA_030068075.1. Lineage (NCBI taxonomy): Eukaryota > Metazoa > Chordata > Mammalia > Carnivora > Viverridae > Paguma > Paguma larvata. Next base: position 35,885,010 of record CM057842.1, read on the forward strand.
ATCACCCCTCCCAATGAACTTTTGACAAGTGAGTAGGAAGGAAGTTTGAAGGGGATGTCTGACTATGGGTTAGATGCTAAATGTTCATTAAAAAGGAATTTGGTGCATTCTTGTCTTAGATAATCCTAGAAAGATTGGAACAACAGGTAATCTGGTGAACAGGAGCAGAATAGATCTTTGCCCATTTTCTTAGAAGCATCTGGTTTTCGAGACTTAGAAAAAAATCTTGGCCTCCAACATGATGTCTAAGTATCAGTCGCAGATGGAGAACTAGGTGGAAAAACCTGAGTATTTTCCATCAGTGTATTCTGAGGACAAGCTGGAGAGAATCCCAGACTTCCTCCAAGTGGGAGAGAAGTGCGAGGGTCAGCAAATAGGAACAAGGCCCTTGGTCACAGTCAGCGGTGCCATTAGTGGATGCTGCGTAGATAGTACAAGCTAGAGGCAGTGCACGGGTTACTGACTTTGGGGGAAGAAATAGTGAGAAAAGAGATGACCCCGGAAGGCAAGCAGAAAGTGCTAGCTAAGTGAAGAGCAGCAATGACAGAGAATTATCACGTACGAGATTTGCTCCCCAGGGGGAAAGCAAGAGGGAGCTGCAGACAGCCTGAGGCCTCTCTTTGAAGCCAGAAGAGACTGAACTAACTTGAATTTGTAAGTCAGTTTCTCATCATCATCAGAAATGTGGGTTTCAAATGCCAAGTTAATATCAGTTATTATGGAAAAGTAAGAACATTGTGTGTTTCGTTGATCTGAACACTTTGGCTGGCTCTATACTTCCATACAGGCTATTCTCCTGAGCAGTATAAAATGAGTTCACCAACGTAGTCAGCACTTTAGGAGCCCTATGTAGAATTGTTTTCTTCTTAGATAGTGGCTGCCATCATTCACAGAGGTGGGTCCAGCACCATCAGGTGGTCCGTTCCTTGGCCATACTGGATTATATTAGGAATAGGTGATTCTATCTGGTTAATCCCATATCCTCACTACCCACATTGAATTGGAAGCCAACTGTTAGGATTTAGCAGTTTATATCAGTGAGGGCTGTCTAAATCATCTAGGGAGGCCTGTTTGGGTTGTAGGAAAGAGTTCCATTTCCCTCATCTGTAACATAGAGATAATGGTAATGGTATCTATCATGGGCTTGTTGGGGGTTAAATGTTAATGAATATAAAGCCCTTGGAAAGGAGCCTGAGCTTATAGTAAACCCTGAATAAAGACTTAGCCATGATGTTTATTATGAGTGATGTATTCTCCACTTTACTGAGATCTAATTGAAGAACAACCCATGGCATATATTTAAAGCGTGTGATTTGATCAGTTTCGACTATGTATGTACCCACAAAACGATCACTATAATCAAAATAATAAACATCCACCTCAGCCTGAAAATTTCCTCATTCTTTGTAATCCAACCCTTGCTCCACCCCTCTCCCCAGACAAACACTGATCTTCTTTTTGTCACTCCCTGTAGATGAGTTTGCATTTTCTAGAAATGCTTCGAAATAGAAGCATACAGTGTGTATTCGTTTTGCTGAATCCTTTGATTCAGCACAATAATCTTGAGATGTATCCATTTTGTTGTATCAGTAGTGCACTTATTTTTATTGCGTTCTATTGTATAGGCGTAGCAGTGGGTTCATCCATTCCCTTTGTTGGTGGGTATTCGAGTAGTTTTCCATTTTAAACCTTACAGATAAAGCTCTTATGAATACTTTCACGTAAGTTTGTGATTTTATTTCTTGTGGGTTTAGCATTTATCAATTCTAAAATTTTTAAAGGAAAAAATGAGAAAGACTCTAAAATAAATAAAACTGTGATTAGAAAATACAATAAAAAAAAAATACCACACAGTGTGCCTGGGTGGTTCAGTCTGTTTAACATCTGACTCTTGATTTTGGCTCAGATCGTGATCTCATGGTTTGTGCGTTAGAATATTGCATCAGGCTCTGCGCCTACAGCATGGAGCCTGCTTCAGATCCTCTGTCTCCCGCCCTCTCTGCCCCTCGTCAGTGTGTGCAATCCCTCTTTCTCTCAAACATAAATAAACATTTAAAAAAGATAAAAGTATATTAAAAATTTAAAAAATAAAAATAGTAAAATAAAAAATACCACAAAGTCCATTTTATCCTGCAACATACAACTTCACCTTTGAAGCACTAGGGGACGTCCAGATGGAGTTTACAACTATCTCATCTTTATATTTGACTACTATGAAATCTTTGATCAACTAAAGTCTGCTGGAAAACTTCTAAAGGGGGAGAGGACAGTAAAATCAGATACTACCCTCTTGACCTCTCAAAATCTTATTGTAGAGATGAAGAGGTATACTGTCTTCCTGTAAATGTCAACTATTATTTTTTAAAAAGATACTGAACCGTTAGTACCTTTGCAAAGTCAGTTTATTTTATTTTAAAAATCAATTACAGAAACAGCAGCTTTGCTTTTTCACTCGAAATCTAGATATTTTGAAATACTTGGATGATAGTGATTGCAGCAAGATAGAACGCTGCTTACTGAGTTTGTATTAGAAATTTCTTTAACATTATTTATTAATAAGAGGTATTGATTTATTGATTCTTAGAGTACAGTACCCTTTGCTAAATTCTTAATAATTATTTAAAATGATTATGTAAACTAATAGATATTATTGATGGAGGTGTGATGATGCTTAAAAGCAAGTCCTTGGTAATCAATACAATATGTCAGTAAAATTTGCCCCAAATATTAACATCTGGAAACATCTCTCTCTTTCGCAAGCTGTTGTTTTCCTCCTGTTTTTGTCTCTTAATTATCAAGTTCTTTGTAATCGTTTTGGATTTGTCTCTGCTTTTGTAGTTCCAAGATCTTCTCTGCCAAGGGGGGCAAACAGCTATAATTTCTTCCATACAGTACTTGGTCTTGTACCTACATCAGTGAGGAATACTTTTTCTTTCTTTCTTTCTTTTTTTTTTTTACCCAAGAGGGAGAAAGAAAAAAAAAATCTTATCTAGATCAGTCTTTTCTCTAGACCACCTCTCATGGGTCAGTCTGAAAGCAGGACATTTAAATAAATTGAACTTCAAATACAATTTCAGTTTAACAGGACTTTTGGATCCAAAGAGAAATTCTAACATTTGATCAGCTATTCACAAATGATGTCTTTGTATCCTTTAAAGAACTATAAAGCAAATAAAAAATTGTAAGCTGTTTTATTTGATGTTATCTGAGATAAAATAATTCTTTGAAGAGCCATAGAGACTAATTGGAAAAGAATATCAGTATATCCATAAATTAGGAAATTAATAAAGTTAAAACCACCCAGGACCTACACAGGTAATGCCACAGTGATCTAAGAATACATAATTGTTAATGTACAAATTCTGAAGGGAAAAATGGGTTTTCTGCAGAAGAGATAAGAACATTTTAGTGGGCAGAGATTTAAAAAAAAACAGTGGTTGAATGTGGGAAAGGAATGGGTGCAGGTGACAAAAGAGAAGATTTCTCCTTCTACAAAGTAGATTGAAAATGTCATTTTCTTTCCTTTTTTGAGTAATAAAACATACCAGGGTCTTTTTCTTGGATTGTAAGTCTCCTCTAAGTCGCATAGGACCTGAGAAGAAAAGAAAGGCTGTCTTTATCTTGTAAATCTTGTTTTAAGGTATGAAAAATGTTTGCTCCAAGATTTTTTTGTTAGTGTGAAAGTTTGAAGCAAGCAAAAGCACCATGAATGTGTTCATCTCACAGTAATAAGTGACAGGATTGCGATTTGCATCAAGAATATGGAATTTTTTTATTTTTAAATTTAATTTTGAGAGAGAGCGAGCTCGAGACCATGCCTGCACGCGCGTACAAGTAGGGGAGGGGCAGAGAGAGAGGGAGACACAGAAGCAGGAGCAGATTCCAGGTTCTGAGCTATCGGCATAGAACCTGACGTGGGGCTCGAACTCATGAGCTGCAAGATAATTACCTAAGCTGAAGTTGGACACTTAACCAACTGAACCACCCAGGCACCCCAGATGATGGATTTTTTTTAAGCTTATATATTTATTTTGAGAGAGAGTACCAGTGGAGAAGGGGCAGAGAGAGGGTGGGGGAGAGAGAGGGAGAGTCTCAAGCAGGCTGCACCAGTGCAGAGCCCAATACGGGGCTTGAACTCATGAACCGCGAGATCGTGACCTGAACTGAAGCCTCTACTTAACTGACTGAGTCGCCCAGGTGCCCCAAGATTATGGACCTTAAGTTAGTACCACTGACAGGAAAATTTTCAACATCACCAGCTCATTTCTCCCAACTGCCAGTGCCTCAGATGTGACTGCATGGTGTCACTAGGAGAGTCTCTAACGTGATTGTGTTCTTCCTCATTGTAGTCCTTCTCATAGCAGGTCAACGCCTTCAGGCTGACACGTGCAGTTCTGCATGCTGTCCACTGCAGAACTCCAGGGTGCGTGAGGGGACTTTGTCACATGTCTACTAGCTAGGCCGAACTGCGTGTCCCAAAATTCCTTCCTTGTGTAGTTCCAGTTGGAATGGGCCACAGAAGATATTTTTTGGGAGATTTGAAAGATGCAAGTAAAGCAGGGGCTATCTTGTGTTTTGCATGGGGAAGGTTAGAGTAGCCACTTGTGTATTTCCTGCATGTTGCTCCTTACCCACGGGCTCACCTCCTTGGTGTAGACAGCCAGTATTCTGCAACTTTCCATCTTCCCCTGCATCTTCCTGCAACTTCTCCATCTCTGGGGGATTGTGTGTTTGTCTCCATTATGAGGGGCACTGGCTTCTCCTGTAGGACAGCCGCATCATCAGGAGGAAGGGAGAATGGACACAGGTTCTAACTTATCCTTGTCATCTTCTATTTCACATGCACTCTTCTCTTCATGTCTACTTTCTCTGCCAGCCGGAAACTACCTCAGAAGCATCAACAGAAGCTTTGCAGAGATTAACCAGCTCCCCAGTTTGTGAAACGTCAAATCCTGGTATCAGGTTCCTTCATACAAGAACCTCCTAGAAGTTCTGCTCTCTGATTGATCTCTGACTGAGAGAGCGTGCCATGTACGTTGCATCATATAAATGGCACCACCTCATATCATCATGCAGTGCCCTGCCCGGGGGCCACATGAGGAGCACCGGAAGTCTGTATTCCCATAGCTTAAATGCTATAAAGACTAGAATCATTTATTTCTTGTTTAATGCTCTAGTAATAGGTGGACGATTTGACCCAACAGTCAAATACATTTGGGAAATACTGAAATAACTCTGCATCTCTGCTTTGAGATCCTACCACACTCACACAGTAAAGACACTGTAAAGCTATGCATGCACTAAAGTAATTTGTTCAGTCTCGCCTTCTTCAAACTTATTTGATAACAGAATCGTTTTCTAGGTAGTGTCTGTTAACATAGCCCTAGAACTAGTGGTCGAGAAACCACACTTTGAGAAACACTGGAATACACTGTGATAAGCTCAGTCATTTAACATTTGACTGTCATCATTTCTAAGTGCTGTCCAAGTACAGAGTTAATGTAACTTAAAATCCTTTTCAGGCAGTCAAAATTAAATGCAAACAGGGGATGCGATAATAAGAATATAATGAGGACCAATACGTGCTGATGTGCAGTGTAATTCATTCTAGTGTTTTTCAGTCGATATTGAACCACAAGAGAAAGGCTTGTGGTAGAGAACACATCCTGCAAGGGAGCGACCATGTGTTTCACCGTGGCAATGAAGAGAGGTAACAGAGGAAATGTTTCTTTCCCTCTCTCCGTTCCTTATCCTTCCTAATGATGAGTATGGTAATGGCGGAAAAGGCGATGAGATCAGGAAGAAAAGGCAGTAGATATTGAAAGCCGGAACCAGGTCAACTTGAGTGAAATGGAGGAAAATCAGGCTCAGGGCAGTCCCCACACATCTTTTTTGCACCTTAACTCAGACTTTTACACGTAGATGAGCCATTTCAGGGGCACACTAGATGCTTTAGGGCCAGCCCAGGCAAAATTGCAAAATACAGTAGACAAGGTTAATTTTTGATGCGCTTATTTTCTCTTGAAGCCAACAGTGAGTTTTCCAGAGGCATCCTTTGAGTTGCCATAATGACTGGGAATCATCACTAGTGTATAAAGGAGAGGAACATAGGGTACTAAATGTCGTGTTACACAAGACGGATCCTCACAATAAAGAAATGACCCGCCCTCAATGAGTTGCCTCACCACTGAGGAACACTGAAGGTGCTTCATCTGGCTCCATGTATTTCCTTTTCTGTTTCCGTCTCATCTTACCCACGAGGGCTGTGTGTCTCTCAACTAGGTGAGAGATCTGATTAGCTGATAAAAGCTATTGCAGAAAGATGGAAAAAACTCAACTTTCAAGTGTTCATTTACATTTCAAAAGAGGAAATAATCAACTCCAGAGAGTCTCTAACTAATTGATGCTCTGAGAGGAAAAATATATTAAAATATTTTATTAGAATAGTAATGTAGTCCTCTTCTACGCAGAGAAATTTGGCAGCCTTTTCCTCTCCTTTGCAGTTTGCTCATTTCACACTCTGTGCTTTTCTCTCCTTCCCCTCATAATACCTCCTTTCCAAGGAATTAAATATGTGTGGCTAACGTTGCATCTGCCCAGCATCAACCTTTAACCTTTGCACATACATATTTATAGAAACAAAAGGCGGGCCCTTGAAAAGAACTAGTAGGTACATTACAGTGTCAGTCACCTTTCTGTCACTGTAAAGAAGTCTTATCTGAACTAGTAACTGAAACTCTCTGTGAAAAATAAGTGATCAGACAAAATGGCCGCCTCCTATCTTTCCTTCTTGCCTATGCATGACCGAAACAAAAATATTTGCTGTTCTTTCCTGGTATATGCCATAATAATCTTTTTCTGTCTTACTATTTCATACCTTGAGATAAAGCTCCAAAGGTAGAAGAGGAGGAGTAGCTGATGATTTATAGCACTAGCGGCTTTACATATGTATATACGGAACATCCACACTCTGAAACGTGCCGTTCCTTCCATCCTGAAGACGGGGCCATGAGGCTTGGAAGTCTTAAATATCTAATACCTTCAATGCAGAAACAGCAGAAGTCAGAATTGACCTCAGGTCAGCTTTGCATCTAAGCTCATACTTTATTACCATACCCGGCAGTAGACAGGTCTTTTTCGTTTGCTTTATATGCTGCCCTGCCTGTTCTAGATGTGTGCATGTTCTAGATAGGTCTGAAGATAGCCCATTATTGAATGGGCTACTCTAAGGATATATAAGTAACCCATACCGTCAGGGAGCTGGTGCTCTAGTTGGAGGATGCCACATGTAAAATGGCATATGCACGTGGAACGGTAGCCAGCAAAATGTGCATGATATTACTTAGTGTCAGTAGAGATGCAACATTCAGTAACTTGGGAGGATTTTAGTAGGGAAGAGGTCAGAGTTGACGTGGTCAGGGAAAAAGCCAGGGCTGGTTTTCGGACTTGATAGGTGACTACTAGTAGCCATAATTTATTTTTAAGAAGTGTGGCAGGTATTTATTATTTATGGTCGATCTGGACTAGGCCCTGAGAATCCACTGGTGAAGAGGTTGGACAGAAGCCTTTTCTGTCCTGTGACTGCTTCCTCCCCCAAGCCCCAGCATTTCACATGCCTGTAGAGTCGCCTGGGCATCTTGTGAAAATGCAGCCTGTCGTTCAGGAGGTCTGGTATGGGGCCCCGGATTCTGTATTTCAAACAAGCTTGCAAGGTAATGGCCAGGCTGCTGCTCCACGGACCATACTTTGAGTAGAAGGAAAAACTCTAGAGGAAGGGATAGATGAGTGAATGAAGAAGCAAATGGTGAGCATATAACTTTAGCCGAAAAAAAAAAAAAATTGAAGAGCTTGTAGCCATCTTTACTAGTCTTCACCTCCCACCTTCACAAACAGACCAGGCTACCATTGGCATCATGGGATAGCCTGGGTAGGTCTCAAATACTGGATAAATCCCAGGGCGCCTGGATGGCTGAGTCAGTTAAGTGACCGACTTCGGCTCAGGTCATGATCTCATCGCTCATGGGTTCGACCCTCATATCAGTCTCTGTGGTGACAGCTCAGAGCCTGGAGCTTACTTTGGATTCTGTATCTCCCTCTCTCTGTGTCCCTCCTGCACTCACACTCTGTCTGTCTCAAAAAATAAATAAACATCCAAAAAAATTTTTTAAATAAAATAGTAGATAAATCCCTTTGGCTTACCTTTCTTCTAGATTGATACAGACATCTTCTGTCGAGCTGTGTTCCTTTAAGTGTTTTCAATCCGGTTGATTGTGCAACTTTTTTTCACACATCGCCTTTCCTAGTACCATTCTCCAATCCTAGCAAAATTGATTTGATTTCAGCCACACCCTGGTCTTCTTGGAATCTGCATGACTACAGAGCATTTTTGAATTCTTTGAATTCCTTATCTCATTTGTAATATGCTCTCTGTCTCCTTTCTCCCTCTTTCTCTTTTCTTCGTCTTTTCCATCTTTCTCCTTTCCTCCCTCCCGCTTGTCCTCCCTTCCTTCCTCTCCTTCTGTTGTTTTTTTTTCTCTCATTCTTTTTGTCTTTCTGTACCCATAGAGTGTGACATTTACAAATTACTGAGGATTCTTTTTTTAAAATATAATTTATTGTCAAATTGGCTTACATACAACACCCAGTGCTCATCCCAACAAGTGTCCTCCTCAACGCCCATTTCCTCTCTCTGCCTCCTCCACCCCCTGGTCCACCCTCAGTTTGTTCTTAAGATGTCCCTCAAATGATCGTTTTGATGTCTCAGCTGTGTCCCTTATTAGTTGTCTGACTTTTTGGGTAAGGTATTCAATCACCCTGTGCTTTCCTCATCTATTAAATGGGGATTGATGATTGTATCCAAGTCATAATATCACTGTTGGACTAAATGATTACTAAATATGTTAAGGCTGAGAACAATTGCTAGGTCACAGTAAATGCAAAAAAATGTTTGTGGACATTCTTGGTGCTATGCAATCTTCTCTTCCCCTCTGTGGGACAACAACTTTCTTTTTGACTCGACAGTGCAGAAGTCCATGGCACTTACGCATGAAGTTCAGTGCAGTGGTCATCTCTTATGTTCTGAGGAGGTATGTGGGAGGGATAAAGAGTTATACCAGAGTCTTTATCCTTCCATGTCTTCTTCCTCCTTGTCTTATCAAAGTTTGGCCTTTTTCCCTGTTTAATATAATTACCTCTCCCTTATTCTCATTATTCAATTACCCCAGAATTATCTGTTTTGTGGACATGTAGTTTATTCCTTGATGGCAAGACAGTCACGGACAAAGGTCATTTTACAATTTTTAGGTCTCACTGTACATATTTGATGATGATGATTGTCATTACTACCACTAGTAGTGTTAACATTCATCAGGTGTGTAATAAAAGATTTCTGCTTCCGGCCATGATTGAACAAGAAGAGCCATATTGACCACCACCACCACCAGCACCACCACTACCCCAGTTGAAACA